>WNGS01005680.1:19085082-19104505 GCA_020271785.1 Procambarus virginalis
CTGTTTAGAATTTAAATACAAATTAAATTGAGGAATACAGACATCACACAATATTTTGGGAGGAAATAATTACATATTTAAAAATACTACATTAAAACTTTTATTTTCAAAATGAGATACATGAAATAGACTTTAGAGGGCAAAGAATTGGGAACAATAATATAAGAATCTTCAAATAATAAAATAACAATTAAAACTATTTACAAACTATATACAAATATACAACAAATAAACAAATACAACAACAAATAAATACTATCTTGTGAGTTCAAACATAAACTAGTGATGTATAACAAAAATTATGCTAAAAACATTATATCCTATAATATATATATATATATATTATCATATATATTTATATATTAGCACTGTTATATATATAATATATATATATATATATATATATATAGCCTGTTATATATAATATAATATATAATATATACATATATATATATAATATATATATATATCTATCTATATATAATTATATATACTAGTAGTATTATATATTACTATATATATATACATATATATACTGACCAATTTTATGAGAGAATCAATACAATTCTAGCAGACATTTTCAACTACCTATGTTTCGAACGAAAGTGATCAAGAAAAAGATTTTTTATTTATACTGTATGCTCGAGTACAGACACCCAGAAGGGTCACCAGTATACCTAAGCAACAGTATACTTGCCATCCGGTTTCACCTGATAATTACTAACCATTTAGTTTACTGAAATAAGGGCCAGATTTCCTTGAAGTAAATTCGCCACTCTTAGAACTCCTTGTAGTATAGTCAGCATACTTCACAATCATTGCAGCACAGCTAGCATACGTGAATAATGTATTTGTCTTACTGCTGCATGATAAATTTACCTCGTACTCTGAAGGGATGCTGCTCTGTAAATGAAGAAAGATAATTGGTTTAGTATAAGGAAGTACAATCAAGTCGTTCTTGACTAAATGATTATAATATATATAGCAACATAGAGAGAGATAGAGCAGATGGCGAGAGGAAGGGAGAGATGAAGGAGGAGAGAGAGAGAGAGAGCAGAGAGAAAGGCTAGGAGCAGGAGTAGATGAGAGATGAGAGCAGATCCGAGAAAATATTAATGGAAAAAATTTATGTGAAAAGAAATCACCTTAAAAATGATTTAAAAACAAAATGTTTATAACTAAAATGTTTGTTCAGTCTACTTTAAATCAATTTAAAGGTCACATCACATGTACGTAAGTTTACTTCTACAACCTTTAACCTCTGTTTCACTGACTGACGTATCAACTATCAAATATATACTTGTTTTCTAGTATGAATAAGACATCTGTAACTGTAGTCAAACTCACTATGGGTTTCATCAATGGTGCTTTTCTACAAAATAGGCAACCTGGCAATACCAATATGTCTGTAAATGGATTTGCAGGTATGTGTAGGACACCTCATCTCTCATATCCAACAGCCTCACAACACACTACACTGCTATTACCATTGACATCTGGTAAGTAGATATTTTGATTATCGTAATATATTTGGGCTAGGATCTAGGAATGAGTATTAGTGGGGGATGGAAGCAGGTAGCGCGTACAACTTCTACTGAGTGTCAACTGAGAACTACTTCAGCTGAAGGGTTGTTCTTTGCGCTCTAGCCCTGGTGAATTGTGCAGTCGTAGTCAGCAAGGTCGTGGTAATGGTGGCCAGGAAGGTCATGCTGTCTGCAGTAGTGGAGGCGAGTCGGGGGGGGTAGAACGATTACATCAGCAGTGAGTGTTGACGGTGTACCGTCTGCGTCAGGTCGTGATGACTGGTTATCTCTGTCGGTAGAGGCGTCGCAACGCCCGTCGGACCCTCACGCCCAGTTCCTCCACGTCATTCTCGCCCTGTGTCCTGAGAGCGCCGTCCGGAGGCGGCGACCGACCGTCCTCGGCGTCTGCCCACGAACGCCGCAGGAGGGCAGCAAAGTGGGGCAAGCCGGCACCCAGCCGCAGACCCCCCCCCCCCCCCACCATCACCGCAAAAGGATTGTCAAAAAATGATAGTTCTTCCGCTGGTTCGGGTTTTTTAGTAGTGGTGGGGTGGTAGTGGTGTTTTTTTAATGTTGGGTTTTTTGTGTAGTGGGGGAGGTGTGTGGGGACAGTGGTAGTGGGTAGTAGTTGTGGGTGGTGGAGGCTTGGTGGTGGTGTGCTGGGATGAGGTTCCTTATTGAAGGGAGTTATTGGAGATGAGAGAGAAAGGAACACTCACTTGGGCAAGTCCCGTTGGGGAGACAGAAGTGAACGAGACGGAGGAGGAGGATGGTCGTGTCCCTCGGGCTGGTCCCCGGCAGACCTTTCCGGTCTTGTTGCCACGTTACTGCGCGTCTGTCTCGATTAGTGCGGGAGGCCTACCAGGCAGGGCACTGGGCACCTCCATCACACGGGTCCGTGAGGGAGGGGGCGCTGAAGGCAGAATGTGGTCGACGCTCACAGATATCCAAGCACCGCACTGCGGCCTGGCTCTGATGAGTCTTTCCGGACAGTTATCCGGGATATTGGAGGCCGCTTGAACACTCCCTGGTCGAGATCGGTGTTGGTGCCTTGTTGAGATCTTGACCCACTCTCCGGTGTCCTTGTCGTGCTGGGAAATGGTCGACGTGCTATAGCGTTTCCACACACACACTTCGCTAAGGCGCAGGGCGAACCGTGCGTCACAGAGAGCCAAAAAAAACTCCAGGGGCGAGTCGAAAGGAGAAAAAAATTGGTCACTCTTGGTGCGTCACTGTCGCTACTCCGGATATGGACGGCGGAGGGACTTGGTGGGGCCTGGAGAGTTGGGCTGGGCTGATAGTGTTGAGGGACGGGAATGTTTGTCACTAGGTCTATGGCCCAAGGGTCGCCATTTCTGCCACGCCTTCGTTGGGTTCGGCTCGCCGTGGAAAAGATATCCGAAATTTTGTCCCAGCTTGAACGGTGGGTCTTCTTTCGGGGGGTCGCTCACACCTGCTGGCATGATTCTATATTCTTCACTCGGGAAATACTGCTTGCATATTTGAACACTTCAGGCCTCCTTCGGACGGCGACGGTGGTCGGTGGGCTGAGCCAGGCCAGAAACCAGGCCTGTTGCAAGTGGTGTTGTGGTGCCGAAAGGCACCTTGGGGTCTGACGTGGTCGAGGGTATCATCTAGTCTCCACTAAGTGTTCTCGAACTCCCTCGCCTTCTCTCCTAAGCGGACTATGGGCAGTGCCACTTGATTCATAGTCGTCGGCGTTGTAGGGAAAGCCCATTTTTAAGACTAAACTGCTTTAGGTAGTTCTTGATGTCTCGTCGCAAGTGAATGGCCTGGCGGTGGTTCTCGTCGGCATCGGCGGTGATCCTGTCGTGGGAGATGGCCCTGGATGGGATGATAGACGTGCAAGACCGTCCACTCGTGCACTCTATCTTGTAGAACTTAGATGTTGGGACTGAAGGCCAAGGGAGCCCATCACGCGACTGAGTCGTCGTCGTCTTCCTCCTCGGAGGCGATGGAGAACACGACCGGAGACTCGGTATTCTTGGCGGGTGATGTCCGGATACCGAGGGGTTTGGAGATGATTATAGGTGGCTTGGGAAGGGCCTTGCCGTCCTTGCGGGTGTAGGAGGCGGGCGCCATGTATAGTTCTGTATCCACCTGAGGCTCCTCCTTGCATCATGAGGGTAGTGGGCGGTGGGGCAACGACAAGCCCACCACCAGCACCCGAACTCGCCACATGCATAGACTCCTCATATCAGCAACACAGGGCAGTCCGCACCATCTGCAAAAACAAACAAATAAATTAGACTACAGCTACAGGTGTCCGAGAAACAGATCATGTATTCAATATATTTAGTATTCTAGGTCATTTAATGTGATATATCAAGTTAGAGTAAAATTACAGTATGGGAAAATGGTAAAGAATAAAGTTGAAATGGTAGGGAGTAGGTGGTGAAGAGTAGGGAAGGTGGTGAATGGTCAGGAAGGTGAAATGTGTAGGGAAGGTGGTGAAGGGCTAAGGGAGGTGAAAGGGCCGATGAATGGGCGGGGAAAGGGCTAGTCGAAGGGCTAGGGAAGGTGCCGTGGCATGAAGGGCAGGGAAGGGTGGTGAAGGGCTCAGGGGAAAGGGGTAAGGACATGAACATGCCAGCCGTTCATCCTCCTAGTCATTCCAATAAGGTGACAACACTGAACACACACACACAGGGCTAACGTTCCTGAGCTGACGGACTTGAACTACGAAGAAAAACGGAAGGAACTAGGCCCTCGCAACACTAGAGGATCAAGAGGACTATAGTGGCCTACATGATATACGACATTAACAGATTCTTAGGTGAGTTACGAAAGTAGACAAATAATTAATGTTCAAAACCAGGAACAGCCGAACAAAGGGGGCCATCATATATGTAATTTTGGAGACACAAATGAGACAAGACATGTTTAGAACAGAACTTGTCTAAATCTGCCCTTTTATTGGCTTACAATTTGCATCTTGTTGGTACAAGAAAATCTCACAGTGACTAAATATAAACTCGTTTGACATTAAAGGGATTAACCACTGCGAAACTGCGGCTACCAGCCCGAAGCCGTATGCTGTACCAAACACTGTGTCTGAGTTTTAAAAAACTCGCAATTATTTATCCCAAAATATTGTGTGTTGTTTGTACAGTATTTCACAATCATTGTATTAAATTATGAACTCTTTATTTTTCAGTCATTGTTCACATATTCTGTGGAATATAGTTCCGTAATCTGTAGAATTTATAAGTTTTATATATTTATTGTTAACTTTGCTAGTGTGTTTGCTAAAGTTTTTTTTGTTTGATATTTTTGTGTTAATTTGTATGTTTTAAATTTGTAGCTTTTTTAGTTCATAATTTTTAAGTTGTTTAGTAGTGTTTGTCTGTTGTTTTAACTCTTTAAACTAAAACAAAGAGCCTTGCAGAGCATGAGTTACCTCCAGGGCTTTACAGAGTACATATCTCCATGGCCTTATAGAGTACATACCTCCAGGGCTTTATAGAGTACATACCTCCAGGGCTTTATAGAGTACATACCTCCAGGGCTTTACAGAGTACATACCTCCAGGGCTTTATAGAGTACATACCTCCAGGGCTTTATAGAGTACATACCTCCAGGGCTTTACAGAGTACATACCTCCATGGCCTTATAGAGTACATACCTCCATGGCCTTATAGAGTACATACCTCCATGGCCTTATAGAGTACATACCTCCAGGGCTTTACAGAGTACAAAGGTAAATATTAAAATAATCTGCGAAGTGACGGCGTTTTAACATTTAACAGTAACTAACTAAGGTAGCCTCCCCGTGTGCCCTCAAGTCATTCTTGCAAGACACTCTCTGAAAGTTTGTAGAAATCGTCAATAGATGGCAGTATTCTGGTGGTATATTGCATTGTTTCACCGACTCACACGTCTTAGGTTACTTGAAGGAGAACTTTCCCATCTTTCCTCTATGGACTGTGGAGCACCGCTAGTGTGTGTGTGTGTTAGTGCTTGTTGATCCGAGGTGTTTAGTAGTGTATGTGTTGACTAGTCACGTGATATTTAAGGTTAATATAACCATTTACTGTGTTGTTCCACAATTGCACTTCTCTGCTGACGCCTCGAGGTAATGATGATAATATTTGCATGTATTTCTATATTTTATTTCATTCTACATCAATATCATATTAATATTCAGAATTTAGTATAATATACTTAATAATAAACATAAGTTAATTGTTCTAGTCAACTGGAGGATTAAAAATTATTGTAATTTATAAATAAAAATCATCAGTAGGTTGACATTTTAGATCTAGGATGTACTAATAACGATAAGTAATTACAGTAGCCTATTTAAGTAGTGCAGTGGTTACACAAAATTACCTGTAGTTTTGTACATGAATAATGCAGTAGTAATAGAGGTTATTACTTGAATAATGCCCGACACAAATAATTGAAACCGTTGGTTGGAGACTGAACTTAAGAGCAATGCCTGAATCACTAGTAAGGTCCTTACAGCCGAAATATTTTCTTTAACGAAGCCTATAGCTCTGTGTTTCTCCTCACCGCCGCCAGCACTGTCTTCCAGTCACCCTTCCGTCCTCACAACTGACCAAGTGCTCGTTAATGTGACAGCCGCTCCCTTCTTTATGAATGACAAAATAATTTACTTTACGTTACTTTAAGTTCACTAATTCAAACGTTCAAACTTGTCTTGAGCCGTTCGAACGTCACCCAACAGTTTGTTGACATTTGAAACACGTTAACCTACTGTAGGCCAAACTATTCACAAAATAACTAATATAAATATTAATTTATTTTGATGATAATACCGGTTTGATTACACAGCATTAAACAAATTGCCAAATGTGCGTTTCGGGAGAGCTTAGATTAACTTGGGACAGCCAATGGACGAGTTGCTATTCAACTAATGCCAGAATCGCAAACTTAAAACTTAACCCAAAAAATGAAGTAGTCACTGTTAGTAATATTCTTAAGTACCGTAAGTTGAAGTACCTGAAGGTATTTTTAACGTCACTGATATACTCTAAAGCAACATCAAGATGCTACTCGTTTTTCAAAAGATTCAATGTGAGACAAGATGAGGCGTGCTAGGACCTCTGCTGTTTTGTCGTCAAGGTGGTGTGTTGACGCCCTCCTGCCGCCATAGCCGCCTCCCCCGTGACTTGTGTGGTGGTGGTGGTGGCTGAAACCGAGGCTCTTCCCGGAGGCCAGGAAGTAGCTAAGCAAGATGAAGAATAAGGGAATGAAGCACAGAAGCAAGATAGCCGGGGTCTCTTTGATGGCACTCGCTAAGTTCTCGAAGAAAGTACTGATGGCTTTAGCGATGTCCTGAAAAAAGGAACTGATAGCCTCGCCAACGCTGGTAATAAGCGTTGTGACGGCTGTGGTGATCTTCGGCGCAAGCTTGGATGCGCCCTCGGCAGCATCGTTGAAGAAGTAGAGATCAGGAGTCGGGGTGTAGGTACTGGGTGGGTAGCTGGCTGCATGTTGCACCGGAAGACCTGAGGCGCTGGGAGATAAATTGTATGAAACAGAGGTTTGCCGCAACCTATTGATTTGCTTCACCACTTGAATCGCCTTGAGTAAAGCCTCATAGTTTGCAAGCAAGGTGGCATCGGGGACGACTACTGTGGTATGATCATTGGTTACTGCTGTGGTTGTAGGATAGAAGGACGACCCTTGTATGTTTTTAGTGATGATGTGTGAATTTATCGCAGGCTGCTGCTGGGGAGACGCCTCTTGAGCGTTGTCAGAGGGGTAGCTGAAGGCGTTCGGCAGAGGATAGCGTTTTCGTATGTTTAATGGCCCACTGGAAGAATTATCAGCTGCTTGTTGGTTTAGGCTGTTTATAGCAGTCTGTGTTACAGAGAAGTTTGAGTCTTCTACGAGGGGGTCCCTCTGCTGGCTGGTGACGTTCTCGTGTGGGTGCCGAAAGAACACTTGACTAGAGTTACGTGTGGTGCCTGAAGACGGAAGCTGTTGCGTCGATATCCAGCTGTGGCTGGAAGGTGGCTCTTGGCTAGAGCCGCTTGGAAAATCCCGCGGAGAGGAAAGACTGCCGGGAGGGTGATGGAAGATGGAGGACGAGGTGGTGCTGGTCGAGGATGACATGAACGTAGGGCGGTCTCCAGTCACATTACTGTAGTGTAGAAGCTCTTTAGGGACTTGAGGAATGTCCCCTTCACTAGAGGTTGCTTCACTGTCCACCCCTGCAAGATATAATTACATTAGAGGTTGTGGGGGAGATGCCTAATGATTGTATTGGGAAGAGCACATTCAGCATCGCTCCTGTGCCAGGTAAGTCCATCACGGGTTCACCATAGCCCGTACATGGAACTTGTTCCGAGTAGCTGAATCTATAACAACAACAGATTGTATTGGCTGATGAATCCTCATAGTTCTTACAACGGTCACCACAACACGCCAATGCTCATGACAATTATTATTATTCTAGGCCTATATGAGGAAAAGTCTAATTACTAGGCCATACCTTCGACTCTGATATCCTCAGGCCAGGCTCGTCCACTCAGCTGTCGACCCCAAAGACTCCCTCATAAATGTTAACATACAGCGTATTTAAAATTTGCATTTTCTCAAATATAAGGTAATATTACATACTAGAATGTGTTCGATAGGTAGTTAGGTTATGTTGGCAATTATTGGTATTTGCAGTAAGTGGCGAAGAAATGTCGTACGATATCGCCAACATTAATATATTTATATAAATAGACCAGCATGAACCAGCAGGCATTTATATTTATCTATATGGCGGATATCGCCAACATTCATCTCAAGATAACAAGATATATTAACGAACATTTGGCCTTTGTTGATAAGAACGGCTTGTAAATCAGTGCTAAAGATGCAACATCCAGTATATAATATAGGAATTCGAAACTGCTTTAGATCCTACAGAACTTCTATATATTGGGTACAAATTGCCAAACACTGGGAAAGGCCAGGGGGGGGGGGGGGGAATACTGGTTTGGGATTCAGGTTGCTGATTTTAGGAATCAAATTACCGAGTAATATAAGAGGCGTGGGAGCGCTGGACTGACAAAACCGTTGGTTACACACATATATGACTGAGTTTATTGCGCATAAATGACATTAATTCGCATGGACCAGCAGGCAGTTTCCCCTATTCTAGCTTATGTTAGTCATTTTACCTGGGTTTGCCTGTGGGCCAACCCTTCTAGTGGCCTTGACTGGGACAGGAAACTGGCGTTGTATCAGCATTAGGCTGTTAAAATTATCATTTTCTTGCATGAGGCACCTGAACTTTTGTAAACTAATTAGTTTGACTAATTAACTTAGGGCAATATAAAATGGCCAACCATTTTATTGGTAAGTTTTGAATTTGTATCAGCGTATTTCTATTGCTTTTGCAATATTCATTATTAAAATCCTGGGTCCTGTAGTATAGTAGTCTACGTTCTTGATTCACAATCGAAGATCCCCGGTTCGATCAACGGAATCCTCGATTGGTTGGGCACGTTTTTTTCACCTAATGCCTCTGTTCAACTTATTTAAATCTGCCAATATATATTGTTTATACAGTAAGAATAACCTAACCTGGTACAATGCCAGGTATAACATTGATTGTTTAAGGGGGAATGAGAGCCCAGATGTGTGTTTAGGCACGTGTGTGGCTGCCTGGGTAATTATAATGCGTTTGTCAGGGACAGGAAGCTTGCGTGTATATATATACCTTAGGGGTTTTATCGAGGTCCCCCACACCCCTAAGGTCAAACTGCTGACCCTCCGCAGGATGCAACCCTCAAACCAGTTGACAAATTCCCGGGTAGTTATTTATTGCTAGGTGAACAGAGACATTAGGAGAAAAGAAACTTGCGCAACCATTTTGACCTTCCCACGCCACAAACCCCCCCCCCTCCCTCCCGAGAATCTAACCCGGTATTCCTGATTGTGAGTAGAGAACGAAGCCAACAATACTACGGAGACCCTTAATACGAGTCAAGGTCTACTCTACTACTTTCTTTCCGTTAACTGCACTCTCGATGGGTTTACAGGTGTATGCAGTCTACCTGCTCCAGACAAGCTGTGGCGGACCTGTTGCAGCCTGCAATAGACCCTGCATGGACGCGATTGTTGCAGACACTATGCAAGGTTAAGGGAGGGAGTTATCAGGGAAAGCGTCAAACCATTACGACTATATAGCACTACGCAAGGTAAGTTAATATCAAAATTTATGTCCAAATGTGATCTTGCATTACAAATGTCTTCTCATGGCTGGTATAAAAGTTATATACATGAACAAATGGAAAACCATTGCTCGTCTGGAACACTGGTTTCCCACTGTCGAGGACCAAAGACATGACCCACAAGAGTTGTATAACTCCCAGGTATCTGTCTGGTGCTGGATAGACTGAATGTGGTGCTAGATAGACATCCAGCCAGTTAGGAAAGTGCCCAGTCTGCCGCAGTCTTGGAGACGGCAGAATAACACAGCGCGCGAGCTTTTTCAAAGAGTAAATGACAATTTTTTAGAAATATAAACTTCACGTAATGTGTGTGTGTGTCGCCGATCCTACAGGTCTTGGTTACATTCACCGTTATCCGCATACTGAAGCACCTAGAGTAGCACTGAAGCCCTGAAGAAATAACTTCACTCATCCCCTCACAGACATACAGAAGGGATGAGAGAAGTAGGCGAAGTTAGTTGTTAGATGATAAGTTGTCATAACGAGAACATTTCCGCAAATCTGGCGTGTATGAAATAAGAATTCGTGACCAGTTAAAAAAGTTGCATTGGTAAAGCTTCAGTATTCAATAGCTTGATATACGAGCTTATACTGCGTTCTCGTATACTTACCAAATAGTTTGTATATTATTATTATTATTATTATTATTATTATTATTATTATTATTATTATTATTATTATTATTATTATTATTATTATGAGAGCGAGCTGGTGGTGGTTCGTTTACTTATTGATATTGCGTTAGTGTTAGAAAGTATTAATATAAAATGCTGGAATTATAAAGTGGTTAGTGAAATGCGTTATTGTGAGTATTATCTGCTTAAATAAATGCTGACATATGTACATTGATTAATGCAGCTCGTTGTATATACATATTACATTTTTATTATATTATACATCATACATAGTATGGTTTAAAACAAGTGTTTTGAACTCCACTATTATTGTCTGCTGCTACCTACAAGTATGAGACTCGTCCAATATTTTTTATTTATCATCTTCACAGCTTATTTCACTATTCTTCACTATTTCACTATATCTTCACTATTTATAATTCACAGCTTTTGAAGGGGGTTCCGACAGGACTGGATACTTACCAATACTCTGAACACAATATTGGCGCGCCTTGTAGTGTCTCGAAGCTCTGAACCGCAGAGCCACACAATCTTCACAAAGATCAACTCATACATACAGTTTTTTGAATGTCTTCTATTTCGTTAACCTTCGTTAAGATGTGTTGGCAATGGTTGGTTTGATGTGTTGGGGGGGGGTTCAGGACTATCAACCTCTGCAAGGTTATCAGGGTCAACACAGTTGCTTACTGACCAACCGTCAACAATAATTTAGCCCTGGGAAAAGTCCAGGACTAACGTTAACTACCAGTGTATATTCACCAAGAATCGGGTACATTTCTGTATATACACCGAAAAGCGGGTCCATCTTTATGTATACATTCTTGCGCGGACAAAGGTGATCTGCATGTTGCTATATCATTGCTAGTCTGTCCACGTGAGTATAAATTTAAGATTAGTTTAGCCTTGTGGGACCGTCAAGTTGTTGGTAAGACGCCAGGGCCCGCTCGAGGTGATTAAAGTGGTGGTGTAGCCACTCAACAAGGTCATCCTTCATCAGCATTCGGCCCTGCCGCTCGTGCGCTCGTCGATGGTAGCCGTCATAACCCCCATACTTGTATACGGGGGTGACGGCGACCTTGTGGTGCAGGAGGAATGGGAGCAGCAGCAGCGGCAGGAACAGGAGAAACGCCAGCGCAGGGTTGGCTGTGATGGCCGCTTGAAGCTCGGTTATTAACTGATTGATGGCGGCCAGAATATTGTTGATGAAATTGGCGAGAGCCGTGGTGAGCTGCGCCGTCTGCAGGATAGCGGTGTCCTGCTGCGCGCCCGAAGCGGGTTCTTCAGAGACGTTCACTGGGATCGAAGGTGGCCCTGCAACCTGAAGCGGATCCGCCTGCTGGAAGTTCTGGCCGCTTACCCATATGACATTCGGAGGGTTCGCTAAGTCGTTCAGGTTGATGAGGGAGTCTATGTATACAGAGTAGTCAGAGAACTCGCTAGGTTCTCCTAACAATACGGAAGGGGGCTGGTTGGTGCTCTCATACGAAGGCTCAGAGAAAACGACGCCATTCTGGAGAGCAACTGAGAGGAGAGACTGTGGTAGTTCTCCCTGGTAACCCGCTACAGAGGCCATGGATTCCGATTGCTGCTGAACGGAAAATGCTGGGGCGTTGATGGACGAGGCCAGGGGAAGGTTCGCTGAGGGGAAAGAGGCAGATGTGTGAGCCATGGAACCTTCACTGTGAAAACCACTGGGGAAAATAAACATATCAGAAGGTACTCATGAAAGTAGATGCACTACACAAACGAAGAGGTCAGAAAACAAGATAAAAGATGGGGAAACACGTCGTTTGAATGAAGGAGCATGCAATGTCGTGGACATGTTTCCCATGAATCAGCCACTGAGATAGAAAGACTTTATGCTCCACACTGGATGGCAGAGAGCCACCAGAGGCGACAAAGAATCAACAGCAACAAGGAGAGTGGAGAACCCAGGGACTTCCCAGGGATAAGGGAGACTCCCAGGACCCAGGGACAGTGAAGAGCATTCAGGGTGTGCTTAATTTAGCCACAGTGCTGCGTGCAGTCTACACACTAAGAAAATACACTAATTTATTTATTGTACGCAATTTAACTTATAGATTGAATGAGATGTCTAATTTAATGAACAAGGTGCAGCTTTGTATTAATTTTAATTTACTGTCCGGTGGTGACGAGTTGGTAGGCGGAGAGGCGAAATTTAACTAGATCTCAAATGAAGAATGTTTAATTCAAAGCCTAAAATGGTAAAACAAAACTTAAATTTCACTTCCACAAATATTAACCTATTTCAGCTTTCTGTTGGTATCCAACCAGATAGAAAAATGAACAGCATTAATCTGCCTAAATGAAGACTGAAACGAAAATAGCTGAAACGACTACAAGTAGAAACAAATATAAAGTAAGGAAATGATATAGGTATATATGAGTTTACTTTCTTTTATAGAATCATGCACAATTAGTTAAGCTTTTATATATGTACAGTATATATAATAATGTATGTAATATATAATACAAAAGTAGGGGTGGTAGAAGAATTCAAGTGTTCGGAGAGAATATACAAGGTCTTCTCTGAATACTCTTCATTCTTTTCTTCAAGGCTATGGTTCCCTAGAATTGCACCAGGGGTGGTACCCGTATAATATATATATATATATTATATATATATATATATATATATATATATAATATAATATATATATATATATATATAATATATATATATAATGTATATATATAATTATATATTATATATATTATTTTATATACATTATTATATATATTATATATATTATTATATTATATATTAATATAATATATATATATATATAATAATATATTATAGACTTAGTAAATCTGGTTATGCCTGGAGCATATGGTCTCAGAGACACTAATACAGCCTTTCTGTGTTATTTCTTAAACTTAAATAGCCTGTCTGTCTCTTATACTCTTTCCTGCTTATTCTATGCTTCTTTGAGGTTTCTTGTCTTGTCTTTTGTTCTTACTCTTGAGGGACACATAATCACACACACACACGCCACCTGCGTAACCCTACGTCTGCAACAAGAAAAATTACAATCCTAAACACACTCGCGAACTGTACCATTACACCAGACAAGAACATCCACACATTGCTCTCGCAAATCAACAAAGCATCTGCCCTCCTACACATCGCAGTCACCCTCGGCTATAACCACCCCTGTTATTATTCTGCGGTATCTCTCTGCTTCACCCTCTACGACCTGACCTGTCTGGATATCGTAGAGGAGGTCGAAGAGACGCGTCGGCGGGGTCGTGGTTGAGGGTACCTGCCCCAGGAAGGAGGGGGGCAAGAGGCCTTGGCTGTGGAGTGGGTTGAAGGGCTGTGATGACGTGCCCACATCGAGGTTCTGGGTGTCCGGAAGGCTCTGTTGGGACACCAAGTGGTGATTGTGAGGACTACGAAGTGATGGTACTTTATTATTGTTGTCTTTGGAGACGAGGAGGAAAAATGTAGCTACTAGAAATTTCTTAAAAATGTAAAGACACTAAAGCGTAAGAAATAATGATTTACGAATAGGACCGTCACCTTATTGTTAATATGTTCATGTTTATACTTAAACAGGAATACTTCACACATCTGATATCTAAATATAGATTAGTCAACCTGATTCCTTAGCCATATTATCATTAAAGCACGACACATCAACTCACGTCAAGTAGGGCTTGCTCGATCCTGCTCACAGACGGATCCTTATTGGAAGGTTTACTGATCTGACCGCCAGGGACTTGATTCACAGGCGTAGAGCTACGGTTGGGCGAGTCTCCGCCATCAGGAGGATCACTGCTACCCAGGGGCACCGGAGCTTTTGTTTCCGAAGTCCCCCGCCAGCGTTCAGGAGCGGAGTGTGTGTGTTGAAGCAGGGGAACTCCTGCCGGTAACACGCGCTCCTCTTGGGATTGTAGCACTGTTACAGGATTGCTTTGAGAAACTGTGATGAAGGAGTTTGCAGGATTACCTGTGGAGACCTTCATTACTTCGTCGACGTTTCTCAACTTCTGCAGAAGCATCAGGAGATACTTGCGATGCGACAGGACCTGGTGTGGCGTTGGCACCTCCACCCTGGGGCCTTCGTCGTTCTTGTCCCAACTGAGACTCGCATAGTAGAGAGACAAGTTTCGTAGTGCGTCCATGTCCGGCTGCAGGACTGATGACGGGTAGTTCTGTTGATGCGTGAGTGAGTGGTCATTATGTGGCTGTTGATGGGTGTGTGAGTGGTCGTTAAGTTGCTGTTGATGCGTGTGTGAGTGGTTGTTATGTTGCTGTTTCTGCAAGAGGCTACCTCCCTTATGCTGTTGGGTAGAAGGTTGAGTGTGCTGAAGTTGCTGCGACGGGGAACTGTTCTGTTGCCCGAGAGAAGTGAAGTCATCCTGTTGTGTTTGCCGCAGGGGAGAAGTGTTGTCTTGTTGTTGCTGCCGCAGGAGAGAAGATAGTACAGGGACTCTTTCCAGCTGTTGTTGCTGGTGAAAAACCGAGTGTCCACCTTCCTCTTCCTCCTGCTGCAGCTGCGTTAAACTGGCCTGTACGTCCCCCGATGATTCTCCAGGAGGTTTCTTAGGAGACAATACACTGATCTCATCTATAAAATACAAAAAACAATCAATATAACTATATCTGGAAAGCAGCGACCTCCAGCAGACCTCCCTTACATGTGTGATGACAAATCTGAATGTTCTAAAAGCCTACATTCGGCGTAAGCATACTGTATTGTGAGAGTGTACTGTTCTGGACGCATCTTTCAGATTCAGTCTCTCTTGAAAGTTGAATATACTACAAGAAGACAAAGAAAACTTCGATCATTCGTTAACTGATGTATTGTGACAAAATAATGTAGACAGACGCTTTGGAAACGTTTCATGCGTAATAATGACCATATTATCTCAAATCTAGAAAATATGTTCGATACAAATCATGTAATTAGTTGAGTGTTTATATTCCATATGGGTTTGATTTGTACAGAGGTAGACAAATATGCATATTTACCTTGATATATTAATTGAGCTTGTCGCCCCATCCTGGAGGCAGCGGAAGGGGCGACCATGGATAGGACATCCACCGCTCGTCGTCCTCGTCTCGGACTCGTCCTAGAAGCAACATGTGGGGCTTCTATAGGCAGAAGGCCCACCACTCGTCGTCCCTCAAGTCCCACCGCTCGTGTGATTCCTTCAGTCCGGCTTCTACCAGCAACTGTGGTGGGTCGGACCAAGCTATCTGTTGGCGGGGGAGATTATTAGGTGGTGGTTACTGTCAGCGGTTGTGTAGTAGGAAGTGTTATCAGGTGTGGTGGTAGTTTAGGTGTAGCTGTGGCGTTGGTTTGGAGGTGCTAACCCTTAGACTATACTAGTTTCCTCCCCCCCCCCATGACCTCGGGGAGGTCACTGACCTTGATCGCTGGGCTTCTTCCGGGAGTCATTGACGGTAGTCTCCTCTCCCCAGCTGGTCGGGTCGTCAACGGCGGCCACCTCTCCCTCGTTGCCCAAGTCGTCGCCATTGTTTGCCTGACACATCAACACGGGTGTATTAGTGACTGCAAAACATTCGGACGAGTTGTAATATTTTTATCAGGGACTATTTAAAGTGTATTACAACGTGAAAACGTTGCGACAAGGATAAAATGCGGACATTAAATGCCAGTTCAGTGTGCATACAGTAACCGCCCTGGAAATATTTGAACCTGAATACACACGAGAAGAATTCCTTGTGTTGATTGAACATTAATGGGCTAGATGATCTCGGGAAACTTGGAGGAGAGCTCTGTGGATGCTGCTGGATAGAACACGCTGAGCTAGAAATTGGAAGAAAGTGGTCTTTGAGACCACTTTCACAACAAAGTGACCACAATGAAAGTGGTCTTTTCAGACTACTTAACTATGTAAAGTGGTCTGAAAGTGGAGGGAGAAGAACAAATCAGTGAATCTGTACGCTGGTACAATGTGGTTGCAGCTGGCAATCCCAATCATTATGGAGGAAGAGGAGGTGGCCGCGGGAGAGAATCAGTAACAGCAAGAATACGTCTTGGATACAAATGTCCGTGGAGATTCGGAATGGAAACAACAGTTGAGCAGAGGAGTTGCAGGATCTGTGGTGAGAGTGATGGACACCGCCTTGACCACTACCTGAGAGAATGTGAACATCTGAGAGACATTAGAAATATGTGTAGAATAATAAACCCCACATTGTTTGAATTAGGAAAAAACTATTTGTCAAATATAGATACTGCTTTTTAAAGATTCTCCCATTTTGCACCTTTCTCCCCAAGGTAACGTAAGATTTTAAGGGTTGACGAATGTTAATCGTCTTGTTTGAGGAGCTGTTCACTTGAGACAGTTAAGCAAGTCCCAGCTGTGTCTGGGTACAAGTGACAGGATGAACAATCCAGCGGGTTTTCTTCCTATTGGGGAGTGTTGTACATGCAGCTATGGCGGTGTGTCCACTCACAGGATGAGTGGCGTTGCCCAATACTGTCACTATGGCGGTGTGTCCACTCACAGGATGAGTGGCGTTGCCCAATACTGTCACTATGGCGGTGTGTCCACTCACAGGATGAGTGGCGGTGCCCAATACTGTCACTATGGCTGTGTGTCCACTCACAGGATGAGTGGCGTTGCCCAATAAACTCGCCCCTCGGGGCAAAATTTAATGGATACAGCGCAAGGTTTTCAGATATTTTATCATTCGTAATAAGACAGTTTGCCATTTCATGCAGCGTGAGTTTAGATTTATCTCCAAATGGCTCAATTATGTGGCTGGTTCCGGGGTAGTTTGGCTACGCATACAGGAGGTAGAGGTATTGTTCTGGCTGGCGTCGCCTCCCGTTACTGGCCAGCGGGGAAGCAAGTTCGCCCGTCCCCCACCCCCTCCCAAAGACCGCCTCGCTGCCACCTGCCTGGTCGTTCCGCGCGACTGTCTCGCTTGCAACACCGGCTGGAATAGTCGTCTGCAGCCCGCATTTACCTTTGTATGCATGTGTCGTGCTTGCTCCAACACTTGGGCTGGTCGTTTCCTACAACTGTGTCGCTCACCTGAGCGTGTTTTGGGCTCTCGTGCCCAATACTGGGTATTATGAATATTGAAATGTGATAATTATATTTTGTAGGGAATCTCGACTTATTGAGAGTAAACACGGATCTGTTGTCATTGATCCTCAGTCTGTTGTCAGTGACTCTCGGTCTGTTGTCTTTGACCCTCGGTCTGTTGTCTTTGACCCTCGGTCTGTTGTCTTTAACCCTCGGTCTGTTGTCATTGACACTCGGTCTGCTGTCAGTGACTCCTCGGTCAGCAAGAGCTCCCGTGAAGTAGCCGGGTAGTAGACTATTAGGACGGTGGACGCATAGTGTTGTCAGGCCAGCCGTGTATGGCAGAGTTTCTGCGTCAGGAACACTCCTGACGCAGAGAGTGTTGTGTGTGTGTGTGTTCTCCCGGGTGTAATACTGCGAGTTTCACGGTGTGATGATCGAAAAAACCTGGTTAGTGAAGCAACTAGTGTGACCTTTAGGGCATGTTAGAGATGAGGGTAGTGTAGGTGTGGCTCAATATCGACCGTGCCCCGTTACCTAGACCGACCTGAGGGTATGGGGCAGAGGTCGGTGACCCGTCCTGCGAGGTACCCACAGCAGGGGTTGCTCCACCCCCTCCCACTCAAGGTCCTGCTCAACGGATGGGCGAACAAAGTAAGGCCTTACCTGACGGCCAGGATATTCCCGAGGCACTCTGATGCAGAGCGGTGTTGGGTCATCAGCGCTTCTCTCTCCACATAGCTGGTCCCCAGAGTCTGAAGTAGCCTCGCTGGTGGTGTTTTCTGGTACATTATCTCCCGTTAAAGTTGTCTCCCGAATGTGCTCATTACTCTGGAGTATGTGTACTGTGAGGGAGGAAGTGGGTGTGAAGCTGCGTGAGGGCCTACACCCAAGACACAGTACACACACCTGTAGTAGAGACAGGTGAGCCGCCCGCCGCGCCTCTCCGCTCATCGCAACACAATAGCCTAAACTATTTTACATTGCTAGAACCGCGTCATACTAACTCCCCTCAAAGTTTACTGGCACGCCAAATATTCTCCTGTTACATGCAAACTGTGTCGTCACTCCTCTCTCTCACTATGCTCCATTACACGGTAATTGTCACATCTTTCCCCCCAAAATCAATCGTAAGAAACGATTCACTTTACATTAAATCCACACCCAGAGCCAGTGAGCATGTGTGGAGGCGAGAGGAGACACGTCTATCCTGCACAGCGACTGGAGACACACTGAACCAACGCCACGTCCCGGCCCAGTATTTCCCACACCCACCAACCGATGAATACACTGACCTACACTGCTTGAGTTAATATTTATCACGCACGGCGGTCGCCTCAAATGTGGCATATACAAATAGTTGAGTAAAATGTTTTTGGAGGTGCAAGTCACGGAGATAGATTATTGCTCTGTGTATTGGACTATGTGGTAGATGATTGTTGCTGGATCTTTGAATATGTGGTAGATGAGTGTTAGATTATGTGGTAGATGTTTGTGGCGTGTTTGATTATGTGGTAGATGCGTGCGGCGTGTTGGACTATGTAGTAGATGATTGCGGCGTGTTGGACATGTGGTAGATGATTGCGGCGTGTTGGACTATGTGGTAGATGACTGGCGTGTTGGACTATGTGGTAGACCGAGCCAAGAGGCTGACCGCATATTAGATTCTAACACCCTCAGCCTGTCATTGCGTCCAGCGGTATTTGCGAGCCAAAAATGTTTGTTCTAAAAATATTTCGAGTGATCGGGTAGGCAGACCGCATAACTAAAAGTTTCGCGTGCAGTGAGGCCGTCACCACGACGTACATAAAGAAAAGACAGTCAGTCTCACGCCTCGAAGTGCAACTCTTACGACTTGAATGACTGCTTGCGGATGGCCAATCTACGACTGGATATTTTTTTTTTTTTTTTTTTTTTTAAGATATATACAAGAGTTGTTACATTCTTGTACAGCCACTAGTACGCGTAGCGTTTCGGGCAGGTCCCTGGAATACGATCCCCGCCGCGTTGT
>WNGS01005680.1:19110299-19164867 GCA_020271785.1 Procambarus virginalis
CTAGGTAGGTGAAAAAACACTATATATATATCATGAAATCTTTCCATTTTTATTGTTTCGACGGTTCGTCAGCAATGTGACATCTTCAGGAGTACATTAGCTGCACTAACACAACAAAACTACGGGCTCACCATAGCCCGTGCTACTTTGAACTTTTTGTTCCAGGTAGCAAATCATTTAAACAACGACAATACTGAATTTACAAGGAGAAAACTAGATATTTGTTAAAACTGAAAGGTTTAGTTAAACTTTTTAATTAAAAAGTTAAATTTAGTTTAATACAAGAACCAATGTATTAAATTGAAGTGGAAATTGAAATATTTGTTTTAATTATGAGGCTGACATTCAAGTTCAAGGGAGGACGCCCCCAGCAGCGGAAACAGCCTCACATTGTCTTCACGAGATCACAAAAAACGGCTTAAACTAAACGATGATTGATTGATGAAGATTCCAAACCCAAAGGTGGCACGGGCATGAATAGCCCGTAAGTGGTGGCCCTTTTGAGCCATTACCAGTATCAAGAGATGATACTGGAGATCTGTGGAGGTGCGACTGCACCCTGCGTGACGGGAGATGTCTCCCGTCTTAAAGTAAACATGCCTTAGCGATTCATATAGCAAAATAAAATAAAATTTTTGCTCTTACATACACTATATAGTAATTTAATATCAAGTTATTAGTACGTTGCCGTCTAGTTAAGAAAATAATTACAGTGTGTCATATGATTGCGTCATTTAGCCATAGCTCAGTTAAAGTACAAATATCTTCGATTTCATTACATATATTATAATACAGAAGATTAAACAAACATATTTACATTTCACTAGAGATTGGTTTCAACATATACAGTGATCGTATGTAAGGAAGTTCATGGTTTGACCACAAACAAGACGATCTCAAAATTTGATATCAACCAAATTTAATACTGATTAGTGTAATTTAGGATGAGCTTACGGCTATATATATCGTCATTTAGGTACGTTTGTAGGATCATCCCAAGTGCCCATATGACCTTTAACTAAATGAACTTTCGTTAATATTGTCACTTACGTACCTTTCTGCGATCATTCCATCACTAATGACCTTCAGAAAACTGTTAGTCTGTGTTGCAGAACGTTTTCTTTTTCCAGTTAGTAAATAGCACAGATAACACACAGAAATCACAATAGCGTGATGCATCAAATGAACAAATGATGCACAGATGTCTGGGCCTCAGCCGACCATCTCTGATGACCTGCTTGATCGGCTCACCCACTCATTCCTTCTATTTTATTTTGAGCTCGAAATGGTATATATATTGTTCCATCTCACAGCTACGTAAATGTTGTATATTGTTCCATCTCTCCTGCTATTTAAATGCTATATATTGTTAGCTCTCTCCAACTATGTAAATGTTATATATATTTTTTATCTCTCAAGACAAATATATAGTTCATGGAATGATTCATACAACCGGTGAACGTTTCAACCGTCCGAACCATACAATCATTTGAACCTTACGACTGTTCAAAACATACAATCGTCCAACAGCCCGTCCTCCAAACATAGAACCAAAAGTTATTTCATGTACCCGCCAACCCCCCCCAACTGTTTATGAATGAATAACGGTTTACTCACGACTCACAACTGTTGACGTTCGAACACTTCCGGAACAAGTGCTTCACTGACGAATTTTGTTCGAACCACAACGCTCTAAATGCTTCACCCACGTACTGCAAATACAAATAATCGCCAACAGAACCTAAACACCTAACCTAACCTATTATGCCTATATATACACAATATGCTAATATATTATAATATTAATTTATACTTGAGAAAATTCCCGTTTTGAATGAACAGCATGTTAAAATTTATGAATGCGTCTGTGGGGTTGACCGCTGAATGTAATGGACTTGAGTCGAGACGGGTTGAACCACCACGCTCTAATGCTTCACCAAGTACTATTAGTCAGCCCGTCCTCCAAACAAAGATCCAAAAGTGATTCCATGCACCCGCCAAACCCCTGTTTATGAATGAAAAGCGGTTTACACACGACTCACAACTGCTGACGTTCGAACATTTCCGGAACAAGTGCTTCACTGACGAATTTTGTTCGAACCACAACGCTGTAAATGCTTCACCCACGTACTACAAATACAAATAATCGCCAACAGAACCTAAACACCTGACCTAACCTAACCTATGCCTATTTATACACAATATGCTAATATTATAATATTAATTTATACTTGAGAAAATTCCCGTTTTGAATGAACAGCATGTTAAAATTTATGAATGCGTCTGTGGGGTCGACCGCTGAATGTAATGGACTTGAGTCGAGGACGGGTTGCTGTGAATGCTTCACTCACGGCTACAAATAATCGCCAACAGAACCTAACACCCTAACATAACCAATGCCTAAATTTGCACGATATGCTAATATATAATAATACTAATGTATATATGATAAAATTTGTTTGAATGAGCAGTATGTTAAAAATTTATGAATGCGTCTGGGATCGACCGCTGGATGGAATGGACTTAGTCTGAGACGGGTTGTCCAAACAATACAACTGTTTGAACTATACAACACTCCAAACCACAAGAAATATCAAATGAAACGATCCTGTTGAAAGAGCAACACCCCATACTGGATTACATTGCACTATAACAAACGTTGCTACGAAATCGTTCTCAACAGAGCATAAAATGGAAATAGACGCTCCCACATGCCATGGGCGTATGAAGGTGGTATAGAGATAAATCTTCCTCAGCGCCACAATCATCGTGTAACGGATAAAAACGTTCAGATACCATCTACAAGAGAGGACGAACTCTGCAGGATTTGTTGATTTGCTGGGCTTATCAGGCTTTCCGGCTGGGTAGAAGAGGGGGTGGGGGGAGCTGGCTTGTGTGTGTCACATGTGGGGGAGGTGCTCGAGGGAGGGGAAAAGAGAAATTTCCTCATGTGAGAGAGGGCGCCGAGTGAATGAAATCCGCCACATGTGTCCTGGCAGCCTAGCGAGCTGCACACACAGTACTGACGACGTCGACATCGCACGTGATTTATCTCTGCTCTCAACTCCATCACAAAGTTGAAGGGCTCAGATGCACTGACGGGCTGTCATCCTCGCTCTGAAATTAATCACAACTCATCGCGAAATCTGTTGTAGCTTCATATCCTCCTCATCCGAAACCTGAAGAATAATCCACGTTGTTGGGTCTGCACAGCGCCCTCTCACTGCCTCCCACGAACAACTGGAGTTGCTCGGTCGTCGCATCTCGTCTCTTGGCTGCCCCAACCTTGGTGATTATCTGAGCTTCTTGCTGGCCAAGTAGGTGGTGTGTTTTACCACTGGGTGTGGTGTAGGTGGTGTGTTTTACCACTGGGTGTGGTGTGGGTGGTGTGCTTTACTGCTGCGTGTCGTGTGAGTGTCATATTTTACTTGTATGTGTTGGTGTTTTGTTAAATAATAATAATAATAATAATAATAATAATAATAATAATAATAATAATAATAATACAAACTAGAGAATTTTCAGGCACAACGTTAATCCAACGTTCATTAACCGTTGATCACACGTTATTTAGACGCTAATTCAACAGTCATTAAACGTTGATCCGATCATTGATTAAACTTCTGGAGCGGTGATGACCGTTAATTGAGAATGTTTACCCGGTTGGGTTGCCAAGTAGGGAGGGGTGTGAATACCATATATTGCTCTCGGAGACTTGATAGGTACGTGTGGGTGTTGGGGGTGTACGTGGGTGTGGGGTGTAGTGGTGTACGTGCGTATATGGGTGAGGGTGTACGTGAGTCTGGGGTGTACGTGGGTGTAGTTGCATGTACAGTTTAAGAGCTTGGAAACGGCGAAAAGGAGGAGGAGAGGGAGATCATTCTTGACCCAAAACAAACTTGTAGCGCTTCGAAGCTCCCCTAAACCGTTTAATGAAGACAAATACTGTGCAGCCATGCTTGAGAAGAAGGTGTAGAGGTTTCGCAAGTTGACATGGTTGATGAATCCTGGAGTCACGGGTTTGTTGTGGCCGAAAATGTTGTTGGAGGATAAAAAAAATATACCAAGTGGGCACCCTATCGACAGGGTAGACGCTATTGAAATAGAAAAGTTAAATTACAATGAAATTATTTAATTAATAAATATATAAACAGCAACAATAATACTATTAAAGTGAGAAAAAGAATAATTATACATATAATAATGTTAATGATAATAGCCGTAAATTTGTGTTATTTTCCAATGGAACGAAGCCTAGCATGTTCTGGCTATATTACCCCCGCGTATTGGCTAAGCGGCGCTAGGCGGTGAGAAAGAGAGATAGAGAAAGAGTAGAGAGAGAGAGAGATAGAGAAAGAGTAGTGAGAGAGAGATAGAGAAAGAGTAGAGAGAGAGAGATAGAGAGAGAGAGAGAGGGGGTAATGGAAGGGTTACCCCTTAGGTGGGGAAGGATAGGCTGTACATACGACACAGGAAATTCTCCCTCTGTGGGCTGGTGGCGTACCCCGCCGAGCTCAATTCCTCGCCTCATTCATACATTTCTCACCCGTAGCGGAAGTTTCTCATAACAATCGGAAGCGTTTGACTCTTGCGATGGAGGTGCTCTCCTCGACCTCATTTTATTCATTTTAACAACATCAAATTGCTTACTTTATTCTGAAGTTCTTCAGTCGATCGGAAAATGGCAATTCCTGTTGGACGCTCAACTTTAATCTCATTACCGCCCCTAATTCCCGCCCCTCATCCCCCCATCGTCATTACCACCCCTGATTCATACCTTCTTCGCCTTCAGCTTGCTTGGACTGAAAGCAATTAATAATGTATCTTAAGAACTTTAGTAGTTTGGCCAGGATCGTCTGTAATTCTCCACTGCTGTGATTAGTTTCATTTGTTTTACATTATCTGCAAACATTGATAAGTAGATGAGATTTAATTATAGATTAAGTAACAACCGATGCCTCTGCTCATTTAGCAATAAATAGGTATCTTCGTTGTTCACGAAAGTCGTGAACAACTTCTTTAATATTTCACCACCTATGAATTTAAAAACGATTCTGAAGTTGTAAAGCGTAGCATATGCTCTTCGTACAAATGTCCTTCATGTGTTCCACTAGTGACAGTCTACTATCCAGAACCACTTTTAGATCTCTTTCTTTGTCAGAGTTCTTAAATGCCTTTCCACTTAATTTGCAGGATGGGTGTGTGACCTATTTTCACCTGTTCCACATTCCATAACATGGCATGTCTAGGTTATTTTGAAGGGCATGATAATGGTCTGTCTCTTATCTTCCCTAATAGCTTAGCATTATCAGCAAACTTATTCATATAATTCTGTATTCTTTCTGGTAGATCATTTATTTAGACGATGAACATTACCGGTGAAAGAACTGAACCCTGTGGTACTCCATAAGTAGCATTCCTCCAGTCTGATACATTGTGTGTATTTACTAGTTGTGTCTGCAGAGTCGAGCTAGTAGCTCTTGGACCCCGCTTTTCTAACCAATCTATATTTCCTCTATTATGTCTACTACATATATTTGTAGTGTGCGCGTGTGTTTCATAAAGATAGATAGAGACAAAGTTGAAGAGCTCCCCATCTCTTATATACCAGTCAAACTATACACAAGTTACATCAAACAGGTAGAAACAGGCTGATTGTCCAACCCCCCCCAGATGCCATACCAGCCGTAGGAACGAGGTGCTATGCTTCACCTACCACTGTGACCTGTCAGCCATAAACCCCAAGACTTGCTCATGACCTCTGACCCTTGAGCCCTAAGGGTTGCTCTTATTGTGACCCACTTCACAAGGTGCAGACTGACATGTTTCTCTGTTTCTTCACACACACACACACACACACACACACACACACACACACACACACACACACACACAACACACANAAATTTTAAACTCAGCGGTCCAAATATTCGTCAACTGAATACCCAAAGAGATCGAAATCCAATTTGTATCGTTGGTAGAGCAACCAAATTTGTCTCTTGGTTAAGCTTCTGTAGTATTTAGTGTGTGTTGCCGATGATTCGGCTGGTGAATTCCTCAAATTTCTCCACTCGTAAACATTCTGAATCTCCTTCAAGTTGGCAATGTGTGCCAGAAACTGCTCATCGGTAGCCATCGTCTCCAATTTGACAATAACTTGGTAGTCTGAAGCACATACGCCACACTGCACCCAATACGGAGTCCAGCACACTACCTGGGAAAAGACAATTGTTCACACACACACACACACACACACACACACACACACACACACACACACACACACACACACACACACACACACACACACACACACACATATATATATATATAAATATATATATAAATATATATATATATATATATATATATATATATATATATATATATATATATATATATATATATATATATATATGTTGTTGAATATGGCCGAAAAGGTAAGGTTAATAATTCTAACACGAATTTTCTCAATGTTTCTTATGTTTTTCTGTTTTGAAGAAAAACATAAGAAATACCCCTGGAAGATGAGGAATATATATACACACCTGAAATACTTCATTTGTTTGTCAAGTGTAGGTAATTCACACACTTTTGTGTTCACTGTATGGTTGAGTTGGTCAATTTATTTTGTATTTTACTTATATAAATTTCTAAGATAATAAGACATTCAAAAACACGTCTGAATAACTCACATTTGTGTCCCAGTCCTTAGCAGTCTTGAAGCTCTTGGTGGTGTCAATAATGTAGTACGCGAACTCTGAGAACGTGGGTGTGGCTAAGGTAATGTTGCTGTCTCTTGGACGATACTTGCTTATAATAGCTTGTTGGAGATCCTTGAAGTAGGGTGTGAAGGGACGAGGCTCCTCCCGCTCTATCTTGTCTCTGAATGCAGACAATAACCTATGGCCACAATCTAGTATTAGTACATATTTGAGTTCCAGCGATGTAAATATCTATGATAAAATATACACAAGGAAACCTTAAAATAATTATAGGTGGTCGACATTATTTCTCAGTGACTTAAATTACCATATCTCAACATTTTGGAAGGGGGGGGGGATGAGAGAATTAGCCTAGCATTCATCGAACTTGATTAAATTTTGACCAGCTTTCATGAGTAACAATAATGAATGCTTTTTGAAAAGGGAGGATAATTAAGACGATACGAAGGGAAGGGAACTATCGGGGGAAAGTGCCAAGTCATTACGACTAGATAGCATTGGGAAGAGGACAGGATAAGGATTTGGGATGGGACGGGGGGGGGGGGAGGAAGGAATGGTGCCCAACCACTTGGACGGTCGGGGATTGAACGCCGACCTGTATAAAGCGAAACCGTCGCTCTTCCATCCAGCCCAAGTGGGTGGGCTAAGAAGATACGAGTGAATGAGAAATATGGAAGATTAAAAACCATGAAAGTGACGAAAATTAAGAGAATGAAAACAGTGCATTAAGGCCGAAAGGACAATCAGGAGGAAGGCGAGAAGATATAATAACAAATGAGGAGGGATAAGATTGGTGAACATTTCGAAATAAGATAGAGAACAATGACCATTGACAAATAAGTAAAAAAAAATGCCGATAGGAAACAGGAAGAGTGGATAGTGTGAAAAAAAACAGATAAGGAGAATCATTAACGAATAAGATTAGAACAATGGATATGTGAACTACGGGTTCACCATAGCCTGTGCTACTTGGAACTTTTGTTCCCAGTAGCTGAATAAAAAAAACAACAAACAACAACAGATATGTGATAAGAGGTGAATTAAAAGAGGCAACATTAAAAAACACAACATGAAGAACACATTTTGATAACAAAATAACACAAATGATAGTCACACAACAATAACGAACAAGAACGTGCCTGGCGAATGGATGTCGGACGACGATGAAGCGTATAGCGTCTTGGAAGACATGTTTTTTCTCCTGACTCTCCTTGGGTTCAATGTACTCCTTAAACACGCGTCGATGACCACCTCCATAGCGTGGCTGAGAGTGTATATTGTCCTGTTACTTTTATACTACCCCCCAGAAGTGACAACTATTAATGAAAACAATCACATGATACTACAGTTTTCTGAAGTAAAAGACGAATAATGGACCAATTACAACACTTTAATTTGGAACATTATTTGATCTATGGTAGGAGGTAATTAATGGTGAGTTGTGTAAGGATCAAATATACAGTGATCATAATGCATCTTTCCTCACTGTAAAGTATGCTTAGCAATATAAATGTCATTCCAATATTTATTGTATTTTGTATAATTACAAGAATTACGTGTACTTTATTATTTGATATACATTAAAGTTATTTACTAGTTTTAATGTTTTTCCATTGTCGGTACCAGGAAGCCTGATAAGCTTAACAAGGTCCCTTTACCCAACGACTTAGGTTCCCCAGAATGAGAGCCACAATATATATATATACAGAATATGTGTGTTTCCTTACCAGATATTTCCGCTGCTCTCTGGTATGTGGGTCATAGTGGTCGAGCTCCGGTACGTGGTCATTGATGTGGCGGAGGCGAAGGAAGTACACCATCCATGTGGTTGAGGCTACCTTCACCCGCCCGGGATGGAAAACATGAAAATAATGTTTGAAGTCTTGCAAGTTTTGACGACACAGGCTGTTGTTGTTTTTTTTCAATAACACTTAATTACACATACACCTACAAATACAACACTGATATTTCTGTTGACCAGACCACACACTAGAAGGTGAAGGGACGACGACGTTTCGGTTCGTCTTCGGTTCGTCCAGGACCATTCTCAAGTCGATTGTGAATGACAATTTCACAATCGACTTGAGAATGGTCCAGGACGAACCGAAACGTCGTCGTCCCGTCACTTTCTAGTGTGTGGTCTGGTCAACATACTTCAGCCACGTTATTGTGACTCCTCGTCTGCACTGATATTTCTGGGTAAACCACTTTTTGTCCTTCCTTCACCTATTATGTACCTGTGTGACCCTCTCCAGGCAATCCGTCCTCCTAATAGAACGTCGCATTTTGACGTATATTCTACCTAAGGCCAAAAATTGTCGTACTAGAAAATGGTAGCAGTTCGCGAAATTGACATACTGTCCCGTTTTCTGTTTTGGGTCTTCTGGTAGGTTAGGAAAAGGGTACTTTAGTCCGACAGTTTTTTTTCTTCGTGGCCATAGAGGCTATCTACACCTTACATTATTTTATCATTTATCATTTTATCATCTAAACATGAGGGGGGGGGGGGGGGGTAAATTGGGCAGCCTACGACCTATAGCCCAGTTAAGTGGCATGTCATACAGGTACTGGAACCAGTTATCATTTAGCTTCATGTGCAAGTTTTTTTTTATTTATGTGAGTGTACGTGTTGTGTGTAATTACCTAAGTGTAATTACAGGATGAGAGCTACGCTTGTGGTGTCCCGTCTTCCCAGCACTCTTTGTTGTATAACGCTTTGAAACTACTGACGGTTTTGGTCTCCACCACCTTCTCACTTGTGTAATGTTGCCTCTTGTTAGCGTGACCAAGAGAGAGCAACGAGGAGGTAATGAGAGAATATGAACTCCTTGACTAGCCTGTGAAGCTCTTCCTTAGGCCAAAGGGAGAGAGAAAGACTAAGTATTCCATCATCTTAGGATAAACAATGGCCATTGTAGAGCATGGAGTTTTTCCCCTCCGGTTTGACTTCATGTTTGGGAGTCGAACCAATACTGTAAACCTAATCTAATGATTAGGTATCTGTGCTTATTCGGCAAATACTCTTCAGGACTAACTCAAACGTTCAGTATCGCAACCTCCGCACTGCAACTGTAAACACATACTCAAAATATTCTACAATATTTTTAGACAAAAAGCCTAATGTCTCCCAGTTATCAAGTACTGCCATTCGCGAGGCTTTTGTTTGGAAAATTTTCCAGTATTTGAATAATTTCTACATATTCTCGTCTCCATTTACAGAGTTCCATATCAACAACTTGCCAACAACATCCTAAGCAAATGAGAGATGTTCGTAAATTGCCACATCATTTATAAGAACTATTGTATATATACAAAAGACTGATGATCATGCCCAAAATGACACTAAATTGTAGTACAGTACCTTCATGATGGAACACTCCAACAAAAGCATATCAGGTGTCTAGGGCATTAGATGACCAGAAACGTCCAAGTGGATAGTCACAACCTACAGTACATTATACAAAGGTAATATATAAGAGAAGAGTCTCAGGTATTCTCCAAAATGTTTACAAACAAAACTGACTAACCTTGTATATTGGGCAGTAAATGACAGGAGGTGTTCGGGATGTGTCCCACACGAAGCGCAGGTACTGTCGCACTGATAATTCAGGGTGCTTAGAGCAGGTTTGGGCCAGTAGGTTAACGCGCTTCGTTTGCTCCACTAGTTGCTCATTTATCAACTGCTCAATCTGGTAAGTAGAGGATTTCATTGTTACAGGAACACACTTGTCCAGTATGGTATATGTACAAAAGCTAAACATACTAGAGGTACACGAGCAGAGGTTTTATGGTTGTAGGCTAGAAAAGGCTAATTCCCACACAACCATTTGAAGCCTTACAATACTTTTTTTTTTTTCCCAGAACACAGTCCGCTATTTACTTTACAACCAGATTCTCAATTACTGCTGGGGGAACAGTAAAATAACGACTCTCAAGTCATTCTACTTGATGGGCCGTTCTCACAGGCCGAGTCAAGCTGGCCAGACGTTACCTATCACAGGCTGTAGTGATTTCTTCGACTTGCCCCATCGGTATATATAATATGGTCCTCATCGTTATTATAAGTACTACCAAAACAGGAGGATGGGCTGCAATATATATCCAGGTTCATCGATTCAACCCAACACGCACTTTATCATACATCCAAAATAGGAAACTTTTTATTCACAAATGAATGATACGGAATCATATTGACTGTTTTTCATATTCTTTGTTTATCGAGGGGTAAGCGTGAATTCCAACAGCATTTATTTTCTAGAAATTTGCGAGTTTCTAGCAACTATAATGTGCTGGAACGGACTGGAAATAATGATTGTTAATGAAGCTTGGCAACACCAGGGTGTGACCTAACGGGACGCCCGCCGTGAACAGGAACCGGTTTACTGGGTACAAAACACACACACACACACACACACACTGACTGGACAGCACACTGGACACGTGATCCTGTGGTCCCGGGTTCGATTCCCGGCGCCGGCGAGAAACACTGGGCAGAGTTTCTTTCACCCTGATGCTCCTGTTACCTAGCAGTAAATAGGTACATAGGAGTTAGTCAGCTGTCACGGGCTGCTTCCTGGTGTGTGTGTGTGTGTATGGTGTGGAAAAAATAGTAGTTAGCAAGAGTTGATTAACAGTTGAGAGGCGGGCCGAAAGAGCAGAGCTCAACCCCCGCAAGCACAACTAGGTGAATACATACACACACACACACACACACACACACACACACACACACACACACACACACACACACACGCACACACACACACACACACACACACACACACACACACACACACGCACGCACGCACGCACGCACGCACGCACGCACGCACGCACACACACGCACACACACACACACACCACGAGCATAGTTCTCATCCTCTACTACACTTTGGTAATTACACATAAACCTGAGGCTCAGCCGCGAGGGGGCATTGGACTGATTTCGGGGGTCGTAGTCCTAAGGGCCCGGATTCGATTCCCGGTCGAGGCAGAAACAAATGGGCAGAGTTTCTTTCATCCTGATGAAACTATAAAAATAGTAAATAGCAGTAAACCTGTGAGTTAGACAGCTGCTACGGGCTGCTTCCGGCTGCTTCCTGAGGATGTGTGTGTGTATATACTCACCTAGCTGTACTCGCCTAGTTGTGCTTGTGGGGGTTGAGCTCTGGCTCTTTGGTCCCGCCTCTCAACTGTCAATCAAAGGTTACAGAGGCACTAATTGGCTTTGGAACTGAATTCCCAAATTCATTTAGTTAAATCCGGTGGCAAGCCGTCTGATGTAACAATGTGACATGTATCTGTTAATCTGCCTCCAGAAAACACTGTTTTACTGCAGCTGTCTTATATATTAATTATATCTAGCGCCTACACAACTTGCCACGTGTATTTTACGGAGTCTTTCGTAGACAATCCAGACTAATTTTCCAAGATTGAACTATACAAATGCTTAAGCAAATAACCGCTAATATAGCGAATTTATCAATAAATATGAACATAATTAAATGAGTAATAAGCTAAACACAGACCCAATTTGGTTCAAATTTACGTTTACATTTTAAATTGGTGCTATATACTTTTAGGTGATGAAAGTAAGGTGACCATATTGTGATGACGAGCACACACAAGGAGAGACCTTGTACAGCATTAATGATGGCCACGCTTCCAAACTGAACGCTCCGCCTTATTTTACTCTGAACACTAATACTGCCCTAAGCAGACTCCATTCATACATTTTTGTACATTTATAATTACGTCGAGTTACAGCTAATGTAATCGTTCTCAAATAAGGTCTGCAATGTATAAGGAATATCCGGATCAAACTAATAGCTTATTCAAAGCACATACAACAGTGAGTTGACCTACACATGGTAGCTCAGTAACAGGCCATCTCTGCACAATTCAGCTGGTAGCTCAGTAACAGGCTATCTCTGCACAATTCAGCTGGTATCTCAGTAACAGGCCATCTCTGCACAATTCAGCTGGTAGCTCAGTAACAGGCCATCTCTGCACAATTCAGCTGGTAGCTCAGTAACAGGCCATCTCTGCACAATTCAGCTGGTAGCTCAGTAACAGGCTATCTCTGCACAATTCAGCTGGTATCTCAGTAACAGGCCATCTCTGCACAATTCAGCTGGTAGCTCAGTAACAGGCCATCTCTGCACAATTCAGCTGGTAGCTCAGTAACAGGCCATCTCTGTACAATAAAAGCTGGTAGCTCAGTAACAGGCCCTCTATTCACAATGCAGCTGGTAGCTCATTAATAGGCTCTCTATGCAAAATGTCGAATATTTGCGTAGGTTCATTGCTGTCTATCTCAGACTATATTTGTCTTTATATCTGTTTAAAGGTTTGTAACTGAAATCACCTACATACTACCACTAGCCTAGTTATGTTGTTGTAGATTGAGGGGCGACGGTAGCCTATTTATTACTGGCAACAGAACAATAGTTTAATGTTATTAATAAATACAAGCGAAGTTGGGAGAAGAGTAAGGTAAGGAAAGTGATCGGAGTAATGAAAGCGTTGGTTACAAAGAATTCAAGATAGGATGAGATGCAGTAAGATGCAGGCTAACTCCTGGGTTCCTCTTAGATGAACAGGCGCATCAGGTGTATATACATCTGGAACCATTTATTGTTTCTTTCAGGGATCGAACCCGGGATCCCCGATTCTTAGTATTCCTGTACTAAAATCACTGTACTGCCAGAAGAGCCATTCAAAATTGACAGGAAACATTGATTTAGCGCCGAAGTAATGAACAAGGGAAATTAAATTGATGGGGATATAATAGAGGTTCACCACACTGATAATTTTTCAAAGTATATATAACAGAAGGCAATTATATAAGATCTGAAGTCATGACATCAAATAAGACAAATGAAATGCTGGGCCCCAAGAGTTGAAGTTCAACACTTTAAAATCCAGTTAAATGCTCTCGACTTTACTTGTCATTACTACTAAATTGTACTGAAACCATTACTACACCTGAGGATCCTCTTGGCGGCGCGCTAGGCTTGTGAGACTCCTGCCGTAGGAAGGACTTAGAACCACAGGCCAGAAGGGGTCGTTGGGGTCTGGGGCGAACCACTTCCTGCAGGGGTACACATCTTTGGTTGTGTGGGTGTGACCTTTCCGCTTCCTTTTGCTGTAGGTACAGTTACTGATGCTGGGGAAATCCATCTGTCCAGGCCCTCCAGGGCTTCCAAAGTTCTCAGTTGTTTCTTGGGTAGCGGGGCTCCAAGACGGGTCTAGTTCGGAATTTGCTGCATCACTTAATTGTACCTTTGTGTAGCGGAGCACTGTGGTGCTCGTGGAGTGGTAGGTGGGTCCCATGGTATGTATGGTGGGTTCCTTGGGATGTGTCGGTGGCACTTTGGGTTGGGTTGTGGTTTCCTTGGGATGTGTTGTGGGCTTCTTGGGATATGTTGTGGGTTTCTTAGGATGTGTTGTTGGTGACTTGGGATGTGTTGTGGGCTCCTGAGGATGTGTTGTGAGCTCCTGAGGATGTGTTGTGGATTTCTTGGGATATGTTGTGGGTTTCTTAGGATGTGTTGTTGGTGTCTTGGGATGTGTTGTGGGCTCCTGAGGATGTGTTGTGGGCTCCTTGGGATATGTGGTGGGCGCTGTGGGAGGTGCTGTCTGCTCCTTTACAATGGGTTCCGTGGGATGTGTCGTGATCTCCAAGGACTTGCCAGATTCCTCGTCCTCCCAGGTCAAGAAGAGACTTTCAACACTGTTATTTTTATGTGGGGAGTGAGTGCTGTGCAAGAATTGCTGTAATCTGGTTGCAACCGTCATCTTGTAATCAGAAAGAAGTTCATTGGCGTTTAAATGGACATACACTATTGCAGTGAACGTTATAAATGCCAGTAGAATCTTAAAACGCTTACTTAACATTTTAGATATTAATAACAAGAAGAAATTATATTTTTTCTTTTCAAATACTACCAGTGGTACAGTATGCTTAAAGTCCGCATTCACACATTATGTTACAATTATATTTCACTTGGTAAAAAAATCATCCCCATCTTAAAAGAGACTCCTAAGATGCACAAACGAGGAATGACACTCTGGATGAGGAATGCACTCAGACGAGGACCGGCACCTGGGCGAGATATGACACCCGGACAAGGAATGCCACTTGGAAGAGGAATGGCACTCGATATGACACTTGGACGAGGAATGACAATGGAGCGAGAAGCACCAGAGGAGGAAATAACCAACACGGGAGCGTCTGGGTAGAGAGACTGACAAGCCGTAGGTCTTGAAGCTCCTCGCTGCTGCTGGTGTTGCCACTCTCCACATTCTCACACTCACGCGCTAAGCCATTACGTAACTTCCTAGTCCAGTCTTCACGGAAAGCCATAATTCGTCTTCATAGTGTTGATTTAGCAAGTTAATCACTTTTGCTACGATTCAAGGATAACTGTAAAATTAGATGTTAATTATTTTAAAGAGGGTCATTGTTGCAGGAATAAGTACCCGGCCCCCCCCCCCATTGTTCTTTTTTATCCTGTTACGTCCCCAAAAGTTGCTTTTAAACAAAACAACTCAGGGTATTTTATCAGTGTTCAGTTAGCCGACCGACTTTAAATCCAATTAAATGCTGTTTCATTTGATAATTTGATCAGTTATGCAGACAATTTGATGATGCCCCATAGAGGTGATATGTACTTCAAGTATTATTTGTATAATACTTTACAATTGGTATGAGTTGACTCTGATTTTAAAGTCTTAGGAAACAAGTTGTCCTAATTCCACATTTTTATCTTCTGGAGGTACTACTGGAAAAGGGATGATAACGTCAACACAATGATTGCATTTATTAAGCCTTAACAGTAGAAATTACAGATTTGAGCATATTTTGATAAATATGGCGTAAGTAAAGACAAATTAATTTATACATACAAATTAATATTTTGCGCTGAATGTTAGTTACCTCCTCACCCATGCAATTATAAACTATGAAAAAGAAGAGCTGGGACTCTCTCTCAGCACTGTATTAATGAATGACCAATTATTAATGACTAGAGTAAATGGCAAGATATACCCGGAGATATAGTAACGATTGCATTCACTCACGGATATTTGACCCTACTTCTCGTACTCAACGTTTGCAAGTGCAGGCTAGTACACTGGACTCACATTGCAGGCTTGGTGTGATCAGCAATCTTGCAAGATGGGGATATTAGGGAAACCTCTTTATCTATGCTCTGTAATCCCTCATGTAGCCTAGGATAGTATTACATTCCTTAGTAACAAAACTTGAATGACCTATGGATAGTATTAATAATTTATTTACTATTTCCAAGAAAATACTGTATTGCTAAGCTTGTGTGACGATATAGCACTTGGATATGAGGAAAAGATATGAGCTTGGAAAGGACAGTGAAGGAATGGTTTCCCAATTTTACTGCATGGTACACTTGGAATGAGCTTGGTTTTAATTGTTAGATGCTGAGCCACTGCTGAGCCCTGCATCCAAGTCCAGACTGTTAGGAACTCTACTGGGCTCGTTTCTATGGTTTTCTTACCTCAAATACTAAGTTGTCGGGCAACCCCCAAGGCTAAGTACCCAAGTTAAGGGTACTATGCCAAGGGGTATCGAGATTAGTAGTGTGAGTTTGTTAGTTAGTGTTAAGGACAAATATCTTATACTGTGTATCTGTCATCACAGCACCTTCCCCCTCCTAGTATAAATTCCCAGAAATACTTTTAGCAATATTTTTAGTCAACATACCATAACCTGGGTCACATCCATCACATTCTAGTGCATTGTCCTTTAGCATAGTACCTTAACACTGTGTAATAATTGTTTATTTCTTGTTGTTCCTGGGTAGTAAGTGTTATTTTATGATTACAGTACTTGTCTTTAAAATATAGAAAGAGGCTATTATTCCCCTCAGACTTTGCTCTGACCTTTGCCCAAGACAGCTTAGAGAAGCTGTTTCCTTACCTTGTGGTTACCTTTACCTTGTTCAAGGTCACCACGGCCAGGTCCCCGACCAGGCTTCCTGGTTGATGGTCTGGTCAACAAGGTACTTAAGAAATGTGTCACAGCTCTAGATAAGGAATTGGCAGCCTCCAAGTACCTTCAAGACAACTTCCCTAAGTTATCTTAGGCAAAGGTCAAAGCAAAGTTTGAGTGGGGAAATAGCCATTTTTATACTTTGTTAGCATAACCAATCAGAAAATAACACTACTACCCAGAACAAAAAATGTACTGCATTGTGTAATCAACCTCTCACTTCATACTATGATCTAAGTATAAAATCCTTCAGTCATGCTGCTCATTACTGTACCTGTATCTAAATCAACAAAATCTACAAAAATATTGTATGCTTGAAGATTATCTTCTTTATAATCTTTTTCGTTTGTAAAAGCTTAAGCCGAGCTTAAACCCAGTTCAATATTCATTCTTCTTTTGAGTATTTTCTCAAATAATATTTTCTGAACTGTCATATCATCATAACTGGGATCAATCTCCAAAACCTCCACCCTGCATGCTTCTTATACTGTGCAATCTTTTTGTGGCATATAACACCAGATCTATAGGTTAAATCTGTCCTGTTAAGTGCAAAGAAATATAAATTACAATGTCAACATTTAATTTCAAACTGTCAATATCCAGGTGTGTAGGTGCATTATACAAACACAATGCTGACTATCATGTGAACTAAGCCCCTATCTTATTTCTTATATGCTTCAGAGTCAATGCCTAACTTTTAACAGTAAAGAACAGTGGTGAAAAACCGTAGACAAATTATCCTAGATGGTGTGTTGCCTCAGCTCGCCATGGTAATTGAAAGAAACATTTAAACAATATGCAAAATGTATGTTCAGGTTTGAAGAAGTATATCAAGGAATTGTTTTCAATGGTTATAAATTTGGGCTGCTAATATTCACAGGTCACAGCGCTACTACTACTAAAACAGAACTGCATCCTAGCAAACAATGCTATACTTCATCAAATTACTTAGCACAAGGTTGAGCAGTAATGGTTGCTAAACGATTCTTTCTATTGTATATCTCCTCATAGCAGCAACCACCTGTGCTGCAACAGGAAACACTGCAGTTGTAGGTGAAGGCATGGACCTGTTATTGTTGCTATATTTCTACACCCACAGTGAAGGCTTAATTTGAAAGTTCAATGTCTGACGGAAATACCCATACTGTACTTGAAGAAACATGAATTTGCCTGCCATTTCTACATCTCATTTGTTTTGAATGGAAATCATTCTACCCTTGAAAATAAAATAAAATGCCAAGGTGTTCATTACTCCTGGATCTAGAGATTATCAGTAATGGTATAAAGTAATAACATTATAAATAAAAATAAACACAAAACAAACATTCATGCTCATAATACAAATGACTAATGTTTTTTACTGGCATATTAATTGCTGCAGCTCTGGTGCCAGGGAAATTTTATATGAATGTTGAAAACATTACCAAAAATTAACAGTAGAATGTGGATAATGTCATCATGATGTTACCTGTTTGAATCCCACACCACTATCTGAGTGAGATCTGCAGTGACTGAAATTCACACCAGCACATACAGTGCAGTACTAATTTTATTTTACTTTAATTTCAACTTCATTCATGATATATAATTCTTACTTGGTTCTAAAGCGATTGATATTTGAAGACATGCTAGTGTTAAATAGACTTCACAGCTTGGTGCCCTCTTTTGATAATTGCTTACTTGAGTATGTGAAAACATGCGAGATCACTGCATGTTTTGGGGTAGAAGTACCCAAGGGTAGAGAATGGGGTCTCTGAGGTAGGCAAGCGATGGATGCAAGTCAAGTCGGTAGCACCCAGTTCGTTGTAATGTGTTGCTATGTACATATATATACTGTATTTACATTTACTGAGACAACTGGGCAACAGTGTGTTCTCTTATGCTACTCTTGTATCACTTTTACACTTCTTAGCTAGTAAGGAAAATTTTGAAATATATTAAGTGCACATTTTTCAATCTGAATCTACGAGAATAAATTTAAAGTTGTGATGAATAGGAAACCTCATCTGCTTCTATTGAATTTACTTTCTATATATAAAAAGTTATTTTTTTTATTTTTATATATATACTCTGTATACGAGAGTTCTTACATTCCTGTAAAGCTACTAGTACGTATAGCATTTTGGGCAGGTCCTTAATCCTAATTTTCCCCAGAATACGACCCGCTACATCGTTTAACAACCAGGTACCCATTCACTGCTGGGTGAATAGAGGCTACAGTCTGGCACCTGGTCAATCCTCCCCGGCCAGGATACGAACCCAGGGCAAAGCGCTCATCACGTGCCGAGCAAGTGTTTTACCACTGAGCCACAGGGACTGAATAAAGGTACACGACAATTTTTCCACGTCATATTCGATGGCAAATTGGATGGCGAATTGTGATATATAATCTTAGCGTTTCTATTGGCTAAGATTATACAGTATTGGCATTTACTTTTCTCCAAAGAAAGTGGTGTGCAAAATAAACAGTCCTAATCCCAGCCAACAGAAACATGAAAGACCTTAATTATATGTTTAGTAATTTTGTCGTATGAAAATGTTCATAAAACAAGAATTTTTCATTGAGTAAACATAAAACTGGAGCCAGCCCACATGAAAAATATGAAATAAAAATTCTGATACAAATTATTGTTGCAAAGTGATATTTAACAGAACAAGCACTTACTTTTCAAAGAGCCTAGTAATTCAGTAAATAAAATTATCAATTACAGTATATCATTAATAAATCAACATCAAAATTATGATTCTCTGTAAGATACCCATTAACATACATAAACTGCGGTTTGGAGAATTTTTCGAACTGCATAAAACTCCCTCATCGAAACTGCCTAATGTTATCAAGGATTATATAACGAGGTAGACAAGTTCAAGATTTGTTACCATTATACTTTAGTAAAGTATGGCAGTTAGAACTGTACAGGAAAGATTTAATTGATGTACAGATGAAACTAATGAAAGAATGTCTCAAGTCTGTTTAGTCGAGTTGTTAAAACAGTTCAAGCACACACAATTCTAAACAAATTGGTTAGATGACAGTCTTTGATTCATTATATCAAGTGTTATAAGCAGACATGTAAATGATTTATAGTTAATGCCTGTCCACTGGCCCTATTTACACATTGCTACACTCATTTCTTGAATTTAATCTTATAGTAAGGCGTTTCAATCAGGACAATTATCCATATCGTAAATCTACTGGCATTATAATTGTCTAAATCTACTAAAATTATGATTGCTCAACATGAATGTTTAAAAAAACTATCATCTGTAACACATGTGAGATGTATTTTGGCTCATCTGGTGGTGGATCCGGTTCATGTACTATATTTTCCATATAGAAATTAAGGAAACTTAATATCTTTTAATAAAAACTAAAAATTCCTAAAATAAAAATAAAAAAAAGAAAGTGTTCCTAAAATAAAGTGTTCTGTTTATAAATCCTATAATTACAGATTTGAAATTGGTTATTACATAATAAAATAAGCCTAATACATAACAAAAATTAATTAAAACAATTTTATACTATGTATAGACACATTGTTGTAAGAAAATTAGTGATATTTTACAATACATTAAACACAACAAAACGTGTAATTCTGCAAAATCTGCCCCCCCCCCCCAAAAAAAAATTATCTTGGTTATCATATGTTAAAAAGCTTGAGTCAATTACATGATGAGGAACAAACTATCTTCAATTATATTAAAAGATAGTTTATACCACAAGTAAAGATATTGACTTTCTGAACTGTAATTTTGTCATTCTTCAATATGACAAAATTACCGAAACTGTGAATTTTGCAGAAAACTAACGAAAAAGTACAAATGACTAAATAAATATTAAAAGATTTTTATTTATAACTTTTGCGTGATTTACTTTGCTGTATTTATGACTTGGCAAATTTACTCATGGGGGCAGCCCCTCCTCCCCAACCTTGCAGTACCCAATAGGAAAATTATTTATGAACAGAAAATATAAATTCAATAAAAAAAATGATTGGAAATAACATTTTTTATTATATCAAATACATATATTGAAACTGATACAATTTTTTACTCTAATTAAACCACTGGGTATTCAATAGATGTGTATTACTTCTTTGAACCGTGGTAAGCCATCCCTTCCAAGTCAATAGTACAAAACTACCAACCACAGATGGGACAATAGTAATATCTTATTTTCCAATTTAAATCCTTTACAATAAGCATGTTTGTCTAAAAGTTGGCTGTGTTGTTGTATGGCTTCATAAGCCACATGGCATAACGCAAGGGAAAACAACAAAAAAGGAGGATTAAATGACAAATATTGAAGCACGGGCGATAACACTCACATCCTGGTCTCGCAGCAAATGACTGCAGTTAAGGTATGCATCTTCTCTCACAATAAGAAGGACTGATATTTGATGAAACCAGATGCTGCTTCCCATAGCAAATATACATATCATTCAGGAACACAAGAAAAAGGTTAAGCTTATCTTTATAAAGCATAAATGGCTCATCTAAAATACAGATATTTACAGGTTACATAATCGAGGGCAACAAAATTGTACAACCCTGTATAGTGGGAACACCCCACTGCAAAACCCCGCATATTGGGAACATCCAATTATATGTCACATATCATAACACCTGCCTGCTTTACCAATGACACCGAGTATTATTGTGTGTGATGATAGCAGCAATTGTTTGCTTTGCATGTAATTTTGATAAGGCACATTTCTTACACAATGCGAGAATACTTAGCCTTTGTACAGTACCAATGCAGCCACAACTCTCTGCTCCCATCACAAGCACAAACACCTCTGGATATCAACCAAAATACAATTAACTAAATTTAAAGACCTATGTGTATGAATTAATGGAGTTAAAACTTTCCTTTTGCTGATTGGTCAATAAACAATGAAGCAAGTGGGCCAGTGACTAGGAACCTTGAAGCTTAACACCAAAATAACTAAGAAATATTTGAAACTTTTGGCATGTGCACAAGCAAAAACATTATTACATGAAATATACCCTTATGACTATTTCCAAAGATTATGCAGTAATACTGGTCCTTTGCTTATTTCAAAAGACTTTCTTGCATGGTCTCCATACTTACAGTACGAGTACATAACCACATATTGGCTAGAACTTATTCGGAACATAAAATAAGCAGCATTAGTCTGAATATATAATAATCACATGTTATCTGGTTTGAGGACAGGCTTGTGTGTATGAAAGCGCATAAGAATCCACGTTGACAATGTTTTAGTTGTGGTGATCTGACACTGGGAGTAATCACTGGAAGGTAAACAAAAAAGCTGGAATCAAGGGTTCACGGAGAGAATAATCTGAAAATAAATTAAAACTCATAAAGATGTTGTACAGTACTTTTATATTTATATATATACAGTACAGTATAAACATTTATTGAAAAATTTGCGATTTACATGATAGACTGACGGGAGTAAAATGAAGCCATGTAATACAAGACAAAATACAAAATTCACGCTGTTAAAATCTTTAAAAATCTTCAAAGTAATAGGCTCAAAATATCTTTTACTACTCACACACATTTACTCTATGTGAACTACCAGGATTACCCAATAAAACTGATATTTGCAATATTTGTGAAAATGTAAATGTTGTACTGTAATTTATAATTGACAAGTTAATTATAAAGTACTGTACAGAATAACAAAAAAGTGAGACACAGGGTACTGATAAATAAATAAAAATAATACTGTACACAAAAATCACACCAACATGATATATATCAATGTGAAAATCCACTAGGGCTGTGAGGGGGGTACAAACTTATGACCAAGACATTGTCAAGCTGCATACTCTACCACTGTACCTCCACTGACTTGTCAACTCATACAACCGCATTCCTACTGAAATCACAGGAAGTCTGCAGGGGGGTCCCTCCTGAAGCCAGTTCAAGTTTTTACTTATAACCCACAAGAACTCAGGAAGACAATTGTAGAGTAATAATAATACACAATTAGTATAGTTTGCAACTGGCAATGCCTTGGTTACAGGTTTGCATCACCTCACAGCCCTAGTGGATTTTCTCATTGATGTGCAGGACCACTTTGCTCTTCCACCTGAAAACTTGTGAGTCATACGTAAACACTTTGGACTGGCATCAGTAGGGGCCTCCAGACTTCCAGTAATATCAAGTGGAAATCCGGTTGTATGACTTTTATTCATTAATTACTTTAATGAGTACCTATGTGGTGTGACAACTAAATAAAATAGACAAAGGAGGAGTCAACAGAGAATACTGAACAAGAGGTATTCCAAGCAAGGAAACAAACAATTGTGCCCAGCTGGAAGCAAGAAATGCAAGGAAGTAAAGAAGACGTAGAAGATTAGGGAAGAAGTGGGGGATGAGGTGGGAAAGATGGAAAATCAAAAATACCCACCAAGTTTAAGATGCCCATGCAGCCAGCTCAGCCATATCGTCTTCATCCTCCTCTTTCTTCCTACGCTCTGGCTTGGCAAGGGCACTGGTTGGAACTTCTGGTAGTTCTGCTACAGGTTCGCCTGTGCTCAATAGCTTCTCGTCTAAGTCTTCTTGTTCCAGCTCCTCTAATTCAGCCAGCAAGTCATCCTACATGGGGTAAAAAATAGTTAGTACCTTGTACCCAATAAATAACAGCCCATCCTCCTGTTTAGATAGTATTTATAGTAATGAGGTGGACCATTGTGCATATATTGATGTAATGGATAATTAGAAAGTAGAATTTGGTACTGCTGAATTTGGACAAATCGGAAAACATTTTGCACTTAAAATTTGATGATTCCGGTGTTTACATTTGTTGATGTTGCTCTCGTTAATGCTATTGCTGCTGTTGAATTGATGCTGCTCCCGTTAACGGTGCTGTTTTAAGATGCTAATAAAATCTAACTTAACCTAACCATGCTAGGCCTAATATAATACTAGTATGTGCTGTACTAGGCCTATGAATATTTAAGATTGGTTTTTTATTTTTTTTTTTGGACTCTATACAGTGAATAGTACCAAATTCTGTTATCTAATTGCCCATTACATCAATACATGTACAATATTCTACATAGTTACAAAAAGTACTATCTAAACCAGAGGATGGGTTGTTAAATAATCAGTTATATTCCCCATATACAGTAATATTATATCCTCTATTGGTACTACTTTCTTCTGCTGACAACTTCATTGACTACCACTACTACTATATATCTACTACTGCTTCTACCACTACAACAATTCCAGAACTACTGCTCGTGGTAATGTTATTTATTTATGAATAAGCCTTCAGTATAATGATCAGCAAATATTAGTTACTAATTAAATCAATTCTGCTTTTGCTACCAATACTGAATAACCATCATAACTATCTCCTGCATGTTTGTCACCCAACAACTTGGGCTGGATGGTAGAGCGACGGTCTCGCCTCCTGCAGGTCGGGTTCGATTCCCGACCATCCAAGCGGTTGAACACCATTCCTTCCCAACCATCCCATCCCAAATCCTTATCCTGATACCTTCCAAGTGCTATATAGTTGTAATGGCTTGGCACTTTCCCCCCTGATAATTCCCTCCCCTCCCTGCATGTTCGTGACTAGCACGAATAACTCATCGTACCCAAGTTTTGGTTACTTGATGTGCACAGATGAGCACAACAAAATACAGTGATACTGTACAATGTCTATCCAATGTGTGTTTTAATTACTGTATGTAAAGCCTACGTCTCATATCATTCAAAAGTTTGACGCACATGTTTTCTCTCTCTTCAGATCCCAAATTAAGATTTTTTTTTTTTAAATACACTTAATTAAAAGTACACACTTCAAATTTTAGAAGCTCAACTGTACTAATTACCAGAACTAACATTCTGAAAATTTTGTTTACTTTATTGATTATTGTAAAGTCATAGGAGCTTATCTTCCACCATCTCTTATGGTGCCAATAAGTTTTATGATATGCAGTATAGTAAAGAGGCTTTTTAAATCTTTCATACTATATGTAACCAGGTTCCACTCATTACTGAGGTAGCTGAACCATGGTACCATATACCGAGATAGCTGCATGCTCAGTAACATGTACATAGGAAGCTACACCTGCATTGCCCCTCCATCAACATTGCTAAGTCATTAGCATATCACCACCCACTGCAGCTTCTGCCCAACCAGTGCCACCTATTGATAAGATTAATACACCATCTGTGCCACGTATTGTTGATGTCCATACAATCAGTGCCATTTGATTCTACAGTTACTATATCATTTGTTCCACTTCACAGTTAAACCTTCCCTGGGAGTATTTTATAGAATATCTAGTGAGAAAACCATGCTAAAATAATGTTATATCACTGTAGGACCCACATTATCAGATGTTATACTGTTATATCAAAATCGTGTCCCAAGCTTTGCCTGGGGAGTAATTAGGGAGACTGAGATTAAGAGACTCACTTCGTCAATATCATCTCCAAACGCCACAGGGTTAGAGATGGCCTCTGAAATTTCCCGGGCTACATCCTGCTGCTCTGCTATATCATCCATCATGTCATGTACTTCATCCACATTCCTGTAAATGAAAATTTATCTCTCAACACACATTTATGCAACCCGAATACCTCGGTCTTTACAGCACTCAAGGTGGCTACACAGACTTTCTATACAAATATTTCATGCATTCATCATCTTCACAACTATTGTAGTTCGTGCAATATTTACTATGAATTTCAGATGATGTGACTGATAAAGTGATATCTGCCAGCTTATTGCAGAAATGTTAGTTTAGGGAGATGCAAACGGTAATGAATGTACGGTGTCAATGAATATGATGGAACACTGAATAATGTTACAGCAAACGTTTCCCCAGGAGATGCATCTCTGAAGGGTTATACTAGCATTGTAATTGTTGTTAAAGATTCGCTACCTGGAACAAGAAGTTCAAGTAGCACAGGCTATGGTGAGCCCGTAGTGGATGTAATTATACTAGCAGCAAATGACAAAGGAAACACTTTGTGACAAATATTGACCAGAAGTAGAGTTTATTACAAAAGTGGAGAGTGAATGCCCCACAAGACTTGTAAGTGCTGAATACATAGTCAACAAGACAATATTTGTTTGTTTTTAAGCTTACAGTATATCAAAAATCTTTGCCAGTTATGCTAAACGAGAAAATAGTAAAGTAATGCAGCAGCAAAAATCTATCAGCTACAGTAAAGAATGCTGACAATGCAGTGTTGAAGCAGTAATGGCAAATGCAAAGTTAAAAAAAAAAAAATGTAACTAAACAATGGCTGCTCATGGAGAAGGCAAAGGACTTCCCATATGAAAATGAACATTACTGAGCAGTGTATGCATGGTAAGGAAAATTTATAAGAAAAAAGTAAAAAATCATTTCTATCTCAATTGTCTAATAACAAAAATATGGTCCTCATAATTCAATACCAGGCCTGAGTAATGAAATTGATAGGTTACCAAAACAAGATATAACTGCTTACATGTGTTGATGTGCTGATTTGAGAGCCTTGGCAGCTTCGCTCATAGTTTGTAAAACATTTGTGTTTGTGTTGGCCGACTCGAGGGCTTCTCGCTGCATCTCAATAGTACTGAGCGTTCCATCAATCTGCTGAAGTTGTTTATCATACCTCTTCTTGCGCTTTAGTGCTTGCAGAGCAACTACAAGAAAAAATCAGTTGATGAGAGCCATTACTATAACCCTAGAAAGGTCTTTGGTTAGGTAACAAGGTTCTTGATAAGCCAAATAGAATTTATGTCACAGACAATTTATTTGCCTTTACATAGCTATGATCTATATCTATGGCTTCAAGGAAATTACAACATGTGTAACTGGATTACCTATAAGCAGTTTAATAATAATAATAAACAAAGAATTCCTGCAAAAATTCATAATCTGAAAGAAGGTAAAATCTACACTAGCTCTTCCACATATAATTGTACTACCGTGCAAAACGATCCATAAATCTATGAGTCACCCAAGAAAATCAACAGACTACCAGATGTTACAATTGCTTGACAAAATGCTGACCTTGGTAAGCTAAGCTGTGCAAGGAAGAAATGCTCTAAGATGTCTATACTTGCACTCAGAAACTTGCTGCCGGGCTTGATGCCCATACCTACACCTGAAGAAATAATTCACAGATGAATGATCATCTTTTTGTTTCAAATCAATCACCAATCCAAATAATACTAATACAGTAGTTATTTTTTCTTCAGAATACTGTATACTGTGCTGGAAAACTTTAAAATTTCTCATTCCTGGCAATGAACTTTACAATTTTTGCTTTCTGCTTTTATTTAAGAAAATATGGTAATGCTAACATCTCACTGTTCAGATTGGCTATTCACACCCAACACATAACTTTTCAACTTCACCCATTTTAAGGTACACTGTATACCGCCTGTCTGGTTTAGCTAAACTTCTCTTGTTGGCAAACCATTTTCCTACTCAGAAATATTTAACAAAAAAAAATTTATAAATAGGCATAAATTAACAATGAGAGATAATTCTGCACTAGCAAATAAAAATTAACACAGGACCTAAACATGTTCAGCAACTGCCCACTAGCAGCACCTCACTCCAAAACTTGATCACTTTTCAACATTAATTTAGTCCTTTTTGTCAATTAATCAATTACTAATTGCCGACTGATATTTCCCCATTAAAAACTGATGTAGTATACAAATAAAATTTAATAAACATTTACTGGGAGCACCAACAGGTCAACAGCACCAGCACAGAGGGTGCTGGTGGCTGAGTGGACAGCATGCTGGTCACGTAATCGGGTTGTCCGGGGTCCGATTCCTGGCGCTGGCGAGAAACAATGGGCAGTTTCTTTCACCCTGATGCCTCTGTTACCTAGCAGTAAATAGGTACCTGGGAGTTAGACAGCTGCTACTAGCTGTTTCCTGGGGGTGTAGGTGTGTGAAAAAAATAAAATAAATTAGTTAATAATAACAGTTGACTGATTGACAGTTGAGAGGCAGGCTGCAAGAGCAGAGTTCAACCTCTGCAAGCACAACTAGGTGAATACAGAGCAAAATGCACATGGCTGGGATCAATTGAAACTGTGTGGTATGACTTGGCCAGCTACAGGAAGTCCAATTACACACTGAATTAATAATTTTAAAAAATTTAAGTACAGTAAATACTTGAAAAATACAGTAAAATACAGTAACAAAAATACAGTACAATTTTTTTTGTAAATACTTAAGAGAACAGAAAAATTGGCAGAAAAAACTGCCCTTATGTTCGGCTGCATGCCATCAGACGTTTACATATACAATTCACTGTGAGTCAGGGGACGCACAATTACTTTAGGTACAGAAATTGTTTAAACTTAATAAGTGCAATATAACCAAACTCAGCCAATCTATCCAACACAACCCTAATCTAACTGAACCAAACTTAACCTAACTGCTCAAATATTACCTAGACAAAACTAATCTAACAGGCTGCAATAGCGGTAGAAAAATAACTGCACACAAATGAAGCCTCAATATATTCCACCAGTGTTCATGTACACTGTAGGCTACTTTTTGTCTAGATTTAATAAATTATTACTCAATCTATATTTACAAAATTACAAAGTGAATAGTGACATTTAGAGGCCTAATTTCCGGAAGACTATAATTAGAGCCAAGAAAAAGTAACTTGTCTAAAACCTGTCACTATCAATGTAACTTGTCTAAAACCTGTGACTAAAAACATAACTTGTCTAAAACCAATGAACTACTTACAAAAGAAGGAACAAAAGTTGTTCTTCCTAGTTAGGCTGTGCTTTACTATCAAGAGAAAGTTCTGTATACCAGAAAAAAAAAACTTTCTAACTGCTGATGATGATTGAATTTAAACCTCCAGACATCCCCGAGGGAGATAGTGTTTTGATGTCTTTGTTGACGTCTCTTGTTGCTTATCAAATAATAAGATGCTCACCTCTCTTATTCTTAGTCCCGTGATGCTTAGCCGTAGCGATCTCTTGCTGATTTTCTTTTCCAGGAAATCCTGCTTCTTGATCAACATTTCCTCGGTGTCTCTGAGCTTCTGGATGGCTTCCCCCGTCGTCGGGGCCTTCTCGTTCTTCCCGCCGCCGAAGATCTTCCCAAATATGCTCATGGTCTCGAGTGTAGGGCGCGTGAGGGGTCGCAATATTGAAATTTCAGCAGCGGGCCGAGCCTCCTCACCCACCAATGTCGCTATTCCAAACAAACTCCTGCTGTTACCTTCACCGCTCGCCCTCGCGGTATTCTTCCCTCGCTCACACCCACCACGGCTAATTTACTCCTTCCATGGGGCGATAATCAACTTGCTGTAATTTTATTTATTGCGAATTGAGGGTTATATAGTTTTTTTTTTACTCGTAGTTTACACGAGGGAGATGTTGGTGGAAATAACAGCATGTGATGACGTCTGAGTGACGTCATAGTCAGGCCGGGGTGAGTCACTGCTCGGCCAAGTCTTCCCCCTTTCCCTTATTTTCCGGTACTGACATAAATATATATATATGTATATATACCCTCATACGCATATACTTGGATAACCATGGAAATCACATATGAAGGGAAAGATATCTTCGTTCGTACAAAGTCAAAGCAAGAAGCCTCCTGTCACTCTCTTATCAGATAACACCAATCCCGGGAGTCGATATATCGACCATCCAATAACTCATGGTTGATAAGGTCTGTCACGGATACTAATTACTCCTAGTTAGCTACTTCTAGTTAGTTACTAGTTACTAGATACATGATACTAGTTACTTGGTACAGAAGACGGATATTATACACATCACAAGAATCAATGTGTCACAATGCAACCCAAACGTCTTGGGTAGTTATATATATATATATATATATATATATATATATATATATATATATATATATATATATATATTATATTTATATATTTATTTAACAGTACAATCCCTTGGGCTGAACGGTAGAACTACGGTCTCATGCAGGTCGGCGTTCAATCCCCGACCGTCCACAGGTGGTTGGGCACCATTCCTTTTCCCCGTCCCATCCCAAATCCTTATCCTGACCCCTTCCATGTGCTATTAGTTGTAATGGCTTGCGCTTTCCCTTGATAATTCCCCTTCCCTTCTACTTAAATAACATGCATATAGTTATTAAATGAAGTTGAGTGATGTGATGGACATGATCCGGGCTTCATAAGTACAACGCCGCCAGCGTAAACACTACACATCTAAAGGTATAGATAGGGTCACTACACTAATGACTAACCTGTGTTTAACACGGCTGGTACACGAACAAGGGGACACAGGTGGAGACTGAGTACCCACATGAGCCACAGGGACGTTAGAAAGAACTTTTTCAGTGTCAGAGTGGTTAGCAGGTGGAATGCATTAGGCAGTGATGTGGTGAAGGCAGATTCCATACACAGTTTTAAATTTAGATAGGATAGATTCCAGTAGGCTCAGGAACCTGTACACCAGTTGATTGACAGTTGAGAGCCGGGACCAAAGAGCAGAAGATCAACCCCCGCAAGCACAACTAGGTGGGTACATCTGAAGGTTCACAACATGGTCGAACGCACAAAACACTACTACACTCTGGCCAGTTTTTTTGGGTAGACTCCTTTTACTTTTACTATGTGATAGTTATATTTTTATATTATATACAATTTTGTATTTTGATCCCCTTGATTGTTTCAAGCGTAGCTTAGACATAAATATGACCGTCGTCGTCCCTTCACTTTCTAGTGTGTGGTTTGGTCAACATATGAATAAGATTGGATGGATATAAGTAGGAGCTGCCTCGTGTGGGCCAATAGGCCTTCTGCAGTTATATTGATTTTTATGTTCTTATGATCCTTTCTGGTTTAGTGGTCTTCACTCTGTATAAGAAATCGGCGACTGATATTAAGGTGTATTTATGTGTTATATGTAGAGTCGTGTTAACTAGATTGGTGTTGAGTCGTTTAACTAGATTATACGTGGTGAATAGGGCTGATGATGGGTCGTAGAGGGTTACTAGGCTTGTGAGTTTTGACATTACGGTCAATGTATCCTATGTTGCTGTCACTTTAGACCTTTTGCAGGTGGATGCTGCCATTTTTAGCATTAACTGCATCAGTTATACGGTTCACTTTCTTTTTTTATATCTTCAGTTGGGTTTCTGGTAATCCTCTTGAATTTGATCTCATCTTGGAGGATTTCTTTTAGTTTGGCGACACATTTATCAGTCGGGATGAGGACGAAGGCTGCGGTTTTATCTGATCTTGTTATGTTCTCAATGGACGTCAGTTTGGGCTACTGGAGAGAAGCCTTCAGGTGTTTATAAACAACGGGTACACGAATAGAAAAGTCAACACCCATATCAGAAGATATTTAAAAAAATGCTATAACATACAACAACCGCAACAGCCTCTTCCATCCATTATGAGCTCATTTAATGGGAGAATTTCGAGATGAAACAGAAAGCCTGAGCTAGACTGGTGGGCGGAACGCTCCTGATGACGTCAATTAGGAGGCGGAGCTTTAGCAAATACCTTCCTGTGATTGGCTGTGGCAGGGAATGTCAACACTCTTTATATGAATGAAATGCAAACTAAGAAATACGTCCTTCTGCACGACAACTTCTTTGTTCTCTACCTGACATAAATTTCCATCTAGCAGAACAATTTACTCTAATAAGAGGGCGGAGCATCTTATCATCTGTTATTCCTGTGAGGCAACCCTCTCTGATGACGTCACAAGTTAGGTAGCCAGGCCAGTTTTATATAACACTTGTTATATCCTGCAATATTTAATTATCACTTTATTTACACTTTTAAATAATTAACACCACTTTTTGGGTAGATTAAAGTTGAAGCAGAAGTCATAAGCAGGGCTGGTGGGCTGAACAAAGATGATTTATTAAGTGGCTGGAACCTTTAGCTGATCCCTTCTTGTGATTGGCTGTTGTGGTGAATGTCAACAAAGAATATCCACCAATGATATACAAGCACAGGAATTGTTGCTTCAGCACAACAACCCGCCTTATGGGTTGCTGTTCGGCTATTGTTAGTGCATGGGCGACGCACTAGATGGCGTTAGTTGTATTTTGTATGGTGGCGTGTTAATAGTGTAATTTGATGTCAACAGATGGCATAAGCTGTATCTTTTGGCTACTATTGATTGATAGTGTTCTTTTCTGCCGACAGATGGCATCAGCTGTATTATTATTACTTCCGAATTACCTTTAAACACTGATTTACAAATCCCGTAGCTTATGATAAGGTTTTATACAGAACTGGTATTAGGTACTGAAGTTCTGCAGTTACTTTTGTTTTACTTATTGTTGAGGATATCATAATAATTCCAATTATTGAATAAACATTGCGTTAATTGTAACAAATAAATAAGCATATGTGAATATAAAGCTAAAAATATATTCTATTGGCCACACACTCTTCTTGAACAAGGAGAGCATACAAAAATAATATTAGACCTACATAGGCCCTAAAATGGAACCGAAAACCTATTAGTACAATTATGATTTACATTTTTGGGTAATACCTGAAAATATAGAAAAGTATAAGCATTAGCTGTTTACAGCTAGAGATCTGTAATTATATAAGCTTAATCACATTCAAATATACTATGCGTCGTAGTGCAAATGAGTCAGGTCGTCCACATAGTTTGCATTGTGAGTAAGAAGGCGCATTGTTGTCTGTTTATTGACATGTGTAAATTATCTGTTATTTGCATGGTAGATTGTATGTGTATTTGTAACCAAGGCTGCCTTGAATGAATGCCTGTTCTTTCCTTGTTAATTCCTGGTGCTCCTTGTACTTGTTGTTTGAGCCTTTCACAAGTGAGGTTATACATACAGATTCAAATGTAAACTAACATGATACATACATATAAATGTAAATTGACACGATACATACAGATACAAAGATACACTGATATGATGCATACATATACAAACATAAACTGACAATACATACAGAAACATAGATATACTGATCTAATACATACGCACAGATATAACCACAAGATTCATATAGACAGAGATGCACTGAGAGGATACATATAGATAAGAAATATACTGACGCTGGATACATATAGACAAATGCACTGACAGGATTCACTTAGATTCACTGAGGATACATATAAATATGCAGATACTCTGACAGATATATATATTATTGTAATATATATATATATATATATATATATATATATATATATATATATATTATATATATATATGTCGTACCTAGTAGCCAGAACTCACTTTTTGGACTACTATGCAATGCCCGATTTGCCTAATAAGCCAAGTTTTTCTGAATTAATATATTTTCTCTAATTTTTTTCTTATGAAATGATTAAGCTACCCATTTCATTATGTATGAGGTCAATTTTTTTTCATTGGCGTTAAAATTAACGTAGATATATGACCGAACCTAACCAACCCTACCTAACCTAACCTAACCTATCTTTATAGGTTAGGTTAGGTTAGGTAGCCGAAAATGTTATGTTAGGTTAGGTTAGGTAGGTTAGGTTGTCGAAAAACAATTAATTCATGAAAACTTGGCCTATTAGGCAAATCGGGCTTTGCATAGTAGGCTGACAAGTGCGTTCTGGCTACTAGGTACGACATATATATATATATATATATATATATATATATATATATATATATATATATATATATATATATATATATATATAACTGAAAACTCACACCCCAGAAGTGACTCGAACCCATACTCCCAGGAGCAACGCAACTGGTATGTACAGGGATGCCTTAAACGTTTACAGGGATGTACAGGGATGCGTTTAAGGCATCCCTGTACATACCAGTTGCGTTGCTCCTGGGAGTATGGGTTCGAGTCACTTCTGGGGTGTGAGTTTTGCAGTTGTATCGGTCCTGGGGACCACCTTCAGGCTTGTTTTGCATATATAAATATATATATTATAATATATATATATATATATATATATAATATATATATATATATTTTATATATAAATAATATATATTTGTATATATATATATATATATAATATATATATATATATATATCTATATATATATATATATATATATACTATATACAAACAACAATAAAACAAACTCACAGACATATCGACATACACTGCAGTGCAGTATACATATAGCGATAAATACACTAATAAGATACATTTAACCATAAATTCACTGACAGCATATACAACGACAAAGATATACTGACAAAATTGAAATAAGACAGCATAAGGGTGCAAGTGACGCAGCAGCCTAACCAACGTGAAGATCAATAACATCTTTTCACACACATCCTACTCCCGGGACACTGCTGGAGACAGGATACCTTCGCATCTATAACACACAATATTTCAATATTTATGCATAAAGATGAGGACAGTACTCAAAAGGGATGTTCCAGCAGAAGATTATGTGTATAACTGCGCAGAACAAAACTACAGCTTATAGTACAATTTCAGTAACGATAATATGAACTGAGAGTACTTCAGTACCACTAGGAATTTTTTCAGTGAAATGTGTTAGTAATAGTAATATCAAGGACATTGTCACACATGATAATGGTCCCAGGACGGACCGAAAAGTTGTCGTTTCTCCATCTTCTGATGTGTCGTTTGGTCATCAGTAATCTGGATTAAAATCTTCCGAGTTTGTTATGTATTTTAAAGGATCTGTATGATATCAGCCCTGTTGTGCCTGGTTTGTGTGTGTGTTGATAGTCCTCCCGCGGCCCCCAACATGAGAGCTGACATTTCTGGGATGCATTTTTCCTACTGTGCGTTGAACTTTTTCATTAACAGTTATATGTCTTTAGGTGTTGAGATTCTTTCAAGGTGCACCAAGAGATATAGTAGAGAGCGATGTACCCCCCGATACATGTAACAAGTTGTCTGTCTGTATAAGGACGAATAAGGCTTTGGGAATGTGAGACTTAGGGGCGGGAAGGGGGGGGGGTGATTGGGTTTTATGATGGAGTCGTTGTTTAGTTTACTTTTTCACCAGCGACGCGACTGGGAACACTCAACACATAGGTTCGAACCCTCATCACGGCTCTTTTTGGATTTGTTCATTTGATATATCACGCTATTGTGATTTCTGTGAACCATTCTCATTGCTAATTAGCATATATATATCTCCGTTTATCCTCCATGAACAGGGTGAGAGGTCCGCCACACTACACATAGTGTTGTTATGTGTGTGGGGAGAGTTTGAGAGCGGTGAGAGGTTTTTGTTTTAGATTCAGCTACTGGGAACAAAAAGTTCCAAATAGCATGGGCTATGGTGAGCCCGTAGTGGACTTACCTGGCATAGGATCGGGGCTGTGTGCTGGGTGGGGGGGGGTGTACCTGCGGGTATATGAGTTAGCAGCATCAGTGTGAGGTGTGTCCTTCCTCAGGTCAGAAACCGTCCCAGCGTCCGCCGGGGTTGACGTCAGCACATAGCCACTCCTGCCCTCCGCCGCGAGTTCTAACCTCACTATCAACAAACTTATTGTATTCAAGAATTTAATATATACATCACTGGAGAGAGGTAAATGACTACTTTGGAGGCTACACCATAGCCCGTTATATTTAAGATTTATTCCTCCAAGGAGTGCCGGACCAACCGGGCTGTGGTGGGTATGTGGGCCTGCGGGCCGTTCCAAGCAACAGCCTAGTGGACCAAACTCTCACAAGTCAAGCCTGGTCTCGGGCCGGGCTTGGGGAGTAGAAGAACTCCCAGAACCCCATCAACCAGGTACTTAACTCTCGTCTCAAGGAACGCCAGATGTTAGCTCAAACAGTTGAATGACGTCATATTTTTTTTATAGACGTTGCATGTCTGGTGACGTTGAAACGCCACTGCGCACAGAAGTGAATTTTTTCACACTATTCAGAACTAAGAACCTGAATATGGTAATAGTGACTCGTCTCCATATCAACTATATCGATGATGGTCCTTCGAACGATAATCCGGTTCTTTGATTTTCGGAATGGATTCTTAACCCACAGAACCTACAGACAACCCATCCTGTAGCAGACATCTTTCCCTGGGCTCTTGCCGGAAGCGTAGGACAGATTGCCTTCCACGGGTATCGATGCTGAAGACGAGGACACTAATTAACACGCCAGGGTATAGCTACTGGGTCTAGTGGGTCACCACCCTCCCAGCGGCTACCTGGGGTCCTTCACTCTGCTTCAGGAAGAGGAGGAACGTAGACCACTCATCCTCCAGAGCGGGAGACATGATAGAAGAAGGGGTAGCAGAAAGGCGTGGCTCCTACAAAGCACGTCGCTTTTCACTCGCATGCGTTACACAAAGCCAAAAATTGTCGTATTAAAAAGTGGAAGCGGCTGGCGAAAGTGACGTATTATCCCGTTTTCTGTTTTGGGTCATCTGGTATGTTAGGAGAGACCACTTTAAATTGACCGTTTTCTTGACCTGGGTAAACCTAAGGAGGACGAGCTGGGGCTAAAGCAGCAGCCGTGTGGAGGACAGTAGAAGGGTCCGTTGAGACAGTGAGGCACAACATTTAACCCATGACATTCAAGACGAGTTATATTTAAGGCGTACTCTGGCATCAAGTGCCTGTGTGTGTGTGTGTGTTTCCTCATTTTCGAGATTCTAGCAAAGGCATTTGGAGAATATTGCGAGGGATCAATTACTCGATTAAAATAAATCCCATCACAATACTGAAATAACACACACACACAAAGAGAGCAGAAACAGAGAGACAGACATACTACCTCACCAAAATCACTCACAGTTGTTTTACGCTAGTCTGGTAACTGTTACACAGCACAAACTGGTCTATGCGATTGTTTATGTTTATTGTATGGCTCCTTTGATCTTTTCTCAAGCAGTCGGCATCATTATCGCATTTATATCTTAGTCCCTCTAGTGACCACGATTCCCGAATGTGCGCTGGCAGCCATGATGTAGGTCGCGGGACGCCCGTCCGCCCACACGCTGCGGGCGGCTCCACGCCTGTGTTGAGGGGCACCCTCAAAGGTCCTGTTGTTTAAGTATGTTTATTGAGACAAGAAAAAATACATCTCAAAGGGATAGAGTAGCTTAGGCTATTTCTACTCCCCTACAGGGTCCTGTTGTTTGCCCCAGCGCGTGATATACTGTAGTAGTTTATTTTAGTTGGTCTTACGACACATGCGCGCGCTGCATCCTGGGGATGTGTGTGTGTGAGAGAGATATGCATTAAATATCATAGAGGAAAAAAGGTCGGAAGTCAGTACATTAGAAAACCGACCGTCAGAAAGGCGGGGTCCAAGAGCTAACAGCTCGATCCTGCAGGCACAAATAGTACATATACACATATTGACAGTTGAAATTGAAATAAGTTTATTGAGGTAAAATACACACAAAGGGATGAGGCAGTTGTGAAATTTATCTCTATCGAAAGGGTAAACAATAAAAGTCATTGGACTAACCTATTGTATGTACTAGCTCTATCTATAAACCTATCAATTTTTGTAAAAATCTCTTGTATGTATGTACCTTACCTGAATAAACATTTATATATTTATTTATTTATTTATTTATTTATTTATTTATTTATTTATTTATTTATTTATTTATTTATTTATTGTTTAACCAACGATGTACAAGAATGTAAGAACTCTTGTATATATACAAAATACACAAATAAAATAAAAGAATAAATGCAAAGCCCCAAAGTAAGAACACACAGAAAACGAACATAGAGGCATGGATGCCTCAGAGTGAGGAGCATACAAGCAAATTGAAAAATGATAATTTCAGGTAAATTGTATTTTTTTAATGTGAAAAATGGCGCGGTTAAATAAATTAAAAACTCTATGGGGTCCCGTCCCGGTAGTGCAGTAGGCTTCGTTCTCGACGCACAAGCGAGAATTCCGGGTTCCGGTACGGAAATGTTGGGCACATTTCCTTTCACCTAATGCATTTGTTCATCTAGTAGTACGTAGGTACTCAGGAGTTAGCTTGTTGTGGGGTAGTATCCTTGGCGGGGTCAGTAATTCGACCTTTGGGGAATAGGGGGGGGGAACCTCGATATAAGTCTAGCGTGTATGAATACATCCTGGCACCCTGTCCTCTGACGTAGAATTACTACGACTCAGTGTCTAAGTATGAATTACAATAGTTAGTCCTAAAATCTAAGTTTTCTTTCATAAGAAAATGAAAATTGCACTGTAAAGGATTGTATTGTTAAGGAAACTTCTCATATATGTATAGTGGTATGTTATACCATTGTCGAGGACAGGAAGACTGGTAAGATTTACATAAGTATATATGTATATATATATATATACATCGTGCCCGAAACGCTGCGCGTACTAGTGGTTTTACAAGATTGTAAATACCATGCTATGTATCCTCACAAACCCAATGTACCTTCTTGTATATAAATAAATAAATCAATACATAAATAAATGTGATTACGTAAAACTATTTCGAAAGCATTTATGATATAAATCACGGACCTAACAAGGATATTAATCACAGTTGCAGAGGATATGTACTTAGAGAATAAACAATGAATAAATATGCTTAGGAAGTGGGTGAATTTATTGAAGTATCTTATATTACTAATGATTAAATCCTTATATATTTTAGATTTTTTATTTTATTTCAGCAAATTTAGTTACACAGCTTCTCATGTTGCTACTCTCTTACATATGAGGTCACGAACCAGTTAACATCTCCATCTCACAGGATTTTTGGTTATAAACTGGATGAGATTATAATTTTCTAGCTTGCACTAACAAACTTTGGGCGTATAATTTTACCTGAATTTACTTAATCTGAGGTCATCTTCCTAGTGGTCTCAAGGAGGCCAAGAAACCAGCAGCTTGTCAAAGGTTCCCCCTGTTTACTCCTGATTTTTTTCTATCTGGATTTTAAACTTGCATTTACTGCTTCAGTGGAAAGGCGGTTCATTGGGTAAAAAGCATCTTCCGTTTTGTGTCCATTGTAGCTTGTGAGCTTCATGATGATGATGTCCCTTGCATAAGTTACATTTGACCTTTCTAAGTAGTGGTCTGGATCAATATCACTAAGTTGTTCAGTATTTTAAAGGTCTAAATGGGATAAGGCCTATCATGTTTGGTTTGCAGTGTTGTTAGTCAAGTAGTTCTCAACCGTTCCTGGTATGGGAATTTATTTGGTTCTGGAATTCTGGCATTTCGCTAGGCTGTAAGTGCATGTTTCTAAACTACATTTGCACGTTGCTAAGCTTCGATATCTTTATTTAGTTTCTTAAGGTTAGAAGTGGGATAACGCTCCTAAAGTAGTGTAGTATAAATTTATCATCTTATTGAAATTTCTTGTGTGTGGAATACGATTGGGCTCATTTGGAGTGCTGTGAACTTACACAGATTATTCGTTACCTATCTAATTATAATAAGACTNTCAACTTTAATCTACATAAAAAGTGGTGTTAATTATATAAAAGTGTAAATAAAGTGATAATTAAATATTGCAGGATATAACAAGTGTTACAGAAAACTGGCCTGGCTACCTAACTTATGACGTCATCAGTGAGGTTGCCTCACGCGAATAACAGATGATATGATGCTCCGCCCTCTTATTAGACTAAATTATTCTGCAAGATGAAAATTTATGTCACGTAGAGAACAAAGAAGTTGTTGTGCAGAATTACGTATTTCTAAGTTTGCATTTCATTCATATAAAGAGTGTTGACATTCCTTCCAACAGCCAATCACAGGAAGGAATTTGCTAAAGCTCCGCCTCCTTATTGCAGGACCGTTCAGTACACAGATCCAGCTTATGACTTTCTGTTTAATCTCATGATATACAAAATATGAATCTTTCGATTACTGTGATAATTAAAAATATGATATATAAAAGTTGTTATATAAAATGGGTAAATTATGCCATTAAATGAACTCTCTTATCTGATATCAATAGAAATGTAGGTCAATTTATTACAATTCAGCCTAAATATATGAACAAAACTAACAAATAAAGTGCTACAAACTATGTGGATAAATACAAGTCAACCTCCATTATATAAACACTGATTTTAATGTAGATATGTTGATATGATAACCATAACATAAAGATGTTAAGGGACGAAACTCTTTTTATTCATTAAATTGTATAAAGACAAATTAAAGAACATAACTTACATATTATTTGAAGACATGCGCAAATTAAATGATAATGCGACTCTATTTTATTAATATTCTTAACGTATTATCAACGTCTATTGCGTCGTTATTAGTAATTTTATTGTCTTGGAAGACGAGAACAGCAGCGAACACAAGCCAGCTCATATGTAAATACGAAAGGGTTCGTATCAATAAAATACAAAATGTTCAACGAATGAACTGTTCCCCCATCCGTCCCATCCCAAATCCTTAATCTGATCCCTTCCCAGTGCTATATAGTCGTAATGGCTTGGCGCTTCCCCCTTCCCCCCTGATAGTTCCCTTCCCTTCCCTTGTGCGTGTGTACCGAACTGACATTATCCAAAACTTTTATGTACGAATCGAACAGTCCCCGAGTGCGGTCCGTCTTCTGTACCAAGTGATTCGTATCCTCGCCACCACCAGTTTTCTCTTTCACGACAGAAAACGGAGATTCTCGTGGGTATACCCCAAGGTGACGTTCTCGGCCCCACAGCATTTAATGTTTTGAGGCATATATTAATAAGCAGTCTTACGCAAGCTGAAGCAGATGTCATATGCTATACAGCCCAGTATTTTGATTATTTTGGTTTCAAGCTGTTAGAGAACAACACTGGCGTTTGCAAACTGATCAAATGGCTATAAAATTAGCAATCCCCGTGGTATAGTGGTAAGACACGCTTGGCGTTTCGCAAGCGATTTGTCCTGGGTTCGTATCCTGGCCGGGGAGGATTTACTGGGCGTTAGTCCCTAACTGTAGCCTCTGTTTACCCAACAGTAAAATGGGTACCTGGTTGTTGCACGATTTGGCGGGTCGTATTCCGGGGAAAATTACGATTAAGGACTTGTGATTTATGGTGATTTAAGAGAGAGTTTGGTCCAGCAGACTATTGCTTGGAGAGGGCAGTAGACATAAGATAAGAAAACCTGGTTAGTAACCCTCTATATTTTTCTTAAAGAAGTTCCCTTTTCTTACGGCAATATTTCTTATATTTGCTGGGAGGATATTGATGAGCCGTGGACCTCTAATATTCATACAGTGTTCACTGATTGTGCGTCTGGCATATCTTCTATTTTCAAGACAAGAATTCAAACAAGAATTGTCGTACTAGTAAATGGTAGCGGCTCGCGAAATTGACATACTGTTCCGTTTTCTGCTTTGGGTTCTCTGGTAGGTTAGGATAAGGGCACTTTATTACGAGTTTGATGACGTTGGGAAACCTTAGGAAGATGGGTTGACATGGAATCTCCAATTGTGAGTCTGAAACAGTTCACTGGGCAAACTCTGCTATGACGGTGGAAACTCTCCACTTGAATGAAGTCGGTAAGGTTAAAGAAACACGCTCTTGTATGAAAAAATAAATTATATTAATAATATAACTAAATGTAAGAGCAAAGAAGTTTAACTCAACCTCACTACAACACTTAACACCCTCCATACAGTCCTCAGCGTCTGATTCCTTTAATGAACATCACTCGTCACGTGTATTTATGCTCTCTATTTGCTTGGCAGTTTCTTTTGATAATTACTTATTACTTACACATTCAACCGCCCTTCGCAGTTTCTTTTATATATATATATATATATATATATATATATATATATATATATATATNAGGTCGATACACTGATGTTCATCTATTAAGACATTATACCAGACTACAGGGCGATACACTGCTTGCATACCAGACCACAGGGCGATGCACCTCTTGCATATCAGACCACAGGGCGATGACTGCTTGCATACCAGACCTGAGCGAAGCACTGTAGTTGCAATTTACTTACCTACCTCTTCTCTCTCTCTCTCTCTCTCTCTTCTCTCTCTCTCTCTCTCTCTCTCTCTCTCTCTCTCTCCTATCTCTCTCTCTCTCTCTCTCTCTCTGTCACCCTGCTCCCACATGTGCTTAGGCCACCTCGCATCACCGTGTTTTGTGAGTAAGTAATTATAAAGAAGGCACAAGCCGGGAAGTGTGTTTTTGTGAAGGCGCCACCCATTTCCAAATACCTTCACTTCCGGCCTGGCGAGACAGATGTAATCGAGGCGCCTCTCTTTTGTCTCACCAGCCTCCCGCCCACTCTGCAAAAACAACGGTGCACACAAACAAAGACGCAAATATGCGAAGTAAAAAAATAGATACGCGAAAATTATATAAGAATTCGTAGACAATCGCGAGGAAGCATGTTATTAAACCAACAACTGTAATTAATGCAATGAAAGCTACAAAATACAAAGATTTAGTAAAGAAAAAAGTAGCGTAAAGTTACTATGAAGAAAATGGGATATGAAGACTGGATAGAAGAACGTAGAGAAGAAGCTGTGCACATGCAGCCACTTGGACCACCGGGGATCGAACGTGGACTCTGCAAGAAGCAAGACGACCTCCAGAAACACAAAGCTCAATGCAAGGATTCGAACCCGGAACGATGAGAATCAATAACGCAATCTACCGATAACAACATTCTAAATATAAATAGTTTATTTCGACATAATTATAAGGCGTGGACGGACATGCAAAATGTATCTGGTGAGGCTACAGAGACCATAAGGTTGATCACATCTGGGAACAGACTTTCATTTTTTTTATTACACAGGTGGGGTACAGGAATAGATGACTTCTGACTCCTGGCAAGCTGAGAGCTTTACTGAGGGGCGTACTGCTTAGTGATGTATGTTGTTACCTTTGCGCGTTCAGGGCAATGTAACAATTACAGAACCTGGGCCAGATTCACGTAGCAGTTACGCAAGCACTTAGGAACCTTACGAAAAATCTTTTCTCAATCTTTGGCGTTTTTGTTTACAATTATTAAACAGTTAATGAGCTCCGAAGCACCAGGAGGCTATTTATAACAATAACAACAGTTGATTGGCGAGTTTTCATGCTTGTAAACTGTTTAATAAATGTAACCAAAGGCGTCAAAGATTGAGGAAAGATGTACACGTTCGTAAGTACTTGCGTAACTGCTTCGTGAATCTGGCTCCAGGTTCGTAAGTGCTTGCGTAACTGCTTCGTGAATCTGGCCCCTGGTTTCTTGCTAAGTTCACCTAGCTGAATTCTTCACAAAGATGGTCATTCCCTGTAGCATATTAACAGAAATTATAAAGCCAATACAAGTGAAGTTCCAATGAAAACTTCGTTAACAGCCTTTTGAAAAGTAAGTAATTATCAGAAAAAGTGCTAAGCCTGAATGCTATATAGCACTGATGTCTTTTTAAAGCTTTGCTATATAGCACTGAAGTACTCTGAAAGCTTGGCTGTATAGCAATGATGTATTCTGAAAGCTTGGTTGTATAACACTGATGCATTCTGAAAGCGTGATTGTATAGCACTGATGTATTCTGAAAGCTTGGTTGTAGAGCAGATGTATACTGAAAGCTTGGTTGTATAGCACTGATGTATTCTAAAAACTTGATTGTATAGCACTGATATTTCTGAAAGCTTGCAATTTCATATATTCTTAGCTGGCTGCTGTAGTTCAACAGTGTTTTGGTAGAGAACACAAAATAACGTTTGTTATACGGAATGCTTTCCCTCTATGACAGAGAACTGTCAAATAAACTCCGAACAATGAACTTAATCAATCAATTATTTAATAAATGTCTGAATATCTAAAGGATAAAAAATCTAACATCCTGTTGGTTACATATGAATATATTTATATATGAATGATGAACATCCCCAAAAATACATTAGTACTATTTACATTTCTAATACAATAAGGAAAGAAAATTCATGTGTTATCAGGGTGTTTTAGAGTGAAGTTTATGATTAAATATAAATTGGCTGAAATAATTTAACATGGTTTTTGTAACGTTACTTTTGTAAAGTTTGTTTCCTTACATAGAGAACAAACTGAGAATAATGAATGTAAATAATAATGTAATAATATGATATGTCGGAATTTAGAGCATAAAAACTAAAATAAAGACGCAAGGTCTATCCGTGTGGAGGTGTATGAAGGAAAGACTATTGAGATGCGAAATAAATATCAAAGAAGAGGATGCTTGAGTGATTGAGGGTAAATGGTTTTTGAAGTGCATATAAAGCACATATTGAAAGCTGAAGTCACTCACTTAAGGATAACACATCTTGGGACATTCTGGCACTAGGATGCTGAAGTCACTCACTGGGAAGGATGGCTCGTCTTGGCATATTCTGGCACTAGGATGCTGAAGTCACCCACTGGGAAGGATGGCTCGTCTTGGCATATTCTGGCACTAGGATGCTGAAGTCACTCACTGGGAAGGATGGCTCGTCTTGGCATATTCTGGCACTAGGATGCTGAAGTCACTCACTGGAAGGATGGCTCTTCTTGCATATTCTGGCACTAGGATGCTGAAGTCACTCACTGGGAAGGATGCTCTTCTTGCATATTCTGGCACTAGGATGCTGAAAACCCTTACTGCTATTATCAGCTCATCTGCATTTAACATGCCATCCTTGTCGATATCACATGTTTGCCCAACCTATATAGTACACGTTGGGCAACTCGGGCTTATGCTCTCGTTCTTAGCCGCTGAAACGCGTAAAATAATTTAGTGTGTATGCAAAAGGAGCGAGTAATCTACACATTTTAATCATGAGCATAAATAACTTAAAACCCTTTTTGTGTATCGTCTACACATCCTTGTGAATAAGAATTAAATTAATAAGCATGCCGTAGCATAGTTTCGTTAATATTATATTATTCTGTAGAAATTGGTTTTTAATTATTTTTCTTAGCGATTTGAAAATTGTTCGTAAGCGTATTTAGATTTTTTTGGTTGGGGATTTGAGATTTTTTGTTCGTACCCTCCGTACGTGTTACCAAAATACATAATTTATATATACAATAAAAATAGATTTGCTTACACAGAATCGACACCATTTTTTTTTTTTAGAATTCTGAACACCTTTATGTTTTTGTATGGAAGGAAAAGTAATGAAACTAATAAAATGAAAACATTCATTTGCACATCAGGCATTTTTTTTACATGTACTTTATACAAAAATGTTCGTTAAAAGATTGCATCTGCGTAGAGGAGTATTAAGGAACATAAATGAACTAGTAATGGGGAACAGAGTGCAAGAATATTAGAGAAACACCGCTCCTCCAAACAATATCCCCTCTCAAATCCTTAACCTGATCCCAACCAAGGGCTATATAGTTATAATGGTTTGGTGCTTTTTCCCTGATAGTTCCCTTCCCTTCACTCCATCCTCATATCCACACACTCCTTATCCTCGTATCCTTCCCAAGTGCTCTATACGAAATAAGTATACATTTAGGGGTTAAAGTTCATGCTCTGTGATAATGAAACACTTGTTTACTGAGAATTGTACTTCTGAGTAGTATTGCCTTGTAAAATTTTTGTATATATATTATATTGTATTTTTTAAATAAAGATAAAAAAAAGTGCTCTATATATAGATAGACATACTAGCTGGGAGCTCTCTCATAATTACCTTACCTTATCTCATAATACTGAGCAATATATCTTACCTGCAATAGAGATCTTGCCGTTACTGAAGGGTAGGCTGTTTATGAGTTTATAACAACTGTAGTTGTCTTTGTCCCCTTGTTTAACTTTCTTCATCAACATGATGTTTCTCACTCCTCCGTATGCACCGTCTGTCTTACCAAAATCCATAATTAATATATACAAGAAAAATATCATTTGCTTTTACAGAATTGACACCATTTTTTTTTAATTCTGAACACCTTTGCTTTTTTTATGGAGGAATAGTAACGAAACTAATAAAATGAAAGCATTCATTTACACATCAGACATTCTTTTTTTATATGTATTTTTTATAGACAAGAATGTTCGTTAAAAAGTATATATATATATCTGAGTGGAGGAGTGTTAACGAGAACATATAGTGAACCATTAATGGGGAACAGAGTGCAAGAATACAAGCTAAACAACCTATCTACCAAACAATATAGTAGCTATAGCTAGAATGGATGAAATGCACAAAATGTAGATTGTTGGATAAAAGTTTATGTTACGTTCTATTGGAATTCTGAACAAAAAGTTCAACAAAACTGTTACGCGTGTGAGCATGGAGGGAAACACAGGTCTGGACACTTTATCACAATAACAACAAACAATAACGTCACCGGGTACAGTTGTTGTTGTTTAAGATTCAGCTACGGGGAACAAAAAGTTCCAAGTAGCACGGGCTATGGTGAGCCCGTAGTGGACTTACCTGGCACAGGAGCGGGGCAAGTAGCACGGGCTTTGGTGAGCCCGTAGTGGACTTACCTGGCACAGGAGCGGGGCTGTAACTTCCGGGTATAGGTACCATGAATACAATAGAGCATTCGATCTTAACATTACGAACCTAATCTTAAGTGACATTAATCCTACACATACCTTAATTCTAATAAAAACTAACCAAAAATCTAACTTGACATAGGCCTAAATAAGGAATCCTAGACCTGTCATATGAAATTAGGCCGAATTTAGTAAAATATGAAATATACTTGGACGACAGAAAAGTTAAATTTAGTTGTTGCCTTCTTTCTTATGCCGTCTCCAAATTTAATAGTTCAAAACGTGAAGCTTTTTCGGGGTCAATAATCCATATTTTGTAACCATAGTAGCTACATGAACCATTATATTTTATGACAGGTCCAGGCTGAGACATGTGACGAATTAAATGTGTTTCTCACATTGTTTCTCAAATGTGCTTCTGTTTAAATGTGACGAAAATATGTTTCTCTGATTTGAAGGAGTTACCGTCCCCTTAGTTCCTGTCTCAGCCTTTGCAGCCCGTCTTCCCTGGCCTTCAACAGTCACTGTATTAAGTGCCTGAAACTAACCTGCCCGAGGACCCACAAAGATAAAACTGGATATCTTGGGGGTAGAAATAGCCTAGCTATCCCTTTGAGATGTATTTCTTTCTTGTCTCAATAAACATACTTGAACTCTTTATCACGTCAATTTCGCCAGCCGCTACCATTCTTAATATAAACCAGTTTTTTTGCCTTAAGTAAATAAAGTTTACCTCAAAATGCGATGTGCTATTAGAAGAATGGATTGTCCCTTTAATGACCTGCTAAATGGTTTACCAGTTAAGTAAACATTACTTATACAGTATTCTGATTCTGTATGTTTGTACAATACGTAATTTTATCCACTAAGTTATACGATACGTAATGTTTATTATCAACTGTTAAGATGTATCCATGTTCCGTACATTAACTAAAAACATGCATTATAGGAAAAATATGTGCAGTATATATATTTCTGATCCTATTACTGTATTCTGATTTTACATATTGACGTATAGAAAATATCTATACACAAGATGTATAAAAAAATATCTATACGGAAGATGTATAGAAAATATCTATACTGTAGATATATAGAAAATATCTATACAGAAGATGTATAGAAAATATCTATACGGTAGATGTATAGAAAATATCTATACGGTTGATATATAGAAAATATCTATACAGAAGATGTATAGAAAATATCTATACGGTAGATGTATAGAAAATATATATACGGAAGATGTAAAGAAAATATCTATACGTCATTTCTCAGCGTCAAAACAATTGTACAGTATGTGTGTGTGTGTGTGTGTGTGTGTGTGTGTGTGTGTGTGTGTGTGTGTGTGTGTGTGCGTGCGTGCGTGCGTGCGTGCGTGCGTGCGTGCGTGCGTGCGTGCGTGCGTGCGTGCGTGCGTGCGTGCGTGCGCGTGTGCGTGTGTGTATGGGTCAGATTTGCACTTACCATCTGCAAGTATATCTTCCTTGGCCGTGTTTATATCCGCTAAGAACGTCTCGGCTACCAAAACTGGGATGTCTTCAACGATCATCTTGTTGACAGCTTCCACGTCTTTGAGATTCAGTTTACTGAATAAGGTGAAGTCATGCTGCTGAAGTTGCTCCTGTAAGATGTTGTTGCCCCAGGGTCACATTAATGGAAACAGTTAGACACGAATATTCTAATGCACTATTATTATTCTAAATAATATTCAGAATACACTATTATTCTCATAATATTTAGAATACATTATTTTTCTAATAATATTCAGAATACATTATTATTCTCATAATATTTAGAATACATTATTTTTCTAATAATATTCAGAATACACTATTATCCTCATAATATTCAGAATACATTATTATTCTAATAATATTCAGAATACATTATTATTCTCATAATATTCAGAATACATTATTATTCTCATAATATTCAGAATACATTATTATTCTCATAATATTCAGAATACATCATTATTCTAATAATATTCAGAATACATTATTATTCTCATAATATTCAGAATACATTATTATTCTCATAATAATCAGAATACATTATTATTCTAATAACATTCAGAATATATTATTATTCTAATAATATTCAGAATACATTATTATTTTAATAATATTCAGAATACATTATTATTCTAATAACATTCAGAATATATTATTATTCTCATAATATTCAGAATACATTATTATTCTAATTACATTCAGAATATATTATTATTGTAATAACATTCAGAATACATTATTATTGCAATAATGTTCAGAATACATTATTATTCTAAGAATATTCAGAATACATTATTATTCTAAGAATATTCAGAATACATTATTATTCTAAGAATATTCAGAATACATTATTATTCTAATAATATTTAGAATATATTATTATTCTAATAATATTCAGAATACATTACGATTCTAATAATGGAATTATTATTCTATTAATGTGATTATTATTCTAATAATGGGATTATTGTTCTAATAATGGGATTATTATTCTAATAATGGGATTATTATTCTATTAATATGATTATTATTCTAACAATGGGATAATAATGTAATAATAATAATACATTCATAATAATGTATTCTGATAATATAAAATAACAAGCAATTTACTAATTTACTAATTATGACATTCTACACCATAATAAAAATATGTTATGCTCATCTTGAGTATACAAGTTAAAACTCGTTATGTTGGAGAAATGGAAACCAAGGTGAGATTACTGACCCCGCCCAGTATGCAACCCCACAACAAATTACTAACTCCTGAGTACCTACTGACTGCTAGGTGAATAGGTGCATTAGGTGATGGGAAATGCACCAACCATTTCTGTCCCGCACGGGATTCGAACCCGAAATTTCCGATTGTAAGTCGAGAACGGAATTCCACTGTATTTCTGGGACCATTAAAATAATAATAGATATTTCATGATGTTATTATTTTGACTTTCTCTTATGTAAAACATTTACAATAAAACTGAGCTAACTAAACTATAAATGTACACAACTAATTTTTATAAATAAAGTATATCTATCAAAAAATAATTGCATATATGTACATTCAATGTTGTTCCTCATACTTAAAAATGTATCCAACTGCTCTAAAATATTTCTATTTCTGGTAGCAAATGGAAATCTAGATAAGCGGGTACAGTATTTCCAACATACTTCCACAGACCTGCATTTCCTCCAGGTGCGGGAAATCATCTGGGGTGAATTTGTGTGTTTTCCTAAGTTTGTCATACACTTCATTTAAGTGCATGATCAGTTTCTTCTTCGCTGTTTCCTTGAAAAGCAAAGAAGGCATCAAATTCCTCAACTCTGAGACAAGGTATGCATGAACCTATAAAAGAAAACAATTAAGAATATGTAGTTAGAAAATATCAATTTGTTATAATTTTAATGACTTTTATAATTAAAATATTGCAACTGTATTTCGACAAATTATAATAATGCAGTTTACACGTAAATTTTTATAATACAAGTTAAATGCTAATTACAGACATTTAATTTCTAAACTAGCTTGCATATCATTCATTAATATGATGAGGTTCTGATAGTCTATAACTAGTGTATAAATCCTAGTTTCGAACTGATGTTGTTTAAAATAAAAAAATTGTATAAGCATGTGGGACCAGGCCGCTTACACCATCTATTACGCCCAGAAGTGTAATTATTACATCCCACCTCCACCCACACTCAATAATTATTATCACTTCTATTACATCCCACCTCCCCAACACGAACACTACACTGAAAGTTAATTGTGTAGTAAAAAGAGTAGTGAATTGTAATAGTAACATAATAATAAAGGGTATAGCAGCTATATATATTATCCTGGTTCAAGAGATCAAGATCATAAGTGGTGGACTTTCTTATTGTATTACAATGGGGATCTCTCAGATATATATCCCGAAATATATTATCCAACAATCTCATGACATTATACTGGGGAGGTGACGTCCTGTGTAACTGCGGTAAGTCTTGAGTGGTATTATAAATACATGTGATAAATATTAAGAAGATAATCTACAATATACACATGCATACCCCCACGTGATAATGTACACTGCTATGAGCGACCTCCTGTAGCTCTTCAGAGTTCTCACATTATTTAGTAAATACCAACTAAGTGGTTATAATTAAGAGATACAGATCTCGCAGGTGGATATATAAGTGATGTGGGAATCCTAGATAAGCCCACTACGAACTCACCATAGCCTCGTGTTACTTGCAACTTTTTGTTCTAAGTAGCTGAATCTAAAACAACAACAACCTAATTTGAATATATTTCAAATTCATGAGATTATGTGTGTATGTGTGACAGCTTCATTCACCTTAGCGAGCCGGGCGCGTCTAATGACTTTCTGGAGCTTCCTTAGAGCAGAATCGCGAGACAGAGATACTAAGTCTGAGAACAAATCCTGCTCCTCAGCTTCAAACAACCTGAAAACAACGCAATTAAGTAATGCAAAACTGTATTATATACAAAATTGGTATACAACAAAACTTGCCAGATTTCTTTTGTATGGCTGAAATTACTTCTTTGTTGATGAAATCTCAAGCTAGAAATGAAATAGAATGTGATATTGATAGGCTGTCTTAAATTTTAACATTAACTTTTGTCAGCTTTCAATTGTGAGAATATCGTCTATAACTGTCGATTTATACTTGATTTTATGCTCAAAAGAAAAGGCAAAACTGGCCCATTTTTTTCTGGAAGTGTGTTCTTAATGAGAATGTGAGAATAAGAAGCGTATTTTTAAATTTTACAAGTGAAAGGTCGCGCTGGCGATCCTTCTTCCATTGCATATTTATCGTACTTTCTTTTGAGTTTTCACGAAGAGTTAATAATTATATTTGAGAAGACGTGCCGAATGAATGTCAGCAAGATAAACAGAGGCATTACAGTGTTAATATGTTGATGTTACCTTCCCGATGATTTAAACTTACCACAACTGCTTATAACAATACATAGAACACAATTATATCAAATAATTGGATTTTACTCTTCTGATCACAAAATGAAACCAATGATGTAGATAACTAATGATGTTATGTTCTTGTAATGTTCTTGTGTCAAAAGAAATAGGTGCCTGGGAGTTAGCCAGCTGTCACGGGCTGCTTCCTGGGGGTGGAGGCCTGGTCGAGGACCGGGCCGCGGGGACACTAAGCCTCGAAATCATCTCAAGATAACCTCAAGAAGTAATTATCAAAAAAAGGCACCAAACTCTTGTGTCAAAACTGTGGCCAATATCTTACCTCCGGTTAGCATCGGAATGGAGCGGCTGGTCCCAGTAAGTGCCTATGTACACCCTTGGCACCTGTGATATTGAGAACTCCTGCCCTAGGGACCACATGAGAGAACATAGCACTTTCATCAACTGCTGGCGATCGACCAGGTCTGCCTTGTTAAGGATAAGACGAATTTTGTCGTCGTAGCCGTGGAGCGATTGAATAAACTCCTTGAACTCATCACTGATATCCAGTTTGTGCGCATCAAAGAGGAGAATAATTCTGTCTACCCGCTCAGCGAACCACTCTAAGACACCTGTGAACTCGTAACCCCGGTCCACCCGTTGCTTCTCCCCAGAGAGGATGCCGGGCGTGTCAATGAAAGACAATCCCTTCAGCACCGTAGAGTTCACCTGTGAGCACTGGAACCGGTTGAGGAAAGCATTTCCAAACTTGGAGAGAGGTCTGAAGGGCTTCTTGGGGTCCACCACTAAGGCGTTCCCCGGGATGGTGCCATCTGTGTCTCCGTACATGACAGCAATGAAGCCATCTGTGGTGGGCTCGGGTCCAATCCTGATGCCTGGGAAGTCCCTCTCCAAGAGGTAGCGGATGAAAGTGGTCTTACCGGTCGAGTATTGCCCCACCAGCAGGATCATGGGCTTGGCATCAAAGTCTGGATCATCGAGGGCGGGGGAGTGGAAGTCGTGGAACTGGTAGTTCGACTCCAGCGGGAACACCTTCGTCTTGTACACTTTCTTCAGGCCGCCCATTACAGCCTCGTACATATCTACCATCTTAATCACCTCATCCTTGTGTATCCAGGAAAACATGGTGGCAATGAGTCTCGTGAGTGCCAAATATATGATGGTTCTGGACGTCGCCCGCCACCACAGCACCGGTTATGTCTTCGCCTGCCAGACGTATGTGGTGTCGCTAATACGACATACATTATACACGAGCCTTCTCTACAAAATTCTTATACAGTAAAGCCAGCTTGAAAAAAAACCACAGCTTTAACCTTTAATGACGAGGACGACTAAACACACTACACATCTTATACACTGATTTAAACTTGAAATCTATAATGCGCATTGACGTAGCTGCCAAAATAGGCTTCAGGAACCGCCATGCTTTCTTTAAACTGAAACTCAAAGTCAGCCTCAATTTCATTCTTTACACACAGCAAACTTTATGTCTAGTTAATTAAATAACAACAAAAGGACAATGGTTTTATACAATGAAACATAGAGTCCGCGACGATGACCCAAGGTCATTGGTGACATTTTCCTTTATAAAGGCGTAATTCGCATTTCTTTGTTATTCATTTAATTGTTATTGTCACGTTAAATTTTCAATGCAACTGTGGTGGGTGTCTAAATTATCGAAGAGCAGCGATATCACATACCTTTATTTTTTTTTATCTTTATTTAAGAAAATACTGTACAATATAAATCATATAGACATAATTTTTACAAGGCAATACTACATTGTAATTAGCATTGAACAAGTGTTTCATTATCACAGAACATGATCTTTAAACCCCTGAATGTTATACTTATTTTTCTTTAAATGATTTACAGAAATTGGAGATTATATTTACATTAATTTACAGGGGAAATTATTACATTTATATATATTTTATATAATTCTCAGTAAACAAATTTTCCATATCATCACCGAGCATGAGCCGTAAACCCCAAATGTTATACTTGATCCTGCCTCGCAAGAACTTCAATATTTTGTCTACTGAGTAACCCTCCTGCCTGCCTATCCACATACCTTTATTCGCCATTTTTCCCTTCACTGGTCTCGGCATCTTTCTCTCTGGCATTCTTTCTAAGATCAGATATTATGTACCTCGCCCTGCCCTGGTGACGCTCTATTACTCTCTCATCTATCCTTATCTCAATTATGGTATTTGTGCTTGGGGTTCTACTACACAAAATCATTTACGTCCTCTAATACTCAACACAAAGCTGCTATTAGAACAATATCTAACTCTGGCCCCAGACAGCACTCAGTACCCTTACTCAAATCTTTGAATATGTTAGATATTAAGTCACAGCACATCCTCTCTTGTGTACTCTATATATTTAAAACTCTGAACTGCAATGTCAATCCTGACCTTAAAAGCTTCCCAGAAGGTTGTAACAAAACCCATGGGCATCACATCAGAAACAAATACCTATTTGATATTCCAAAAGTGCGACTTAACCAAACTAGAAATGCTCTATAAATCAAGGGACCCAAAATGTGGAATGACCTTCCCAATCATGTCAAAGGCTGTACCTCTCTCAACCAGTTTAAGAGTAAAATTAAGTACTACCTAATTAACTCCATGTAACCTACCTTACCCCCCTAAATGTCAACCCATGTCTTGCTATTTTAAACAATGCTGTTTGTTGACCAACTTGTACAATTGCTGATTTCTGCCATGTTCCCCCCCCCTTTTTTATTTTTTTCAACACAATATATACTTTAATCCCAGTTACTATTAAGTTTTAATATAAGTGCTTTTCCCCTAAACCTTGCCCGAAACGCTATGCATATTAGTGGCTTTAGGTTTTGTATGTACTAGCTCTATCTGTAAATCCAACATTATGTTTGTAACTCATCATCTATGTACAGTATGTACTTTTCCTGAATAAAAAACTTAATTAATTAATTTAATTTAATTTACTGTGTTCAAATCCAAATTAAACCTTATAAGTTGTTCCTAACCTAATATAAAGTAAATTAACCTTGCCTTCTAACTTGCTCTTAACATAATCTAACTAATCAAAATTAAAATGCATAACCTATCCTAATCTAGTCTTCAACTAGCTAACCAATAATATCCTAGCTTTCTAACTTTCTCCTTGTCTGACAATACTCTTCTAGATTATGCCTAACTAAATAGAGTTTGCTATAAACTTAAGCTAACCTAAATTAGCCTCATAATTTGTACTTTACCAACCATCCTCTACTCTAACTTAAAACGTTTCCTAACTTAACTTTTCTCAATCTAACATAGCCTTATAAATAACAAAATTTTAACCTTCCGTTCTCCTCTTAATCTAGCTCAACTTTCTAACTTGCTCCTAACCTAACTTAACAGGGACTTGCTCCAAAAAGAGCTAATTATCATAACCTTTTAATTTACCCCTAACTCAGGCTTACTAACTTAACTTTCTAAGTTGCTTTTAAACTAA
>WNGS01005680.1:19165232-19187651 GCA_020271785.1 Procambarus virginalis
GATTCTATGATAATTTATGGGGGATAATGTGTCCATTAGGTTGCTGCTCCTTATTTTGTAATGCTCCTTATATCTGTAATGCGTTGACGTGTGTATCTGGTGCGGCTCGAGTCAAAGGCGATTCAGAGAAAAGATGATGAAGATTAAGTCACCCAAGAGGTGGCATGGGCATGAATAGCCCGTAATCAGAGAAATATGATGTTTTAGATTCAGCTACTAAGAGTTATTATAGCTCTTATGATACGCCCTATATTGTAAAGCGGTTGTAAGCGCAGTCGGGTCATTGCTGAAATATTCCGGGTTCGATTCTCATAGGACAGAAACGTTTAGGCAACGTTTCCGTTACCTGATGCCTCTTTTCACATAGTAGTAAATAGCTGCCCTCGAGTTAGCCAAGTGGTGTGGGTTACATTCTAGGGAAGGTCAGTGGTAGGCCTAGGGGGACCTCAATGAGCCTAAACAGGCTTCCTGTCCCCGACAACGGGATGGTACCAGGCAGCCGGTCGGCCGAGCGGGACAGCACACTGGACTTGTGATCCTGTGATCCCGGGGTTTGATCCCGGGCGCCGGAGAGAAAACAATGGGCAGAGTTTCACCCTATGCCCCTGTTACCTAGCAGTAAAATAGGTCCTGAGGTTAGCCAGCTGTCAGGGCTGCTTCCTGGGGGTGGAGGCCTGGTCGAGGACCGGGCCGCGGGGACACTAAGCCCGAAATCATCTCAAGATAACCATTACCGCTACCAAGGCGGAAATCCAAGGCCTAAATATTAAAGTCGCTAGGCGCTAGTTAAACAGAAAATCTGTTTCTGATGTGAGCACAGGCGAGCCATTGGGCACTCTAGCTCAACTAACCTAAATCAAGCCTAAAACACCGGTAGGCCTATAAAGTGATGTAGGCAGCTACCGGCTTACTGGTATATGTGCGGTTATTTTATCATGATTATTACTCGTATAGTTATTATTACTTAGCAAAGTTAGCATTATTATTTATCCTAATTATAATTATAAAATGTACAATTATATCATATTCGATTATTATATTAGCAATATTATATTATTAATATATTATTATTATTATTCAATGAAATAATAAGTTTGATTTCAAGTTGGGTGTTGTATTTTTGCAATCAGTGTCAGTTTTAAGTATGTACATTTGATAGTTCATTTAATTTAAGACTAACGTATCTCTTCATTTCAACTTTTATTTGGCTTGGGTCTTCTTTCTTTATTATGCACCCCATACCCATCCGTGGGAGAGAGAGAGAGATGGTTCCTTCTCCCATGTGTGAGTGTGGAGTGCGTACAAATAACTGGGCCTCCACTCTTCAAAACAGAATTGGTTGCCATAATCCTTGCACTCGAGCGCGTATATGAATCCGCAGTTGACACGCTAATTGTAAGGCTTGGGAGTCTGATGATAAAATACCCGAGTTTACTAACGTCAGCAACACTCACCTTCGTAATGTTGCTGACAACAGTGTAAAGTTTTGTCACTGCTTCTATACACAGTCGTATGATTTGTTGAAGTTATTCACATCCGCGTGATGAATCCCAATGTTTCTTCAACGTTGGCTTGTTCAGCTGGTGTTTATGAATTGGCAAGTCCGTGGTGAAAAACTCCTTTGTTTTTTTTTATCAAATCACTTCATTCTTTGGGGCACGTGAGGAACACAAATGCGAACAAGCCTGAATGGTCCCCAGGAATATATGCAACTGAAAACTGAAAGTGGGTTAAGGCGTCCTGTACATACCAGTTGCGTTGCTCCTGGCAGTATGGGTTCGAGTCACTTCTGGGGTGTGAGTTTTCATATATATATATATATATATATATATATATATATATATATATATATATATATATATATTATATATATATTCAACTATAGAACACTTTCCCACCAGGAGACTCGAACCCTAGCCAGCACAGAAGCCTTCCAGCCCCTGGCATAACAGGTAACGCCTTAACCCACTGCACCACGCTCAGAGCCTTAAAAGAGATGGTAATTTCGGGGTATTTCAACACTCCAAAGACCACCACCTCCCAAGACCACTAGAGCAAGTGAGGGGTCAAATTTACGTTTTTTCATCAAGTCCTGTTGAATATGGGAAGACACTGTGTCTATGCTTATGCTGTGTCTATGCTTATGCTTATGTGTTTAGGCAAGTTGGGCATATATATATATATATATATATATATATATATATATATATATATATATATATATATATATATATATATTCTATATCTTCTAAATGTATCTTCTATGCATATATCTTCCATTTTTAAACTACCAATACTCAAACTATGTTCAGTTCATTATAACAACAATGGTTCTTGCCATTTCAGCCTATTATCTAGAACAAAAATCTATTGAAACAGGATTCGATGATTAACTTGTTTTTAACAAATCAAGCAATGCGATATCTCTCAAAATCTGTAATTGATATCATCAATTTTTCTTTATTATGCACCCCATACCCATCCCGTGTATATATAAAATTAATAATTGTGTAAGCGTAAAAAAGATTGTTATTTGGTTAGCTAAACGAACTAGGGGTTCCGTAGTCTTCAACGAAGAATGTTATCGGTGAAGAGATTCAAATACATATCTTTTATATTTTAAGATAACAAAACTCGAGTTCAATTATCACAAGGACATTCTGGGAGTGCATAAAAACACAAAGGTAAAGGATAAACAAAGGAGAAACTGCCGATATGATTCATAAATATGTATGTGGAGCAAACTGCTAAATGTCGTCATACAAGGTAAGATAATTAGATGAAATCGCTAAGCCAGTATGACAATATGGCACTGGGAGGGGACATGAGGACAGGGAGCTGGAATAGGACGGAGGGAAGGGAATGGTGTGCCCAACCGCTTCCACCATCGGGGGATATAGAGGAAGAGCATTGCTGAATCGATCGGTCCAAGTGTCATCATTATACAGTGAAGTTATTTCTACTTCTATTGTAGCGAGTAGTAAACTATTGTAACTTAAACTAGCCTAAACTCATTCTAAATTAAATTCAGAAAAAACAACCTAACGCCGTTTACACAAGCCCTAAGCACCCACAACAAACGTAAACAGTTAAACAAGCTGCTACGGGCTGCTACCTGTGTGTGGTGTGTGTGTGTGTGTGGTGTGTGTGTGTGTGTGTGTGTGTGTGTGTGTGTGTGTGTGTGGTGTAAAAAAAAATTAATTGCTTGACAGTTGAGAGGCGGGTTTAATTATCACAATAGAAGAGCCAGAGCTCAACCCCCGCGAACACAACTAGGTAAACTCAGTCACAAAATTTGCTAAACACAAGCTCCCTCTTGCGTATTATATTTCTCAGAAGCGACCTGTGGATGTATATGAGTACTAATATTCATAAGGTTCACGAATCACCATAAATATATACAACAAACACGTGCATACTGCTAAAACACTAATCCACGAATTAAGAAAATAAAGAGACATTCTCCCGTGTGATGAATAGTTGCGTCTGTTCACAGACGTCAACAGACGCATAATTCTGAACACGTAAGAATCAACAGCAGTTAATATGTTATATTTTTTATGAACATTCAAGTGCTGTGTGACTGGGCCAAGGCGCCAGAAGAGAGTTGAAATATACACAATATAATTTCAAATCAAATCAATAAATGTTTATTCAGGTAAAGTACATACATACAAGGGAGATACAAACATTGATGGATTTATAGATAGAGCTAGTACATACAAAGCCTAAGCCACTATTACGCAAAGCGTTTCGGGCAGTTACCGTGTCTGGTAGCAGAATTTTGGGCCATAGAGAGGTCTCCAGCCTGCTATTTCAATTAACCGGGATAACCTTCGTTGGAAAACTGAGAGTGGAGTGGAATTTGACTCATTGGCTATTCTAGAGACGCCTTTGAACGATGCTTCAAATTCGCAACGTAACACTGAAATTGCTCAATGTATTGCCGGTCTAAGATACTTAGATTTCACTCTGTCGTTTGTGGCTTGGCTTTCCCCAAGTATAACTTTAGTTTTTTTTAATTGGCTGAACTTTAACATTGGCAAAGAAACAAACTTTAATTTATAGTCTTTCGTGTAATAATAATAATAGTAATAATAAAACGATGTTATTTAAAATTTATAGTTTAATAATTTAGTGTAAATAAATAGTATTAAAATAATCTACGAATTACATTACTTTAAGCAGGGAAGAAATTATCAGGGAAAGTGCCAAGCCATTACGACTATAAAACACTTAGAAGAGATCAGGATAAGGATTTGGGATGGGGGGAGGAGGGGAAGGAATAGTGCCCAACCACTTGGACAGTCGGGGATTGAACGCCGACCTGCATGAAGTGAGACCGTCGCTCCACCGTCCACCCCAAGTGGTTGAGGCAGATTCGATTTATACACGAGTGGATAACGTCATAAAGTACCGTATAATCACACCGAATTAATAATAATAATAATAATAATAAGGATGGACGCTTAAGTTCCATTTAATATTTGGGTTGTGACTTGTTTAATGAACAATGGACAATTAACATTACAGAAGCTTTTGAGTGTTGTGAAGACATCTTTGCACACACTTATATTGTCTTCCAAGCTGCAGTGTTCAGCGCCCCAGCATGTTATAAATAGCGGAAACAAAGTTGTTTATGTAAGCTTATGATAACGATTTGATAATGCCAGTACGAACAACAATAATGCCAGTAATAGACACACAAGTCAACATTCCTAAGATATAAATCATGAAAGTAAATTATTAAAATACAATGAAATATACAAACGCTTAAGTAAATAAATTATTAAACTTAAACTGACAAATCTTTAAAACGCGGAAAAGGGTTAAAATATGGTAAAATTATGAGATGTTTAGTTCAAATCACAAAAATGAAATTTCGACTCAATTTCATCAATCCAATACAGTACTATAATTAATAATGCCGCTAAAAGCAAATAATTTAGACATACGTACATATATATGTATATACATATACATATATATTAATATATATGAACCGATTACGTGCCTCTGTAATCCTTTACACCACCGCCCACGGGATGGGTATGGGGTGCATAATAAAGAAAGAAATTGAATTGTACGTACATATATATATGTACATATACAAAAGCATGGGGGTGATGGGAGAAGAAAATATTAAAGTGTTCAGTGAGAATCCACTTCTCTGAATACTTTTTATTTTCCTCTCCGAGGCTATGGGTCCCTACACTTGCACCAGAGGTGGTATCCTCACAACTTATATATATATTATATCAAGACGAGCCTCACCACAGCTGGATGCCCAGCTGAAAGAGAGCCCCGTTACCTAACGCCCCGTAACTCTGATGCTCTTATTGGTCGCCCGGATGGTATCACAGTGAACCCCTGGAAGAATGGCAAGCAGTTGGTATGGGACTACACGTGCGTATCAACCCTGGCTAACACCTACATTGACCTCAGTGTTGCACAACCAGGTGGCGCTGCCACCCATAGGGAAGCAGCCAAATCCCGTAAGTACAGAGAACTGAATCACCACTACAATTTTGTCCCCATTGCTTCTGAGACACTCGGCGCCTGGGGTAAAAGTGCTACCAGTTTTTTGAAGGAACTAGGTTCTTGGCTCATTGAAACAACAAGGGACCCTAGAGCTGCCAGCTTCCTTTTCCAGCGCCTCAGCGTGGCGATACAGAGGGGAAATGCGCACTGCATCCAGGGTTCCTGTCCGCCATCTGAGGAGCTGGAGGAACTCGACAACCTATGATAACCATCTTTGTACCCTATATGTAACTCCTTTTTTGTAACAAAGTTCAAAAAAACAAATATATATGTGTACATACAAAAGATTGGGGGTGGTAGAAGATAATATTAGTGTTCAGTGAGAAACCACAAGGTCTCCTCTGAATACTTTTATTTTCTTCTCCGAGGCTATGGGTCCCACATTGGCACCAGAGGTGGTACCCTCACAAACTTATATATATATATATATATATATATATATATATATATATATATATATATATATATATATATATATATATATATATATATATATATATATACACACGAATACGAACAAGCTTGAATGGTTCCCAAGCCAATATGCAACAGAAAATTCCACACCCCTGAAGGATTTGAATCCAGACGGCCAGAGCTCCATTCATTCACCATTTGCATGTCCAGTACTTTACTGTATACTGTAAGTTAAGCTAGGCTAGGTTAGGTTAGACAAGGATGGATTTGATTAGATCAAGTTTTAAAATCCTTTGGCGAGCAGTCATAAAATACTTAGTGGCTCATTCCAAGCCCTTGTTAATAGAGTTTGGTGTCAGAGTTAAGTCTTGCATACTTTTTCTTTAGCCAAATGTTTGAGTTGTTAAAAAGGCCTATTCAAATCTAAATTACACTTATTTAGAATAATGGTCAAGTGACTGGCAGGAAAATTTATGTACAATTCTGACAAGAGAAACAACTGCTGCAGAGGACAAAGAATTGTGTTCCATTTATTTTCACAGCCAGCAATCATTAACACTTTCCCTTAACCTTGATACAAAAAATTTCACGTTTTTTCGTCTCAGTCAAAAAAATACAATCAACACGCATCAAACACTGCCGTTATTTGAGAAAATGGGTTTTATAACTGATAAATGGTGTATGTATGAAGGGAGCACGCTAGGCTAACGTATCTCACTTTATAACGTAATTGGCAACAAATACCAGAGAGTAAAAGTTGTCCTTCACACAGAGAAGGAAAAAATGCAAGTAACGCGGTCAAGAAAGGTCAGTTGGCTTGTGTGTGTGTGTGTGTGTGTGTGTGTGTGTGTGTGTGTGTGTGTGTGTGTGTGTGTGTGTGTGTGTGTGTGTGTGTGTGTGTGTGTGCGTGTGTGTGTCCGTCGGCCACCTGTTAGCAAGGATATAGGTCTACCTCCTTTGAATCACAAAGTCATAGATAGTGGCATAGTGGCATTATCAAAATCAGAAGAGAACCAATTCCTAACCAGAATACTTCACTAAACATGCTCGTATATATTAAAACAAACGCTTCTATACAAAAGGCTGCACTTATTTAACATGGATAACAAAATAGCACTTAAATGTCCATGCAATCCAGGGGCACTTACAAATCAGGGAAGGTGTTCCAGTATATAAGGGAGTACCTAAACAGCATGTCACAGTGAACGAAGTCATCAGTGTGCGAGATGTTACCAGTAGTCAGTACTAGGGCCTATCTTTTGCCTGATTTAAGTTCTTCATATCCAAGAGGGGGGCAAACTCCTAAATATGAATGTTTTCTGTTGGCGTACAACCAACGCGGAGGATATGTATGTGGTAAGACTGAAGGAAACGACAGAACCAAGACAGACTGGTCTAACGAGTGGTTACAAGAGTTTGACTCCTGTAAGTGTAAAGTAATAAAGCTGGATGCAAGGATCAGGAAGCCAGAGATAAGATATCAACTAGGAGCTTAAACCCCTCCTGGAGCCGGATAGAATAAGACCATGATAGAAATAAGAGGGATATGACATTTCACTCGTCCAAAGTTCATATCAACTGGAAAGCATCAACTCCATATGCACGGCTGATAAGCATAAGAGCTGGCCTCAAAAATTTGAACAAGGAGAATTCACGACCACCATCAATAGCTCGACAAACAAAACGATACTGGAAAACATCTAGATGTATGCCACAAGACTAATAACTGAAACGTTTTAGATGCGAGGAAAACTAAAGAATTAAACCTCACTTCGACAAAAGAATAAAAGAAGGCATGACCATCACATACAAAATACAATCAGGTCTCGTGTGATCTTCACGACCTAAAATATTGTGTTCTATCACAGGGTTACACGAGGCTGTGCTTCATTAAAGAAGAAGCATTTTTATAAGTCATGCACTGCTTAGAAAATGGGATAACGTGCAAGCTAAGCATAGTAACAATTGTTGACGCTAGGCTGCGCAAGATGTAAATAATTTGATATGGTTAATGCACCAGGAAGTATTGATTACTTCTCACTTTTAACTTATCTTACGTTACTTTCATTTACTAAAAAAAAAGTTACTTGACACAAATTCCTATATATCACAAGAAAACCGAACAAAATTATTTAAACTTAACTTACTACCAAACATCCTAAAGAAACTATACCTCTACATGTCAAATATATTTAAAGAATGCGGAAAACTGTTCATCACAGTCGACCTGAACAAAAAAAATAACATCCGCTGGCCACACAAAGACCTGTTAACATTCTCTCGCGTCTCAAACGCATTTTGTAAATCTTGTAAAAATCGCGAAGACTTTTCGAAGTGGAGTGTGTGTACTGTCCCCAACACGCCAGACAGAAAGAGACGCCCAACCCACATTACTTGAACCACGCTGTCGTGACTCAGACTAACACAAACGACCCAGAACCTGCTCCTCATTATATTTCCGGATTAATAGGATTTCTTGCCACCCTGATCCCTCACCTCTGTACATTCTGATGCCCTCAGTGCTGACTTCTGTTGCTCTTCAGAAAGTAACTTATAAAGCCAAAACAAATAATTCAAAATAGCTAATTAAACTCATTCGATACTAAAATAATTCACACACGTTAGGTATACTGTATAAATGAGCACACTATTTCCGGCTATTTTCAGACCAGGCTTTGAGAGATGCACGAGGAGGGAGGGGGGGGTTGGGGGGACAAGGAGACGAATACATGCGGAAAGTGCCTTCAATTATTACAAGTGGACAAGTGATAATAATATATTATATATATAATATATTAATATATTATATCTATACCCAAGCTAGTTTCGGGGTGCCACCTCTGGGTGCGTTTATAGAGACACCTCGAAGAAGAGGAATATATATATATTTGATGAAATGGTGCAAGAGAATACAGAAGACAGATGTGAAGCCTACTGAGGCGGTTGGGAAGAGGGTGTTATTAGTGTTAATAGGGTAGTGAATGGCATGCTTAAAACTCGGTCCCTTGGCTCCACCCTCAAGCGGCGGCTTCAGAAACTATTGCCAACACGACCACAACTTACGAAAGTTTGTCTTAAATTTTGGTTAGTGATCAAGACAGTAAAATAAAACTGGTTACGGGTACTTACGATCTATTGATGTCGTATCTGAGCGGCTGATTCCAAAAGGAGCCGACGTAGACTCTCTCTACTTCAGGTGTGTTGAGGATCTTCCCAGAGACCACATGAGGGCGCCGTACACCCGCATCAGCTGTTGGTGATCAATCATATCCGCCTGTTCAGCACGATTCGGATCTTGTCGTGCTGGCCTCTCAGACGCTCGAGGAAGCACCGGAACTCGTCTGAGATGTCGAGTTTGTGAGCGTCGAAGAGTAGGATAATTCTGTCGACTCTCTCTGCAAACCATTCCAGCACGGAGTGAAAGTCATAGCCTCGGTCGACTCTCTGTTTCTCTCCCGACAATATGCCGGGTGTGTCGACAATGCTGAGACCTTTTAACACATTGGAGTTGACGTGCGAACATTGGAACCTATTAAGGAAGGTGTTTCCATACTTTGACAAGGGACGGAAGGGCTTTTTAGGATCTACCACGAGGGCGTTGCCAGGAATAATACCGTCTCTCTCGTTGTACATCACCACAACAAAGCTGTCCGTCGTAGGCTCTGGACCTATGCGGATACCCGGGAAGTCCTTCTCCAGGATATACCGAATGAAGGTAGTCTTGCCAGTTGAGTACTGGCCCACGAGAAGTATCATGGGCTTGGCATCGAAGTCCGTGTCATTCAGTGGAGGGGAGTGGAAGTCTTCAAACTTGTAGTGGGACTCAAGGGGCAGGACCTTGTTCTTGTAGACCATCTTGAGGCCCTCCAACACCGACTCACACATCTGTAAGTGACGTTTCTTGATATCATCTCTGCTGAGCCAGGAAAACATGTCGAGGAATGAGAGAACATAAGCGACCGCCGGGGACACAGTCAAGGGCTAGACTGCCACACTACGGCCGCCACCAGCCCCTCCTCGCCGCCTGTGCCAACCACCGCACGCCAAAACCGTCCCGTGAATACCTAGGCGGGTGGTAGATCCCTCCCCATCAGACGCTCGCTCACTAAGAACACCCTCTCGCCGCTACTGTCAAACCCTCATGGGGCAAGGTAGCATCATCCACAGCAATATTATCCTTAACTGACGTATTTCCTTGTGTCTATGATGATTATCACCACCGTCTTTACACTGGTAAGGCTTAAGCGAAACTAGCTTGGGGAAAGTGTGTGAGAGAGTGGAAATAACACAGACGAATGATTTACTGCAGGCATCATGTAGGCGAACAAAGAATTACACTGCTGCTACACCTGGCAACTTGAATAGTCTTATCCCAGTGTCGGGGACGGAGATATGATAATAGTTCGTGCGTTTGTGTGCATGCGTCCGTGACTTGTATGTGTACACACGTTTCTGTGTGACCCTGCATATGAGCAACTGCTGACACGTGTTGTATGTTTGCGTCTGTATGTTTCAGTTTATAATATGATCAAATGCTTATAGTTGCGAGTAACTGTTTTATGTATGACTATATCTACAAATATTTATTACGTGCACATGTATTTGCTAATTCATGCACCTGCGTGTGTATATTGGTTAGTATGCGCCCGTGTGATTTCTCACCGGTGCGCGCATGACCGAGCTTAATCTGGGAGAAGAACCAGTCATGACGTGGAGGGTGGTGTGGCCGGTTGACACACACTACAGCACTTCGTCAAGTTTGGTAAACATTGAAAAAACTTTAGGCTGCAACTGTAAATCACGCCCACGTAATGAACGGTGATTATGACCATGATGAAAATTAGGTCTAGCGTTAGAACCACATTTTATGTTAATCCCGCTAAAAGTGGGTTATCTGTTCCTCCACTTTATAAGGGGGCTGTTATTCCACTTCATAAGGGGGTTATCTGTTACTCCACTTTATAAGGGGTTGTTACTCCACTTTATAAGGGGGCTATCTGTCCTTCACTTTATAAGGGGGCTGTTACTCTTCCTCCACTTTATAAGGGGGTTGTTACTCTTCCTCCAATTTATAAGGGGGCTGTTACTCCACTTTATAATGGGGGCTATCTGTTCCTTCACTTTATAAGAGGGTTATCTGTTACTCCACATTATAAGTGACGTTACATGTTACTACACCTTCAGATAGGGATAATCTGATAACCCACCTTAAAATGAGGACTAACTGTTACCCAAACTTTCAAAGGGTACATTGTTACCCCAATGTATGTTTCAAATTTCAAGTCTCTGTTAACCCCCTTATAAGAAGGACACTGACATCTGAAAAGTCAATGATGAAACAATGTCTAGTACTAGATGAGAAAGTATCTGTGAAGTTGACACTGGATGAATCAGAATGAGATGGGGAAATGAAAGGAATCAGCTGAGTCAGTATCAGGTACCAGAATAAGGCTTAGTGGGAATAAAACATAAGATGGAATTGTAACAAAAAGGACGCGAAGAAGACAAAAGGAGGGAAATTACAATTTTAATGAAAGGAGAGTGCGGGACGGACAAAATCTATGGCACTGGGCTAGTAAGTAATTATCAAAAGAAGGCACTAGACCTTAGCCTAGCATTGGGCTAGGCTAAGGTTTGGGCATGTTAAAAAAAAAAGTTGAAACATACATATGCCCTCCCCATCAAACACCAATTGTGGTATCGGGGTCTAATATCGGGCTCTTGTATCGGGTTGCAGAGCCAGAAGGTGAATGTGCAACCGCAGGCGTATCCTGAAACCTAACAAGACAGGCAAGTTCAGGGACAAGTCCGCCATCTTTCCATCACCGCCCTGTCAAGCTGGACACAAGATAATGTATGTGATAATTTACTTTGTTCGAGCCCAGGTGAATAAATATTTGAAATTAATATCTTTTAAATAATTGTTTGCTTATTCAAAATTAAAATAACATTATTTGTGAAGATTTGGGAAGGACACTAGCCAATGAAATGGTCCATCATTTCATTTGATAACTGACTTATTATTTATCTTGAAGTTATTACTAGTATGATCTTTATATTACAGTTATCTTAATTTACCTGAGAGCCACTAACACGAGTGGCCTCGATGAGGACAGGAAGCCGGCGGCTTGTCGAAGGTCCCCCCCCCCCCCCCCAATTTGCCTTCACGATCCTTCCCAGTTGCACTTTAAAAATTAACAGAGATTTGGCATTTACGGCTTCGGCGGATAAGCGGTTTCATGGGTTTACCCATTTCATAATGAATAATTATGCAATTACTTATAATTAGTGATTTGGTCAATGTGCAGAAGCCAAATTAAGGGCCTATGTCGACAAATGTGTGTCTGTGAGTGTGTTTACTTAACAATGTCTACAGAGTAGCTACGGAGAGTCAACGTTTTTGGGAACGCTCAGATTAACTGAAGAAGATTAAGCCACACAAGAGGTGGCACGGGCATGAATAGCCCATAAGTTCGTGAACGCATCCTTTATACATCCCTGCATCCTTTATACTCCCCTAACTAGCCTTGTTGCGTTACAATTTATCTAGTTTGACGTTCAAATTGTGTGTGTGTGTGTGATCACAACATAAAAGATACTGAGGGGACTAGACAGGGTGGACAGGAATAGCCACTTTAAATTGAGTGAAGGTAGGACAAGAGGACACAGATGGAAGCTGGAAACACAAATGAGTCGAAGATATGTAAGGAAATACTCGTACCCCTGTACGAGTGGAATGTACTCACTACGAGTAAAAGTTGTGGAAGCCGCCTCAATCCACAACTTTAAAGATAGAGCGTCGTAATAGTTAATGAATAATTCAACAGGTACAACAAGGCTAGTAGGCGTACAACAAGGCTATAAAGAGTTGGACCTCACTTCCCCGTAGTCACTGATAGGTACCTCCAGTACCTATCTTACTTACCTACCTATCTTATCTATCTTACCTTACCTAGATAAGTACCTTCAGATATTGAAGTAATGTTCCTGCTCTGGAAGCTGTGGAACTGAGGTTGTTTCCACGACCTCTGCTTCAAACTCGTTTCATTTTTTACAATATTTACTGACTTTCTTCCAAACTTCCTGGCTTTAAATTTGTTGAAATTGAAAAGCTCGTTTATTTTCGTCCTACTGAAGTATCTGGAACTCTTGTTAATCTCTTACTCTTCTTAGGCCTATAAACTTTGCATTATCTCCAAAAATGTTCAAGTAAGACTTTAACTCATTGGGATGGTCATTCACGTAAATTCGGAACAGTTGGGGTTCAAGAGTTCTTGACTGATACCTGCCACTCTGGTACCTCCTTCTCCTCAAGTACGTTTGAGACAATAAAATGCATCTCGAAAGGATAAAGTAACTTAGGCTATTTCTACCCTCCTGTTCCCTCTCCTGTTGCTGCTATACTTTACCCGTGTACTTTGTGTCATTGCACACCTTGGTTAAACCATGTGTTAATACTATAAGTGTTTCCAGGCATTTCTAGGTGGGAAAGTGTATTATATCTTATGGGGATCTTTTCTTTGAAATTCTGTTTCAATGGCGTTCCCGATAACAATTATTTTCCTCATTAATTTTCCTACGGTATGCCTGCTTTTCAAATGATCCTCGAACAGTTCATTCAACTTCCATCTGCCACTCAAGTATCAATATACAGTGATAGCTTATTCCCAAGGAGGCTACAGAGATGATTTTTCTTTGTAAAATCAGTGTGAATATCGGGTCTAATCTGGCTGGTTCATCATTCCCTTTCATTCTTCTGGATTCATTCACAAATTGTGCGCGCGGTTTAGTGCGTTCATGTGCACCTGCATGTACCCACGGGACGTAGACGGGACACCACGAGCGTAGCTCTCATCCTGTAACTGCACTTAGGTAATTACCTATCAGTGACTACGGTGAAATGAGGTCTATCTCTTTATGCTTCGCCTGTTAGCCTTGTGGGTGTGACGGGGGGGGGGGGGGGGGACTTTGGGACATAACTTAGACCTGACTACTAATGTGAAATAACTTGCAAACATTTGTCTTAATTTGCGCAACTAGAAAGATTCTTCAAACCCACACATCAGTTTTTTATTTATGTAACCTTCAACAGCATTTTTACAGTGATTTCCTTAGGGTAAACGCCTATCATAAATGTAGTATAAATCCTTTATCTAGCCAAATAACCGAAACTCATTTATCCTACTTGAGTTTCCTTCATATTAATGGCGTCATTTCTCTTTCACCTGCACCTTAATGGCCCCTCTCATCTAGTTTTTGTTTCGTGGGTTTTTCCCGCTCTGAGGTATGGGCAGGGAGCTCACCAGGGATGTTGCCGGGTAGCTGGGAGAGAGAGAGGGACGTTTTTGCTGTGACACCGCCCATTCCAAAATAGTCAAGATCACGGCCGGGGCCACTGGTGTTTGGCTGGCGCCGCGCACTACCTGCCCCCACTACTACACCCTATTCCCCCTCCCTGCTCACTGCTATATACCCCCTTCCCCCTCCCTGCTCACTGCTATACACCCCTCACATACCCCCATGCCACACCCAACTTCTGCCCATTGCCACATTCAGCTCTTGCATGCTGTATATTCACTCGTAGTTAACAGCTCTTGTTTAAACATTTGTTAATGTTAAGCTGTTCTAAAAGCCGTCGTCATAAACAATGGTCAAATGCTCATTATCAATTCCATCCAGCGGTCGAACCAAAGAGTTTTCATCAATTTTAAAATGCTGTTCATTCAAAATATGAATTTTCTCAAAAATGAATTAATATTGTAATATATTAGCATACTGTGCATATTTAGGTATTGGCTAGGTTATTGGTTAGGTTAGGTATGACGGCATCAGTTGTGAGTCGTGTGTAAACCGCTTTTCATTCATAAATAGGGGTTTGGCGGGTGCATGGAATGGACTCTGGCCTTTGTTTATGAGGACGGGCTGGATGGCGTATGAACTCTTCCGAAACAAGTGCTTCGCTGACGACCTTTGTTCGAACCACAACACTGTAAATGCTTCACCCACGTATTGCATATACAAATAATCGGCAACAGAACCTAAACACCTAACCTAACCAGTGCCTGAATATGTACAATATGGTAATATAAAATAATATTAATTTATATTTGTGAAAATTCCTGTTTTGAATGAATAGCATGTTAAAATTTATGAATGCGTCTTTGGGGTCGACCACCGGATGGAATGGACTTGTTCTGAGGACGGGTTGGAGTCGTGTGTAAACAGTTTTTCATTCGTAAACAGGGGGTATGGCTTCTGGTTAACAAGCATTTGGCCATTGTCGATGAGGACGGGTCGGTTCTAGATTTATCTACACTTTCTAACACTCGCTGAAGAATAGTGAGTCCTATGGAAGATTCTTTATTTTTTTACACATAATGAAGCGACAATTATTTTTCACCGAATAATAAAACAAAGCTGTATGGCAAATCCAACTTAAAGCAGTAAAGTGACATGCATTAAGGTTTGTAACTGTTGGGCAACAAGACTGGCATATATCTAAACATATATAGAGATTTTTTGGTTTTAGAAAAGGGAAGAATGTTTCCTAAATATTCTTGAGTTTACATATTCCGTGTACGTCCGTATCAAGCCACTTAATTGCTATTCGCGCGAGGCAATTCTTATTATATAGTATTTATGCCTTGCCATATTCTTAGCTGAACTTTAGCCTGCCTTAGCATAACCGTTGCCTATATATGTGAAAAAAATAGGGGAAAGCGTGACTTTCCCCTATTTTTTCCAGTAAAATAAACATTAACTCACCGTAACTGTGTTATTGAGGGCGATGACGATCGACGAACACGTGTTATTGATGGCTGAGGACGACGACGATCGACGAACACGTGTTATTGACGACTGAGGACGACGACGATCGACGAACACATGTTATTGACGACTGAGGGCGACGCCAACTGTGTTGATGTCGGCAACCCAAGCCTGTGTAGTACCAGATTACGACCCTAAACTAGAAGCGGTGTTTACCTAACTTGTCTCGATTTAACAACCATATACAACATGAATTATGGTTAACCAACCAAGAGGAGGTTTAGCAAGGTGCTCTAAGATCTGCCCGCTTAAGCTCAAGAGTTCTGGTGAAGAATGAGCTTGGGTATTATGAAGAGTCACAACAGAGCCGCAAGTCACGTCTCGAAACAGTTAAGAGTTTGTACCCACAAACTAAATTGCTTCGCATCTGGGGGAAAATATAAGGAAAATCATATTTTGTATTGGTCCAACCCGATTTTAAGTAATATAATTAATAATTATCAGTTTATATTATATATATATATATATATATATATATATATATATATATATATATATATATATATATATATATATATATATATATATAGGACTAGTAAATCTACTCCTTAACAGACTTAATATTTCGGGGGAAAGTAGAAATAATTATAGGACATAAAAATTTGTATTATTGATAAGCATTTTTGGCATTTGGAATTATTAGCCTAATAATGAAATATACTAAAGATTTGAGGAGTTATGTGTATCTATTTGCATGTGCATGATTAATTATTTTGCTGTTTTATTATTAGATTAATATTTCCATCGCATTTATTATGTTTTAAGTCCATATAGTTAATTTTTTTAATTTTTTCCGCACTGCATCCTATTCTTCCATCCAGTACACAACTCGATTTACACATTTATTTTATAGTATTTTGTTGTCCTAATTTCAGAATGCCTTTCTGTATTGCCTGTCTTATATACTTCCATTTCCGTAGTTCCCTATTGCATGATTATGTATTTTTCAGTCTATTTGTATTCCTTTCTTATCTATTTGTTGGTGCTGGGTTCATCTATAAAGAAATATACCAGACTACAGGTCGATACACTGATGCTCATCTTTAAGAATATACAGACTACAGGTCGATACACTGATGTTATCATATAAGAAATATCCAGACTACAGTCGATACACTGATGTTCATCTATTAAGACATATACCAGACTACAGGTCGATACACTGATGTTCATCTATTAAGAAATATACCAGACTACAGGTCGATACACTGATTTTCATCTATTAAGACATATACCAGACTACAGGGCGATACACTGATGTTCATCTATTAAGAAATACCAACTACAGGTCGATACACTGATGTTCATCTATTAAGACATATACCAGACTACAGGGCGATACACTGCTTGCATACCAGACCACAGGGCGATGCACCTCTTGCATATCAGACCACAGGGCGATGAACTGCTTGCATACCAGACCTGAGCGAAGCACTGTAGTTGCAATTTCCTTACCTACCTCTCACTCTCTCTCTCTCTCTCTCTCTCCTCTCTCTCTCTCTCTCTCTCTCTCTCTCTCTCTCCTCTCTCTCTCTCTCGTCTCTCTCTCTTCACCCTGCTCCACCGTTCTTAGGCCACCTCGCATCACCGTGTTTTTGTGAAGTAAGTAATTATCAAAGAAGGCACCAAGCGGGAAGTGTGTGTTTTTGTGAAGGCGCCACCCATTTCCAAAATACCTTCACTTCCGGCCTGGCGAGACAGATGTAATCGAGGCCCTCTCTTTTGTCTCACCAGCCTCCCGCCCACTCTGCAAAAACAACGGTGCACACAAACAAAGACGCAAATATGCGAAGTAAAAAATAGATACGCGAAAATTTATAAGAATTCGTAGACATCGCGAGGAAGCATGTTATTAAACCAACAACTGTAATTTAATGCAATGAAAGCTACAAATACAAAGATTTAGTAAAGAAAAAAGTAGCGTAAAGTTACTATAAAGAAAAATGGGATAGAAGACTGGATAGAAGAACGTAGAGAGAAGCTGTGCACATGCAGCCACTTGGACCACCGGGGATCGAACGTGGACTCTGCAAGAAGCAAGACGACCTCCAGAAAACACAAAGCTCAATGCAAGGATTCGAACCCGGAACGATGAGAATCAATAACGCAATCTACCGATAACTCATTCTAAATATAATAGTTTATTTCGACATAATTATAAGGCGTGGACGGACATGCAAAATGTATCTGTGAGGCTACAGAGACCATAAGGTTGATCACATCTGGAACAGACTTTCATTTTTTTATTACACAGGTGGGTACAGGAATAGATGGCTTCTGACTCCTGGCAAGCTGAGAGCTTTACTGAGGGGCGTACTGCTTAGTGATGTATGTTGTTACCTTTGCGCGTTCAGGCAATGTGCAATTACAGAACCTGGGCCAGATTCCCGTAACAGTTACGCAAGCACTTACGAACCTTACGAAAAATCTTTTCTCAATCTTTGGCGGTTTTGTTTACAATTATTAAACAGTTAATGAGCTCCGAAGCACCAGGAGGCTATTTTAACAATAACACAGTTGATTGGCAAGTTTTCATGCTTGTAAACTGTTTAATAAATGTAACCAAAGGCGTCAAAGATTGAGGAAGATGTACACGTTCGTAAGTACTTGCGTAACTGCTTCGTGAATCTGGCCCCAGGTTCGTAAGTGCTTGCGTAACTGCTTCGTGAATCTGCCCCTGGTTTCTTGCTAAAGTTCACCTAGCTGAATTCTTTCAAAAATGGTCATTCCCTGTAGCATATTAACATAGAAATTATAAAGCCAATACCAGTGAAGTTCCAATGAAACTTCGTTAACAGCCTTTGAAAAGTAGTAATTATCAGGAAAAGTGCTAAGCCTGATGCTATATAGCACTGATGTCTTTTTAAAGCTTTGCTATTAGCACTGAGTACTCTGAAGCTTGGCTGTATAGCAATGATGTATTCTGAAAGCTTGGTTTATAACACTGATGCATTCTGAAGCGTGATTGTATAGCACTGATGTATTCTGAAAGCTTGGTTGTAGAGCAGATGTATACTGAAAGCTTGGTTGTATAGCACTGATGTATTCTAAAAACTTGATTGTATAGCACTGATATTTCTGAAAGCTTGCAATTTCATATATTCTTAGCTGGATGCTGTAGTTCAACAGTGTTTCGGTAGAGAACACAAATAACGTTTGTTATACGGACGGAATGCTTTCCCTCATGACAGAGAACTGTCAAATAACTCCGAACAATGAACTTAATCAAATAATTATTTAATAAATGTCTGAATATCTAAAGATAAAAATCTAACATCCTGTTGGTTACATATGAATATCTTTATATATGAATGATGAACATCCCCAAAATACATTAGTACTATTTACATTTCTAATACAATAAGGAAAGAAAATTCATGTGTTATCAGGGTGTTTTAGAGTGAAGTTTATGATTAAATATAAATTGGCTGAAATATTTAACATGGTTTTTGTAACGTTACTTTTGTAAAGTTTGTTTCCTTACATAGAGAACAAACTGAGAATAATGAATGTAAATAATATGTAAATATTGAATATGTCGGAATTTAGAGCATAAAACTAAAATAAAGACGCAAGGTCTATCCGTTTGGGAGGTGTATGAAGGAAAGACTATTGAGATGCGAAATAATATCAAAGAAGAGATGCTTGAGTGATTGAGGTAAATGGTTTTTGAAGTGCATATAAAGCACATATTGAAAGCTGAAGTCACTCACTTTAAGGATAACACATCTTGGGACATTCTGGCACTAGGATGCTGAAGTCACTCACTGGGAAGGATGGCTCTTCTTGGCATATTCTGGCACTAGGATGCTGAAGTCACTCACTGGGAAGGATGGCTCTTCTTGGCATATTCTGGCACTAGGATGCTGAAGTCACTCACTGGGAAGGATGCTCTCTTGGCATATTCTGGCACTAGGATGCTGAAGTCACTCACTGGAAATGGCTCTTCTTGGCATATTCTGACTAGGATGCTGAAGTCCCCACTGGAAGGATGGCTCTTCTTGGCATATTCTGGCACTAGGATGCTGAAGTCACCCACTGGGAAGGATGGCTCTTCTTGGCATATTCTGGCACTAGGATGCTGAAGTCACTCACNTATTATAGCTCTTATGATACGCCTATATTGTAAAGCGGTTGTAAGCGCAGTCGGGTCATTGCTGAAAGATTCCGTTCGATTCTCATAGGACAGAAACGTTTAGGCAACGTTCCGTTTACCTGATGCCTCTTTTCACATAGTAGTAATAGCTGCCCTCGAGTTAGCCAAGTGGTGTGGGTTACATTCTAGGGAAGGTCAGTGGTAGGCCTAGGGGGACCTCAATGAGCTAACAGGCTTCCTGTCCCCGACAACGGGAGGTACCAGGCAGCCGGTCGGCCGAGCGGACAGCACACTGGACTTGTGATCCTGTGATCCCGGGTTGATCCGGGCGCCGGCGAGAAACAATGGGCAGAGTTTCACCCTATGCCCCTGTTACCTAGCAGTAAAATAGGTACCTGAGTGTAGTCAGCTGTCACGGGCTGCATCCTGGGGGTGGAGGCCTGGTCGAGGACCGGGCCGCGGGAACACTAAAGCCCCGAAATCATCTCAAGATAACCTTACCGCTACCGAGGCGGTAATCCAAGGCCTAAATATTAAAGTCGCTAGGCGCTAGTTAAACAGAAAATCTGTTTCTGATGTGAGCACAGGCGAGCCATGGGCACTCTAGCTCAACTAACCTAAATCAAGCCTAAAACACCGGTAGGCCTATAAAGTGATGTAGGCAGCTACCGGCTTACTGGTATATGTGCGGTTATTTTATCATGAATATTACTCGTATAGTTATTATTACTTAGCAAAGTTAGCATTATTATTTATCCTAATTATAATTATAAAATTACAATTATATTATAATCGATTATATTAGCAATATTAATATATTATTATTATTCAATGAACTAATAAGTTTGATTTCAAGTTGGGTGTTGTATTTTTGCAATCAGTTCAGTTTTAAGTATGTACATTTGATAGTTCATTTAATTTAAGACTAACGTATCTCTCATTTCAACTTTTTATTTGGCTTGGGTCTTATTTCTTTGTTATGCACCCCATACCCATCCCGTGGGAGAGAGAGAGATGGTTCCTTCTCCCATGAGTGTGGAGCGCGTCTAAGTAACTGGGTCTCCACTCTTCAAAACCCAATTGATTGCTATAATAATCCTTGCACTCGAGCGCGTATATGAATCCGCAGTTGACACGCTAATTGTAAGGCTTGGGGGTCTGATGATAAAAATACCCGAGTTTACTAACGTCAGCAACACTCACCTTCGTAATGTTGCTGACAACAGTGTAAAGTTTTGTCACTGCTTCTATACACAGTCGTATGATTTGTTGAAGTTATTCACATTCGCGTGATGAATCCCAATGTTTCTTCAACGTTGGCTTGTTCAGCTGGTGTTTATGAATTGGCAAGTCCGTGGTGAAAAACTCCTTTGTTTTTTTTTATCAAATCACCTCATTCTTTGGGGCACACGTGAGGAACACAAATGCGAACAAGCCTGAATGGTCCCCAGGACTATATGCAACTGAAAACTGAAAGTGGGTTAAGGCGTCCTGTACATACCAGTTGCGTTGCTCCTGGCAGTATGGGTTCGAGTCACTTCTGGGGTGTGAGTTTTCATATTATATATATATATATATATATATATATATAATATATATATATCTATATATATATATATATCTTCTAAATGTATCATCCATGTATATATCTTCCATTTTTAAACTACCAATACTCAAACTATGTTCAGTTCATTATAACAACAATGGTTCTTGCCATTTCAGCCTATTATCTAGAACAAAAATCTATTGAAACAGGAATCGATGATTAAATTGTTTTTAACAAATCGAGCAATGCGATATCTCTCAAAATCTGTAATTGATATCATCAATTTTCTTTATTATGCACCCCATACCCATCCGTGTATATATATAACAATAATTGTGTAACTAGCGTAAAAAAGATTGTTATTTGCTTAGCTAAACGAACTAGGGGGTTCCGTAGTCTACAACGAAGAATGTTATCGGTGAAGAGATTCAAATACATATCTTTTATATTTTAAGATAACAAAACTCGAGTTTAATTATCACAAGGACATTCTGGGAGTGCATAAAAACACAAAGGTAAAGGATAAACAAGGAGAAACTGCCGATATGATTCATAAATATGTATGTGGAGCAAACTGCTAAATGTCGTCATACAAGGTAAGATAATTAGATGAAATCGCTAAGCCAGTATGACAATATGGCACTGGGAGGGGACATGAGGACAGGGAGCTGGAATAGGACGGAGGAAGGGAATGGTGTGCCCAACCGCTTCCACCATCGGGGGATATAGAGGGAAGAGCATTGCTGAATCGATCGGTCCAAGTGTCATCATTATACAGTGAAGTTATTTCTACTTCTATTGTAGCGAGTAGTAAACTATTGTAACTTAAACTAGCCTAAACTCATTCTAAATTAAATCAGAAGAAACAACCTAACGCCGTTTACACAAGCCCTAAGCACCCACAACAAACGTAAACAGTTAAGACAGCTGCTACGGCTGCTACCTGTGTGTGTGTGTGGTGTGTGTGTGTGTGTGTGTGTGTGTGTGTGTGTGT
>WNGS01005680.1:19189329-19212926 GCA_020271785.1 Procambarus virginalis
TCCTTTGTTGAAAGTTTTGTTCACCTCATTAAAAACTGTTGTAACATATCACCTCACCCAAAACGCGGGTATAAAATGAAAGATGAAAGCTGTTTAAATGGTTTAAATCGGGAGACATCTCCCGTCACGCAGGGTGCAGTCGCACCTCCACAGATCTCCAATATCATCTCTTGATATTGGTAATGGCTCAAAAGGGCCACCACTTACGGGCTATTCATGCCCGTGCCACCTTTTGGGTGGCTTAATCTTTATCAATCAATCATAACATTTCCTCGTCCTTATAATCACGGGAAACATCTCCCGTCACGCAGGGTGCAGTTGCACCTCCACAGATCTCCAGTATCATCTATTGATACTGGTAATGGCTCAAAAGGCCACCACTTACGGGCTATTCATGCCCGTGCCACCTTTGGGTGGCTTAATCTTCATCAATCAATCAATCTGTTTAAATCATAGCATAGTAAAGAACTGTTTAGTGCTTTAAGGTTTAGTTGTGTGAGAAAACTAAAAGTCTTTGAAAATGTAATTAGTTATTACGAAACGCGTTCAAGTGTCGCGTCAGACTAAGAAATAAAGAATGAATTTTGGAGAATTGATTTTTCATTTACCGTCATCAGTAAAAACAAACATAAGGAAAATTGAGAAAATTCGTGTTAGAATTATTAATCTTACTTTTTCGGTCATATTTAATAACATATGTCTACAGGAAAGACTGCTACCAAATATACTAATATATATATATATATATATATATTATATATATATATATATATATATATATATATATATATATATATATATATATATATATATATATATAAGCCTACCAGTTTAAGCTCATTTTAACGCAGTAACCTATATCTAAAACTATAAATTTTCTCACAACTATACCATTTTAATTGGGTTAGTTAACCGCAAACGCGTACAGGTATTACAAATGCTCACGAGTAAGGTAGGTTTGACAATTTACAATTGAAAATCGGTGACCCTTTGTAATCTTTGTGTTCAGACTGGCGTACTGGCTATACTGGCACTTCGTAAATACCAACTCTGGGAAAGTTTTGTCACCTTGCCACTTCTCTACAGAAGTCATTAATGGCACTTAATTTACAAGTGTGGCAGTGTTGCATCACTTCCGCGCGGCCTGGCCCTTACCATTCCTGGTGGATGACGTGGCTGGCCAGACCAGTGTACTTGAGGCTCTCAGGAACCTCTCCACTTGGCCAACCAAGTGATAAAGCACCAACAAACTGGTAGGCGATACAATGGCCTAAATAAAAACAATGCGGTTAAACCCAAATGAACAAATATATCTTCACATGAAACATTCACCGCTTCCAAACATTACACAATGTTAGATAAATCAGCCTTTAATTTAAAACAAATATACTATACCTAGTGCGAACAAGCCTGAATGGTCCCCAGGACTATATGCAACTTACACTATACCTAGTGTAAGGACATTCAATTTTGGCGTTAAACAAAATATTAAGTTACCTTAAACTATATATATGAATAATGCTGTGATTCGAAGCCTCGAAAAAGTTTCACGTGAACACAGTATACATTCTTAAATTCCTTGGAAAACCAGGTACTGTACGCGAACGAAACAAACTAAACACTATTACACAAGTCTGATCATGAACTAGTAAGTTTGCTGTATTTAATGCGATTTTCCAACATCAGACCTATAAACTGCTGTACAACAAAATTCTTATATAATTACATTTGTTTTACTGCAAATAAATCATGGTATAATCCAGAGTAAACTTTTGGCGAGCCCTCGTGACTTTCATCAAGCCCCCAACCGGGAAAACCAGGGTGTCATTTTCCAACAAAGAACACAACTTCACTTCCGACATATTCACCGTCAAACCTCTTGCCTCGACGCACCGCTTGATGTATTTAGGCTTTCCAAGCGTCGATAAACAATAGTATTTAAACCGTTAACACATGCAGACTCTTGCAAAAAACAAAAATAATCAATTATGCAAATTAATAAATAGGAAACTACCGTATTAACATGTGTAGTTGCTACTGTTTCAATACTATATTTTTTTATACAGGGTTGTTGATTTGTGGAACCAATTACTGTGTAACGTGGTGGAAGTGGTCTCCCTGATTGTTCCAAACGTGGGTTGGACATGTATATGAGTGGGATTGGGTAGTTATAAATAGGAGCTGCCTCGTACGGGCCAACAGGCCGTCTGCAGTTACCTTTGTTCTTATAACCACGTTTAAAGTCAATTAAGCAATGTCCAAATATAAAATGATGATTATCTACCCAATCAACATGGCAATTATTGCAGTAACTCCTCCATTCAGAGCGTGGATGTGGAACGGTGGGGTGACAGTGGACCGAGGTAGAATGGGAGTGGGGTCACTTGGGGGGATGGTGAAAATAATTGTGAGGGAAGGGGGGGGAGACAGTGTAAGACAGGTGTGGTGAGGAGCAGACCAGAATACTGTATACATTGGGACTGGCATAGAACATGTGTTTTCATGATAGAACAGGCTAGCAAGACTAGACAATAGGGAGGAAAGCAGACAAACAGCTAAAGCTAGCAGCTTCCTTTTATATTCAGACTAATTTAACTTGTGCAAATTAATAAAATACAATAATAATAATTAAATCTAATCAACCTAAATTTGATTTAGAACACGAGAGCATTGTAAAGGGGAGGCGGAAGTGAAGGAGGACTAAGGGGAAGGAATAAGGGGAGAGAAAAGCTTTGCAACTATTGCATTACCTCCTCCATTCAGAGCGTGGATGTGGAAGGGTGCGGTGACAGTGGACCGAGGTAGAATGAGAGAGGGTCCCGGGGGGGGGATAGTAAAAATAATGATGGGGGGGGGAATGGGAAAGGTGGGACAGTGTAAGGCCGGTGTGGTGAGGAGCAGACCAGAATACTGTGTACATTGGGACTGGCATAGAACATGTGTTTTCATGGTAGAGCAGGCTAGCAAGACTAGACAATAGGGAGGAAAGCAGACAAACAGCTAAAGCTAGCAGCTTCCTTTTATATTTAGACTAACTTGTGCAAATTAATAAATACAATAATACTTTAATCACATACAAACTTTATGGTCATTTCACTTTTAATAACTCATGCAAAACACTCCTAGCATGTTACAGGAGATAAGACATGGAGATCACATTACATGAAACCAGAAGGCATGGCAGATGCAAAATGCCCCGTTGAAAAGCAGGAGTGCAATAGGTACTCTGGGAGAGATCATCATCATCATCATCAATGGCACAAGACTTTTCAACACTTTCCCGCTACATAAGGGGCATAACTGGCTGGCTTTTCAGTGTTCTTTTTTGAACTCTTGACACACCTCCAAAGAATACCTGATCAATCAGGCTGTGATTCATGTCAGGCTGCGAGCAGCCACATCCAACAGCCTGGTTGACCAGACGACCAACTGGGAGGCCTGGTCGAAGACCAGGCCAAGGGCCGTTCATCCCCGGAAGGTATACAGGGTAGACGAAGTTGCCACTAGTCAAGTAAAATAATCTTATCTCTGGTTACATATGATAAGATATTACAGGCTACCTTCACCACTCCCAGCAAAATACCAAGCGTATTATGTCGATCAAATAAAATCTAGTGTATTAGAAATAATGTACAATAAAGCCAAATAATGTACCAAAAATATAATCTATATAAATTTTTCCTTAATTGAGAGGGGAAGCAAAATGTAAAAAATAGCCATAATAAAAAGCAAGCCTAGAGGAACAAAGGGCATTCAATTCCAGTAGAATTTGAGACTAGGCTAGGCCTGAGGCCAATCATTTTAAATAACCTTCCATTAAATATAAAAACAATTAACAACATGCCCTTATTTGTAATGGGGAACATGATATTGATCAGCTGGATATGTACATATGTCAGAGTATGAGCTGCTAGCAAAAAAAATATATATAAAATAATATAGGATTAGCTAATTATGCTATGTTGGCCACGATTGCCTGAACTGCTTCATGGTACATAATTTGCCACTTGTGATACGTACAACAGAGTGAGACAGGCTTCAATGTGCTCATGGAAAAGCCAATACAATGCAGGAAATGGCATCTCTTAACACCTTCAACTGAAATAATTTTGGGGGGAAGAGCTTACTTATTTGATATAAAACTCAGTTATACAGTATCAACTTCGTTCATGGGTGTGTGTACACAAGTATAAAATAGGCCTGTGTGCATGTGCACACCGAAATTCTATAGAAGCTACAATACAGGTAATATTGATATTAAACACTGCAATACTGATAATCATGATAAAATATTTGTAAATATAGTTCACCATGTTATCTAACAAGATATTTTTAAAACTTACAATATTTTATCTCAAAGGAACAGATCCCACAGCAATGCAAATACAATTTAAATCACTGGTGCTGTCCTGTCTTGAGAACTGCTCAGTATTCACCTCCCCATTCAGAGCAGGAGAGATATCTCTGAATTAGAGGGAAATCAGAGAAACTATATGGCACACATAAAACAATAAAACATCTAAATTATTGGAACCATCTCAGAGCTCTCAAAATGTTCTCTCTGGACAGGAGATGAGAAAGGTATCAAATAGTATATACATGGAAGGTACTGGAGGGCCAGGTCCCAAATTTGCACAGTAGGATAACAACATTCTGGAGCAAAATAAACTGAAGTAAATGCAGAATAGAACTAGTGAGGAATAGAGATGCCATAGGCACAATCAGAACAGTGTCTGAACATCAGGGGTTTACGGCTGTTCAATACCCACCCAGCAAGCATTAGAAATATTACTGGAACATGTGTGGATGTCTTCAGAGGCACTTAAGACAAGTTCTTGCAAGAAGTGCCAGACCAACCAGGCTTTAGTGGATATGTAACTGCAAGTAACAGCCTGGTGAACTACATTATCACAAGTTGAGCCTGGCCCCATGCCAGGCTCTGGGAGTTGAACTCCTGAAACCCTCTCCAGGTATGCAAGGAATACTTGTCAAAAGAAAATCCAAAGGAGTAGATTTTTAAAGCCGGAATACGTTTATACTAATCTTCTGTATATAATATGAAAAAATTTTGCATACTGTTCATTTAACATACGAGTAATGGGAACAAAACGTAAAATTTCTATAAAAAAAAAAAAATATTAATGACTAACACTGCCTAATTCTATGCTTAACCAATCTCAACCAAAATAGGAGGCTTCCACTAAAGAACCCAACATGAGATGCCCTTTTTTGACGAAAAAGTTAATTAAACACAAATTCCTTAGTGCAAGCACTATATGCAAACATTTTTATCATCAGCCTGCATGATAACTACACATTACACTATCAACTGTAAAATTCAGTCATTTATATCCAGATGCTTCATATATTTATGTACCCCTTGAACTATAAAACAATTATGTATTAGAGTTATTTCAAAACTTTTGATGCAAAACGAAGGAAGAGACACTGTTCAATAAAATGAGACTGGAATGGATGCTTTAAATGTACAGTAATATGTATGGTGGGGTCCTGACAGCTGAGTGGACAGCGCTCGGGATTCGTAGTCCCGAGGTTCCGAGTGCGATCCCCTGCGAAGGCGGAAACAAGCGGGCAGAGTTTGTCACCCTGATACCCCTGTTCACTTAGCAGTAAATAGGTACTTGGGAGTTAGACAGCTGCAATGGGCTGCTTCCTGAGGGTGTGTAACAAAAAGGGGGCCAGGTTGAGGACCAGGCCGCGGGGATGCTAAGCCCCGAAATCATCGAGATAACCATTGGAAGAAATTAAAAAACCAGTGATCCGGGTACTATCACACATCCTGTACAGAATATTTGTCTGCACACCCAGCCATTGGTCTACAAATTGCAGGATACATTGCTCATTTTTAAGAAACTTTAACAATGCATAGCATGGTCTATATTTTACCTCATTTCAGTTCCATACTACTGTATTACACAACGCATAATAATGTCTGTTTCTCAGGTGCTTAGTCCTGTGGGTCCTTAGAATAGCAACCATAGATCATGGTTTTTTTTAATTTACAGTACTTCATTATAGGTTTCGAGAACAGACCATACTGCTGCTTTTAACGAAAAATTATTTAAAATATTTGATACCATAAGAACAGTGATTATATGCCAGCATTTCTGAACTTTTTTCACCCTTAAATTAATTCTTAGTACATTAGATTACCACATGGATTTCATTGACAACTGAAAGCAGACGATTTCTGTCTGCTCTCGATGGATATATAAGAAAAATTAAAACTTAAAAATTACTTACAAATACATTTACATATGATCAGAATTAGCCAATTTATCACCATCTCTTGATAGTGATAGATTGTATTGCGAAACTCCTAGTTATCTTCGAAGTCCATGGACCCTAGATTAAGAAACTTCTGGATTAGGTCTGTAGAACCTAATACGTAACAGCAACTAATTATTAAAAACCCTAAAATGGTATTCAACTTACAAAATACAGGTACCGTACAATGAATTAAGTATTGTCCTAAATTTTAAGACAACACTTGAAACAATTTACTTTTGCTAAAACTTTAAAACCATTTCTTAAGCTCTTAAAAGAAGAACCAAAAGGTACTTAACATGTGTTACAAAATCAAACTAAACTCTCAACTAGACTAATAAAACATAACAAAGTTGTGACTTCTATTAAAACTGTGCAGAATATTAAATAAGTGCAAAAATGGGGTAACTATTGCAAATGTTCAAAGTGATATATACAAAACAGTACTAGTTACTAGGGTTGAACAAGATATTTACTGTGGGTACTTCCATCTTATCCAAAGTACTTAGCCTCATCCTTTCCATGTGCTATACGTAGTTGTAATTGCTTGGAGCTTTCTCTCGATAATTACCTTCTTACTGTATAGATAAATCTGTACTGTACTGATTTTACAGTTTGATAAAAACCTAGAAAAACACACAGTCCTGTACTATACAATACCCACGCGAGTAAACATAGCTCCCTTCTGTTCGGTTTCTGTATATAGTACAGTACCAGTACAGTGTTGTTAATCTTTCACCCTTATTTCTTAAAATAAATGTAGGAAAAAATGGGGTGGGTTCCTGGATGGGAAAGGGTAGGGGGGTGTTAAGGTGGGTTGCCGAAAACGGACCTTCGGCTTCAAAAGGCAGGCTAGGATCCGTCTCTGATCATACCAGAGCACTGATCCTAATACCAGAGCCTAATAACTTAGTCACTTCTATGAAAGCCAGAATGGCAGTACCTGTACTGTATTAATATTTTATTTAATATTAGCAGCCTTTGGACCAGCTGGGTGACAGGACACCTACAAATCATAGATGCACCTCGACTGACTTATAAATGCAGTCATGTTATACTGTTACATGGTGTGAATTTAGAGTTTTGTGGCCTTTATAAAGCCCACATTTATGTAGAGCATTTGCACTTTTCTTTACTGATAGATTTCCAAGATTTCATTCAGACTTATTAATTGCCAAGACCATAAGGCTAAGGTAACAGCACCGACTACCTTAGTTTTTAACCTAGAAGTACAGTACTGTACAGTATATTTTAACAATAAATTCAAGGATAAAATTCAGCTAAATTTACACATCTTTGTAAAGTGGACCATATTTTTAATGGGAGTTTATATGGATTCCTGGTACACGTTCCATATTTCATGTCTACAGTGCCACAAATAACTCACAAACTTGATAAGTATAGTATTATTTGGGGGATCACACACTTAGATGAAGCTTGGTTAGACTAATTTTGGTAAAGAGAAGTTGGCCGACTCATCACTGCCATTTTTTTTTCAAATACACACCAAAAACAAGATTTACTTAGTGTAAATAAAGTGAAGTGGATGAAGCTGGATCCGAGGCTCAATGTCTCTGTGGCTCGGTTTCTGACCAGGCCTCTTGGCTGGAGGACTGGCCAACTAGATTTACAATCTCAGCATTAATACACAGTACATTATCAACCTATTGTTGTAAGTGCAATGTTTCCTCAACTAACTGGAGAATTGTCAAAACAACCTAACATACATTCAGAATTATCAAAAGAAAACACTAAACCTGTATAACCCCTAACCTAATAATTGGGTATACAATGAATATTGGCCTAGAGCCTATGGTATAATACATGAAACCAGAGCCACAAGGGGTGGTACTCATTGGATACAATATCATCAATGCCAGTTATGTTATCTAGATTTATACTACAGCAAGTACTGCCACATAGGCCTGTATCCAAATGGTGTTACCCTCAAATGTATCACATGCTTCAGTTTAGGTTACAAATATGTTATTCTTGACACTACAATACCATAAAAAGTGGATGCAACCATAATACAATACCTCCAATGTTCACACAACCACAGAACTCAAAACATGTTAATACGAGGAGATAAAATGTGGGTGCACAATCAAGTTATAATAGGGTTGTATCAACACAAATTTGACATTTTGATAATGCATTGTTGTGAGAGTTAAAGATCCAAGTTGTTTGCATATGAATTTTGAACAGTTTCATGTACTGTATTTACATATGAACTAATAATATTTTGCACATTATACAGTGTGTGTGTGTAATGTTATATATATATATATATATATATATATATATATATATATATATATATATATATATATATATATATATATATATATATATATATATATATATTTGTTTTATACTGGCCATAGATGTGGCTTAAACCCATAAATTTCTCAGAATTAAATACGTCTTACAGCACCACACGAATGCTCCTTCGCCACGATCACAATAATACACACAGTAAAACAATTTTGAGTACCTACCTTGATTTCCTAACACCAGCTGCTGCCCAAAATAAAGCAGGTTGGCAGACTCACTATTCATCACCTACGTTTAAATGACATTTTGTAAAAGCATCGCCATAAAACGAAAAATTTACAGTACCATTACCTTCGGTTAACATCGTAGCGTAGCGGCTGGTCCCAAAACGAGCCAATGTACACCCGCGCGACTTCAGGAGTGGCGAGCACCTTTCCTAGAGACCACATTAGAGCACCGTATACTCTCATCAGCTGCTGGTGGTCCACCATGTCAGCCTTGTTAAGTACAATACGGATTTTATCGTCATGTCCTTTAAGCGCTTCAATAGACCGCCTGAACTCATCACTGATATCCAGTTTGTGCGCATCAAAGAGGAGAATAATTCTGTCTACCCGCTCAGCGAACCACTCTAAGACACCTGTGAACTCGTAACCGCGGTCCACCCGTTGCTTCTCCCCAGAGAGGATGCCGGGCGTGTCAATGACAGACAATCCCTTCAGCACCGTAGAGTTCACCTGTGAGCACTGGAACCGGTTGAGGAAAGCATTTCCAAACTTGGAGAGAGGTCTGAAGGGCTTCTTGGGGTCCACCACTAAGGCGTTCCCCGGGATGGTGCCATCTGTGTCTCCGTACATGACAGCAATGAAGCCATCTGTGGTGGGCTCGGGTCCAATCCTGATGCCTGGGAAGTCCCTCTCCAAGAGGTAGCGGATGAAAGTGGTCTTACCGGTCGAGTATTGCCCCACCAGCAGGATCATGGGCTTGGCATCAAAGTCTGGATCATCGAGGGCGGGGGAGTGGAAGTCGTGGAACTGGTAGTTCGACTCCAGCGGGAACACCTTCGTCTTGTACACTTTCCTCAGGCCGTCTAAGACGGTGTCGTACACGTCTAGCGACTTTTTCTTCGCCTCATCCTTGTTCATCCAGGAGAACATTGTGGTGGTGGTGCTGGCGGCGGCGGAGCCCGGGCCACGTTCGTCTGCGTGACAGCTTAACCCACTGGTGGAGATAACTGTGGACTCCGGCCTCCCCCGGAAGTTGACGTCGCCGTGTTTACCAGCAGCAGCGCCATCTGCCTCCCCGACCCGCCAAGTTTAAATCCTGTTCACAACCCCGCCCTGGCACTCTCACACACTCACTCGCTCTCTCACACTCGGTCTCATAGCCTCGCTCTCACAGCCTCGCTCTCACACACTTGCTCTATCACACTCGCTCTCACACACTTGCTCTCACACACTTGCTCTCACACACTTGCTCTCACACACCCTGGTACTCTCACACTCTCGCTCACACTCGCTCTCTCACATACTCGCTCTCTCACACATTGGTTCTCTCACACCCTCGCACTCTCACAGCCTCGCTCACACACCCTCGCTCTCATACACACTAGCTCTCACACCCCTCGCTCTCTCATACCCTCGCTCTCACACACTCGCTTTCTCACACCCTCGCTCTTACACACACTTGATCTCCCACCCTCGCTTTCACACCCTCCTATCCTCGCACATCATTAACTCGGATACAAAGCCTCTTGAATATATCCACATCCTTCTTGTCAAGGAACGAGACTTTCCCACCAGTCGCCCAAACAGTTACTGGCCACACCCAATCGAGCTTAACCTAAAAGACCGAGTCATGTACAACTCATTTGACTTGCAGATTTTCTGTCTGACTTACCTGGGAATTTAATAAATATTGCGCTCACAAAGGAAATAAAAAGGCTATTTCTGAATTTATTCTATTTATATGCAAGCATCCATCTCGACTGCCTAACACTTATTACAATTAACAGAAAGAATTAAATAAATAAGGTAACATTTGTCGGTAAAATAGCCTTCACTATGGCCTTTACAAATGTAATATATACATTTACCATTATAAATGATTTATATTACTTATATTACCATTATAGGTGATTGCCTTCACTTGCTAATGGTATACTGTGAAAAACTATAGTATTTACTATGAACAATTGTTTATTTAATAAATTATACCGCTGTTAGGCTGCACTTGTGGAAACTATACATTTTAAAAATATATATATAGCTTACCCGTTCTTCTCTGTTTTGACATCCACAAAATATACGCAGTTAAACAATTGTGTATATCTGTCGATGTTTCCTAAGATGTTGTATGATTTACTGCAGAAATATAAAAGCTATTTTCTCCGCAAAAAAATATTATCACAGTGTTCCAAATAAATATGAACATAAATACATATGCACGTATTACAATAATAATTACAGTACGTATGAAAATTATAGCTCAGCAATAAGTTATTGCTGAGTTTCAAGGCATTCCTTAAAATCATTATTCCATTGGCCAAGTTATGAAAACGAAGTAATTTGCAATGAAGCTTTTAGGTTGCTTTTAAAAATATAATCTGAGCTATAATGATAAATTATTTCAGTCCACGCAATTCCTCAGCCTCACACGAATTTGTCATCAACAATTTTGTCTCCGTGGTGCAGTGGTAAGATACTCGCCTGGCGTTCCGTCGAGCGCTTTGTCATGGGTTCGTATCCTGGCCGGGGAGGATTTACCGGACGCAAATCCTTAACTGTAGCCTCTGTTTAACTCAACAGTAAAATGTGTACTTGGTTGTAACAACGATTCTTCGCGGCAGAGGATCGTATTCCAGGGACCTGCCCGAAACGCTACGCGTACTAGTGGCTGTACAAGAATGTAACAACTCTTGTATATATCTCAAAAAAAAAAATAATAATCATGGGTGTACAACATAGAGGATAAAAATGATCTTACTTAAAACTCTATATTAAAAAAAAGTACTGCAATTTCTGATAAGCATGTCACATTAATAAGAAAATAAAACCTTCAAAATGTTTATATTTACCTAAGAATACCATCTGACTCGAAATACATTATAAACCAAACCCTCACCAGAACATGGATAGCTGGGAAGGAAAACTGACCCAACCAGTGAGCAGGAACAAGATATTTGTATGTAAAAAAAAATAAAGTTTTTTTCAGTGGGACCCACTCGGTTTATTTTATTTCTAGGACGGGTGACGACTTTTATTGTACTATTTAAACTCAGCTCCCTTCCCTTAAGAAAATATATATATAAGCTATATGTGAACGTTTTATTAAGTCTAATTTGATATATTAAGTAGGGTGCACTTTAAGTAGGGTGCACCTTTTATTTTGTAAGTCTCTGATTTTCTGCGAATTTAGGATCTTGAATAGTAGGAGGTAAGTCCTATTGATAAACATTACCATCTTTTAAGACTTAATAATTATTACTTTTTAAGTCTTAAAAGATGGCAATGTTTATCACAGACATTTAATTAAATATCAAGGCAAAAGTGTGAAGCTTTCTGTAATATACGTAATGTTCATATTGAAAAGCTGGATCAGAGTGTGCTCACAAGTGACAAATTAATCTTTACATTCATCAGTTATTTTACCCGGACAAAACTAATTGCATTAAAAACTGAATTTTATTAATATTTGGAAGCATTTCTTAGACATTCAAGTTCAAGTATGTTTATTGAGACAAGAAAACAATACATCTCAAAGGAATAGAGTAGCTTAGGCTATTTCTACCCCCCTTTTCTTAGACTTTATAATGCTAAGTAAAAATTCTACAAATCACTTAGAAATTATTCCTTCAAATGTCGCACAAACACTTCTCCGCTATCTATATCATTACGAAATGTTATAGTTATCCAGCTTCCAGTCCTGGTTGATACCTGGTTGATACCTGGTTGATGGGGTTCTGGGAGTTCTTCAACTCCCCAAGCCCGGCCCGAGGCCAGGCTTGACTTGTGAGAGCTTGGTCCACCAGGCTGTTGCTTGGAGCGGCCCGCAGGCCTACATACCCACCAAGCCTGGTTGGTCCGGCACTCCTTGAAGGAAACAATCTAGTTTCCTCTTCAAGATGTCCACAGTCATACGTGTTTACTGACAAAGTGATGGGGTTCACCACTTGGGTTACTGAACATGTGACCTCTTAAGTGTGTTCTGAGTGCAAACGGTGATTACGGGCTCACCATAGCCCGTGCTACATGGAAATTTGGTTCCAGTAGCTGAATCTAAAACAACAATAGCAGACAGTGAGTCACAGAAACGTGTCTGAAGAAATGATAAACAAACCAGACATCAGAAGATGGAGAAACGACGACGTTTCTGTCCCCCCTAGACCATTATCAAGTCGATTGTCCATTATTGGTTTGGTCAAATTGGTGTATCAAGTCGATTGGTTTGGTCAAGTGAGTTCTGACTTACGCGTGTGTGTGCTGTTTAGCTGTATTTGTGGGGTTGCTTTCCAGCTCTTAGACCTTGCATTTCAGCTGTCTTTTTTTCCTTTTATGCAACTCCAGACCCTATTGCGTTTGCAGGCGATGAGTCACAATAACGTGGCTAAATTATGTTGACCAGACCACACACTAGAAGGTGAAGGGACGACTCTCTGCAGTTCGTATTCCTACTACTATCCCCTCTACTACATCTTATTTTGCTCCTCACCACTCTTGCCTATTTATTGCCTGCATCTACTTCCTCATCACAGCACCACTCCCGTGCCAGGTAAGTCCTCTACGGGCTCACCATACCCTGAGCTGCTTGCCCCGCTCCTGTGCCAGGTAAGTTACGGGCTCACCATAGCCCGTGCTACTTGGAACTTGTTCCGAGTAGCTGAATCTATAACAACAACAACTTCCTCATCACAATCGACTTGAGAATGGTCCAGGACGGACCGAAACGTCGTCGTCCCTTTACCTTCTAGTGTGTGGTCTGGTCAACCTATTGCGTTTATCATATGCATTTAAATCTGTATTGAGTTAGCCTTCACTACCTGTTTCTCCGACGCATTCCGAGACTGTACTGAGTTAACCTTCACTGCGTCTGTGAAGCAATTTCACTTGCTGACGACCCTGCAAAAATTCTTTCTTATAGCTCTTTGATCAGCATAAACTTTGAATTTCCACTAGTGTTGATGCCAAGCATTTTGCCCTTGTTCACTTGTCCATATATCTGAGGATTTTCGCTAGTGAGGTGTCGTATAATCATATTGACTGAAGCTAATTTTATGGTCGGGAGTTTGGAAGAAAATTTCCCCTCTATCACAAATTAATGTCGTTGTAAAAGACCATTGTAGCGTAATTGTCTGCGAGAGGATAACTAACGCTAAAATACCTGGTATGTTGTGATCAGGTCTCTAGTTCTTTTTTGTCCAGTGATGTAAAGTTAAATTACATTATTAAATTCCTCGTATCAAGATCAATTTCTGGCTATATTACTGGCCAGGTTTGTCTATACTGCCAGTGTTGTCAGTGAGCTAAGAATAAAGGAATTTGCCCAAGGTCTGTTGGCCCACGAGAGGCAGCTCCTGTTTACACCCAATCACACTTGTATTGTTTCAGCTCGTGCCTGAAATTTTCCAGAGTTCGTGCCTCAGAGGTTACCAGGAAACTTGTTACACATACACACGAACCCTATTTACGAACCACAGTTTACCTATTTTAGTTTCTAACTATAAACGTTTTACCCATTTTAAACTTTTTGCGAGTTCTTGAGTTGTCATTTTTTCAGAACACTATTTATATACAATAAAATATATCCCTGCAGTCCAACCACTTGGTCTGGACGGTAGGACGGACCGAAACGTCCTTGCTTCTCTGACTTCTGAGTCGTGGTTTGGCCTTAATTCAGTGTTGCTTTACTTGTGCTTCTCTGCCTGTATGTTTACACTCAAGTGCATATTTATCTCCTCCTTTTTGTAGCAGTCATATTTCTTCCGTGCCAAACACTCCCAGTATTGTTTACGTGTCTATACACTTCCTGTATTGTGTCCGTGTCATACACACACACACACACACACACACTGTGTTTCCCATGATCTTTTACTCGTCTTTTTGTAATTGAGGCACTCTATACGAAACCATGGACTGATTTTCCTGTTTTTTTTCCTCCGGTGTCTCTGAGGACTGCATTTCCATCAGTCACAGGTCACAGAGTCTATAATTTCCGGTGTCGTTTCTCCCTCCAATTTTCTTTCCCTCTCTCTCTCTCTCTCTCTCACACACACATCATTTATTATGGAATGTATCTTACTTTTTGTTTTCTATAATTCCCTCTCCATATGCTAGTCTCTTGCTACCTGCCTCCGTTTTTGCTATGCGATGGCCTTCATGATCTTTAAGTGGGTCTCCCCTACTGTGCTCTCGTTTTCTATGTTCTCAATGCCGCTTCTGCTCTTTATGAATAGGAAAATAAAAAAAATATGAGTACCTAAATTTACCTGATGGCCACTATTTCTCTAGTGGCCTCGACGAGGACAGAAAGCCGGTGGGTTGTCAAAGGTCACCCATTATTTGTCCTGATGATTTTAGTTAGTTTAGTTATTTATTATGCATCCCATACCCTCTTGTGGGCGGTAGTGGAAAGTTACAGAAGCACATAATGGGCTCAGGGACTGAACCCCACAATTCATTTAGCTAAGCCAGTTACAATCTTGATGAGCTAGTTACAAAATTCAGTATATGTCGTCACATCAACAATGGGGTCGGGATCGACCACAAGTACAGTTTCTAAATTAAGCAACTGACATATGTGGAGAGCTAGTGTCACAATTGATATGTTTGTCCTGAACCCCCCCCCCCCCATCCAGTGGGCACCGGTGGATAGGTTACAGTCACTTAGTTACTATCTATAGTTAGCAAACTGAAGATATTTGACTAAGATACTGAGGATATTTGGCTAAGATTTCTGGTAGCAGATCATTTTAAATGAAATATTTACACATCGTTGGAACATTGGTTATAGAATTGTCTCTGAATTCACGTATCTGAATACGTGATGATTTTATCGAGCTAAATTTTGAGTTTTGGCAGTAAGGGTTGTTGATGTATCTCTGAGACAGCATACACCATAATTAGGAATAATGCCTTTCAAAACGCAAGTGAAGAAAAAGCATGTATTGAGAACTATGCTTCTTCAACGCAAGCTGAACTAACTGCCATTGTTATGGCGCTAAGATTTCTTGAACGAAACACTAATGGTTGAACTAATCTCAACGATCTTCATCTTATGCACTAGTCTCCTATTGAGCACTTTGTCAAAGGCTTTCTGGCAATCAAGAAATATGCAGTCTACCCAACCTTCTCTTGCTTGTCTAATTTTTTAATTCTATTAATCCCGTGAGGCAAGTTTTGCCATCCCCCTGAATGTTTAGGGTCCCGGTAGAACAGTTCAAGTTCAAGTATGTTTATTGAGACAAGAAAGAAATACATCCCAAAGGAATAGAGTAGCTTAGGCTATTTCTACCCTCCAACAGTCGGGTTCGTTCTCGACCTACACTCGATAATTTCTGGTTCAAATCCTGGGTGGGACAGAAATGGTTTTGCGCATTTCCTATCACCTAATACACCTGTTCCCCCTAGCAGGTGCTCAGGAGTTAGTCAGCATTTTGTGAGGTTGCATCCTGGGCGGGGTCAGTAATTCGACCTTGGAAGTGGGGGGTACCTCGATAAAAGCCTAACGTGTATATATACACTATGGCTTCCTGTCCCCCCGACACAATGAATTATTAAATTATTATTATGTCTGTGTGTGTGTCTGTTTTGTGTTTGTGTTTGTATATGTTACGTGCATGTGTTTGTTAATTGTGTGTGTGTGTATGTTATGTGCATGTTATGTGCGTGTGTTTGAGTGCTCTGTGCACACACACATATGTAAATGTTTCTCGATGTTTAACACGAAGGTTTGTGAAATACATGATGGCCGATGGATGAGGATGATTGCATTCCAATATTCAGAAGATCATCCTGGGAGAAAATAAGAGATGCAGGCGAGGGGTCATGATCGAGAGATCGTCCTATCAGGTTTGGAGAATTCCTGGGTCAAAGGTCAGTGTCAAGTTCAAGCAATACGTGATTCTTGGCTTTCAAGGTCAGAGAACCAGATCTTGCTTCCAACGGCACTTTCAGTCTTAGCCTTGAAATAGGCAAAAATGTGAAATACGAAATACCGAACGAATATTTGCTTATACCTAGTTCAGGTTGGGTCCTCATGGCTGAGTAGACAGCGCTCGGGAATCGTAGGCCCTAATGGTTCAGGTTCGATTCCCGGCCGAGGCAGAAACACATGGGCGGAGTTTTTAATAGTAAATACACACACTCACAAAAGAGCTAAGGTGTTCGTTGACTAGACCTGGACACGTGACCACAGGCAGCCAATCAGAATCATGGATGCCGTAGCCCATGATCACAACCAACCAATCAAAGCGACGAGTGCTTATCACCCGCCCATATAGGCCGAGGCATCCAGGACCTGCTGTGTGTTTATCAACATTGTGACGTCATAGTGACGTCACACACCTGGACACTACATATAAAATTAATGTGATCTCTTACTATGTTGGGTTAGGTTGGGTCAGGTTGGGTTAGGTTAGGTTGAATTGGGTTGAGCTATTGCGTTTATCATATGCATTTAAACTGTATTGAGTTAGCCTTCACTACCTGTTTCTCCGACGCATTCCGAGATGTACTGAGTTAACCTTCACTGCGTCTGTGAAGCAATTTCACTTGCTGACGACCCTGCAAAAATTCTTTCTTATAGCTCTTTGATCAGCATAAACTTTGAATTTCCACTAGTGTTGATGCCAAGCATTTTGCCCTTGTTCACTTGTCCATATATCTGAGGATTTTCGCTAGTGAGGTGTCGTATAATCATATTGACTGAAGCTAATTTTATGGTCGGGAGTTTGGAAGAAAATTTCCCCTCTATCACAAATTAATGTCGTTGTAAAAGACCATTGTAGCGTAATTGTCTGCGAGAGGATAACTAACGCTAAAATACCTGGTATGTTGTGATCAGGTCTCTAGTTCTTTTTTGTCCAGTGATGTAAAGTTAAATTACATTATTAAATTCCTCGTATCAAGATCAATTTCTGGCTATATTACTGGCCAGGTTTGTCTATACTGCCAGTGTTGTCAGTGAGCTAAGAATAAAGGAATTTGCCCAAGGTCTGTTGGCCCACGAGAGGCAGCTCCTGTTTACCCCAATCACACTTGTATTGTTTCAGCTCGTGCCTGAAATTTTCCAGAGTTCGTGCCCCAGAGGTACCAGGGAACTTGTTACACATACACACGAACCCTATTTACGAACCACAGTTTACCTATTTTAGTTTCTAACTTAAACGTTTTACCCATTTTAAACTTTTTGCGAGTTCTTGAGTTGTCATTTTTTCAGAACACTATTTATATACAATAAAATATATCCCTGCAGTCCAACCACTTGGTCTGGACGGTAGGACGGACCGAAACGTCCTTGCTTCTCTGACTTCTGAGTCGTGGTTTGGCCTTAATTCAGTGTTGCTTTACTTGTGCTTCTCTGCCTGTATGTTTACACTCAAGTGCATATTTATCTCCTCCTTTTTGTAGCAGTCATATTTCTTCCGTGCCAAACACTCCCAGTATTGTTTACGTGTCTATACACTTCCTGTATTGTGTCCGTGTCATACACACACACACACACACACACTGTGTTTCCCATGATCTTTTACTCGTCTTTTTGTAATTGAGGCACTCTATACGAAACCATGGACTGATTTTCCTGTTTTTTTTACTTGAGAATGGTCCAGGACGGACCGAAACGACGTCGTCCCTTCCCTTTCTAGTGTGTGGTCTGGTCAACATTTTTCAGCCACGTTATTGTGACTCCTCGTCTGCACAGGAATTTAATGACTCATCTAGAGTATCCTATGTTGTTGTTCTTAAAGATTCGCTACCTGGAACAAAGTTCCAAGTAGCACGGGCTATGGTGAGCCCACAGTATAGAGTATCCTAGGTGATAACCTCGTCACCAAACACCAACCGTCGGGGTGCTAGATAGTATTAGAGACAAGAAACTGAGAGTTAACCTACGGCGAGGAACGAAAACTCCAACTGGGGTACCAAACGGGTCAAGAACAGGGCCAATAATGTTCCCTGTATACACCTATGTGAACTGCAATCACGTTACCACAAGACAAGCCTGACGCTAGGCTTGGGGAGAAGAAAAACTCTCGGAACAGACTCCAGATAAACGCCAAGTAAAATCCTAGCAAGCGAGTTGATGCACTCATGTATGTTTTAGCATCATCATTGATTCTCCCAGCTCCTATCCTGTCCTCAACATATCCATTACATGTGCTATAGTCATATTGCCCTATTGCTTTCTTATAATTACCTTCCCTTATTCACACTGCTTGTCACTGGACGAACTGCGAACTGTTTATTGTAAAACTAAATACTATGTAAATATATATTGTAAAACTATGTAAAAATTATAGTGTAAAACACCATTTTATACATACAATCGCATCCCCGTTTTATATACAGTACATATAGTACTCCGTTATATGTCCTTATATGTACAGCACACTAACAGCAGGATGAGTTGTGTAGGGGGAAGGTGGAGGGGGCAATAGGGGCGGTGTAAGGTGTGTAGGGGGCAATGGGGGCGGTGTAAGGTGTGTAGGGGGCAATGGGGGCGGTGTAAGGTGTGTAGGGGCAATGGGGGCGGTGTAAGGTGTGTAGGGGGCAATGGGGGCGGTGTAAGGTGAGTAGGGGGCAATGGGGGCGGTGTAAGGTGTGTAGGGGGGCAATGGGGGCGGTGTAAGGTGTGTAGGGGCAATGGGGGCGGTGTAAGGTGTGTAGGGGGCAATAGGGGCGGTGTAAGGTGTGTAGGGGGGCAATGGGGGCGGTGTAAGGTGTGTAGGGGGCAATAGGGGCGGTGTAAGGTGTGTAGGGGGCAATGGGGGCGGTGTAAGGTGTGTAGGGGGCAATGGGGGCGGTGTAAGGTGTGTAGGGGGCAATGGGGGTGGTGTAAGGTGTGTAGGGGGCAATGGGTGGATGAAGGGTGTGTAGGGACGAACGTGTGGTGTACAAAAGGTGTATAACCTAAGTGTGTGAACTAGAAACAATATATATTTTCTGGGGGGAAAAACTGTTGTACTTAAGAAAAAATATATAGCAGCATCTATCTCTTACACACACACACTATGCTTGTGTGTGTGTGTGTGTATCTATGTACAGAAATGGACAGGGTAGTAGGGTAGATTTCGTTCCTCCCAGTCTCAAGGTCAAGAGCATGCAGATTCATCAGAGGTATGCGAGGGGGAGGAGCGAAGGTTGCTAGGACTTTTAATGTCTGCATTGCCAGACTCGCTTGCAAGCATCTACGCCCTCGAGCAAATCGAAGGGTGGAGCATGTGTGAAACACGTTTAGCCTACCGACAAGTATAGTACATACTAGATAAAATAAGATGTATAGGGGGAAATTTACTAAATTACCCAAACCTAACCGTCGACTCCATACAGAAAACCACGGGAGACATCTGTCCACGAGGCTAACCATAGCCCGTGCTTCTTGCCCAGCTCCTGTGCCAGGTAAGTTACGGGCTCACCATAGCCCGTGCTACTTGGAACTTGTTCCGAGTAGCTGAATCTATAACAACATACAGAAAACGATGTTTGTAAGCCGCTGTAGTTTATTGTAATCACATTTTTGTCCACTGGGGGAATTTTTACGTCAAAATTCGATGTATTGTTAAAGAGGGCAAGTTGGATGGAGATAGGAAACGCTTTTACATTATCTATTTCGTCTTTCGTCACTCCTACCCCTCCCTTCCCCCGACACCCCTGAGGTTAGACATGGTGTTATAGCCACGCCAGCCCCATTAAACCCAATATTACCTCCAATTGGAACCTCAGTGTCAGCAGCCAGACATATTGCTGCACTTGGTATAGACTATTCAAATGGTATACATAATGTCTGATGTGTCCCGTAGCAAGCTCCTGAAAGATACAAGATTGTTTGAAATCTGTGTAATCTAGACCAATGGTCTTCTGTAAACTATGATTCTGTCATAGGGCATCCTCTGACCTAACTCTCACAAGTCAAGCCTGGCCTCGGGCCGGGTTTGGGGAGTAGAACAACTCCCAGAACCCCATCAAGCAGGTCATGTGTGGCAATGTGTATGAACATAATCAAGGTAACTGCAGAAGGTCAATTAGCCCATACGAGACAGCTCCTATTTATATACACCCAAACTCATTCCTATGCCCCACGTTACAATCCCGCTCCTGTGCCAGCTAAGTCCACAACGGGCTCACCACAGCCTGCGCTACTTAGAACTTTTAGTTCCGAGTAGCTGAATCTAAACATCATCATCATCATTCATATACATGTCTAATCTACGCTTGAAACAATTCGGGGATCCTACCTCTATTACGTTACGCTCAAGCAGCATCCACACTGCAATATATGACCTCTCAATTATTCAGATTAGACAACATTGCATAGGCTGTTAAGTTGACAATAAAAATCGTGTAAGAAGAGGCTAGCTCCTAAAATTTCAATGGCCCGCATTCCACAGAACTCTTTACCCTTACACCTAATGACTATCTCGCAATTTGCAAAGTTTTAACATTTCTTTTAAGCTGCCAAATACCGCTAAAAACCAAACTTGGGAAAAAACACAGCCTTTCAATACGTTGCTCATGCCGAATACTTTGTATTTATTAATAAAGTAATTGAATTTCAGTATCTCAAATTTGCAATATATTCACTAGCAGACGAGGAGTCACAATAACGTGGCTGAAATATGTTGATCCATTTGAGAATGGTCCAGGACGGACCGAAATGTCGTCGTCCCTTCACTGTCTAGTGTGTGGTCTGGTCAACATATTCACTAGTAATAAAATTAAACGATTACAAATAACCGAAATACAAAAATTATGACATTCATAAATTACAACAGTAACAGCAACTTTTGGAACAAAAAATTCAGTCAACCCTAAAACTTAAGACTATAAAAGGTTATGTGAGAACGCAGACACTAAAAACGTGCATTAAAAACTAAACGCAGACACTAAAAACGTGCATTAATAATTATGAAATTTAAATAAATTGCAGTTTTGTAATTACAGATCCTAAAAGATACCCGCAAAATCCTACTGCACTAACAATCCACAAACTGATCAACACAAACACCGTTATTGCCATGTCAAGCAATCCATCACCGTTATCGCCATGTCAACCAATCCATCACCGTTATCGCCATGTCAACCAATCCATCACAGTTATCACCATATCAACCAATCCCTCTTGCCATGCTGAGCTAGCCATCCTGAAATGAACGACGTACCACAAAAAACTATTTCAAAAGTACAAAATCAATATAAATTATTGTTTTGGGGACAGTTAGGACTAGGAAATGTTAGGTTGTTTCGTTCCGTTGGCAGTTAGGTATTTATTAAGATTACGTGGGGAAAAACATTTATTGAGAATGAACTCCAAGCTTAGAAAAAAATTGAAGCATTTCTCGAGACGTTGGAATACTATAATCCTCACCTATGTATTGTAATAATTTATATTTAAGAAAATACAGTTTATTACATAGTACGATTTAATGATACTCCTTTTCAGACAAATGCACTTTGAACGAGCACAGTCTGAGGGTGTGTGGGTGTACTCACCTATTTGTACTCGCCTATTTGTGCTTGCGGGGGTTGAGCTTGGCTCTTTGGTCCCGCCTCTCAACTGTCAATCAACTGGTGTACAGATTCCCGAGCCTACTGGGCTCTATCATATCTACCCTTGAAACTGTGTATGGAGTCAGCCTCCACCACATCACTGCCTAATGCATTCCATCCGTTAACTACTCTGACACTGAAAAAGTTCCTTCTAACGTCTCTGTGGCTCATGTGGGTACTCAGTTTCCACCTGTGTCCCCTTGTTCGCGTCCCCCCAGTGTTGAATAGTTTGTCCTTGTCTACCCGGTCGATTCCTCTGAGGATTTTGTAGGTTGTGATCATATCTCCCCTTACTCTTCTGTCTTCCAGTGTCGTAAGGTGCATTTCCCGCAGCCTTTCCTCGTAACTCATGCCTCTTAGTTCTGGGACTAGTCTAGTGGCATACCTTTGGACTTTTTCCAGCTTCGTCTTGTGCTTGACAAGGTACGGGCTCCATGCTGGGGCTGCATACTCCGGGATTGGTCTTACATATGTGGTGTACAAGATTCTGAATGATTCCTTACACAGGTTCCTGAACGCTGTTCTGATGTTAGCCAGCCTCGCATATGCCGCAGATGTTATCCTTTTTATGTGGGCTTCAGGAGACAGGTTTGGTGTGATATCAACTCCTAGATCTTTCTCTCTGTCCGTTTCATTAAGTACTTCATCTCCTATTCTGTATCCTGTGTCTGGCCTCCTGTTTCCACTGCCTAGTTTCATTACTTTGCATTTACTCGGGTTGAACTTCAACAGCCATTTGTTGGACCATTCACTCAGTCTGTCTAGGTCGTCTTGTAGCCTCCTACTATCGTCCTCAGTTTCAATCCTCCTCATAATTTTTGCATCATCGGCAAACATTGAGAGAAACGATTCTATACCCTCTGGGAGATTACATTACATATATCAGAAACAGTATAGGTCCAAGGACTGACCCCTGCGGGACTCCACTCGTAACGTCTCGCCAATCTGAGACCTCACCCCTCACACTGACTTGTCTCCTGTTGCTTAGGTACTCCTGTATCCAACGGAGTACCTTCCCTTTCACTCCAGCCTGCATCTCCAGCTTTCACTAGCCTTTGTGTGGCACTGTATCAAAGGCTTTCTGACAATCCAAAAATATGCAGTCTGCCCACCCTTCTCTTTCTTGCCTTATTTTTGTTGCCTGTCGTAGAATTCAAGTTAAAGCGCTACACACACCACACACACCACACACCACACCCACACACACACACACACCCACACACAACACACACACTTGAATTCTACTTGAATTACTTTTCGAATTGAATT
>WNGS01005680.1:19215855-19223355 GCA_020271785.1 Procambarus virginalis
CAGAACATAACGATGCCAACACAGAAGACAATGTTCAACATAACAGGCCAATTACACTGGATTAATCTTTGTATGTTAGATGCACAGCTGCCGTATGGGCCAATCGGCCTTCTGCGGTTACTCTATTCTTATGTTCATATGTTTCACCCCATTTATCCCCTATGTATCCCCTATGTTTTCACCTTTATTGTTTTATCACCTGACCCAGTGCGGGTATATAATCAAACCACATTGTAACATTTCCTCACTTGAGAATGAACCATGGAGGTTCCGAAACGGGTGCAAATTGTTTAAATAAGTGTAATACATCTATAGAATCACATCTTTTTTCTCCCCCAGAAATTACGAAAATGAGTTTTGGAGAACTCCTATTTCAGCTAAGCCTGATGCTAAGAAAATAGTTAGAGGGATAGAAGCCCTAAATCAGAAGATAGTAAATACAGAATATGCGGTCATATTCAATGAGATATATATATACGTATACATATTACACTACACATGCATATTTAATCACCCCACAAATACCACATCAATAATCAGATCAAGTGATCAACAAGTGGCTCACAATATCAACAAGGAATCTGTACTATTTTCAACCGGTAGAATTACTAGAAAAAATGGGAACCGCTGCCAATTTCATCGCACAGGTAATTAATATAACCTCAATTTTGTTAATATATTTAGTGAAGCAGCGGCCGTCCTCACACTAGGCTGTTTGAAGCAGCGGCCGTCCTCACACTAGGCTGTTTGACAGCAGCGGCCGTCCTCACACTAGGCTGTTGAAGCAGCGGCCGTCCTCACACTAGGCTGTTTGAAGCAGCGGCCGTCCTCCCCAGATGGGGAATAGTTGTTCGAACAGAGGACGTGAGCGAAGCACTTGTTCGGGAAGTGTTCGAACGTCACCAGTTGCGGTTCGTGTGTGTGTAAACCTCTTTTCATGCATTAACAAGGGGGTTTGGCGGCTGGATTAACGATTGGATCTTTGTATGCAAGGAGGGGCTGCCTAACCTACTAGAGGACATAAAACAGAAAACGGGACAGTACGGCCTGATGGACCAAGTTATTACAAATCGATACCATTTTGATCTCGTGTAACGCATACGCTTGAAATGTGACGATCTCTATAAGAGGACAGGTTGCCAGAAAAGCCAATTTACACAACCAAACAGATTGTGCGTCCACCCGGACTTGGAACACCAACCCACACAATAGAAATCAGATTAGCGGGAGAGGAAAAGAAGGGGGATAACAACAATCAACAATCACTCAACACCAAACCAAAATGAATGACTACTTCTGCGGATGTTATAAAAGGTACAGCAGAAACATTTGTGTTGACAGCAGCGCGCGCGCACATTGTATGGTGGAATTCTATTCCTTCCAGGTAATATTTTGTTTGTTCTTATTTTCATTCTGGCAATATCTACGCTGCACCTAAAATACCACCATCCCCACCAAAATCGTCATAGTACCACCTCCACCCCACAAAGCTACCACCATCCCCACCAAATAACAAAGCTACAACTATCTCTACCAAAATAGCCACGCTATCACCATTTCCACCAAAATAGCCAAGCTATCACCATCTCCACCAAAATAATCAAGCTACCACCATTTCCACCAAAATAGCCAAGCTACCACCATTTCCACCAAAATAGCCAAGCTACCACCATCCCCGCCAAAAGTACCAGCACCACCAGCCGTCATCCCAGCAATCAAAACAGCTACAGCTCTCCCCCACACAACATTCACCGGGATTGACTTTCTAAAACAACATGGTGTTGACACTACATTTCACATGACACGTGACAGGACATCATCCATTTAGTGGGGGGAGGGGGGAGGAAAGAAGGGAATGGGGAGGGGGGAGAAGACAGGGAAGGGGGTGGGGGGGGAAGGTAGGGAATGGGTGGGCCGGGGAATGATAAGGTTGAGTATAAGGTCGATGATACTGATGAGGGAAAGCGTCATTCAGGCTGACATGGTGCACTCGACAGTTCACCCCTGCACAAACACACAGTACCATGCAGATACCATGCACTCTTGCATAAGGATCCAGTCACTAACATTGCTTCTGGTCATCAACCGGAGACACAGACATGCGCGCGAGTCTGGCGCCGCACGCTAGACACTGAGGCAGACAAGAGGCTATGGAACCAAACGGGCAACACTCTAGGGCGGGCCACTTCCTCACCACAATGCCAACATTCCCATTAACAGACATCAGTTTCCGCTTATTGTACTGTCTCTATCCTGTCGTAACTCTCTAATCCATGTATGAAGTCCGCCTTCACCACTATACTACTCTATTCGAAGTGGAATGAAACCAGTGGTTCTAATATCACTGTTTCAGGGGAGATCCTTAGATACAAGGTGTCCCTACCATGTCAGTATGTCCATCTGCTCCACTACCTACTTTGGGACTACCGTGTGATGGTTCCGGGGATCAATGTCCCCCGCGGCCTCGTCTCTGACCAGGCCTTCTGGTTGGTGGTCTGGTCAACCAGGATATTGGACGCTGCTGCTCACAGTATGACGTGCGCGAGCCGGTTGATTAGATACCCGTAGAAGGTTTTTATCAAGTTCCCTGTTGAACATCGTGAGAGGTCGGCTAGTTATGTCCCTTATGTTTAGTGTTAAAGTCTTGGGCCCTTAATGTTGATAATGGCCTCTCAGCGTACTTATTGCACCTCTGCATTTCAACGGAATGCGCTTCCTGCCCTGGACTTTTGCACTTCCTGCCATGCCTCCTGGCCTTGTGTACTGTTATTCCCGTATGCAAATTTGGAGTCGGTTCCTCAAATATCTTCCAGGTGTAAATTATTACACATCTCTCTTACGCTCTAGAACTATTTTTGAGTTTCATGCCTATCAACTCCGGACCATTCTTGTGTCACAGCTACCTCTGACACCCAAGAATAGTTGCATGTCTGCGTGCGTGCGTGTCTGTGAGCGTGCACAGGCATGCCAGCATCTGTATCCGAACTGGCGAGCCGTTGCCTCTCGCATACAAGGACAAGGTAAACCGGACGAGATTGGATTTCACATTAGAGTCGCAAGTCTTTATCAATCCGCCCGCTTTCACCAATTGACAAGCGTATGCTTTTAAAGTCTTACCTAGACATACCCACCAAACTTTTCTAAACAGATGATGTTTAGTTTGAGAATGTGTGTAAATGTTTGAGAATGTGTGTAAATAAAGCCCTTTAAATTCCATTCAAGCATCACATTTTCGACGCTGCTGTTGAAAGCGTCCAGGCGTGGACAAATAGCTATTAGAGTTTAACCCCAATAAATGTAAGGTAATAAAGACAAAAGGGAAGACACAAGGTGAAAGAAACTACAAAACATCACAGAATGAGATAGATAAGGGAGAGACAGAGAGAGATTTCCAAGTTATATAACTCCAACACCGGAGGCACACAAACAGGTAACACATCAGCAGCACATGAGAAGCTGGCAAACATCAAAACGCCATTTAAAAGCCAACACCCAAACCACCACCTCACCCAAATCCTCCTACCTGCCTCCCACCGCCACTCACCCCCCCACCCCCTGACACACCCACCAAGTACAACCCTTGCTCCGACCACGCCCACCACCACGCCCACCACGCCACGCCCACCACCACCACACTCCAACTCATTGAACCCCTGAACTATGTGTTTAACACATCTCTAACCCTGTCCATGGAGGACAGAAGAAAATATATATATGCTGGTTAGCATTGCAAATGTGTGGCCACGTCTGTGGTAGAAAATTAAACATAAAAAAAAATTCCACACACAGTAAATTCTCCCTGATGTGCACAGCTCATACCACCATGCCACAAACATTAGCCCTAAGGCACAGAACCGCACTTACCGCTCACAAAATGTCACGTGCTAACATTTGAATACTATGGCGACTCGATGACGACGTAGCGATGACGAAACGAAGACGTAGTATCCGGTCTGGGTCGTGGGAAATCGACAGTGCTTGCGTCATGCAGTAGTCTGGGTGAAACTAGCCACGCACGAGGACACGGTGCGTGTGCGTGCCTCTGTCTGCCACTGTCAATCAGATAAAGAGACAGTCGTTCTGTTCCTTGTATCAAATTATTCGTTATCCCACTTCCCCTTCTCCCCCCCCCACACACACTGAAAATACATAGCTTTGGTTAACAACAATGTATCACTTAAGGTCTCACACCCTTGCCAATTATGTTCTTGATTGTCCGTATATTAATGCACATAGAAACACTGAGATAAGAACTGTTGCTGAACAAATAGCCTGGATGTGTCACAACGGAAAGGTTGATGATATTCTGGAGAGATATAAGAATTTTGCACCAAGACTGTAATCTTTTGTTGAATTGTCTGCATGTCTCTTGCACATTGTCTATACGGTATACCTAAGTCATAAAAGTATTTGTGTGGACGTCTGATGCCATACTACTTGTGTAAAGGAGGAACTGTATATGTTTATCTCTCAGAATGTTCGGTAATATGTTTATTGTTTGTGACGTGTGTCTATGTATGTATGAGCACGATGTACTGAACGGGGTGACAATAGGTTGAGCTACCTCGTCCCTTTGTTTGTATTTTACCTCAATAAACTTGTTTCAATGTCAATGTATCACTTATTGGAAGAAAATCACATTCCAAGTAAAGGCTGCTTTCAAACATCGCGTGATGGTGACGGAGGGGGTAAGAGAAGGGCAAGGAAAATTGAGTGAGAACAACGAGGAACAGACATTACATCAACACAATCGACTTGAGAATGGTCCAGGACGGACCGAAACGTCATCGTCCCTCTACCTTCTAGTGTGTGGTTTGGTCAACAGACATTAGTTCACAAGAAATGGTTGTAAAGTTAATTAACGGCAATTAGGAATCCAACAAACGGTTTAAAGTATAACACAGCGTATTCAGTTTTTATTATCACACACGGATGCATACACCGTATAAAGCGTTATATAGTTTTTCAACAACTACACACTACCCATCTCGAAGGACGGTTAGTTATACTGAGTCCGGGTAATCAGTAGCCTGAACTGGCAAGCTCTGGGTGCATTATGAGGATACCCTTTAAGGACACGCGTGAATAAAGTGAGTGCAAAGCTCCAGGTACTTAATACCAGCAGGTCTGAAGGTTCTAATAATTGGACATTAAATAATGTAAAGCGTGAAATCATGACCCAGTTCTTGCTTAGGACTGGGAGATTAGTCACATGTAGCTATACAATGTAACTTTACCTGCCATTGATACAAAAAGTTACAGCCCCGCTCCTGTGCCAGGTAAGTCCACTATGGGCTCACCATAGCCCGTGCTACTTGGAACTTTTTCTTCCAAGTAGCAAATCTTAAACAACCTGCCATTGATAACGGCCACCAAATGTGATCCCATCTGCGAGTGGTTTTCTGGGATTTAAGTGTTTCATTGAGCACACGAAAGGTAGTTTACAATGTCACTTGTTGGTACCTAAGCTACTCTAGGTATTTATCTTACCCACAGGTTTCACAGATCTGATTGACTTTGAAAGCTAAGGAATCATTAGGATAGTTCTCTTGAGGGGGACAAGGAGTTGATGCTTGTTATGGAGAAAGAGAGAGATCACCTTAAACGCTTCTAGTAACAAGCGAATTAAGAGCAGCGGGCATTACAATATGGGTTATGTGAAAATAACTCAAATGTCATCTGCCTAGCATATGACAGTGCCATCGAGAAAGACACATCAATTATTGACAACAAATATTGACAATTATTGACAAAAAATATTGACAATTATTGGCAAAACACTGAAAGGTGTAGGGATCAGATTTAATATATCAGATTTATACACCTTCTATTAAAGGTGTATAAAAGTAAAAAGTTACTTTTTACCCATTTTTATTAAAGACTGTAGTACAAAAAGAGGGAGCACTTGGAAAGATACACTGAAACACCAATTAGGGTAAAGGAATGTAGATGTTAGAGGGCTGAGGGGGAGAGGGAATAGGGTAGAAGAGAAAAGGGAGAGGAGGGATGGTGGGAGAGTTGAGAAGAGAAGAAAGCGTGGAAGAGGAGGGAAACATGAAGACAAATACAACGTAAATTATAAAACACGAACGTGAGTGAGGACAGCTCAACACCCCCCCCCCCCGCCCCCCCAACACCATGACCAAGCGTGTGCATGATGGCGGCCTCTTGTCACCCGATACTGCACAGGCCCCCCCCCCCCCACCTCACCCACACGAACCCATGCTACACTTTCTCCCTGCCCAGCTGACCATACCCATGCTCCCTGCCCAGCTGACCATACCCAAGCTACATTGGCTTCTCCCCACTGCCACATAGCTGTACAAAATAAGTGTTAGCATTGTAAATGTGTGGACACGTCTGTGGAGAAACAAAAAATAAACTGTTACAAAGAACCTAGCCTTGAGTAGGATGGTAACAAGAATATCAAAGACATTGAGTGTAGTCTGGGAGAAAACCTAAACACAAAAGTGGCTAGAGAGTATAAAAAGCATGAAAATGGTCAGAAAAGCAGTGTGAAATAGCCATAACGATGAGGGCAAACGATCAACCCAAACTGTTACAAAGCCATATTCATGAATGACCAAATGTGTGATGTCTTCTGCGCAAGACTGCGGAAAGTTTTCATAACCAGAACTTCCACAAAGTATAAGAAAGTGCAACTCGCTACCAGGATTGTAAATATTTTGGTGGCAAGCAGAGAAGTGAAGACGCAATTAGAGCAACTGGACGAGACAAACGCCCCCCCCCCCCGGTTCCTAAACAATTTCCCAATGGATTCCAAAGTTTAGCTTCCAAAACTTTAGTTTATTATACATCCCATACCCATCTGGGAGGTAGTGTACCACATACCAATCCCGTGGGAGATAGTGGAAATGGGTTACCGAGGCACATAATCCTAAGAGCTGAGCAGATCACTTGCAACAATTTTAAAACCCCCACAATAGACAAGAACAGATTCAAATACTACCAAAGACAGCCAATGTTATGCCTATATTCAAGAAGAGGCCCAGCAAGACATCTTAAAATATAAAGCAATGTCATTAACATGCATTCCCTGCAAAGTACCAGAGAATAATCAAGAGGAATTTAATGATGACCAGACCACACACTAGAAAGTGAAGGAACGACGACATTTCGGTCCGACCTGGGCCATTCTCAAGTCCATAAGTTTTCATAACCAGACTTGAGAATGAACTTGAGAATGGTCCAGGACGGACCGAAACGACGTCGTCCCTTCCCTTTCTAGTGTGTGGTCTGGTCAACATTTTTCAGCCACGTTATTGTGACTGCTCGTCTGCACAGGAATTTAATGAATCATCTAGAATATCCTAGGTGATAACCTCGTCACCAAACACCAACCGTCGGGGTGCTAGATAGTATTAGAGACAAGAAACTGAGAGTTAACCTACGGCGAGGAACGAAAACTCCAACTGGGGTACCAAACGGGTCAAGAATATGACCAATAATGTTTCCTGTATACACCTATGTGAACTGCAA
>WNGS01005680.1:19228355-19236687 GCA_020271785.1 Procambarus virginalis
AGGAGAGTGCGTGAGCAAGTGTGGGCGCGTGGCGCACGCAAAGAGTGCGTGCGTGCATGCTAGGGATTACGTGTGCGCACGAGAGCTTGCGTGTGTCTGTGCACAGCTTACAAAATCAAACACGCACGAAAATTCAAAGAAACTAATCAAGAAGAGAGTTGGAATTGACCAGCGCAAGAACTACTTAACCCCACAAAGTCGACTAGACATTAAGGTCACCGGTTAAAGTCAAGACTCCAAGAAGAAGGTCAAAGCTGAGGGCCTGCAGGGCGAGACCAGGGGCCAGATTCACGAAGCAGTTACGCAAGCACTTACGAACCTGAACATCTTTTCTCATTCTTTGGCGGCTTTGTTTACAATTATTAAACAGCTAATGAGCTCAGAAGCACCAGGAGGCTGTTTATAACAATGATAATAGTTGATTGGGACGTTTTAATGCTTGTAAACTGTTTAATAAATGTAACCAAAGCCGTCAAAAATTGAAGAAAGATGTACACGTTCGTAAGTACTTGCGTAATTGCTTCGTGAATCTGGGCCCAGAGCCTCAGCGCCGGACCAAAAGTGCATCCACCTTCACCTAGTCAGGGGGGAGGGGGGGGGGCTGACGGCTGAGTGGACATAGCTCGGGGTTCGTAGTCCTAAGGTTCCGGGCAGTTTGTTTCACCCTGATTGCTCCTGATCACCTAGCATTAAATAGATACCTGGGAGTTAGACAGCTGGCTACGGGTTGCTTCCTGGGGGGATGTGTAACAAAAAAAGAAGGCCTGGTCGAGAACCGGGCCGCACGGGGACGCTAAGCCCCGAAATCATCTCAAGATAACCCAAGATCCCTGGAAACACAAACCGAAACTGTCTCTATTTTCCGCTTGTTACAACTTGTAATAAAGTTGTTACATCTTGGCTTAACGTTTATGACGTATTAGAACGTTGTTACAACTTGCTATACTGGTTGTTATAACTGGTTAGGTGTTAAAACTTGTTCGAACGTTGTACCAACCGTCGTAGTTTCGGTGTGTGTCTAGCGGGATAGTACATCTTTGTAATCTAAGCCATTGTGAAGGCATTCGAGACGTGGTTGACGGCGGCCACCCACCGTCAACACCCAACACCAGGGTAATATTAGCCTATTGGCTGTATCAGATAGAGAGATTTGACAGTCTGGTCAAGAACACACTCCAACATAGTCGCACCCTTGCCGGCCAATTTTGGGGTCGAGTTTGATTGTCTACCACAGACTACGTGGGCATACATTTTTACAATGCTCCAACTATTACATTCTGGTCTGTCTTACACTGTCTGAGATGTGTCCTCCTGCATACAGTGGGTTCTCGAGGAGAACCACAGAAGGTGGTGTGCCTGGGTCAGTACCCCCCCCCCCCCCCGACCCACTTAAGCACCTCTGGTTCTTAAGCACCAGTACAGAAGGTGGTGTCAGTAACCCCCCCCCCCACCCTACATTTCCCTATCAAGTAGTCTTTCACTTGACAATTTAAAATGGGGGGGGGAGGAGGGGGAATGGCAATGGCGTAGTGTTTGGTCACTACCCTTATTCCCCCCCCCCCCCAGTAAGTCCCTCTCCCCCCCCCCTTCTCGTCATATACCTACTTACACACACACTCCTACAATATAAGCGCACTGTCTTAGTGCTTTTTCCTCACAATTACCTTACCACTCTCATCAACACCACTATGGAGTCAATATTCCCCCCAAGTAACTACCTCACCAAGCAGTTGGGTCCCTGGAGGGTCCCTAGTGTCCCTAGGTCCCTGGGACCCGTTAGTATCAACACGTCCCCGCACCCTATCATATAGCCCAGTAGGCTCGGGAAGCTGTACACCAGTAGACTGACAGTTGAGAGGCGGGACCAAAGAGCCAGAGCTCAACCCTGCTAGTACAACTAGGCGAGTCTACACGTACACACACCAAACACACGCGCGAATGTGGTCCCAATATACAAAAAGGGCGACAAGCAAGAGGCACTGAACTACAGGCCAGTGTCCTTGACTTGTATACCATGCAAGGTGATGGAGAAGATCGTGAGAAAAAACCTGGTAGCACATCTGGAGAGAAGAGACTTCGTGACAAATCGCCAACATGGGTTCAGGGAGGGTAAATATTGCCTGACTGGCTTAATAGAATTCTACGACCAGGTGACAAAGACTAAGCAAGAAAGAGAGGGCTGGGCGGACTGCATTTTCTTGGATTGTCGGGAAGCCTTTGACACAGTACCGCATAAGAGGCTGGTACATAAGCTGGAGAGACAGGCAGGTGTAGCTGGTAAGGTGCTCCAGTTGATAAGGGAGTACCTAAGCAATCGGAAGCAGAGAGTTTCGGTGAGGGGCGAGACCTCCGATTGGCGTGAAGTCACCAGTGGAGTCCCACAGGGCTGTGTACTCGGTCCTATCTTGTTTCTGATATATGTAAATGATCTCCTGGAGGGTATAGATTCATTTCTCTCAATGTTTGCAGACGATGCCAAAATTATGAGAAGGATTAAGACAGAAGAGGACTGTTTGAGGCTTCAAGAAGACCTAGACAAACTGAAGGAATGGTCGAACAAATGGTTGTTAGAGTTTAACCCAACCAAATGTAATGTAATGAAGATAGGTGTAGGGAGCAGGAGGCCAGATACAAGGTATCATCTGGGAGAGGAAATTCTTCAGGAGTCAGAGAAAGAAAAAGACTTGGGAGTTGATATCACGCCAGACCTGTCTCCTGCAGCACATATCAAGAGGACAACATCAGCGGCATATGCCAGGCTGGCCAACATACGAACGGCATTCAGAAACTTGTGTAAAGAATCATCCAGAACTTTGTATACCACATATGTCAGGCCAATCCTGGAGTATGCAGCCCCAGCATGGAGTCCATATCCAGTCAAGGATAAGACTAAACTGGAAAAGGTTCAAAGGTTTGCCACCAGACTAGTACCCGAGCTGAGAGGTATGAGCTACGAAGAGAGACTACGGGAATTAAACCTCACTTCGCTGGAAGGCAGAAGAGTTAGGGGGGACATGATCACCACATTCAAGATTCCGAAGGGAATTGATAGGGTAGATAAAGACAGGCTATTTAACACAAGGGGCACACGCACTAGGGGACACAGGTGGAAACTGAGTGCCCAAATGAGCCACAGAGATATTAGAAAGAACTTTTTTAGTGTCAGAGTGGTTGCCAAATGGAATCCATTAGGAAGTGATGTGGTGGAGGCTGACTCCATACACAGTTTCAAGTGTAGATATGATAGAGCCCAATAGGCCCAGGAATCTGTACACCAGTTGATTGACAGTTGAGAGGCGGGACCAAAGAGCCAGAGCTCAACCCCCGCAAGCACAATTAGGTGAGTACATCCCCCTGCCGTTCCTCTCCAATGCGAGTATAACCAGACTGGCAGGCAGGCGTGTCCGCGCCCAGGGCACCAGAGGAGCCCACTGCACTCCTAATTACACTGACCAAAGCCGTATTAAATAATTGCCAGGTTTAGTGCAGTGGTCAATTATCCAAAGTTACATGGCTCTGTCAACGACACCCGCGGCCGATAACCCCGTTACTCGTACAAGTGGTGACAGACAGACAGAGACAGACACACACTCACTGGAATCTAATCACAAACAAGCTCAACAAGTATCACATCATTCTGGGAGGTGACTTTAATATTGACATGTGTCAACAAAATAGCCCTCAAGTCGACGATATCCTAAACAGCATGAACTCCTGTACATCAGTTGATTGACAGTCGAGAGGCGGGACCAAAGAGCCAGAGCTCAACCCGCCGCAAGCACAACTAGGCGGGTACACAATGAAACGGTTAAAACTGGGTCAACTTTATAGGGTGCGGATCTGACCTTATCAATTTCATACGGTATCTTATACTCTAACCCCACTTTAAAAGCCAGGAGTTACAGGAAGTAGAGGTGGAATAATGTTGTTATAGCTTCAGTAAGTCGCACGTAGATCCAAGTAGCACGGGCTATGGTGAGCCCGTAGTGGACTTACCTGGCACAGGAGCGGTGCTAGAGGTGGAAATTGTGGTAAGCAGAGTGTGGAGGAAAGTAGCGCCCACAACTGATAAACGAGAAAGGAAGGACACACGAAGCGAGAATTAGCCTACAGTGTACAGCAACCCTACAACCTATACTGCCAAACTACCCACCCATCCTACCTCTCACAGCCCCGCTCCTGTGCCAGGTAAGTCCACTACGGGCTCACCATAGCCCGCGCTACTTGCCCCGCTCCTGTGCCAGGTAAGTCCACTACGGGCTCACCATATCCCGCGCTACTTGCCCCGCTCCTGTGCCAGGTAAGTCCACTACGGGCTCACCATAGCCCGTGCTACTGGCCCCGCTCCTGTGCCAGGTAAGTCCACTACGGGCTCACCATAGCCCGTGCTACTGGCCCCGCTCCTGTGCCAGGTAAGTCCACTACGGGCTCACCATAGCCCGTGCTACTTGCCCCGCTCCTGTGCCGGGTAAGTCCACTACGGGCTCACCATAGCCCGTGCTACTTGCCCCGCTCCTGTGCCGGGTAAGTCCACTGCGGGCTTGTCCGTAGTGGAAGTCCGATATTATGGCTTGCAATCGACGGTCATTGTGGCTTATATTTGTATTAGCTTGGTGAGCCCGTAGTGTGGAGCCCATCACAGAGACTTCACCATTCCCTCCCTGGCGGAACTTGACTTTTTTGTCGTGTCTATCAAGTGATAATTTCTTCAGTTCGCGGGTTTTCAGCCCTGGGGGTCACAGGTCACAAGATTGCTTACACTCTCACAGTAACAAAGAGAAAGGGTGGGGGAAAGCGCGGAAATGTTAGCAATGAATAACAGGAGAATGAGACAGCACGGATGGAAACACATGAACCATAGCAATATGTGAAAACTTTACCGTATGATATTAGTGGAGAATATATATACTGACGAAGATATGACAGAAGACATGATGAACAACCCAGCGGGTTTTCTTCCTATTGGGGAGTGTTGTACATGCTATGACTGTGTGTTCACTCACAGGATGAGTAGCGCTGCCTAATAAACTCCCCCCCTCGGGGCAAAATTTAACTTTTACCTCGGAAATCATTGCGTTAGACGAACCGTACTGAATACGGTGGGGTTCCAAGAGCTGATATTCGATCCTGCAAGCCTAAATAAACTTTCTTACAAATGTTAGCACAAACACGTCATTATTTGATATGCAAATATGATTTTATATGATTTATTTATTTGATAAAGAAGGGCAGGGGAAGGAGCAGGGGAGAGGAGGGGAAGGAGAAGGGGAGAGGAGGGGAAGGAGGAGGGGAAGGAGGAGGGGAGGGAAGGGAGGAGAAGGGGAGAGGAGGGGAAGAAGGGGAGAGGAAGAAGGGGAGAGGAGAGAGGGAGAGGAGGAAAGAAGAGGGGGGAGGAGAGAGAAGGCGAAGACGAAGGTTGAGAGGAAGAGAGGGAGGTTGAAAGGAAGAGAGGGAGGTTGAAAGGAAACGGGGGAGAGTGGGAAGGACAAGATCATTTACGAAGAAGAAATAAAGATAAAAGTGAAAAGATTAGCAGTGGGATAAGGAGAACGAGAGAAATGAGAAACGGACGAGACGGCTGACAAGGAGATGGAGAGGAATGAGCAGCAGCAGCAAGGAGAAGGGGTGAACCCCAGGATAGAAGGGGGGGGGGGAGGAAAGGGAGTTGGGGGGAATGATACATCTAGGACCCCAGCCACTTGAGGCAGGAGGCAGGCCACAAGAGTCAAGATGAAAGAAGTGTCAAGACCGTCTTCCCCAGATACCAGATTCCACCTTGGCTTCTCCACCATGCAGATCACCCCCTCCCACTTCCCCCCCCCCCCCATTTCTAATTTTTCTGACAGCCCCGCCCCCCTACTGCTGGTTCAGGTGCTGTTCTTCAGCGAGAACACATGCCCCGAAGAAGGCTGACATATCCTATTTTCAACTCCTAAGATGAAGAGCTGCTGTTCTACTGCCCAAATGTTATCGGTCGGTGATTTATGAGAGTTCTTTGTGCACTCCAAGAGAACGCTGGTGGTAGAACTCTTGGACCGCGGTCAGTGAAACCCTCACTTGGCTTCGGTGGAAGCCTCAGAACCCTCCCCCCCCTAGAGGATTCAGTTCTCCTAGGTGGCATTGCTGTCGAGCATGTCGTGGTGAAGTGGTCTAAGGCGTGTGCTAGGCAGTACCCAAGTGTGCAGGTTCGAATCCTCCTCGTGGCTGCTGCTGATTTTCTCAGCATCACTACTTTAACAGATCACCCACATATCAACAATTCAATTTCTTTCTTTATTATGCACCCCATACCCATGCCGTGGGCGGTGGTGTAAAGGATTACAGAGGCACATAATCGGTTCAGGGACTGAACCCTCTAGTTCGTTTAGCTAAGCAAATAACCATTTTTGACGCTAGTTACAAAATTATTAATGTTATATATACATGTACACACACTCATACCTACATGTACATATATATACGTATACATATATACATACACATGCATATTTAATCACCCACACAAATACACATCAATAATCAGATCAAGTGATCAACAAGTGATCAACAAGTGGCTCACAATATCAACAAGGAATCTGTACTATTTTCAACCGGTAGAATTACTAGAAAAAATGGGAACCGCTGCCAATTTCATCGCACAGGTAATTAATATAACCTCAATTTTGTTAATATATTTAGTTTGAAGCAGCGGCCGTCCTCACACTAGGCTGTTTGAAGCAGCGGCCGTCCTCACACTAGGCTGTTTGAAGCAGCGGCCGTCCTCACACTAGGCTGTTTGAAGCAGCGGCCGTCCTCACACTAGGCTGTTGGAAGCAGCGGCCGTCCTCACACTAGGCTGTTGGAAGCAGCGGCCGTCCTCACACTAGGCTGTTTGAAGCAGCGGCCGTCCTCACACTAGGCTGTTTGAAGCAGCGGCCGTCCTCCCCAGATGGGGAATAGTTGTTCGAACAGAGGACGTGAGCGAAGCACTTGTTCGGGAAGTGTTCGAACGTCACCAGTTGCGGTTCGTGTGTGTAAACCTCTTTTCATGCATTAACAAGGGGGTTTGGCGGTTGGATTAACGAGCTTGGATCTTTGTATGCAAGGAGGGGCTGCCTAACCTACTAGAGGACATAAAACAGAAAACGGGACAGTACGGCCTGATGGACCAAGTTATTACAAATCGAGACCATTTTTGATCTCGTGTAACGCATACGCTTGAAATGTGACGATCTCTATAAGAGGACAGGTTGCCAGAAAAGCCAATTTACACAACCAAACAGATTGTGCGTCCACCCCGGACTTGGAACACCAACCCACACAATAGAAATCAGATTAGCGGGAGAGGAAAGAAGGGGGATGACAACAATCAACAATCACTCAACACCAAACCAAAATGAGCTACATTCTGCGGATGTTATAAAAGGTACAGCAGAAACATTTGTGTTGACAGCAGCGCGCGCGCACATTGTATGGTGGAATTCTATTCCTTCCAGGTAATATTTTGTTTGTTCTTATTTTCATTCTGGCAATATCTAAGCTACGCCTAAAATACCACCATCCCCACCAAAATCGTCATAGTACCACCTCCACCCCACAAAGCTACCACCATCCCCACCAAAATAACCAAGCTACAACTACCTCCACCAAAATAATCAAGCTATCACCATTTCCACCAAAATAGCCAAGCTATCACCATCTCCACCAAAATAATCAAGCTACCACCATCTCCCCCAAAATAATCAAGCTACCACCATCTCCCCCAAAATAATCAAGCTACCACCATTTCCACCAAAATAGCCAAGCTATCACCATCTCCACCAAAATAATCAAGCTACCACCATTTCCACCAAAATAGCCAAGCTATCACCATCTCCACCAAAATAGCCAAGCTATCACCATCTCCACCAAAATAGCCAAGCTACCACCATTTCCACCAAAATAGCCAAGCTACCACCATCCCCGCCAAAAGTACCAGCAACCACAGCCGTCATCCCAGCAATCAAAACAGCTACCAGCTCTCCCCCACACCACATTACCACGGGGAGTGACTTTCTAAAACAACATGGGTGTTTGACACTACATTTCATATGACACGTGACAGGACATCATCCATTTAGTGGGGGGAGGGGGGAGGAAAGAAGGGAATGGGGAGAGGGGGAGAAGACAGGGAAGGGGGTGGGGGGGGGAAGGTAGGGAATGGGTGGGCCGGGGAATGATAAGGTTGGATAAGGTCGATGATACTGATGAGTGGAAAGCGTCATTCGGCTGACATGGTGCACTCGACAGTTCACCCCCTGCACACACACAGTACCATGCAGATACCATGCACTCTTGCATAAGGATCCAGTCA
>WNGS01005680.1:19249462-19285428 GCA_020271785.1 Procambarus virginalis
TATACGCTAATATCATCATAATAGCTTTACTGGGGGCTGCACACATATATTCTTCAAGTAAACTCGTACCTGGAGCACAAACACATCCAAGAAAGTATTAGCACTGTTCACATAGTAATCATAGGTTAGAATAGGTACCTGGGAGTTAAGCAACTGCTGTGGGGTTACATGCTGGGGAAGATTAGTAGTTGGCCTAGAGAGGGAGTGACTCAGTACCTCGATGATCCTAGCGCAGTTGGCGTTGTTCTCAACTCACAATCAGGGATTCCGGGTACTATTCCGAGCCAAGACAGAAATGTGAAATTTCCTTTCACCTCTTCGCTTAGTAGTAAATAGGTATCTGGGAGTTTGGTAACTGTTGTGCAGCTGCAACCTGGGGTGGGTGAGTAGTTCCACCTTTCAGAGAGGGGGTACTTTCGATACAAGCTTAATGTATATATATATACAAAGGCTTCCTGTCCCCGATAAAACGGATTATTATTATTAATTACTGTTTAATTAATTAATTATTATTACTGCGCCATGTTAGCAATAGGCTACCTATAGATCATCGTAGCCATATACTTCCTTATATCATAATGCATGGAATTACAGCTCTTATAAACAAATTAATGTGTTATAGGGGAAGGGGTAGAAATAGCCTAAGCTACTCTATCCCTTTGAGATGTATTTCTTTCTTGTCTCAATAAACATGAACTTAAATGTGTTATATGCCACTCAAGTCACCTTACACACAGCCTATTACTTCAGAGGTGAGGATGGAGGTGCGAGCACTGCTGGTGTTTGGTGGTAGTGTGGGTCTCCTCACCAGTTCAACCTCTCCCCACCACCCGCCCTAACTCCACTCTCCCTAACACGGTAAGCTACTGATGATTGATTGATGAAGATTAAGCCACCCAAAAGGTGGCACGGGCATGTATAGCCGATAAGAGGGGGGGCCCTTTGGAGCCATTACCAGTATCAAGTTGATACTGGAGATCTGTGGAGGTATGACAACACCCTAAGGAGAGGTCGTGACCTCTGGTGAGCTACCATCCCGCTGGTCTCGTGTATTTCGATTCCTTTCCCGGTTATTTGAGGACCAACCACTTGGGATGGACGGTAGAGCGACGGTCTCCCTTCATACAGGTCGGCGTTCAATCCCCGACCGTCTAAGTGGTTGGGCACCATTCCTTCTACCCTCCATCCCATCCCAAATCCTTATCCTGACCCCTTCCAAGTGTTATATAGTAGTCATGGCTTGACGCTTTTCCCTGATAATTCCCTCCCGGTTATTTGAGATCAAATGCATGTCCAAAAGCCTAATCCATGTCTAAACGAAAGCTATTGACGGGTTGGACTGTCAGCCAGTTACACTATAGGCTTGGACAAATCCACAAGTGGATTTGTGGATTTGTTCATTTGATATATCACGCTAGTGTGATTTGTGTGTGTATTATAGGCTTATTATATACATTTTTTTAGATTTTTGTAGATTTAATTTCCAAATTAATTAAAGGGATAACTATAACAAATGTTAAATAAATGTGTAAGTCTTAATTCGAAATTATCTACTACCTAAAGTTTAATCAGGTGATTGTAACCTTTCCACCGCCATTCATGGGACGAGTGCCAGCCCGTCCTCCTAAGATTTTCCAACGACAAGAAACTGTCGTACTAAAGTGCCCTTTTGCCAACCTACCAGAGGACCCAAAACAGAAAACGAGACAGTACGTCAATTACGCGAGTCGCTACCATTTTCTTGTACGACAAGTTACCTTTTCTATATAATTTTCCCTTCATATATATCTCATGTCGCGTTAGTAAGGCGTCCTGGGCAAGTAGATAAACTACTGTAATCAAATTCTTAATGTTGGGGGTGTGTTGCGTAGGTGCTGAACGCCTTTCTCGATTTCCAGCAGGTGTTGAAAAAGACGGCAGAGACGACAGGTGGGTCGTCATCGCTGTGGGAGACGGTACTCAGACTTGACCAGATGCTTCAGAGACCCAACGACTACAACGCTCTCATGCTAGAGTCCGGGGAAGAGGACGACCAGCTTTCAAGGTACGACTCGAAGGTTAATTGGAAAGGGAGGAGGACGACCAGCTCTCAAGGTACGACTCGAAGGTTAATTGGAAAGGGAGGAGGAGGACGACCAGCTCTCAGGGTACGACTTGAAGTTTTAGGATGAACAGGCAGGACTAAAGAGTCAAAGCTCAACCCATTAAGTGAGTACGACTGATTTTGATTGCTGTCGCCGGAGGCGGCTAGTTTATTGTGCACCTCATACCCATCCTGTGAGCGGTAGCGGCAAAAGCATTACAGAGGGCACAAAAGGTCTTTATCAGACCTCATCTTAGATTATTACATAAACAATTTCTCTTTATCCTTCACACCTTATAGTTACAATGTCAGTTACAGAGAATGTTCTATTTCAAGAGCTATATATTAACAGTAATTCATTATACATAATGGTAGATCTTATCGCTAAGACATAATAGTACGAATGCCTTCCCTTCCTGCATTTGACTGATCATAATAGGAAGCCATTATACCTCTGCTACGTCATTCACAAAATTCCCTGATTGTTTTAACTGATTGTAGGATGTTCCTCCACAGAAGGGTATACTACTTACTCTACTCTATGCAATTGTATAATAAGTGTAATGCATTCTGTAGTAATTCTACTATCTATATACATTCTATTCTAATTCTATATACATTCTATTCCACACTAACGATTAAGTAATTGTTCTGGGCTTGTAGTTCCATGTTGGACTGTGTAGTTGTAAACCCCGTTCTCCCATGTGTTGCTGCCTGCATTAAAATTCCACAAGAAACAGTCAGCTTAAACTTGAAGCATCTGACTTGCATTTGACTTCATCATGTTGGGGTGGAAGGTGGGCCAAGGGTGGGCCAGCGCTCTCACCGGGGCCAGATTCACGAAGCAGTTACGCAAGCACTTACGAACGTGTACATCTTTCCCTCAATCTTTGACGGCTTTGGTTACATTTATTAAACAGTTTACAAGCATGAAAACTTGCCAATTAACTGTTGTTATTGTTATAAACAGCCTCCTGGTGCTTCGGAGCTCGTTAACTGTTTAATAATTGTAAACAAAACCGCCAAAGATTGAGGAAAGATGTACAGGTTCGTAAGTTCTTGTGTAACTGCTTCATGAATCTGGCCCCGGTCTCTAGCTCCTTGTGCCCCACTTGCGAGTCTTTTTGTACCTGTCGTGTTACAATTTAACTTTCCTGGCGTTTGCATTTTTTCGAACCTTGTCGATGGAGATGATTTGCACAATTCCTCTTTTTACAGTTGATGACTGTTAATGGCTTAAGTAATTTTAATGCTCGTGTCTCTCTTGACTTGGCCCAATAACCACTTTTAACACAAGAAAATTAAATGGAAAACAGCTTAAAAACGACAAGCCAGTGTAATGAATGCCTACAAAAATATAAATGAAACAACACCTATTACAGTATCTATATTATCATTTTTTTTAAGAAACCTCAATTTAATACTGTATATCAACTATAGGCTGGAGAAGTGCAGTAGTTACACGGGAGCTTGGGCCATTCCTTAAATCACTTGTAATTAACGTTTACACAGACATCTGAATCGGACAAAAACAATCTAAATCTGAACAAATCCACAAGGGGCCGTGACGAGGATTCGAACCTAAGTCCAAGAGCATCCCAGACGCTGCCTTAATTGCAACCAGAAATTCTACTGAATTTACTTGGATCCTGCAGCCTCTCCGAGACACAAAGCAGGATTTTACACAACTCCCCCCATGCACTCGAGCTATTGAAATTGAAATTGAAATAAGTTTATTGAGGTAAAATGCACACAAAGGGATGAGGTAGCTCAAGCTATTCTCACCCCGTTCAGTACATCGTGTTAATACATACATAGACACACATCACAACCAACCAATAAACATATTACCGAACATTCTGAGAGATAAATATTTCCTCCTTTACACAAGTACTCGAGCTATGTCAATAGGCCGTTCTACCTCTTCGCCCTTACTTCATTACACACAGAAATCGCAATAGCGTGATGTATCAAATGAATTGCCCCTTGTGGATTTGTTCATTTGATACATCACGCTATTGTGATTTGTGTGTTCAATCTAAATCTACTTAACTGTATAGGGAGCAGCACGTCCGCCTGGCAGCGCGCAGCAGACGCCTCTGAGGGCGACGTGTGGGCCTCCCTCAGGCAGGTCACTCTCCACGCCCATTACATATGACACTCAAACGATGCTTAGTAAATTCACAACTGACCAACAATGTTTTACTAATTATTAATTAATAAAGGAGTCTGGTAATGAATACTACTGACTAACAGTTTCCAAATTAAAGTGCATATTGTTACAGCAAAGTAGCCTCTACGGTTGGCAGCTCTGACAGTCCCAAGCCATCGCAAAAATATCATGTTATCCCAATATGTAATAGACCTGTACGTGTATCTTTGGCTTCACCTCATCTCTGGCTTCACTAATAAACTATGCAGATTGTTTAAAGTAATAATTCAAACATGCGTCTTCATTTAACATGTCACTGGACTGCTACTCGAAGGTTCCATTTCATGATCAATAATTACAATTAATTAATACTACCACAGGCTGAAAACGTGAACCTGGAGGGTTAAAGTTAGATAATATTACAAAGTTATGATATGTAATCACCGAGCCATGACAATTACCCATACAGAGTACAAGTATTTTCTTACATACAGTTGACTCGTATGCATTTCCAGCTCCATCAATATTCACTTGTTATATTCTTTCTAAATTTAAAGAGGTTGTTCTTGTCCAAGTTTTTTTTAATATATTCCCCTTAGTATCTTGTATGTTGTAATCATATGTTTTTTTATGCTCTAAGAGCTGAGAACAGAAATGTTTTCACTCATTTAACTAATTTTTGTAGCCTAATCCTCTTAGCACTAATCTTGTTGCAAAACCCCTTGTTTTTTCAATTTAATGTTTTATGCTGCATAGGGTATGGATTCCAGGCTGGTGATGCAAATTTAATATTAGTCTAACGTAGGCAGTTAATATTGCTTTAAAAGCATCCATATTTTGGTTTCTAAATAGCATCTATCATTGCCAGCTTGCCATACGCTGCCAGTTACCCCCATGCCTTATATCTGTTCTTGAAAGTGTAAATGGAATTTGTTTGCTTCCATTATCACCTAACCAAATTATTCCATTGATTTAATACTGTCACTCAAACTCGATACTTTCATATATCCCTGTGACTTACAGTAGTTATACTGACAATTTCCTTGTGTTATATTTCCAGACACTCAAAACAGGTTAGCCTTTTCAACTGCATAAATACCTGTTGTCTCAGTTCACCTAGTAGTAAATAGGTACAGTACCTGGGAGACAGGCGACTGCTGTGGGTTGCATTTTGAGGAAGGGGAGGGAAAAAAGAGTGTGGATTTAGACAGGATGAGCCAACAAGATTTCTGCAATACTCCCTAATTTTTATGCTCTTATCTACAGTATTATATTTCATTCCTTCCTGTTTCTTCTCTCTCTCAATTACTGTATTGTATTTATTACCAACAACATAATTCTATGTAATTCTATAATTTTCCATTTTCATCCTTATATTGAGCAATATACAATTGTGTTATTCTCTCCGTATGCTTGTTCAGGTACTTATATTTTTTGTAATATTACTGTTACTATTTGCACTATATTGTACATCAATGTACTATCTTTGTTGCTTACAAACTCTAGTTTAGGTCAGCCTCTCTTGATTTTTTTTCTCCACTTCCCCTCCCCATATTCACATTATTCGTAGATAATGTATAGTACAATATTATGTCTCCCATAGCATACAGGTCAGGAAAAGAAAGTAAAATGCATAGTTTCTGAATAGGCAGAGTACCCAAGCTTAAGACCACACAGTTATAGTAGTGTAAGCTCAGATTGCCTTTCAACAACACCCTGCAGTGAACATCTTGTATTTTGACTTCCTCAGACTGCTGTACAAACTCCAGGAAAAAGAGCGACTACGAGAAGAAAGACTTTATGAGTTGGAAGAAAGGGCCTACATGATGTCTAGCGTGAATGTTCCATTTACCAACAATCTCGATATGATACCTCAGGTATAATGATACAATACCCCAGGTGCAATTATACACTATCCCAGTTGCAATACCACTGTTACTGATCTTTTAAAGATCCTACTAGTGACTCGGCCTCATGAAGACACTTCTCTCTTAACATTGTTCTGCATTTTTATACCAATAACAAATATCTGAACAGCTGGAACAGTATGTCCCTTATCCTTCCCATGTATTCTGAAATTTACAATTTAGTATTTAAACGTGAAACTCTTGTCCTAAACCTTTTTTTTCTTCTTCAATGACCAAGTAAATATTTGTCTCTGAATATTGATTTCAGTGTAAATAATAAAATTCAAAAGTATTTCTACTGTATGACAGAAGGCAAGAAGTGTAGAAATATATTTAAAACATTTACATATGACGTTAAAAACTTTTAAAATATTTGTGGAATTTGAATGTTGTAATGCAGTTATATATTTTTTGTGTTTCAGCGAAGGATAGTACAGCTTATCTAATGAGACAAGCAGCAGCAGGATCAGCAGCAGCAGCAGCATGAATGGGTAAGGATAACAACAGGTAAAAAATAATTGGTAAAATACTGTAATGAGTAAAAATGCTGCAATTTGTAAAAATAATAATAGGTAAGAATAATAAGGATACGTTTATGAAATTAACACATGTCGACTATCAAAGACCTGTGTGTCACTGACCTTAGTGTTTCACTCGGCTTTTCTAATACTATGAACATTAAATTTGTCTTTACAGTACTAAGCAACATAAATGCTATATTCATATATAATTATTTTTTAATTAAATTACAGTGCAAGGGACACACTGACAGATGCAGAGAGTTGAAGAAAATCTATGAATAAATTCATGACAGAACTCGTCATCTGAATGGAACATGGACCAAAATAATTGAGAAAGACATTCTTTATACAGTAACTGAATTATACCCTGACCCAAGGAGACATGAAAGTGAAGGACCACAGAATATGGAACCAGACGTAAAAAGACAAACCACACGGAGGAAAGCTTGGACCATCTCCTTCCCTCATCACAAATCGACTTCAGAATGATCCAGGACAGACTGAAACGTCGTCGTTCCTTCACCTTCTAGTGTGTGGTCTGGTCAACACAACTGCCACCTCTTCACTCACAAGAATTTCAGACCTTGGTACAAAACAGTAAACTTCAGCAAACATCTACAAGACGAATGACACAACTAGCTTCTGATGGATACGTCATTTCAAGCTCCTTCGCAAAAAGTGGTGAAAATTATGATACTGGAGGTGAAGGAGATGGGATCAGAGGCAACTCAGAAGACAATGGCAGTAATAATATTACCTCTAACACACCAAGTTCACAGTCTTTCCAGATGCTGAAGAACATTACTAAGAATATTCACGTGATTCCGAGTATTTTCGTAATTATGTATCCTCTTAGGCTTCTACCACTATTTCATACACATACAACTTCAATGAAAGGTGTTTAAAAGTCTAATTTTCTAATTGTGGTAAAGGTAGCACTTCTTTTAATAAATTATTTATTCACTTTAAAGACTTTCAGTAATATCCAAGTGTAGAAAATTAGTCTTACCAAGAAAACATTTAGGATGATTTTGATGAGTGAGTGCAAAACTGGGTAATGTGAACAGTGAATAATAATGAAAAGGTTATACAATACAGTACATACATACTGTATTTACAAAAAAGCATGTGGCTAACCATTCATGTTATACGGGCAATGCAGATGACCAAATACTGCATTATAATAACTTTTCACAGAAAAAGTGGCATATTTAAATACATATGTATTAACAAATTCAAGCAAATGTGAAAATTTAAAGGAGTGTATGTTATTACTGTACATAATTTTAGCAATAGCATGGATATTGAATATTATCCTCATCTTCAAAAAGACATAGGCCTGTGTCAGAAAAGGTTCAATCCAGAATGACAAGAATCATTCCAGAACTAAGAAAAGTCTCATGGCTGAGAGCATCAAGAATAATTACTGTACTCTGCAAAGAAGGCTCAACAAAGCTGATCTCATAGAAACCAATAAATATTGAACAAATTAGAAAACATTGAAAGGTAATGTTTGTTGCCTCACAGGGGCAACAACTCTAAGCTCAACAAGCCACAATGTAGGACATGCTTTTTCACCAAAATGTAATAAATCTGTGGAATCGTCTATGAAGTGAAACCATAAATTCCAAGCTTGCACTGTACTCTTAGGTTCAAGATAAATCTAGAATTTTTTTTAAGAATAATGGGGAAGTCCTTTGACAAGCAAATACTTCCTGTACCAGTTGAGGCCATCACAGTGATGGTGGCTCTCAAGTTCAGGTAAACAAACAGGATAATTCTGAATGAGCAAAGAGTGAAAAATGGTAGGGTGGGGGGGGGGTGTAGGGAACTATCAGGAGAAAGCACCAAGCACTTTATAACACTGGGAAGGGGTCAGGATAAGGATGTGGGACAGGGCGGGGAAAGAAATGGTGCCCGACCACTTGGACGGTCAGGTACTGAACACCGACCTGCATAACGCGAGACCGTCACTCTACCATCCAGCCCATGTGGGTGGACTTCACTAACAGGAATCAACAAGAACTGACAGCATCAGTCTATTACCTAAAGTTGGCACCAGGCAATGAAGACTAGCATCATCTGTAACCACTACAATAAGGAATGCTAAAGTCATCCCAAAGAAAATTTTGAATATATTTTTTGTCCATTTTTGTATTTATCTTCATCTATTTTACCTTACAGTACTTTTAAAATATTTATTTATTTATTTAATATTTGTCTATGTCTACGTGCTCAAAGATGCGTGTACGATGGAAAAAATGAACACGTCCAAATAATGGCAAAAAAAGCTTGGAAAAGAAATTCTTGACGAACCAAACGGGGTCTAATCTCAATTAGTTCACCTAAACAAGATTGTATAGTATGGAAGATATGTACTTTAGTTTCATTGACAGCACTCCCAACTACTAGAATCTGTACACAACTGAAATCAGAACTACCTTGTTATATAAAAAAAAAAGGCTATTCTCTATATTTTATGTCCCCCATTTCCCTTGTAGTAGTAGTTTCCTAACTACTAGCCACATATCAGTGGCTCATTCTCATGATTTCCATATTATCGTCATATATTTTTTTTGTACACAGGTTACAGGAATAGACAATTCCAGACTCCTGTTACCAGTCTTAAGAACATTCCTTCCACTTCAGTCACGTTAAGTAATTATCAAAGAAGGCACCAAGCCGGGAAGGCTATGTAGCACCAGTCACGTTAAGCCATACTTTAGTAATAATACTTCAGCATTGCCTTCGGCATTATTTCACAATCGACTTGAGAATGGTCCAGGACGGACCGAAACGTCGTCGTCCCTTCACCTTCTAGTGTGTGGTCTGGTCAATATACTTTAGCCACGTTATTGTGACTCATCGCCTGAATACTTCAGCATACTTCTAGTAATAATACTTCTGGATCACAACCCAGATAAAATCACTGGAGAAGTGTGGGGCGAGTTGATATATGGAACTGTGAACATCTTACTTAATGAGCACTAGCGTGTGCATCATCAGCCACAGATTAACAAGTTCCCTACTTATAGCAACATATAAGCACATTTGCATACAAGCTACAAATGTCTTCTAGTTTAGTGTTAATATAACCTCTGAAAGTAAACTCTGGAAATAAACACAGAAAATTACCACTATCACACTATGACATTCTCCTGATATTGAACTGTGGCAATATTTTGTTGCTACCCACTGTGGAATATCATCATTCCATATTATACTTCACAGAACTTCCATCTCTTAGGTATTTTGCATGGAAAGTCAAAAAGATATTCTCATAATTTATGTATAAAGTAATATACTTAGAGGTTATACATTTTTTCCTTTAGCTGGTTTACACAAAAAAACAATAAAATACTCTGAATGTACCAGTTTTTACAGGCATGTAAGGAATCAATTCTTTGGTTTCCTGAAAGAGTTGGCAATATTGGGGGGACTGACATTTCCAATTGCTTTGCTGTGTAAAAACTGAGGGTATGTAACATTATGCTTATTTACAATAAATTTACAAATTTTAAAATAAACTTTTTAATTAACACAGGGACACAATAATACTTCTGAAGCCTGCAAAGAAATAACAGAAGTGGAGTATCATGTCGAATTGGCCTAAATATAAAAAACTTCTTGAGCATATTAAGAAATACATTGCAGAACTTCAAGGAAAACAAACAGAAACAAAATTTCCCAGTCCTGCTGTAACAAAACTGGCAGACCATCGGCACCATCTACCACACAAACTCCACTAATACTCCACCTGGTTATTTCCCTCGTCGTTCAGGTTACAGAATGCCTCCCGACTACTGGCTGCAAAATATATAATAAAAAAAATTCACTTTACAAACTCACCTGAAATCACCTGTGAATATAAAGAGATGTAAATATAAAGTACTTTATAAGCTAAATACACAAATGTTTCTCGAATGTCGTAGATCTGAACCTATATCGGTAAAATGGCTGAGTAACTAACTGGGGGCCAGCTCTGCTTTTTCACTTAAAATACTTTCCCAGCTAGTGGGCTGGGAATTAACCACTGCGGTGAGAGCCAAAGTAACACAACTTGCTCCAGTGTGGAGACTGAAACTATCAAATAATGATGGAATGACATATTCTCCTGATATTGAACTGTGGCAATATTTTGTAGCTAGCCTAGCCAAGCTTTGCCTATGTAATAGCACCTTATCAAAGCTTTGCCAATCATATTTGTATTCAATTATTTAACCAATTAAAATCATAAATAAGATATACAATAAAGGGTCAATCATATTATGAAAAAAATTATCTAGACAGAATAGCTTGTAGGAAAAAGATTGCGGCACTTGCGTGAACATTAGCCTACTGACGGCTATATGCTACAGACACTATTTACCAAGAGCTCTTGCTAAGTTCTCCACAGCCAACTGTAAAAATGTTCTAGATGCAACGTTTAAATGAAAAAAAAACAATTTTTATATGAAAATGTTCTATATATAACAAGAAGAATCATTCAAACTAGTAAGAACTTAGCAAAGACTATTGTTGAAATACTGCCTTACGTGAATATCTCAAGGTATAAAGCCTTTAAAAGTGGGAGTAGATAGTCGACTAGATCTTATGTTTTCTTTGTTGTTGAATACTGAACATCTCAAAAACATCTAAGTACTGTCTAGATGCTTTGTATCCATTGGGCGACTCACAGTTGCACCTCACTCAAATTACCAAAGCAGGCAACGAGTAAGAACAAAAAAAAAAACACAACACAGAACTTGGTCAGGAAGAACATACGACCTAGTTGGGGCAATTAAATATGCCACTTACTCTTTCCATAATGGCAAACGGTTGTTACATGCACACGTGTCCAGCATCATGTTGTGAATGATTAGTAAAGACTTTTCCATGTTGATAAATGATTTAAAATATTTTTTTTGGTTTTTAATTTGTCATATAAAATTCTTGAGCCACTGCCTGACCTGTAGCAGACATGGCAAGGAACAACATTCTTTAATGCTAATCTGCCAACTATTTTTTATTTAAAAAAAATTATAAATCTATACAATTTCTAGCTTTACTCGCTTACAGTTAATCAATACATAAATATAAAGTTAAATATGAAAGTTAATTTTTTTTTAGACTAACATTCCCTCTATACACCATATCAACAGGTGTAGCCTTATCAAAGCCGTGATCTGATCATCGTCGTCACCGCCTCCACACCCCACAATGAATTGTAATGCACTCATTAACATTTTGGTGTTCGCCTCATCTATGCCTGAAAGCCTCTCTTGCTAGGAGGAACAAGATGCTCAGGGAGATCATTGGGCAAGTCGTTGCCGTCCAATTTGATGTTGATGAGATGCATTGCCAGCGCAAACTCGTCTGCATCAAGCATGCCATCTTTGTCAATGTCGGACATCTTCCAAACCTTACCCAGTACTGAATTGGGCAGCTTAGACTTGAGCATCTCTTGTTTAGCCGCTGGAAATACAAGAGGAACAGGGTTATAATTAAATCATGGATTAAAAAACAAAGTCAATTTTAAGACATGACTACATAAGAATTACAGGGGTATTTTCAATCTTGATGTACAAGTTGCAATATCAAACTAACTTTAACCAGCTTTTTAATTAAGAACAAATACATAAAAAGGTCAAAATTATATATATATATATATTTTTTTTGGGGGGGTGCATACTGTAGCTGCTGGTAAACACAGCTGCAGTCTATAAGATGGTGATAAATTTTAATTTTATGACAAAGTTTTGGTAAAGTGGAGAGAGAGAGAGGGCAGTGTCCTTGGGACACTGGGGCTGTAGATACACCCCACATGCAGAGAATAGGCCACAATGACTTGTTTGAAAATAAATAACTGAACTCAGACACACGAAATTAAAGTCTTATTTTAGTCCGTTGAAGATGTTTATAACTGTTGGAGAGTAATTCTTTTGGTTTTGTGAGAGGCTGCATCTAAATTCTGAAGATGTTCATTGTATTGATAATCTCTAAGAGTCTCCTGTGTAAGAAATGGTATAGTGCCTTCATTTTGTAAGTCAGCATCTGGAGAAGGATCTAATTCTTATGTTCATGGGACATGTGAAGCTGGTCTGTTGTAAATCTGATACTTATGGAGATATTTGCTGCAAGGTTGTGCCTTGTTCTGAACCTCTTTTCAGCTGATTAGATCTGTTACGTCCAGAGGGGTGCAAGTGAATCCCAGCCCTGGTCTGAAAATTATCTTGTATAGGCAGAGTTTTACGAGTGCTGTTGCTTAATCTGTAGACGAGCAAGGTAGCTTCTCAATAGCTCACTTCTCATTAACATATTTCCTGGAGTTCAGATATCTAACAATTTCATAGACTAGTATTGTATATGTTATGAATGCCTATCTGCACCGATTCATTCCCCACTTTCATTTTCTAATGTATAAGGATAAAAGAAATTACAATGTTGAGGTGATTGCCCAATTTCTTTCACATTTGGCAAGTACTGCTAGCTTTACATTTGCTTCTCATAATGGTGATGCGTTTCTTTCCACTCTGGGCTAGATGTTATTACATTCAGTACATCACATGATGTGATAATGATACGAGGTGGTATGACAATGATGGACTGGAAAAGGGAGGGCAGTTTGGAACGGAGCGAGGAGTCCATATCATATGACCACCATACTAATGCATGCCAACATCTTCCCATTCTCTGTGGCTATACATGGATATACATAATGCTTTTGTGTTATACAATTACTACACAACCGATACCAAGAAACTCTCATTCCTCTAGTTCCACGAAGTAGTCATTTCGTCACGAGTATACTTAGAGTATAGGGATTAGCCTCTCAAAAATTACATCATACATGCTGGTGATGAACATTAGGATGACAGCAGTGCTACTAGTGACAATGTTGCAACACCCGGCCCATCAGGTGTGTGTGGCGGCCACTCTTCTTTACCATTATGTACTTTATCTTATGGTATTGGTACCATTCTTATATTTGTTCTTAAATGTAAATATTTATTTAGAGCATTCTATTGCAAACAATTTGATACCAAATTGAATGATGTAGCACAAAAATTGCGATATGAAAGCTGGGAAAAAAAAAAAAAAAAAAAAAAGAGTATAAACATCGCTCGGGCTACCTTGGGGTGCGCAGCGGCCTGCCCCTCGGGGCCACAAAAGTGTTCATGATGAAATCTGAGATAAGGAAATCACAATAATGTGATCTATGAGAAAATCCCTGATATGATGAGGAGATTAAACCAGCATACTGTGTAATCAAAGACTTACTCAGAGAAAAAATCTGACCAACTCTGGAATACATATATAATAAAAAAAAAAGTATATACTATTAATACTGTACATATTTGAGCTTAGATTGCAAAAACGTAATTACACGAAAAAAACTTCCTACCTGAACCAGTAATCTTGCCATCAACAGGGTTAAGGTTGTCGAACAGCTGGTCATACTTGTAGCGGTCTTTGGCAACTATCCAATCAGGGTCACCTGCTCCTGCATCGGCTCCCTCACCTCTCTTGAACCCAAAGACAGTGTTGTCATTCATCACACCATCAAAAGCACCACCTGATGGAGAAACAAGTTTAAAGATAACAAAATGTTACCAATCATATTATTATTTACAAACAAAAACTACTTTGGTGGCAACAGACTTGTGTATCTACTCTTTGTAACACTTTCCTCTCAATACAGCTCATTGCTGTGGGGCCATAAGCAATAGTGGTATATAGTGCTAGCTCAATAATAATAATAATATTATTATTATTACAGTATTATTATTATTATTATTAATGAGGGATATAGGAAAATCAGTAGAATCGTCCTGACAGGGCTGGAAATCTAGAACACTGGGGTGAAAGGGCTAAACTCTCCAATCCACAAAATCCAGTTTTGCTGCACTATACAATTAAGCAAAAGCTGTCATATGCCTATGTCAGTAACTTAGCACCATCGTTCAAATAGAAATTTATGTTAAATGTTTGGGTGTTGAAGTGAAGTCAAAAGTTGCTGAGGAGATCGATAGGCTTTGCAACCTCTTAATTCATCAGTTTAAAATCTTGTATATCTATAAACTGTAAATTAATAAAATTCATTATCACTATCCCTTCAACTTTAATGAGTAAGGAGGTATATGCCAGGAAAGAATAAAAGTCTGCATGAAATATGTTACAAGATATACAAAATTTCACTAGACTTGTGGTGTCATATGCCACAGTACCACCACCACCACCACTACCAAAGACAAAAACCACACATACACAAATATTTCACATACTCCATTAGACTTTTGCACAAAAATAAATTACTTATCAAGAATAAACTGATAATCATTCATTCTCTTATAACACACTGCATTCACACTAGTTCAATGTCCATGCAAGTCTAATGCTATCAACAAACACATGCCACAATTGAACTTGTTTCATATGCCTCGCTATTGGTCTCGCTATCTGCCTCGCTATTGGTCTCGCTATCTGCCTCGCTATTGGTCTCGCTATCTGCCTCGCTATTGGTCTCGCTATCTGCCTCGCTATTGGTCTCGCTATCTGCCTCGCTATTGGTCTCGCTATCTGCCTCGCTATTGGTCTCGCTATCTGCCTCGCTATTGGTCTCGCTATCTGCCTCGCTATTGGTCTCACTATCTGCCTTGCTATTGGTCTCACTATCTGCCTCGCTATTGGTCTCACTATCTGCCTCGCTATTGGTCTCACTATCTGCCTCGCTATTGGTCTCACTATCTGCCTCACTATTGGTCTCACTATCTGCCTCACTATTGGTCTCACTATCTGCCTCACTATTGGTCTCACTATCTGCCTCACTATTGGTCTCACTATCGGCCTCCCTTCATTCCCTCGTAACTACTCTGCATGCAAAGTTAATATAAAAATATTCTTTCAATCTTAAGGTCGTGGATTTTCATATTTAATATAATTCACAACTTAATTTACCCTCTCGGTACCATTTATGCAAATAAGACCATCTCTACCGCTCTAACTTCCAAGTGTTTAAACTTGTGCCACACCTTCTGGCTTCAGCACTTCCTATTGTCCTCTCTACTACAGTTTTCATTGCATCAGCAACGGATTAACTTCTACATATATGTACAGAACATCAGTCTAGAGCAGACTATAGATGCTAAAGTTATTTGCCTTCATTGTTGTCAGTACTTTAGCTTTCTTTTCAACCATTCTCCAATATTTATGTCAAACGAGTCACACACAGTAAACGACTCGCTCTTATATCAACACTGATTCCTTCATGAAAAGTTCACTACACTTAAAATGGCCCAATTTCCATTCATGATTCTCTTTATTAATTGCTTTGTAAAGATCTACAATTACCTTGTACTAGTATTCATTACGGCCTTTCTTGTATGTTGTCTCCACAAAAACCTTGATTCCATTTAGTACACAATGCTACTTCCTCTAGTAATAGTTGCGATTCACATTCTTTCAGCAACTACCCTCATGTACACAATTCACTATACCCACAACAGTTGTGCTTCTGTAATTACTGCACTGACATTCACCCATGCTCTTGAACAGTGATTCAATCTTGACTCTCGTCACTATACTTCATAACGTTACTTCTGCTAAATCAGGAGATAAATTAGAACAGAAGAAACTGCTAAAAATGTATAGAAAGACAAGGATGAGAATAAGCTTTACCAAATACTGTTTTGCATGCGATCAGCTAGCCATATTTCTCCAGTGAATTTGACACGACCCTTACAGGCAAAATATCATTCATCTCCAATAAAGTAAATGTTCGTAAACTTGGTATTTCTATATAAATGTAGATGATGTGTGGTAATAACGTGGCTGAAGATATGATGATAATAGTCCAGGACAGACCTAAACTTCATCGTTTCTCATTTTCTGATGTGTGGTTTGGATAGAATTTCTATACGAATCATTCATAGCTATTTCTTTTCTCTGCAATATTTAATGTCCCTCCCCCCCACACACACACACACACTTGTACTTTTGTATTATAAAAGTACACCTGCAAATAACAGTTCTTAATTGATATGAGATAGTTTATATCAACAATTTTCAATACATATTAATAAATGCAAACAACTGCAAATTCGAACATGGATGTAGACTATTTCCAAACATGTAACTTTGGCCTATTGATTTGTGTCACAACCTTTTATTCTACAATTTCCCTTGAATCTTGAACCATCAACAATGATTTATGCAAATTTTTGCATTACAATACTTGTTTCAGTGGCGATAGAAAGTTTTAAAATAAAATGAAATAAGATGTGCTGCAGTTAGTTATGGAGAAAATAAAACAGGTGCCACGGAAGTCACTGAAACAGCTTTATACAACCTGTCATAAGGATCGTCCATTCCATACGTGACTGACATTGGCCCAGCATATCAGATGTCCCATAATAATGTGGAGAGGGACCCATGGTTAATGCATAAGCTTTCTTTGCCTTCAGTCAAGTAAGCTAAACAAACAAAAAATAAGAAATATGCATGTTCAAGCGATTCATTCATAAACACATCAGAAAATGGTATTTCAAATTCTACAATAAAGAACTACCATTCAAATATGACTGTCAAAGTTGTAAAGTTGAGTACAAAGAAAATTTGTATTTGTAAAAATTACAATAAATAAAAAAAAATATTGACAATTATTATTCACAATAGATTGAAGTTTCAAATATTAATCGTACACATTGGTCTACATCTTCGGTACACACCAGGGGGTCCTGGGTTTAATTCCCATGCAGGGAACAACAGTTTAACAACAGCTACTTATTTATTCATTATTAAATGGTGCTGTAGCCTTGACTTGCACAACTGTGCTGAGAGCTGCAAGTGCATGCACCAGCTTTGGTTGCTGTGGCAGTACTGAGGCTCTCACAGCCAGGAGGGATGCAGACAATTTTCACAATATGGCGTCTATTTACTGGAGTCCTGGGGCCAGATTCACGTAGCAGTTACACAAGTACTTACTACTCTGTACATCTTTTCTCAATCTTTGGCGGCTTTGTTGACAATTATTAAACAGTTAACGAGCCCCTAAGCACCAGGAGTCTGTTTATAACAATAACAGCAGTTGATTGGGAAGTTTTCATGCTTGTAAACTGTTTAATAAATGTAACCAAAGCTGTCAAAGACTGATGAAAGATGTAAACGCTCATAAGTACAGTACTTGCGTAACTGCTTCGTGAATCTGGCCCCTGAAGAATATGATGTGCGCCCTGTGTACCCACATGAGTTTTGAATCATTCACTGTATCTAAAAATGCCTTAAGGGGCTATGCCCATTACCGGGTATGCACGTTAAGGCACTATGCACAGTGCCGGGATTAATGGGCAAAGGTGACTCAATATTTGTGGCAAGAGCATGAGAAAATTTATTTAAGAACAATATAGGTAATCTGAGAAGCATTTGTCGTTTAACCCTTGGACAGCAGCAATAGGAATCATTCCTGCCTATGTGCAAAAATATAAAAAATTCAAAAAATATTTTTTTCCTTTTTGTAGAATTATTAATTTGTATACAAAATGTAAGAGAAAGACTAAAATAATTTAATATCTTTTTACTGGGTGGAGCCGGTCTGAAAAGTTGCCCCGGTGGCTAAGTGTTCTGGCATCTGTCAACACATGATGCCCAACTATGCTGACACTAAGATATGCCAGACCACTCGTGTTCCCCTAGGATGTTTCCCAGATTATTTATCACTTGCTTCTCTTTATTTACAAGAGTATGTGTGTGTTGAATAAACTTGATAAATAACAATTCAGATGCCATGTGATAATAGTTCAATTGATGATTGGTTTAGCTGGTATACTTCCTTACAACCATATAGAGTAGTGAAAAGCATATAAACATAATATACAATGGTGTTGGGCTCTGGGCAATGACATGTAGCCTAATTGGCACCATATGGGCGAGAATATAGATTAGAACAAAGAAGTAAGCCACCAATGTGCCCCCCCACGGCAGACTCCTAGTACAAGACGCGTGATAATGGTTCAATTGATGATCGATTTATCTGGTATACCTCATTACAATCATACAGAGTTATGAAAACCATATGAACACCATTGTATACATATCATGTAATTATGATTGAATTTTATACAATGACAGCATTCACCTAGTAACATTCATAATAACTGCATTCACATAGTAATGTAACCATGACATGATAGCAGGATTTTTTCATAGGTCAAGGTAAACTCCATTACATCCACAGAGCTATTATATCCTTATTTGCATCATACATGTAAAACCCGGACAAATAGTTTATATCGTCATATGACGATACCCTATGAATCAACATTTGGTGATAACCGTTGTTTAAGGATTAAGGGTATATCGAACAACTCTTGTGGAAGCATGTCGAGTATGGAAACCAATGACTGAAGAAAAATGGTGGGGGTGGTGATGAAAAGTTGTTAAATAATTGGAGAATAAAAGTGGTGAATGAAGAATAATTAAGTAAATTTGAGGATGGGAGAAAAAGGTCAAGATGACGGGCAGAGATGGCAAGTGCAAGAAAACCTGAGTGTGCAGGTGAACAATCTCCGACAAGTTACAATGAACAGGATAAAGCATACAAAATTACAATGTTATTTATCCTTAGCAAATAAGAATAAAGGAAGCTGAAGGAAGCTTCCATTTGCCCATGGAAGGCAACTCCTATTTATACCCAACCACAAAAACACCCTTGTATACACACACACACACACACACACACATTACATTTGAAACAGAGCAATCCCACACCTTTTATAATTCCAGCCAAAGTAACCCATAAATCAAGATTTGTATTCTATAACCAGTATTTACCCAGGTCTATTCTGAATATAAATTTGTCCAATTTGTATCTGTTTTTTGTGTTCTATTTTGTGTCCATACAGTTAGCACCCTATAAATATTTTCTTCCATCTACTAGAATGCTTCTCTCCTTACAGTACATCAGTGGATACCTTACTAGTGTGTATTGCGGTCAAATTTTCACATGGAAATTATATACCTGCACTCTGAAAATCTTTATTTCCCTCAGAATACCTTGATCCATCCTTCCTATCAAATCTATTTTGCAGGCAAGGACCTCTTCAATTCATGGTAATGGGAAATGGGGTAATAATGATGCATTAAATCATATAATCAACAACAGACTGAATAATAAAAATGGATGAATGTGCAAATCAAAAACAGAGTATACAGGTCACTTTTATAAAGCTGATCAAGTGTTTACTTTTAAATACTGTACTTCATTCTAAAAACTTTTGTACTGTTGTCATGACAGTGTATGAAATGTACCAGCTATCCAAGCTAACACCAATCAACAAATTGCACTTACCACGGATGACAGTATTTTCCTTATTTGAGGCAGCCTCCTCAACTGGAATCATGGCCATCAAACGAGCTATGTCCTCCGCTAGCATTCTGTCCACAGCTTCCAATAGTCGGGGCTTCATAACATTAAACTTGGTGAAATCGTGATGCTGAAGTTGTTCCTAGGGAAAAATAGATAGTGTTACATTTGCTGAAACTTTCTCAAAGAAAACAATATTTGTTTCACTGTTGTATAAAGACAATTTGATCAACTGTTTGGCTTATTTCAATTTTCCTTCCTTGTACTACAGCACAACTTATTTTTTATTACAGTACTACATTATCACATCACAAAATGTCGTAACATATCACCTATCATTATTGTGCCCAAGAAAAAAAATTACAAGAACAAACGTAAACTAAATTTAATAAACTTTTGTTTATATAGTTTGTTCACGAATAATAGGCTATTGGGTGGTTTTAGTCACCCCTTTTCCACCACAATTTAGTATGCATTTAGAGAAGGAATGCAATAGGTAGCGTGGAGATCACACTGAGCTTGTACATGGGAATAAAATGCCCTGTGGGTATGAGTGCTCTCACAGCACGTCCCTTTGGCACCAGATGGTTATCTTGAGATGATTTCGGGGCTTTAGTGTCCCGGTGGCACGGTCCTCGACCAGGCCTCCCCCCTAGGAAGCAGCCCGTGACAGCTGACCAACACCCAGGTACCTATTTTACTGCTAGGTAACAGGAGCATAGGGTGAAAGAAACTCTGCCCATTGTTTCTCGCCGGCACCTGGGATCGAACCCGGGACCACAGGATCACAAGTCCAGCGTGCTGTACGCTTGGCCGACCGGCTCCCCAATAACACAACAAAGAGTGAATCATGAATAAACTCTTTGTATTACTGATAGAAAGTGCAAGCAAAGTAAAGCATTCCTTAAACAATAATAAAGCCATTCAGATAATATTTACTGTATCTGCAGCAAGTACTGTTACAGGTTGCTACAATAACCCAACAAGTACTGCTATAAGATCCGATGACTACACCACACACCAGAAGATGAGGAGATGACAACGTTTCGGTCTGTCCTGGACCATTATAAAGTCGATAATCGTCCAGGACAGACCAAAACATCGTCGTCGTTTCATCTTCTGGTGTGTGGTGTAGTCATCATATCTTCAGCCACGTTATTGTCTCATCGTCTGTTACAAGATCATTCGGCACAAAAGTATAGAATATACTTTAATTTCCAAACAGCTTAATCAGAACGAAGGTCCTTCATATAAGCCAAACCCCTGGCTCGACACTTAGATGTTAAAAAGCCTGTTAAGCAAAATTTGTTGTTTGTCAAATATATTGCTTTATCCCATTAGTACCCCATTGCTTGGCACTATTTAAGACCCACTCTTTATACATTCCCTGTTATTCCTTACGTTGCTGCATCAGTAAAACACTGACAGAATTTATGTCGCTGATCTGTGCATGCTGGTGTAACATGTTGACTATGCAGGCGATGAGTCAAAATAACGTGGCTAAAGTATGTTGACCAGACCACACACTAGAAGGTGAAGGGACAACGACATTTTGGTCCGTCCTGGACCATTCACAATTGACTTGAGAATGGTCCAGGACGGACCGAAACGTCGTCGTCCCTTCACCTAAATAACAGAGACAGTAAGGCAGCGTCTGGGATCCTCTAGGACGTAGGTTCGAACCCTCGTCAAGGCCCTTGTAGATTTGTTCATTTAACAGAGAAAGTATTTCTATTAAAACACTTAGCAATACACAGTAATCAAACTAACGTGACTGCATCAATGAGAAAATCAGCAGGAGCCGCGATAAGGATTCGAACCTATGCGGTGGGTGTTCCCATGCAAGTGTGGGTGTTCACACTAAGCAATGTAACACACAATGTTACATTGTGTGTTTTGTAACACACAATGTTACATTGTGTGTTATGAAGCACACAATGTAACAATGTACCCTTATATTACAACACCAGTGAAATGCATTCACAAACTTAATTCTAGAAAACTAAGTTGGACCCAAGACAGACCTGCATTCTCTTAATTTCTGGGAAGTCTCCAGGAGAGATCTGGTGTTCTCGTTGAATCTTGTCATAGATCGTACCCAAGTTCTTGATTAGTTCCTTCTTTTTATTTTCTCTGCCAAACATAGATGGCATTTCTTTCTTCAATTCTGAGATGATATATGCATGAACCTGCAAAGTAAAAATATAACTGCAAATACAATTTAAATACAAGTAATTGGAGCAGTAAGCATTTATTAAGGCAACAAATCAAGATTAAGAAAATATCAAACCAGCAAGTTCATGAATTGGCATGGAAAATGCCTACCATTGAATAAAAGTGTCTCATGCAGCCTATCTCATGGCAACAAATGGACAGAAGAAAGACTACAACCACTGTCAAGTAGTCAATACCACCAAAGACAAATTTAAAAGGCAAGTCTTCTACAGTATATAAATATTAAAGCTAAAGCCGTTCAACGAATGGTACTGTACCCCCGTTCTTATACCCAGACCTATCTCACAATATGTTTGACCAGACCACACAGTAGAAGGTGAAGGGACGACAACATTTCGGTCCGTCCTGGACCATTCTCAAGTCGACAATCGACTTGAGAATGGTCCAGGACGGACCGAAACGTTGTCGTACCTTCACCTTCTACTGTGTGGTCTGGTCAAACTACTTCAGCCACGTTATTGTGACTCATCGCCTGTCTATCTCACAATACATTGTTATGAACATTCTTTCAAACAAAAATACCACCCCTCCCATTCATTATAAAATAGCTAATATGATAAAAAGCTAATTTTATCACACTATTCACAAGACTAAGGGTTATATTGTAACTATTAGTGTTGAGTAGCTAAACAGCTTCTAAGGTTAGTGCGTGTATGTAAATAAATATAAACATTAAAACAAAATACGTACAGTTCTGTAATGAATAATTTAATTAGTGTTCGTCCATTTCTCTGACAACTCGAAGCAGCCCTGTCTAACCACAATCATCTTGCCTATTATATCACACTGTATACCATTTACCCAAGCTGTTATGCTCAAAGTTAAAATTACACATTTTGTTTCTGAAAAAGGTAGTACTGTACTGTAAATAAGGATAAAATGTAATTTAACTACACAGCATTGGAGAGGTTTCTTGAAGTCCCGCAGCCCGGTCCTCGGCCAGGCCTCCACCCCCAGGAAGCAGCCCGTGACAGCTGACCAACACCCAGGTACCTATTTAACTGCTAGGTAACAGGGGCATAGGGTGAAAGAAACTCTGCCCATTGTTTCTCGCCAGCACCCGGGATCGAACCCGGGACCACAGGATCACAAGTCCAGTGTGCTGTCCGCTCAGCCGACCGGCTTGGGTAGGATGAAAAAGAAATTGGTGCCAGGACAGCTGCTCATTGTGTTATTATTATTATTAACATCTTTATTGACAAAATTAATTACAATTTTGCCTAATCTGAGGATTTTGATAGTCTTATTAAAGTGAGGATAATGCTAGTATTCACTGTCACGCAGGACTCATTGTGAAGGTAAAGCGATCCCATAGGAAAATTAATATAAAAATTAATACAGTACAGTATTACTTAACAGTATTTGAATAACAAGGGCTCACTGTCATGATTCAAACTGAATTTTACAAAGATTTAATGAATCAAGATACCTGTGTTTTTATTACTGTTCGTCTTACCTTGGCAAGTCTGGCACGTTTGATGAGATCATTCAGTTTCCGTAGTGCTGCATTACGGGGCAAAGATTGTAAGTCTGAGAAGAGATCTTGCTCCTCGGCCTCGAACAATCTGAAAATTAAAATATTCTTTAAAATCTTAGTCACAAATAATATTTATTTAGAAATATTTATCGTTTCTAAAACTAAGAAACGACTAATTGCTACAGTTTTCACCGAGCCCTTCAGCCACCATATGGTCTCCATAGGCCTACGTTCTGAGCATGCCATTAACTGCAGCATCTGGGCCAACGCTTCAACAGCTCTACTCTTTGTCCATGCACGGCACACTGTATGTCTCTGGAATTTTAGTACCAAGGCTAAACAGCAACTCATTATGTATTTAACAATTCAATACTATAGACCTCTGTCAAATTTGCTATTTACAGTACATGTTGCATGAATTGTTACACCCCACTACAACTAAATTCAGATAGCAAAGCAACTAACTGAAAATTTTCCATTAACAGGCAACATACAAAACATAAGAGTATGAAAAAAAACATTGCTTTCCTCCTGCAATCAAATGATACAGAATTAGAAGGACAAGTGCTGAGTGATACTGTTCAATCTGGGGTCCCAAACTATTGTACATGTACCCCTTCGAGTGCATAAAATGTAACCGATACTCTTGACAAATCATGAAATATAACATTTTTGTTTGTCCAGGCTATTTCATATAAATAGTACAGTACTTTAAGCCATACAACACAATTCAAGTAGTACTTAGGATTAGGACAGGGTTCATTGTTTAAGTTAGACAAAAGCAAGCACATTGTATGTGTATACAGTAATACAATACTGGTACAGTACTGATACATGTGAAGTACAGTACTACAGTATTTTAATTTGTACCTTTTGTTGAGTTTTGGTTTAAAAAGGTATGTAGTTTATTTTCAGTATTTTTTACGTCTTAACATTTCTTATACCTGTACTGTACTGTATTTAACAAAACTCTCCTTTATTGCAAATATGCTTGTATTATTATATCTACATCTAGTGTAAGGATTGCTTAGTAAATACAGTACCCAACATAATGTTGTTATTGAAGTAATGTACTGTACGTATTAAAATGTTATTCCCACATCCTCCATGCCAGCACGGAAGACAGATTGTTTTGTTCCTATATGTTTCACAGGAAACTCATCATTGCTTAGTTTTTCCTTTACCACCAGGGGCCTGACATATGAGTGGACAGCACTTAGGATTCGTAGTCCTAAGGATCTGGGTTCGATCCCCGGTGAAGGCCGAAACAAATGGGCAGCATTTCTTTCACCCTGATCCATCTGTTCACCTAACAATAAATAGGTATCTGGGAGACAGACAGCTGCTACGGGCTGCTTCCTGGGGGTGTGTAACAAAAAGGAGGCCTGGTCAAGTACCGGGCTGTAGGGACGCCAAGCCCCAAGATGATCTCAAGATGACCTCAAGAAGATAACCACCCTGAAGTTTTAAAATTAGGATACAATGGACCAGGAAAATGTCCATTGAGCACAGCACTCTTTGCAACATCATACTGTATAGATAATAAAAATTATAATATGCTTTAACATTTAAATTCAGCATCCAAACTAAAAGCTGAACAAAAATGTCAACATTATCAGTCCCAATTATAATGTAATCATAAAGAGCTCAGCTGAAACTTGGGTCACCAGAAATATGAATTCCTATATAATTTAGTATATTACTCAAAGGTAAATATATCAAACTGCCTAAATATTGGAAAAAAGATCCTATGTTAGTGGTACCCTTATTCAGACAAGGGTACTGGAACCATGTGCATTGACGTTGCCCTTCTATTGGATAATTTCAGCAACGTGGAGGGGGGGGGGGAAGACCTGCTGCATGGGTAACAGCTTCTCCTCCATATTGACCTACCCAGGCTTTGTGCCCTGGAAACCAGAGTGCAACTCCAAAGTCTCCAGAGACTGAAGGATGCCTACTGTTCAGACAAGTCAAAATTATTAAGAACGCTTTGACAACGTAGTAAGAACATCGTGGAAATACCAGGAGACGAGTGCCCATGTTAAAAATTATCACAGCAAAGACATGCCGGGTAATTACCAAGTGCTGTACTGGTATTGTAAATGTAATTCACCAGTATATTTGACAGAGAGAAATGTTAATACATTAACTAGGCCAGCTCACCCTGCAGTGCAACTGTACCCATCTAGTTGTTGTTGTACTTGATAAGCCACAACTCACATTCTGCCTCGCCTCTTAATCAACATGCATACAGGTTTCCCAGAGATAATAGCAGTTGTCACAATATCACCATAACATAGTACAGCTGTAGCAACTGCAGCACAACTGTACTGTATTCAGTAATTTTCAAAAAATGCCAGGCCTAGAAGAATATTTAGTCATTTAGATTTTAGATTTAGACACTAGGTTTGTAGCCAACTTATACAAATCATATCAGCTAAGGCTGAACTGAACAGGTGATGGAAATAGAATCAGGAGCCAGGAAACAGAGAGGGAAGTACATGATGAAGAGAAACTATCTTCCTATAACAAGAATAAAAAAAAAACTAAAAAAAAAAAAAAATCAGAGAGTGGATGCAACACCAAACCTAATTCCAGACGCTCATATAAATAGAATACTGTCAGCTGCATACTATGCTAGCAAGTCAGAACATCCTTCAGGAACTTAAATAAGGAGGCTTTTAAATCACTGTACTGTATTACCATTTACATGAGGCTAGTTTTAGAGTATGCCACACCATTGTGGAGCCCGACCTAAAAGCACACATCAGGAAGCTTGAAAGGGGGCAGAAGTTTGTAACGAGACTTGTCCCAGAGTTGTGAGGGATGAGGTATGAATAGAAACTAAAAGAACTAAACCTGACGACACTAGAAAGTAGGGAGACGGTGCACGGTACAGATGTATAAAATACTTAGGTGGGAATGATAGGGTGGAAAAAGAGCAAATATTTACAATGAATACCGATAGAACAAGAGGGCACAGATGGAAGCTTGAGACTCGGATGTGTCAGAGATGTTAGACAGTTCTCTCTTAGCATAAGGGTAGGGAGTAAATGGAATAACCTAAAGGAGCTGGTTGCAGAGGCAAACTCAATTCACAACTTTAAAAGCAGGTATGATAGGGAAATAGTTAGGGAGTCACTGCAGTAATCAGTATCTTGAAAAACGTTGTACAAGAGCTAGAGCTTTATCCTGCAGGCAGAAATAGGCGAGTACAAAGACTCTCAAATACTGTACATGGATGGTGAAATATTGGAGAAACTGTTTACGACTTTTCTGAGACCAAAATTGGAATACAATATACAGTGATTGTATAATACTGTATAATGAAATAATCAATGAGAGCGAGTGTCTCCTGTGGATTCCTTCCCATATTGGTTTCCGAATATGGCTGCCGAGTTGTGAGTTCACCAAAACTTCTGCTCGTAAAGAGGGAATTGACTACCATCTTGGACTGCCTTTGACCAGCCTGAGGGCAGTAATATTCCAGGAACAGCAACAAAATCTAGTAGACATGAGGTAAAGTGAAATTCACACCAGTTCCTCTATCCATCATCATTCTATTATGCAGGAAGAAATGCATGTCTATGGATCATCGAATAAGGTTAGCAGACTTCTAGATATTAATTACTATTGCTAGGCTTAGGCTCGGCTACAAGTATCTCTGGGAGTTTGCCTCATCTGCTGATGTACATCCGACTAACTGAAAACTCTGTCAGCAGAACTATTCGCATACTTTGCATCACTATATAATGTAATGTGAAAAATTGCGAAATTCAGAGACACCTCCACCAATGGTGTCCAAGAAATGTGTAAAGACTTCATTCATAATGATATACTGCCAGGAATCTTATCCTAGCAAAATTGTATCCAAATTTGCTTACTGTAGGTAATGCATGCACACGACTAAAGTTGTTGCCCAGATGGGTGGGTGTGGGATCATGATTGGTTAATATAGGGTGCGAATTAGCAAGGTTAGTAACAGACTCACCATTGATGTAAACTGCCTTGAATAAACTGTTGTGGGCCTCTTCTTGAATCATTTGTGATATAAAAACACTATGGTATGTACAGTACTGTACTGTATATATATATATATATATATATATATATATATATATAGATATATATATATATATATATATATATATTATATATATATATATATATATATATATATATAGTATATGCATATATTATACTGTATATATATATATACTGTATATGCATATATATATATATATATGCATATATATATATATGGCATATATATATGCATATATATGGCGTTCTGCGAGCGCTTTGTCATGGGTTCGTATCCTGGCCGGGGAGGATTTACTGGGCGCAAATCCTTAACTGTATAGTCTGTTTAACTCAACAGTAAGATGTGTACTTGGTTGTAAAAATGATTTTTTTGCGGCGGGATCGTATTCCAGGGACCTGCCTGAAACGCTATGCGTACTAGTTACTGTACAAGACTGTAACAACTCTTTCATGTGTCTAAAAAAAAAATATACAACATGTGTATATGTAGTATTAACAACTGTGTAACTAGCTTCACAAGATTGTAACTTGCTTGGCTAAATTAACTATGGGGTTCAATTTCTGAACCCATTATAACTTTTTAACCCTTTCCACCACTGTCCATGGAATGGGTATGTGGTGCGTAAATAAATAAATTAATGAAATGAACTTATCTCAAGAAGCACATCAATAAATGAGGCATGGTACAATGACATCCTACTAAATGGCTTCTGGAACTGAAAAAAATTTCTATGAGCAGAGGCTAGATGTTAAATATGCCAAAGCTAGAAGACAAGAGAGAAAAATTCTGTAGTAACAAGAATCAAGAAAAATGACAGTAGTTGCATTTACACAAAATGCAGATTAGCCGATTCATGTGGGTTATACCATACAAACAACACTGAAGCAAGCAGGGTTGGAAAACACGCACACTCCCAACACAGATTGGTAACCCTCCAGCTCCCAAACAGCGAACAAGTATACTTTTATCAGGAGACATTTCCTGCAGCTGCACCAGGCCGGAATTATTTGTAAAATAACCTATATCTCTCTTTTTTTTTTTTACTGCTGCTGGGGGATACATATGTATGGGAGTGGGAAGAGAAGTATCAGGGGGGGGGGGGAGTGCCAAACCATTACGACTATATAGCAGTTGGAAGGGATCAGGATAAGGTCACAGGAGACATCTCCCGTCACGCAGGGTGCAGTCGCACCTCCACAGATCTCCAGTAACAGCTCTTGATACTGGTAATGGCTCAAAAGGGCCACCACTTACGGGCTATTCATGCCCGTGCCACCTTTTGGGTGGCTTAATCTTCATCAATCAATCAGGATAAGGATTTGGGATGGGACAGGGGGAAAGGAATGGTGTCAAACCATTTGGACAGTTGGGATAGCAGTAGTGGTGGTGGTAGCAGTATAGAAGTAGTACTGCTACTAGTACTAGTGCTACTACTATACTAGTGCTACTACTAGTACTGCTACTAGTACTAGTGCTACACTAGTACTGCTATAGTACTACTACTAGTACTGCTAGTACTAGTGCTAATACTAGTACTGTACTAGTACTAGTGCTACTACTAGTACTGCTACTAGTACTAGTGCTAATACTAGTACTGCTACTAGTACTAGTGCTTACTAGTACTGATACTAGTGCTACTAGTACTGCTACTAGTACTAGTGCTATACTAGTACTAGTGCTACTATAGTACTGCTACTAGTACTAGTGCTACTATAGTACTATGCTACTAGTACTAGTGCTACTACTAGTACTGCTACTAGAACTAGTGCTACTACTAGTACTAGTAGTAGCACTAGTACTAGAGCAGTACTAGTAGTAGCACTAGTACTAGTAGNAAGAGTATAGGGATTAGCCTCTCAAAAATTACATCATACATGCTGGTGATGAACATTAGGATGACAGCAGTGCTACTAGTGACAATGTTGCAACACCCGGCCCATCAGGTGTGTGTGGCGGCCACTCTTCTTTACCATTATGTACTTTATCTTATGGTATTGGTACCATTCTTATATTTGTTCTTAAATGTAAATATTTATTTAGAGCATTCTATTGCAAACAATTTGATACCAAATTGAATGATGTAGCACAAAAATTGCGATATGAAAGCTGGGAAAAAAAAAAAAAAAAAAAAAGAGTATAAACATCGCTCGGGCTACCTTGGGGTGCGCAGCGGCCTGCCCCTCGGGGCCACAAAAGTGTTCATGATGAAATCTGAGATAAGGAAATCACAATAATGTGATCTATGAGAAAATCCCTGATATGATGAGGAGATTAAACCAGCATACTGTGTAATCAAAGACTTACTCAGAGAAAAAATCTGACCAACTCTGGAATACATATATAATAAAAAAAAAAAGTATATACTATTAATACTGTACATATTTGAGCTTAGATTGCAAAAACGTAATTACACGAAAAAAACTGCCTACCTGAACCAGTAATCTTGCCATCAACAGGGTTAAGGTTGTCGAACAGCTGGTCATACTTGTAGCGGTCTTTGGCAACTATCCAATCAGGGTCACCTGCTCCTGCATCGGCTCCCTCACCTCTCTTGAACCCAAAGACAGTGTTGTCATTCATCACACCATCAAAAGCACCACCTGATGGAGAAACAAGTTTAAAGATAACAAAATGTTACCAATCATATTATTATTTACAAACAAAAACTACTTTGGTGGCAACAGACTTGTGTATCTACTCTTTGTAACACTTTCCTCTCAATACAGCTCATTGCTGTGGGGCCATAAGCAATAGTGGTATATAGTGCTAGCTCAATAATAATAATAATAATATTATTATTACAGTATTATTATTATTATTATTAATGAGGGATATAGGAAAATCAGTAGAATCGTCCTGACAGGGCTGGAAATCTAGAACACTGGGGTGAAAGGGCTAAACTCTCCAATCCACAAAATCCAGTTTTGCTGCACTATACAATTAAGCAAAAGCTGTCATATGCCTATGTCAGTAACTTAGCACCATCGTTCAAATAGAAATTTATGTTAAATGTTTGGGTGTTGAAGTGAAGTCAAAAGTTGCTGAGGAGATCGATAGGCTTTGCAACCTCTTAATTCATCAGTTTAAAATCTTGTATATCTATAAACTGTAAATTAATAAAATTCATTATCACTATCCCTTCAACTTTAATGAGTAAGGAGGTATATGCCAGGAAAGAATAAAAGTCTGCATGAAATATGTTACAAGATATACAAAATTTCACTAGACTTGTGGTGTCATATGCCACAGTACCACCACCACCACCACTACCAAAGACAAAAACCACACATACACAAATATTTCACATACTCCATTAGACTTTTGCACAAAAATAAATTACTTATCAAGAATAAACTGATAATCATTCATTCTCTTATAACACACTGCATTCACACTAGTTCAATGTCCATGCAAGTCTAATGCTATCAACAAACACATGCCACAATTCAACTTGTTTCATATGCCTCGCTATTGGTCTCACTATCTGCCTCACTATTGGTCTCGCTATCTGCCTCGCTATTGGTCTCACTATCTGCCTCGCTATTGGTCTCACTATCTGCCTCACTATTGGTCTCGCTATCTGCCTCACTATTGGTCTCACTATCTGCCTCGCTATTGGTCTCGCTATCTGCCTCGCTATTGGTCTCGCTATCTGCCTCGCTATTGGTCTCGCTATCTGCCTCGCTATTGGTCTCGCTATCTGCCTCGCTATTGGTCTCGCTATCTGCCTCGCTATTGGTCTCGCTATCTGCCTCGCTATTGGTCTCGCTATCTGCCTCGCTATTGGTCTCGCTATCTGCCTCGCTATTGGTCTCGCTATCTGCCTCGCTATTGGTCTCGCTATCTGCCTCGCTATTGGTCTCGCTATCTGCCTCGCTATTGGTCTCGCTATCTGCCTCGCTATTGGTCTCGCTATCTGCCTCGCTATTGGTCTCACTATGTGCCTCGCTATTGGTCTCACTATCTGCCTCACTATTGGTCTCGCTATCTGCCTCACTATTGGTCTCGCTATCTGCCTCGCTATTGGTCTCACTATCTGCCTCGCTATTGGTCTCACTATCTGCCTCGCTATTGGTCTCGCTATCTGCCTCGCTATTGGTCTCGCTATCTGCCTCGCTATTGGTCTCGCTATCTGCCTCGCTATTGGTCTCGCTATCTGCCTCGCTATTGGTCTCGCTATCTGCCTCGCTATTGGTCTCGCTATCTGCCTCGCTATTGGTCTCGCTATCTGCCTCGCTATTGGTCTCGCTATCTGCCTCGCTATTGGTCTCACTATCTGCCTCGCTATTGGTCTCACTATCTGCCTCGCTATTGGTCTCACTATCTGCCTCGCTATTGGTCTCACTATCTGCCTCGCTATTGGTCTCACTATCTGCCTCACTATTGGTCTCACTATCTGCCTCACTATTGGTCTCACTATCTGCCTCACTATTGGTCTCACTATCTGCCTCACTATTGGTCTCACTATCTGCCTCACTATTGGTCTCACTATCTGCCTCGCTATTGGTCTCACTATCTGCCTCGCTATGGTCTCCTATCTGCCTCGCTATGGTCTCACTATCTGCCTCGCTATTGGTCTCACTATCTGCCTCGCTATTGGTCTCACTATCTGCCTCGCCCTGCCTTCCTCACTGCCTTCCTCACTGTCTCACTAGTCTGCCTCACTGCCTGCCTCACTGTCTGCTTCACTGCCTTCCTCACTGCCTCAATAATCGGCCTCACTGTCTGCCTCACTGCCTGCCTCACGTGGCGTCCTGCCTCACTGTCTGCCTCACGCCTCCTCCACTGTCTGCCTCACGGCCTTGCCCCTCACTGCCTCACTTTCTCCCTCACTGTCTGCCTCACTGCCTTCCTCACTGGTCCTGTCTGTCCTCACTATCTGTCCTCACTATCTGCCTCAACGGCCTCCTCACCCCTCACTGTCTGCCCTCACTGTCTGCCTCACTGTCTGCGCTCACTGCCTTCCTCACTGTCTGCCTCACACTGTCTGCCCTCACTGTCTGCCTCACTGTCTGCCCTCACTGCCTGCCTCACTGTCTGCCTCACTGCCTCACTGTCCTGCCTCACTGTGTCTCTCACTGTCTGCCGCACTGTCTGCCTCACTGTCTGCCTCACGCCTCACTGTCTGCCTCACTGTCTGCCTCACTGCCTTCACTGCCTGCCTCACTGTCTGCTTCACTGTCTGCCTCACTGTCTGTCTGCCTCACTGTCTGCTTCACTGTCTGCCTCACTGCCTTCCTCACTGTCTCACTATCTGCCTGTCACTGTCTGCCTCACTGCCGGCCTCACTGCCTGCCTCACAGGGGCTGCCTCACTGTGGCTGCCTCCCTGTCTGTCCCCGTCACTGCCTGCCTCACTGCCTCACTATCTGCCTCACTGGTCTCCCTCACTGCCTTCCTCACTGCCTCACTATCTGCCTCACTGCCTCCCTCACTGTCTGCTCACTGCCTTCCTCACTGCGATCACGGTCTGCCTCACTGTCTGCCTCACAGTCTGCCTCCACTGTCTGCCTCACTGCCTGTTCCTCACTGTCTGTCCTCACCTGTCTGCCTCACTGGTCTGCCTCACTGTCTGCCTCACTGCCTCACTGCCTGCCTCACTGTCTGCCTCACTGCCTCACTGGTCCTGCCGCACTGCCTCACTGTCCTGCCTCACTGCCTCACTGTCCTGGCCTCACTGTCTGCCTCACTGCCTCACTGTCTGCCCTCACTGTCCTGTCCTCACGGCCCTCACTTGCCTGCCCTCACTGGTCTGCCTCACTGCCTCACTGTCTGCCATCACTGCCTCACTGTCTGCCTCCACTGCATCACTGTCTGCCTCACTGCCTGCCCTCCACTGTCTGACCTCACTGCGGGGTCCTCACTGTCTGTCCTCACTGCCTCACTGTCCTGCCCTCACTTGCCTCCTGTGCCTCCTCATGCCTCACTGTCTGCCTCACTGCCATCACTGCCTGCCTCACTGTCCTGCCTCACTGCCATCCACTGTCTGCCTCACTGTCGGCCTCCCCTGCTCACTGTTACACTCTACATAAAAGGAGTGGGCTCCATGCTCCTCGTTGCTGCTTCCACTACTATCACTTCATCGACTTTTGAAAGACTATACAATAGAAGCATACATTATGCGGGAGGTTCTGCTTTCCCCTACTAAAACCCTAATGAAACGTGGAGCGTGGCGAGCTCGGTGAGAGGGTATTGCCGCTGGTCGGGGTGGAGCATGGCCGGGTGGCTGTGGTGGAGCATGACGGGGGCGTGGGACTGGAGCGTGCGCGGGGTGGAGCGTGGCCTGGGGTGGAGCGTGGCGGGGTGGAGCGTGGCCGGAGGGTGGACGCGTGGCGGGGGTGGCTGGAGTCGCTGGCTGGGGTGCGAGCGTTTGCCCGCGGGCCGGGGGTGGGAGTGTGGCGTGGGTCGTAGTAGAGCGTGGCGGGGGCCGGGGTGGAGCGTGGCGGGTGGCGGAGTAGAGCGTGGCTGGGGTCGAGAGAGGGGGCGGTGTGGCAGCGTGGCGGGAGACGGAGCTGGAGCACCCATGGGCGGGGGCAGGGCTGGAGCGTGACGTGGAGCGTGGCGGGAGCGGGGTGAAGCGTGGGCGGGGGTGGAGCTGTGGCGCAGGGGCGGGGTGGAGTCGTGGGCGGGGGGGAGCGTGGTGGGGGTGGAGCGTTGCCGGGCGGCGGGGTGGGAGTGTGGCCGGGGGCGGGGGGGTGTTTTGGTGGTTGTGGTTTTGTGGCTGGGGGTTGTGGCCGGGGGCGGGGGTGGAGGCGTGGCGGGGGCGGAACGTAGAGGGGGCGGAGGTGGAGCGTGGCGGAGACGACGGAGTGGAGCGTGGCGGGGGCAGGGTGGAGCGTGACGTGAGCGTGGAGGGGGCGGGGTGAAGCGGTGGCGGGGGGGAGCGTAGCATGGGGCCGGTGGATGGAGCGTGCGGGAGGCGCAGGGGCGGGGGTGCTGGGTTAAACAGGGATCTTACGTCCCCTGATCTATCTCACAACACCACAAAAAAAACATTTGATGAGAATACCGGGAAGGAGAAAGGGTGGCAGGTTATCTGGTGGAGGGTGGCAGGTCTCCCATGGTGGAGGGTTGGCAGGTTCTGGTGGCGGGTGGCGGTTCTGGTGAGAGGGTGGCAGGGTCTGGGGGAGGGTGGCAGGTTCTGGTGGAGGGCAGGCAGGTTCTGGTGAGGGTGGCAGGTTTGCTGGGGAGGGTGGCAGGGTTCCTGTGGAGGTGGCAGTTACTGGTGGAGGTGGCAGGGTCTGGTGGAGGGTGGCAGTGTCTGGTGGAGGGCTGGCAGGTTTCTGGTGGGGTGAGCGGTTCTGGTGAGTGGCCAGGTCTCGGTGGAGGGGTGGCATGGTTCTGGTAGGAGGTGGTGGCGGGTTCGGTGGGAGGGTGGCAGTTCTGGTGGGTGTGGCTAGGGTTCTGGTGGAGGGTGCAGGTTCTGTTGGACGGGTGCAGGGTCTGGTCGGAGGGTCGGCAGGTTTCTGGGTGGAGGGTGGCAGGTTGCCTGGTGGTAGGGATGGCAAGGTTCTGGTGGAGGCGCGTGGCCAGGTTCTGGTGGAGGGTGGCTCGGGTTCCGTGGTCTCGGGTGGGCCAGGTTCTCTGGCGAGGGGTGGCACATCGTTCTGGGTGGAGGGTCGGCTAGGTTCTGGTGGAGGGTATGGCGTGCGGTTCCTGGTGAGGGGTCGGCGGGTGTCTGGGTGGTAGTGGTGGCAGGGTTCTAGTGGCAGGATGGGGGGCCGGGTTCTGGGGCGAGGGTTCGGCAGTGGTCTCTGCGTGAGGGTTTTGTCTAGATTCTGGGTGGAACTGTTGGCAGCTGGGTCTGGTGGAGGGTTGCATGTTTATGGTGGAGGGGTGGCAGTTTCGCGGTGGAGGGTGTGGGCAGGTTGGGTGAGGGTGTCATGGTTTTTGGTGTAGTGTGGCAGGTGTACTGGTTTGGAGGTTGTGAGGGTGGAGGGTTGGGGCGTCGACTAGGTGGGGACAGGAGGAAAGATAGAAGAGCTGTGTCAAGGAAAACATTGATAAGCGGCCACGAGAGACTTAACGGGTGGACTGTCGGAATATATTAAGACCAATTTGTCACCATTCTTTCTCAAGTTACCTAAGTTTAGAGTCACAAGTGTCCTGGGTAAATACTGGCAGGATATAGGTTGCTGGGCTTATGGAGAACTTTGTCTGGTAACGCAGTGGCGCGTAATGTACTTTGTTCCTTTTACAAATCGAATT
>WNGS01005680.1:19286428-19298887 GCA_020271785.1 Procambarus virginalis
TTGAGTGTCATATGTAATGGGCGTGGAGAGTGACCTGCCTGAGGGAGGCCCACACGTCGCCCTCAGAGGCGTCTGCTGCGCGCTGCCAGGCGGACGTGCTGCTCCCTATACAGTTAAGTAGATTTAGATTGACACACAAATCACAATAGCGTGATGTATCAAATGAACAAATCCACAAGGGGCAATTCATTTGATACATCACGCTATTGCGATTTCTGTGTGTAATGAAGTAAGGGCGAAGAGGTAGAACGGCCTATTGACATAGCTCGAGTACTTGTGTAAAGGAGGAAATATTTATCTCTCAGAATGTTCGGTAATATGTTTATTGTTGGTTGTGATGTGTGCTATGTATGTATTAACACGATGTACTGAACGGGGTGAGAATAGCTTGAGCTACCTCATCCCTTTGTGTGCATTTTACCTCAATAAACTTATTTCAATTTCAATTTCAATAGCTCGAGTGCATGGGGGGAGTTGTGTAAATCCTGCTTTGTGTCTCGGAGAGGCTGCAGGATCCAAGTAAATTCAGTAGAATTTCTGGTTGCAATTAAGGCAGCGTCTGGGATGCTCTTGGACTTAGGTTCGAATCCTCGTCACGGCCCCTTGTGGATTTGTTCAGATTTAGATTGTTTTTGTCCGATTCAGATGTCTGTGTAAACGTTAATTACAAGTGATTTAAGGAATGGCCCAAGCTCCCGTGTAACTACTGCACTTCTCCAGCCTATAGTTGATATACAGTATTAAATTGAGGTTTCTTAAAAAAAATGATAATTAGATCTGTAATAGGTGTTGTTTCATTTATATTTTTGTAGGCATTCATTACACTGGCTTGTCGTTTTTAAGCTGTTTTCCATTTAATTTTCTTGTGTTAAAAGTGGTTATTGGGCCAAGTCAAGAGAGACACGAGCATTAAATTACTTAAGCCATTAACAGTCATCAACTGTAAAAAGAGGAATTGTGCAAATCATCTCCATCGACAAGGTTCGAAAAAATGCAAACGCCAGAAAGTTAAATTGTAACACGACAGGTACAAAAAGACTCGCAAGTGGGGCACAAGGAGCTAGAGACCGGGGCCAGATTCATGAAGCAGTACACAAGAACTTACGAACCTGTACATCTTTCCTCATCTTTGGCGGTTTTGTTTACAATTATTAAACAGTTAACGAGCTCCGAAGCACCAGGAGGCTGTTTATAACAATAACAACAGTTAATTGGCAAGTTTTCATGCTTGTAAACTGTTTAATAATGTAACCAAAGCCGTCAAAGATTGAGGGAAAGATGTACACGTTCGTAAGTGCTTGCGTAACTGCTTCGTGAATCTGGCCCCGGTGAGAGCGCTGGCCCACCCTTGGCCCACCTTCCACCCCAACATGATGAAGTCAAATGCAAGTCAGATGCTTCAAGTTTAAGCTGACTGTTTCTTGTGGAATTTTAATGCAGGCAGCAACACATGGGAGAACGGGGTTTACAACTACACAGTCCAACATGGAACTACAAGCCCAGAACAATTACTTAATCGTTAGAGTGGAATAGAATGTATATAGAATTAGAATAGAATGTATATAGATAGTAGAATTACTACAGAATGCATTACACTTGTTATACAATTGCATAGAATGGAGTAGGATTGCATACCCTTCTGTGGAGACATCTAAATCAGTTAAAACAATCATGAATTTTGTGAATGACTAGCAGAGGTATAATGGCTTCCTATTATGATCAGTCAAATGCAGGAGGGAAGGGCATTCGTACTATTATGTATTAGCGATAAGACCTACCATTAATGTATAATGACTTACTGTAAACATATAGCTCTTGAAATAGAACATTCTCTGTAACTGACATTGTAACTATAAGGTGTGAAGGATAGATGAAATTGTTTATGTAATAATCTAAGATGAGGTCTGATAAAGACCTTTGTGCCCTCTGTAATGCTTTTTGCGCTACCGCTCACAGGATGGGTATGAGGTGCACAATAAACTAGCCGCCTCCGGCGACAGCAATCAAAATCAGTCGTACTCACATATTGGGTGAGCTTTGACTCTTTAGTCCCTGCCTGTTCATCCTAAAACTCAAGTCGTACCCTGAGAGCTGGTCGTCCTCCTCCCTTTCCAATTACCTTCGAGTCGTACCTTGAGAGCTGGTCGTCCTCCTCCCTTTCCAATTAACCTTCGAGTCGTACCTTGAGAGCTGGTCTCCTCCCTTTCCAATTAACCTTCGAGTCGTACCTTGAGAGCTGGTCGTCCTCCCTTTCCAATTAACCTTCGAGTCGTACCTTGAGAGCTGGTCGTCCTCCTCCCTTTCCAATTAACCTTCGAGTCGTACCTTGAAAGCTGGTCGTCCTCTTCCCCGGACTCTAGCATGAGGGCGTTGTAGTCGTTGGGTCTCTGAAGCATCTGGTCAGTCTGAGTACCGTCTCCCACAGCGAAGACGACCCACCTGTCGTCTCTGCCGTCTTTTTCAACACCTGCTGGAAATCGAGAAAGGCGTTCAGCACCTACGCAACACACCCCCAACATTAAGAATTTGATTACAGTAGTTTATCTACTTGCCTAAGACGCCTTACTAACGCGACATGAGATATATATGAAGGGAAAATTATATAGAAAAGGTAAATTGTCGTACAAGAAAATGGTAGCGACTCGCGTAATTGACGTACTGTCTCGTTTTCTGTTTGGGTCCTCTGGTAGGTTTGCAAAGGGCACTTTAGTACGACAGTTTCTTGTCGTTGGGAAATCTTAGGAGGACGGGCTGGCACTCGTCCCATGAATGGCGGTGGAAAGGTTACAATCACCTGATTAAACTTTAGGTAGTAGATAATTTCGATTAAAGACTTATACATTTATTTAACATTTGTTATAGTTATCCCTTTAGTTAATTGGAAATTAAATCTACAAAAATCTAAAAAAATGTATATAAGCCTATAATACACACACAAATCACACTAGCGTGATATATCAAATGAACAAATCCACAAATCCACTTGTGGATTTTGTCCAAGCCAATAGTGTAACTGGCTGACAGTCCAACCCGTCAATAGCTTTCGTTTAGACATGGATTAGGCTTTTGGACATGCATTTGATCTCAAATAACCGGGAGGGAATTATCAGGGAAAAGCGTCAAGCCATGACTACTATATAACACTTGGAAGGGGTCAGGATAAGGATTTGGGATGGGATGGGGGTAGAAGGAATGGTGCCCAACCACTTAGACGGTCGGGGATTGAACGCCGACCTGTATGAAGGGAGACCGTCGCTCTACCGTCCATCCCAAGTGGTTGGTCCTCAAATAACCGGGAAAGGAATCGAAATACACGAGACCAGCGGGATGGTAACTCACCAGAGGTCACGACCTCTCCGTAGGGTGTTGTCGCACCTCCACAGATCTCCAATATCAGCTAATGATACTGGTAATGGGTCCAAAGGGCCCCCCTCTTACGGGCTATACATGCCCGTGCCACCTTTTGGGTGGCTTAATCTCCATCAATCAATCATCAGTAGCTTACCGTGTTAGGGAGAGTGGAGTTAGGGCGGGTGGTGGGGAGAGGTTGAACTGGTGAGGAGACCCACACTACCACCAACACCAGCAGTGCTCGCACCTCCATCCTCACCTCTGAAGTAATAGGCTGTGTGTAAGGTGACTTGAGTGGCACATAACACATTTAAGTTCATGTTTATTGAGACAAGAAAGAAATACATCTCAAAGGGATAGAGTAGCTTAGGCTATTTCTACCCCCCCCCCCTATAACACATTAATTTGTTTATAAGAGCTGTAATTCCATGCATTATGATATAAGGAAGTATATGGCTACGATGATCTATAGGTAGCCTATTGCTAATATGGCGCAGTAATAATAATTAATTAATTAAACAGTAATTAATAATAATAATCCGTTTTATCGGGGACAGGAAGCCTTTGTATATATATATACATTAGGCTTGTATCGAAAGTACCCCCTCTCTGAAAGGTCGAACTACTCACCCACCCCAGGTTGCAGCTGTACAACAGTTACCAAACTCCCAGATACCTATTTACTACTAAGCGAAGAGGTGAAAGGAAATTTCACATTTCTGTCTTGGCTCGGAATAGTACCCGGAATCCCTGATTGTGAGTTGAGAACAACGCCAACTGCGCTAGGATCATCGAGGTACTGAGTCACTCCCTCTCTAGGCCAACTACTAATCTTCCCCAGCATGTAACCCCACAGCAGTTGCTTAACTCCCAGGTACCTATTCTAACCTATGATTACTATGTGAACAGTGCTAATACTTTCTTGGATGTGTTTGTGCTCCAGGTACGAGTTTACTTGAAGAATATATGTATGCAGCTCCAGTAAAGCGATTATTATGCTTTTGGCGTATATAATCTCTCTCTCTCTCTCTCTCTCTTGAAGAATTACGAGTTATGTATATGTAAAAGTCAAACGTCTGGGTTTTGAGTTGATAAAGACACTGGTTCGTTCTGGAATGGAAAGTAACGTCTGAGGGCAGTGACACAATATAATCTGGTCTGGCCTGGTAGCAGCAGTCTGGCTGACAGTATTAAAAAAAAAATAAGTGGTAAGGGACAAAAACTAACTTGACGAGAAAATTCTGCTTGCTCATCGCTCCTCTCGATTTGTGCAACTTGCAAACTTGCAACTCGATTAGGTCTACATTTTAACTTAAAAGTCGGCAGGTTGCTTGCTGCCTGTGGCTATACTGGCTCATTTATACAAGGTAAATACATTACATTATTTACAGTTCCAATAATTTTATGTGATACATTGTAAAGACAACGTTATACATATATGGGTTTTCAAATATACGGTATCACGGCATAATTCATAATTATTATTAATTATTATTATAATTATTATGAATTACATAATCTGATACCGTACATTTGAAACCCATATATGTTATAGCTTTGTCTTTCCTTCATTTATACCTATAAGAGAGAATGTCTTTCTCTATGTCTGTCTGTCCAAAGTTAGAAGCCAGCCGCTTTAGGCCAGTTTCACCCAATTTGCAGGGGAAATAGTCTATGGGTCTGGAACGGTCATAGACTAATCGAGATAGGCCTAAGGTAAATTATTTACGAAATATTAGTTATTATCCACAACCCGAGGCCATTTTCATTGAGTATTTCATTGAACCAGGAAGAGAAAAGAGGAAAAGCAAAGTATCTGAGATTCATACATTTACTTAGTGGTTCTTGAGGAGGGGAGGACGAAGAGACAGCAAGAGGGAGAAAAATAGGTTGGTAGATACATAGAGACAACGGGGAGACAGACAGACAGACAGACCCGGGTAACGCCGGTTTCCCCATCTAGTAAACTTAAAATGTTGAATTTCTGTTGACCAGACCACACACTAGAAGTTGAAGGGACGACGACGTTTCGGTCCGTCCTGGACCATTCTCAAGTCGCTTGTTAAGTTGTTTCGGTCAAGTCGGACCGAAACGTCGTCGTCCCTTCAACTTCTAGTGTGTGGTCTGGTCAACATACTTCAGCCACGTTATTGTGACTCTTCGCCTGCATATGTTGAATTTCTGTTTTGGTACAAACTGGACGATACATATCAGAGGAATTTTCGATCTGTATGTGTGAGAACTGATCTAGATTTCATCTCCTTAGCTGTCAGTCAGAGGCCTTGCCGAGAAGTTTTTTTTATTGGCCAGAGAGTGACCATTATGTGATGTGTTGATTTCTACCTGACCTTGACCGCTGACGAGGCTGCCCTTTCACCTAGAGAGAATAGCAGTCAACCTTGCCCAGGCCCACTCTACTCTCATTTATGACGAATTAACAAATGAAGACAACAAAAACACGTACAACAGCTGTGAAAAGTTACCATTTCGAAACTATAGCTGATTATTGACAGCTAATATTTCTTCTCCCTTTAATGAAATGCAATTTAGATTTAAGATTAAAACTATTTGTCTATTGGAACAGCTTACAAAAAGAACAATTATTAGTTATGTAGCAAGAGGACCAACAGCACCCGGGTCATGTTTAACCCTACAGAATCCGGCCATATCTTGCCCTAAAGCATGCAGCAATATCTTGTTCTACAGCAACTGGAAATGTGTAGGTAGTGTGTACGTGTCTGTGTGAGCGGGTGGGTAGTGTGTACGTGTCTGTGCGAGGATAGGTATGCGACTCTGGTGATGGGATGGTGAAGATAGGTTAGCGATACAGTTCCATCAGTGTAACATCGTGCCGGGCGGGGGATGGTTGCCTTGAGGTTACTGGGAAAATCCCACACACCTTCTGCTCAAGGAAATGTAGCTGGTTGACAATATTAATCTCCGGTTAACAGTATTCATCGGTTAACAACATTCATCTTCGGATAACAATATTCATCGGTTAACAATATTCATCTTCGTTTGACAATATTCATCTCCAATATTCAACCAGAGGTGAATATTGTCACCTCTGGTTGACAATATTCACCTCTGGTTGACAATATTCACCTCTGGTTGATAATATTCACCTCTGGTTGACAATATTCACCTCTCGTTGACAATATTCATCTCCGGTTGACAATATTCACCTCTGGTTGACAATATTCACCTCTGGTTGACAATATTCACCTCTCATTGACAATATTCATCTCCGGTTGACTATTCACCTCTGGTTGACAATATTCACCTCTGGTTGACAATATTCACCTCTGGTTGATAATATTCACCTCTGGTTGACAATATTCACCTCTCGTTGACAATATTCATCTCCGGTTGACAATATTCACCTCTGGTTGACAATATTCACCTCTGGTTGACAATATTCACCTCTCATTGACAATATTCACCTCTGGTTGACAATATTCACCTCTGGTTGACAATATTCACCTCTGGTTGATAATATTCACCTCTGGTTGACAATATTCATCTCTGGTTGACAATATTCACCTCCGATTGACAATATTCACCTCTGGTTGACAATATTCACCTCTGGTTGACAATATCCACCTTTGGTTGATACTGTTCACATCTTTTTGACGATATTCACCTCTGGTTGACAATATTTAGTGTTGGTTGACAATATTCAATGTTGGTTGACAATGCTTATGCTGGTTGACAATATTCTGCGCCTGACAAAATTCTTCCTGGAAGTATGAGTTGCAGCCTAACCAACGGACACGCTGTAGTGCCCGACGCTTCTTCATTCTATATCCACTTTCTCTATCTTGAACATATGCAGTTAATTACGACTACTCGACGTCTGTCTAAAAGGTTAGACTACTGTTGTTCGTATTACAAAATATTCGTGACTTAAAATTACAGAAACACACGAGAAACAAAGTTGTATGAGGTTTCATAATGACAAAACATTATCACTTGACTCCTGAACTTCGTAGCCTGTTCTTAGGATTTGACAACCGTCCAGTTTGGAAACTTTCACAGTTTCATGTTAGTCATTAGGTGGCAAACATTTTATTTATTTATTTATATACAAAAAGGTACATTGGGTTTATGAGAGTGTATAGCATTGGTGTTTTTACATTCTTGTAAAGCAATTAACACATGATAGCGTTCCTGACATTAGCATAAAGCATGCAATTGTAAATGCTATGATTTATATTTGGGTAATTCACCTTGAACGCTCGTGTCCGTATCGTATACATATATTCAAAGTATTGTTAGGATGGATTCGTACAAGCTTTCCTAGAAGGCTTTTTAGTAAAACAGTCAGCAGTCTTCCTAAGCGTCTGCCCCTGCATTAACAATGCTCCACATGACCACAGCTACAAGAACCTTCCCCAGACAAATGTTGGTGAATACTAAAACCTCAAGACAACGCAATAACCCAATTAAACTGGATTGAACATCCTGCACATTAGAGAACATAATTGTCATTAGCATAGAAACCACCACCTGGAGCGTTTATGGTGCAACCTCTTCGCCACTTTCATTTGCCTTCACTTAATACCATCATGCTCAACTTCGTTTGGTCTGTCTTTGCCTATTGTCAAAAGTTTAAGGCCTTAGGCCAGGTACTGAAATTAGATATGTGACGCCATGGTTTCTCAATAATACGATGAATTGGGTGCATAGGGGAGAACAGTTAGCTAACAATACCTAATCATCCTACCTTGTCCAGTGTACGTAAAAACTTCCATCGTTCTTGGTTAAAGCTGGCGAGGAGCGCTAACATCTTCATCTAACATCTTATAAATGCCGGCTATATATATAGCCAGCAGCACGGGAGACATCTCCTGTCCACGAGGCTAACCATAGCCCGTGCTTCTTGCCCAGCTCTTGTGCCAGGTAAGTTACGGGCTCACCATAGCCCGTGCTACTTGCCCCGCTCCTGTGCCAGGTAAGTCCACTACGGGCTCACCATAGCCCGTGCTACTTGCCCCGCTCCTGTGCCAGGTAAGTCCACTACGGGCTCACCATAGCCCGTGCTACTTGCTCCGCTCCTGTGCCAGGTAAGTCCACTACGGGCTCACCATAGCCCGTGCTACTTGCTCCGCTCCTGTGCCAGGTAAGTCCACTACGGGCTCACCATAGCCCGTGCTACTTGCTCCGCTCCTGTGCCAGGTAAGTCCACTACGGGCTCACCATAGCCCGTGCTACTTGCTCCGCTCCTGTGCCAGGTAAGTCCACTACGGGCTCACCATAGCCCGTGCTACTTGCTCCGCTCCTGTGCCAGGTAAGTTACGGGCTCACCATAGCCCGTGCTACTTGGAACTTGTTCCGAGATCAGTAGCTGAATCTATAACAACAATAACTATATAAAACCCTTACGGGCTATTCATGCCCGTGCCAAATCTTGGGTGGCTAAATCTTCGTCAATCAATTTATGTAAAACCGCCACTTGTAACGGAATACAACCCTTTCTCAAAAAAAATACATAGCATTTTGACGTATAATTTACCTAAGGTCAAAAACTGATTATAATGAGAATGGAAGCGGCTCGTGAAATTGACGTGATGTCCTGTTTTCCGTTCGTGGGTCCTTGGGAAGGCCAGTTTCGGACAGTTTAGTACATCAGTTTAGTGACGTTGGGATCGCTCGGGAAAATAACAAATAATTAGTTTTTATTTCGAAAGTAAGAACAAAATTCAATTTACGATTTAACAGGATTGGTTTTAAGGTATAAAGACGGTTTCGTACATTTTTTTTACATAGGTTAACTTATTTGGTTTATTAGGTTACTTATAGGCCAAGGTTTACTAAAGGTTAGGCTCACTGTGAACCTAACTGCTATTTCTCTTCATGATGCGCTGAGTGAAGCACGTTTAAAATCGAAGCTGTGAGCATAATTAGTTTGGCAAGCAATATGCATGAACAGCCCTCCCTTATCAACAAAGGCCAAATGTTTGTTCCATACAGCCGCCAAACCTCGTTTATGATTGATAAAACCCCTTACACATGATTCATTATTAATGACGTTCAGACACTTCTCGAACAGTGTTTTGCTGACGACTTCTGTTCGAATCGAACAAAACGACTCAAACGACTCTTCGCGGCGGGATCGTATTCCAGGGACCTGCCCGAAACGCTACGCGTACTAGTGGCTGTACAAGAATGTAACAACTCTTGTATATATCTCAAAAAAAAAAAAAAAAAAAAAAATCGCAAGTGTAAATGCTTCACCCACATTCTACAAAATACAAATAATTACCAACAGAACCTAAACACCTAAATATGCACAATATGCTAGTGAATAATAACATTAATGTATTTTCGAGAGAATTCCTATTTTAAATGAACAGCATTTTAAAATTGATGAATGCGTTGGGGTCGGCAATTAAATTGGAATGAATATAGCATAAAGGCTTATCTTGTCTTCATCATGGTGGCTTAGTCTGTATAATTTATTACACCGTTCATAAGCTCTGAAAAGCTACGAGGTCGTTCTCAACCCAAGGTTATTGTTGTTATGTTCATCCTCTTAGTTGGAAGCTCATAAATTGTTCAGTAAATACAAACTACGCATTCATAATTGAGGAAAGCTACACTCACTACACGTATTCTAAGTAATACGCTTAAGTGCTTGTTCATAAGGGCGGTCTGCAATCGTAATACTTGCCTTGGTTCAGTGAGAAGCCACCCCCCTTTCAACAATAACACTGTATTTGAATTAATACGAATTTGCATCATGTACAATATATTTAGAGTTGTGTTGACATGCTCGTGTCTGAAGCTAGACGCAAATCCATCTCATGTTGGCCTCCGAATGCATGATAGAGCTGATGAGCTAGCCAAAGAATCTGCCTTTAAAGGAGAAAGTGAGAATAATCTTGAATTGTCAGTAAACAGTATGAGAGCAATAGTACACCAAGAACTTCAACAAAATATTGTAAATCTGAGGCAAAGTGAAATCGACACCAGTAATTTCATCTATCATCATACTATCATGCAAGAGGAGCCAGACATCCAATAAAGATGGATGCCAGATTTTATTGGATGCCAGATCATCCAATAAAATCAGAAGACTTCTAGATATTACTACTGCTCGGCTTAGACTTGGTTACAAGTATCTTTGGGAATTCTCATTATCTGCTGATGTAGATCTAACCAAATGTAAACTGTGTCAACAAAATTATTCGCACACCCTCCGTCACTATGTGATGGAGTACGAAAAGATACGTGAATTCAGAGACAATTCTATAACAAATGTTCCAGAGATGTCTAAATATTTCATTCGAAATTATCTGCTACCAGAAATCTTAGCCAAATATCCCCAGTTTGCTAATTGTAGGAAGTAACTAAGTGATTGTAACCTATCCACCGCTGCCCATTGGATTGGGGGGGAGGGGGGAGTGCAGGACAAACATATCAATTGTGACACTAGCTCTCCACATATGTCAGTTGCTTAATATAGAAACTGTACTTGTGGTCGATCTCGAACCCATTGTTAATGTGACGATGTGCATTTAATTTTGTAACTAGCTCATCAAAATTGAACTTGCTTAGCTAAATGAATTGTTGGGTTCAGTCCCTGAGCCCATTATATACCTCTAACCCTTTCCACTACCGCCCACAAGATGGGTATGGGGTGCATAATAAAGGAACTAACTTAACTGATACAACAGAGAAGTTCAGTCGTACGACTCCCTGTATGGGCAAATTAGGAGCTTATACCAGTCCACGACAACCTTGAGGCTCTTTCTTTATGATCATTGTGTCCATTGTGGGAAATATAATTGAATCTCAGATAAATGCACAATTGGCTATTCCCTCAGCGTGGGATTTCAAACAGTAGACTTTTATTTTGTGATAGGTCAACAATAGGGCTAGAAGCTGTATAGATTTGTGTAGATAGCAGATCTATGTAAATCCACGTAGAAATATGTAGTTCGTACATATGTATAGATTTGTATTCGTAGTACACATACACACACACACACTATATTAGATGTACATACACAGTATCCGGGTCTCTCTTCCCTCCTACATTTACCCTCACTCCCCTTTCCCACCTCAACCCCTTCTTGGTTATCTTGAGGTTATCCTTCCCCTCACTTTCTCCCCCTCTCCTTCCCTCTCTCTCAAAACATACAGTTTTAAGAACAGGTAAAAAACGATAGAAAAACTGTCTGGGAAACAAAACCACAAGTTCAGAGCCGTCGTCCCTTCGACGACGGCTCGTCCCTTCGTCGAAGGGAACGTCGTCGTCCCTTCACCTTCTAGTGTGTGGTCTGGTCAACAAGTTCAGACTTCATCAGATTTGCAATAGGAGCCGATCTGTCTCAGACGTAGGTTCGAACCCTCGTCACGGCCCATGTGGATTTGTTCAGGAGCCGATCCTTCTGAAAGAGTAGCAAGGGGGAAGGAGGATAGATCCCTGATCCCTCTATGATACTCCTCATACAATCACATATCAACATACAGAGCTGCTTGGGGCTACTAGCCCCAATTGTCAGGCTTCCATCTTTGAACAAACAAAATATTCTATTTTGAATAACAGATAGACTTTATACAAGTTCATGCCACCGTGTGTATAACAGATAGACCTTATACAGGTTCATGCCAACTTATGAACTGTGTTCATAAGTTATATGAACTTATATATGAAATTTAAAATTATATGAACTTATAAGTTATATGAAATATGAGACACTCATACACGAGACTCTGGATCCTCCTACAGTCAGAGTTCTGTTTGTATTTAAATAAAAAGACGTTCGTATATATCCAATATGCTAATAACCAGATTGCTAGAACAGGCTTTTAATATTTTGTCTTATTAAAAGTCTTATTTCTTGAAAATGTTGCCAGCCATCTATTGATTGCGGAGCTTCTTGGAGGTTATGTTTTCATTTAATAAATCCCCATTAACCCCAAAATTATACCATGCTGTTAGTTTTACAGGCCTAAATGTTGTTTGAACAAATGGAATGTTCCAACTTCCCGAAACGCTATGCGTGTTAGTAGCTTTACAAGAATATAAAAACATCAGTGATATGTACTCTCATAAACCCAATGTACCTTCTTGTACATAAATAAAAAAAAAATGATGTT
>WNGS01005680.1:19313136-19353735 GCA_020271785.1 Procambarus virginalis
GATTTGATGTGGTATCATATCCATGAAAAATTCATTTGGGTTATCGATCTTTAGTGCGTTTAATGGCTCGCTGAAGACAGAGTCGTATTGCTTCTCAGTAGCTCGCTCATTTCTTGTTGTCATCGGTGTGAAAGTTCCATCTTCCTTTCGCAGGGGCCCGATACTAGATGTGGTTTTGATCTTGATTTTGCATAGGAGAAAAAATATTTCGGGTTTCTCTCTATTTCACTGATGGCCTTTTGCTCTCTTTCCCTCTCCTGCGTTTTGTATGATTCTTGTAGCTTGAGTTCAATTTTTCCTATTTCGCTACCTAACCTTCTTCGCCGTTCCTGAGATAGGGTGCGACTCTCAAGTTGTACCGCGATTCGTTTCTTCGCCTATATAGGGAACGACGTTCTCGTTCCAATCTGCATCTCTTCCTCTTTTTTCTTAGGGGGATGCGGTTTGTACATATTTCTAGTGCTACTGAGCTTATTTTTTCCAGGCACTGGTTCAGGTTCGCATTTCCTAGCTGTTCTTCCCAGTTTATTTCTGTGAAGTCCTGGTTTATTTGCTCCCAGTTTATCTGTTTATTATTGAAGTTGAATTTGCTGAAATCTCCTCCACCGGGAATCTGGACTGGTTTTGAAGGTCTATTCCCCATGGTTGTCATAACTTCAATTAAGTTGTGATCTGAGTAACAGGTATTTGTAATCATTATGTTCCTGATCAATTCATCATTATTAGTGAAAATGAGGTCCAGCGTGTTCTCCTTCCTGGTTGGTTCTACTATTTGCTGGTTTAAGGCAAACCTGTCGCACATCCGTAGCAGGTCATTTGCATGTGCCTGTTCATTAAGGCTACTTCCTGGTATTCTTTCTGATATTACTGTATTAGCCAGGTGCTTCCATTTCAGGTGCCGTAGGTTGAAGTCCCCAAGCAGGATGATGTTCGGAGCTGGATTTGTGAGGTTTTCCAAGCAGTGTTCTACTTTCATTAGTTGGTCTTTAAACTGCTGAGGGTTTGCCTCCGGTGACTTATATACAAGGACAATAACTACATTTATAATCTCTATTTTGATTATCAGCACTTCCACCATATCATTTGAGGTGTTTAGCAGCTCAGTACAGATGAGTGTGTCTTTGATGTATAGGCTGACCCCACCTGAAGCCGGTGTTTCCTATCACATCTGAAAAGATTGTACTCTGAGATCCATATTTCACCATCATGGTAGTCCTTTGTGTGGGTTTCTGTTAGGGCTGCAAACACTGCATTTGCCTCATGAAGGAGACCATCTATAAAGTGAACTTTGTTGGATTTGCGTGTTTTTATACCTTGAATGTTGGCAAATATAAATGATGTTATCGTGGTAGTGGAAGTGCTGGATGCCTTACTTGGTGTTAATATCTGAGGCTCTGGTAAGGGGGCCACTGTGTTTGCGTCCAGGGTGTGTTGTTTTCGAAGTGATTCGTCCAGTTTCGGTAGTGGGGCGAGTGTTGTGTGGTGTAGTACCTGTGTGTTTGTTGGTAATGTGTATTCCAGACTTGTGGGTATCTCCCTTCCCCTCTGTAATCCTGTGGTGGTTCCATCTGACTGTTCCTCTCTCTTATATTTTCTGCTCTGTTTCTGCCTTCCTCTAAAAAATTGCCAGTAGTGTCATACTGATTTCCCGTCTATAACGTTGTGTACCTCTCACGTGGAATTCCGGACACTGAAGATTGTAGCATTTTTTGTCCCTAATTGAAAATTGACATAATTTGGGGTGGAAGTATCTACACCCTGTTCCAAAACGGCATGTACCCCTCGCCAACATGTTCCTGCATTTTCGAGGATGCAGAAAATGGCATTTTGTTCCTAATTTTCCATATTTGCATATTCCTTTAGCGTAGAATTTGCAAATGTGTTCCGGTTTTGCGTTTTTCAAGGTATTTATATCTGTGTCTGTCTTGTCTACCTCTTTATTGGAGCCATCTCCGCTTTTCGTCCCAATTCTTCATTTATGCACTCTGTCTCACTGTTGCTCACATCGTTTATATTACCTGACTCTGCAATAATGCTGCTATTATGTACACACATACCCTCTTCCTCCACATACTGCTGCGGTTCTCTAAACTATCTGTTCCTGGGTTTTGGTCGTTAACCAATGTTGTCTTTTCCAGTCTGCATATATCACTGGTAGCTTGTCTGTGAATGGTAATCTCTGTGACTCGGGAATGTTTTCATCAGTTTAGTTATGTTCTCTAACATTAATCTGTCATCTTTGCAGACCCAGTAAATTCCTTGCCTTTTTGTGCATCCTGGAGATACTTCTGTACAGCCCAGGTGAAATCTCATGTTACAGATGCAACACGTTACGCCTACATTACGTTTTCCCAGTACTCCCGAGCACTCGCCCACCTCTCCATTTTCTGATGTATATTGTATTTGTGGTTTACTGTGGGATCACTTGTTGATGTCAGTCCTTCTAACTCTTTATAAAGTTATATGTATATTTTTATATATTTAATATTTATAATACTATATGTATACCGTATATTTGTAATATTATGTATGTTATTTGTTCTAGCAATCTTGAAAATAAATTCCCCCAACCACACTATAGTCCTCTCACCAGTACTTCCCTACAAGAGGCAGGATCCCGTAATGATACACTAAATTTATTCACAGGGTGAGCTTGCTTACCAGGTGCAATATGGCTCACTAGATGGCAGCACCGTACCTCTGCCACGTTCACCCACATGAACAAAGGCCCAGACACTGTACACGCATTGGCTTGCGAACCCCTCTAGCCACTGTTGAAGGCAATAACTAGCAAAAATATTACCCGAAATCTATATATTTAAAAAGAACGTTTGTCTGCGACAGATCAGAAGCCAGGACGCTTTACTCATTTTTCAAGAGCTTTACTCATATTTTCAAGACGATATAATGTGTGGTATGGGATTGCCATATGCCAGCCGGAGTCGGTTCCTTTATGAAATTTATTTTCCGTATAGTTTTGTTGTCAGCTTTTCCACCAGCTACATCACCGAATTCCAAGTTATCAGACCATTCAGACCCATTGGCATGAAGGTACTGAAGCTTGCAATGACTTTATCACTCTCGTGTGTGTAAGGATATCCTCATAATGCACCCAGAGTTTGCCAGTGCAGACTACTATCATATGCCTCTGTATGACTAACCATCCTGTGTGATGGGGGATTTTTAGCACCACGTAGCTAGCTTTTTGACACGCTGTACTCCCCTTCATATAGTCTAGGTAGCTACCTCTTGACACACACACTGTATTCCCCTTCATATAGTTTAGAGTAACTCACAAATGCAGATTTACTTAAATGTGTTGATATACAAAAAGTTGTAATATTCAAATTTGCGAGCGAGCGTAGGGGGGGGGGGGGGAAACGGCAAGTAAGAGAGGTAGGTTGTTGGAGGGTAAGAGAAGGAGGACAGGGGAAGAGATGCGATCAGAGGAAGAGATTGAAAGTAGGAGACAATCCCCCCCCCCCGGGTTACGGGCTCACCATAGCTCGTGCTACATGGACACTTAGTCCTGAGTAGCTAAATCTTTAACAACAACAACAACAAACCCCCCCCCACACACACGGGAGACATCTCCTGTCCACGAGGCTAACCATAGCCCGTGCTTCTTGCCCAGCTCCTGTGCCAGGTAAGTTACGGGCTCACCATAGCCCGTGCTACTTGGAACTTGTTCCGAGTAGCTGAATCTATAACAACAACAACAACAACCCCCCCCCCCCCACCCTCCTCCCCATGGACACAACCAGGTACTCCATCTACTTTATAAAAATTCTCTTATGCCATGTACATGATTCGAACTAGAAAAAAAATAAATTATATAGAAAAATTAAATCCAAGCACCTGTAACCTTAATCACGTGGACATATAAGTCATAGGTTAAGTCACATTCTATTCAAAGTAGAATGACGGGTTGAAAGACCAGTGTAGAAATAGATGCAAAGTGGTGGTCACTACAACTGATCAATCCCCCCCCCCAAAAAAAAAAAAGTTATAACTTCACCCAACTCGCGATAATAAATTTTAACTCAACAAATACAGAATTATAGGTGAGTTGAGCAATCTGCAAGGCAGCAACATCGAAGCTCACATTAGGGAACTGGCAGATTGACCATGTTGTTGCTGTTAGGCATATGTAGTGTTTAACTCTTGTGCTTAGATAAAGATATTCGTGATCTGAACAGCAGCCACTTACAACTGCATATATCAGATTATACGATAATGGTTTAACTAACATTTCTATAATTTCTCTTAACTAGCAAAATAATAAATACGATGCTCTGCTGGCCATTTTGTATTGATAAGAGCATAGTAGGAAGTAGTTCCATCGGCAACTAATTGTCTTAATTAAATGAAGGGAACTATCAGGGGAAAGTGCCAAGCCATTACGACAATATTGCACTTGAAAAGGGCATCAGGATAAAGATTTGGGATGGGACGGCGGTTAAGAAAATGAGCAAATGTTTCTATTGTGAAGACTACTGTACTTGGTTCTATAAATAAATTATAACTGCCTTTTATTAACTCCTATTTTCATATTATAATTTTATTCCCGAGAGCCTGAAACTAGAAAACTACTAGGCCTATATATATATATATATTCTTATGTGAATGAAAGCCTAGGTAAAAAAATATTAATTGTATTTTCAGACATGCCAACGGTGTGTTTGTGCGATTACCACTAAATAACTTTTATATGACAAGTTGGAGCCACTTGTCATATAAAAGTTAAGCCTAAGCTAGCTAACCTTAGCCTATCCTATCCTGGCAGCGATCGTGCGAATCATTTACAACACCCCGTTCCATAGCCAGATCGAATTAGTCCCCCTTCCCCACATCAAGCTCAGGAAAAAAAAGAGTAATTAAACCATAATGTCAAATTAAGAAATCATTGGAGAGGACCACAAAGATTCATAAATATAAAAGCTACTCACCTCTAATAACCCAAGATCTTGGACTGGTCGGTATAACAATAGACCCGCTTCTGGTAAGTCGACGTTTGAATAACAGTTGTGCAAGTGGTTGGGCACCATCCCTTCCTTCCGTACCATCTTCGGCCAGTCCTAGCATACAATGATCTAAGCTCGTTAATCCAGCCGCCAAACCTCCTGTTTATGAATGAAAAGCGGTTTACACACGACTCACAACTGATGACGTCCGAACACTTCAAGAACAAGTGCTTCGCTCACGTCCTCTGTTCGAACCACAATTCTATAAATGTCGAACCACAATTCTATAAATGTTTCACTCACGTACTTCAAATACAAAATAATCGCCAACAGAACCTAAACACCCAACCTAACCTGCCCCTAACTGTACATATTATTTTTATGTATAATAATATTAATTTATATATTTGAAACGAATTTTGAATACACTTAAAATTGATGAATGCGTCTGGGGAGGACGGCCGCTGCGTTAAACAGCCTAGTGCGAGGACGGGTTGCCTATCTCGTATCCCTTCCAAGTGCTATATAGCAGTACTGGTTTAGCACTCTCCCGATAATTAACTTCCTCACCATTTACGTCTTTTCCAAGATGCCCTACGTTGTGAATTTAGATCTGATATAGAGTATGCGTTGAAATGCACAATGAATTGCGCACTGCCCGAAACGCTTTGCGTAATAGTGGCTTTAAGCATTGTATGTACTAGCTCTATCTATAAATTCAGCAATATTTGTATCACCCCTTGTATGTATGTACTTTACTTGAATAAATACTTGAATTTGAATTTTTGAATTTTGAAATCACATTAACGTGATGATCAATGTTATATAAATCAATTTTCCGTGTTAAAATGTTTGACCTGTGATTCTCCTCGATATGTGAAAAGCAAGTTACGACACTATTTCATTCACTTAATTTTATTTAGGCTACGACACTTTAAACACTGAATCTATTTGGGTAGATCTTAACGCACAAGTTAAAAGATAAACACGGTTGTAAGTGGGAACTGCCAGCCTTGCATAGATCAACAAGCCGTATGTAGTTTCTCACCACCTTTGAATCACTCCCGCAGAGCACAACACCCACTCACTCACCCACCGGACTTATCGTGCACTGACTTCCACTTACCATAGTCTTCATTATATTATCTTAAAACCGTTTTCATTGCGAATATGAAGCCTCATTTGAATCATTCGTACTCTGTGACTCAGTTTACACGTTTAAGTTTACTGACGGTTTATGTTACGAATACAGTACGACCTCATAACTAAAGGTCAATTAGCCAAGCGGCCAAACCTCATTGTTCATGGTTGAAAAGCACTTTACACACGATTCGTAAATGATTACGTTCTAACATTTTATGGAAAGTGCTTCGGTCTGCTCCTATGTTCAAATCGCACCGTCCTACATTCTTCACCCACATACTTCAAATACAAAATAATTGCCAACAGAACAAAAATACAATATTTAACATATTCTAGGCCCTTCACATTAACAAATTTATAATATATATTAATATAGATTTACAATCGAAGAAAGCAGTAAAAAGTTAAAATGTAAAAAAAAGTACTGTACCTTAAGACCTACAAATGCCTCTTTGGGATCAGTCGTAGTAGCTTTGACGAACTTGGCCTGAGTATGCAGCCCGCCTTCATAAAAGTTGATAAATTCTCGTAGTATAATCTAGTCCAGCCCGTCCTCGTCAACAAACGCCACTGTTCATTCCACGCAGCTAACAAACCCCCTGTTAATGAATGAAAAACGCTATACACACAGCTCGCCAGCCCGTCCTCTAAACAAAGATCCAATAGTGATTCCATGCACCCGCCAAACCCCCTGTTGATGAAATAAAAACTGTTTACACACAACCCGTCCTCGACTCAAATCCATTACACCCAGCGGTCGACCAAACAGACGCATTCATAAATTTTAACATGCTGTTCATTCAACACGAGAATTTTCTCAACAAAATTAATATAATATATTTAGCATATTGTGCATATATTGGCATAAGTTAGGTTAGGTGTTTAGGTTCTGTTGGCGATTATTTGTATTGTGTAGTACGTGGGTGAAGAATTTACAGCGTTGTGGTTCGAACAAAATTCGTCAGTGAAGCACTTGTTTCGGAAGTGTTCGAAGGAAATCAGTTATGAGTCTTGTGTAAAAAAGAACGTTTTTCATTCATAAACAGGGGGGTTGGCGGTTACATGGAATCACTTTTAGGTCTTTGTTTGGAGGACGGGCTGTGCAACTCCAGCCCGTCCTCCAAACAAAGATCCAAAAGTGATTCCATGCACCCGCCAAACCCCCTGTTTATGAATGAAAAGCGGTTTACACACGACTCACAACTGCTGACGTTCGAACATATCCGGAACAAGTGCTTCACTGACGAATTTTGTTCGAACCACAACGCTGTAAATGCTTCATCCACGTACTATAAATACAAATAATCGCCAGCAGAACCTAAACACCTAACCTAACCTATGCCGATTTAACCACAATATGCTAATATATTATAATATTAATTTATACTTGAGAAAATTCCCGTTTTGAATGAACAGTATGTTAAAATTTATGAATGCGTCTGTGGGGTTGACCGCTGAATGTAATGGACTTGAGTCGAGGATGGGTTGGCAACTCACACTGATGACGTTCCAAAATTTTTCGAACAGTGCTTCGATGTTTGACTTCTTTTCGAATCGTATCTCTGTAAATGCTTCACCCACGCACTACAAATACAAATTAAGATATATATATATATATATATATATATATATATATATATATACATATATATATAAATTAGGTGATACCCCTTTATATATAAAGGGGAATCACCTGGTGCAATTGTAGCAACCCATAGCATCGGAGAAGGGAAAACAGAGCATTCAGAGAAAAACTTGCCATTTAACTCTGAATACGTATGATTGTTCACTTCTCCTACCACCCCTTTTTTGTGCACTTTATAATACAAGGTTATACAGTTTCATATCTGATTGTTTACAAAAAGTAAAACCTAAGAGGAAATTTGTTTCCTAGAGGCTGTAGATTTCTTCGGGCTTCTCCGACGCCGGGCAGGAACCGAGGATGTAGCGGGCATTCCCGCTCTGGACCACCACACTGAGTCGCTGGAAGAGAAAACTTGCCGCTCTAGGGTCCCCTGTAGCGTCAATGAGCCTGGAACCAAGATCCTCAAGAAACCTCCTTGCACTCTCTTCCCATGGACCAAGGGTCTCAGATCCTATTAGAACGAAGTTGTACCGGTGATCTATTTCCCTGTACTTGGTTGACTTGTCTCTTTCTCTGTGTGTCGCCGCAAATCCCGCTTGGCCGACAGAGAGGGTGATGTATGTGGCTGCCAGGGTGGATACACAGGCAAAGTCTCACACCAATTGTCTGCCATTTTTCCAAGGGTGCGGGGTGATTTCATCTGGAAGGCCAGCAAAGCTAACATAGTTATGGTTCAATAGATTGCAAGGCTCTCTCTCTGTTGGACAGTGGGCAGAGGCAAGGCTCTTAATGGTGTCATTGACTTCGTCGTGTTGTGAGTGCCAGTCGCCTGATTTTCCACAGTGCAGGCCATGCAATCCATATTCGTCAGCATCTGCCCCGCCGCAAATACACCTATGAACAGTGTGGATAGGGGCAACAAGACGGAGAGCGACTGCAATACGGAGAGCGACTGCAATACGGAGCTCCTGCGGATCAAGACGTGTGCCTGTCACAGACATAGGGACTGCCAAAAGGAAGTCTCCTACATGGGGAGCCTGCACAGCTGTGAGGCGTGCACGGTCACTGGGGGTTGTTGCTGCCTCCAGCAAAGCTGTGGCTTCTTTGTCTACAATGGGGCTGTCCCAGCTGGATTGTTTCTTGGTTTCAACATGGCTGGTCTGAGTGCTGAGTCTGCCATGGTACCCCATTTTGTGTTGCATTCCATGTAGTGGGAGTCCTGTATCCCTGCTAAATCACACAGATTGTCAGGTAGAATTTCCTTAACCTGGTCATCTGATGCTGAGGAGGATGACAGGAAGGCTTGGACAGCAATTTTGGTGGCAGTTCAGGGCTTGTTTCCACTGGCATTCATTGAGGGAGAGGTTGACAACTTTTTCTAGCATGGTCTTCATTCGGTAATAGGTCATACTCTTCAAGCTTTGGGCTGTCGTAGGATGGGGCGCACCTCAGAAAGTAGGTTAGCCTCGGAAGGAATAGGCATTTAAGTGAGGAGATAAAAAGCATCGTGGGCATTGATGTCACATATGGTGTTTTCCATCCTCTTAAGGTCTGTGATTTTCTTATCTAGAATCTCATCAATGGCATTAGACCCAAGGGGGAGCTATATATATATATATATATATGTGAGATTTTTCTCTACGCCTACCTCCCTTAGGAGGTGGACTACAAGTTTAAAGGCTGCTCTTGGCAGTTAAGCATGAGTCCAGTAGAAAAAGGAGAAGCGGGAGCAAACCGCCAGGCTTCCACCAGCAGGGGTGAAAACCTGTCCACAATAGGCCGCTGGTTCCTCCTAGTTAAACATGACGTTAAAACCAATAAAGGGTAACCGACGGGTTCTCACAATCAAATTTTATATTTGTTGTGTGGCGCTATGAATTGGAATTCGAATTCCCAAGAGCGCAGCCGTCATATCAAAGATTTAAAACAACAATATCAAATATATATCAGAACAATGGGAGTGGTACAGAATAGTTGAAGGTTGACATCAAAGACTGTTAACAAATAACAATTTATTATAACAAGAGACTAGACTACTACATTAAAACAAAAGAATGTCAATGACGTTACTCGAACATAAGCGTGCCCACAGAGGAATCAACACGCAAGCAAGAACTAACAGATCTATAATCACAATTACAACAAATGACACAGTGAGTTCTGGAACACGTCTCCAGTAACCTCCTAACTGTTCTACGCCTCAGTGCAGTCTACACCTGCAATAGCGGTTGCAATGCAATCAAATCAGTAGCCTTTCAATGACATCAATAACTAATGGGTTCACTGGCAACTCCAGCACCCTTCCTCAAATTAATCTTTACGTTAATGTCCATCCAGTGGCACCATAACCAACAGCTAAATAGCAACCCTTGCTGTGTGGCTGCATACTGAACTAACCTGAACACAGGTGTGCCCACTGATGACGCAATATTGCAAACTCAAGGAAAAATATCACAGACTAAGTTACACCACAGCGTGTGATTTAATTACGTTACAGTCCAACCAGTGGCATTTGCAACACAGCTATTCAACAGCCCCTCGAGAAATGACAGCAGGCTCCATCCTGCTGACACTTCGGGCTGACAACATGAACTAACTGAACAATCTTCCACTGATGACACAAGCAAGCAATCAATAGTGACACGACTTCCTAGTGGCAGCTACTCTAATCACAAGCTTAAGGTCCTCCAGTCCAACAGGAGCGACCCCCGTAATCCGGTGGGTAGTCTAACAGTGACTCCCCCTATCACAACTAAAGTGAACACAGTCAGGCAAGGTGGGATTCTGGGACACAGCTCCACTCATCCCTAAGTTACTTTACCCACGTCACTAGACGATAACCAAAAGAAATTGCCTTAATCAATTGCAACATTGATTATGTGAATAATGATGGAAATTGACTGATCACAGCAGTCAGCAACAAGTACTACTTTAATAACAACAAGTGTCTCACTCAAGACAACAACATGATAGTACTCTACGTTAACACAAGTCCTCTTGTCACAATAACTCAAACTCTTAAATTACATCACACTTGACTCCTTGCAAGTATTCAGTGAGTAATTCTTAATTAAGGTCAAACGGACCACTAATTACATCCCAATTGAGTTACGTTAACTAAGCCTACCCCAAGTGGGTGGCTTCTCAACAGTCTGTGTATCACTAATTACGTTTACTTACTAATGAGTGCTAATTACCCTAATTAGCCTTGAGCAATTAATTAACTGTCACCAGGACCGATAATTAATCATACATAAATACGTCTCACTCCGCACTGCCTAAGCAGGTCTCATCAAACACTGTGAATTCACGGAAGAGGAGTTAATTACCCTAATTAACAATGAGTGCAACTTAATCCACTGTCACCAGACAGAATATGATTAATATAACGTATTATGCTAACCCCATGACCTCGCTTTACCGAGTCAGCTGAGTCCTCAAGACTCCAGACGTTAATTACTCCACTAATTATCATGAGCCACTAATTGCCCCAACCCTGAAAGGCAGTTAGTCTCGAGCAACTGACGTTAGCACTATCACTGACAGACTCTGACAGATCCTCTCCCACTACGTGAATTCATGATGAGAATGCTAATTACATAATTAGCTAGAGTGGTCAATTAATTGTCACACGGACAATTAATTGCACCGGACACGTATTCCCACAAGCTCAAGTTCAACACTGTTCTCCCATAACAGCACTCACTCATTCAACAACTTCAAGTGTGCACCCCCTTATCCAGTTAATTACCCCTAATTAACTCACTGAATCCTTAAGTACTCCACACAACTCAAAGAAACAAAGTAACCCTAAGGTTACATAGGTCACACATATAATGGCATGCAAAACATAAAATAGCACTGCCCACATACAGTTGCGACTACTGCAACTCGTAATTACTATGCCCACACAGTAGTGACACACGGTTTGCAACAATCAAGGTATACCAATCTTACTGTCCCTCCAATCTTGCAAACGTTGCAAAAGATCGCCCGATCCCGGTTGCTTCTAGCAAGACAATTTACGTTAATATAAGACACCGTCGCTCTACGCGGACAGCTGGCACTAATTCTCCCATAATTAGGCAAATTAACTAATTGCTCGCTCTCATTAAGTGACTGAGAATTTCCCTGAATACTCAAGGGTCCCCTTAAATCCTCAACACAATTCCTAGGACAGTAATAACGTATACCTGATAACACTGCACAAACCTGCACATAATGATACCGTCAGCATGCCCCCATGCTAATGACATCATTAGGCAATCAGTCAGCGATCACATCTACTGACTCACCACACAACACAGTACAACAATCATGCAAATGAAACACATGGAAATGCCTACATAAACAATGTAAATTAATCACCAGGACATATACAGACTCAGGATACACTAATAACCCTGCCCCACGGGCCTGCTTAATTAACTCTAACCTGGCCTAATTACATAATGAGGTACCATGGCACTAACCAGGCTGGACGATTATACAGAATCGCCAGACTGGATCATTTATATGATGATTTTCTCTACACTGACTGGTCCCAACCTCTATCAGTCTACACACAACAATATATACACAGATATATTATTATAACAATACTGATTTACGTGACAATTTCCCTCTCCAGGTACTGCCCCACAGTCACCTGGCATGCCACATACGGGCGTCTCAGCTGCCTCCCTAGCCTGGAGGGCTAGGGGCCCACACAACTTTTCACTNAAGTATACATCAGAAATATAACGTGTCATACAGTCATACAACTCATCACTGCTTCCCTCTGTCCTTTCTCACTGGCATTCACTCCTTTAATAACCATATTTGCCTGTCTTCTTGGCCTGTCTTTCTCCACCTCTTCCATTATTCTTCAAATTTAGTTAAAACCCTGTATCACCATTCATAGCCGGCCGGCCGGTCACTCCCACACACACTGTGGTACTCACTTTAATGTTACAAGTCTCACACTTTGGTCTCGCACAGCAGATTGTAGGAAAGTATATCCTTTCCTATGTATGTTGACCAGACCATATACTAGAAGGTGAAGGGACGACGACGTTTCGACTTGAGAATGGTCCAGGAGGGACCGAAATGTCGTCGTCCCTTCACCTTCTAGTGTGTGGTCTGGTCAACATACTTCAGCCACGTTATTGTGACTTATCGCCCGCATATTCTTTCCTATATTCCGCTACCCTCTCTCGCCACCATTTGTTAAATGTTTCTATTAATAGTTTGATACATCCTTTAGATTGTCCAACTCTCTGAAACCATTTTCAAGAGCCCATGCCTCACCATTCACACATTACTCTACATCTAGTAATAATAATAAATGATAATGACAATAATAGCAATTAATAGTAATAATAATAATAATAATAATAATAATAATAATAAATGTATATATTAATGTTGATACATAATTTATGTGAATAAATGTTGTTACATGTTTGTGTTACATTATTACCCTGGAGCGTAGTGAAGACACCTTGCCTTATATGTGCGTCTGTGTAGGAGACACGATCGCCCTATCCTCCCTTGTGCTACATAATTCATCGAACGGAGGTCCATTCATTCTACATCCCGCGATCACAGATAACCGAAAGATTACAAGAGCCGAAAGATATAAGACGTGATATCAAAAGAACCGGAAGTACAATAGGTTATCAAGAGATATTAGACTAAGGAATGATATTAGAATAAGGAATGTTAAGACTTATGATCACTCTGAAAATCAAGACATTCTACAAGGTGGTGCAAAACTGCTGGCCGATCAATGCAGTTTAGGATTGTTCAGCTAATGGAACAGATCTGCCGTAGGTCTCTGTTCCATTAATTGTCAGAGTTAATTTTGTTGATCAGACCACACACTAGAAGGTGAAGGGACGACGACGTTTCGGTCCGTCCTGGACCATTCTCAAGTCGATTGTCAGAGTTAATGGTGTCTGGCCAATACCTGAAGCCATCTTCTCGTAGCGGACAGTTGGTGCTGTTGTTATTTTAGATATAGCTACTCAGAACGAAGTGTCCATGTAGCACTGGCTATGGTGAGCCCGTATGGCGGACAGGAATCTACGGCTTATGAAACGTCCCCGCCCCCCCTCCCTTTGTTCCCAAGATTTTTAAACCTAGAATGATTATTACCTACTGGGTAATAATCCCATTTAATTATTACCACTGGGTAATAATCCCATTTAATTATTACATACTGGGTAATAATCCCATTTAATTATTACACACTGGGTAATAATCCCATTTAATTATTTCCACTGGGTAATAATCCATTTAATTATTACACACTGGGTAATAATCCCATTTAATTATTACCACTGGGTAATAATCCCATTTAATTATTACCACTGGGTAATAATCCCATTTAATTATTACCTACTGGGTAATAATCCCATTAATTATTACCTACTGGGTAATAATCCCATTTAATTATTACCACTGGGTAATAATCCCATTTAATTATTACACACTGGGTAATAATATTTCTCTATGTTAGGGCCAGGAAGCCTGTGTTAGGGGAACGGAGGAATTAGGCGAAAGGAAACTTGCTCAACCATTGGCTTCATTTAATATGCAATCCTTGTACTTAGAAATATACCTCTTATGTTCTTAATTTTATGAATAAAATTATTTTTAATATTGTCCCGCACGAGAATCGAACCCGGGATCCCCTATTGGAGTTTAGAATGAAGCCAACAGGCAACAGCTTACAGATGTTGTCTCTTGAGTAACATTGGACCCTTTAAATGAAGGTCGGAGATTGTACGTGGTCCTCTGTTGTTGTTGTTAAAGATTCGCTACCTGAAACAAAAAGTTCCAGGTAACACGGGCTATGGTGAGCCCGTAGTTGGTCCTCTAGGCAATTTAGATATATTCAAAAATAGTTTCCCCCTTGTCCAACACAAGATGTGCCGTTTTCTATCATGATCTTAAAGTATGTATTTTTATTTTTACACTGACCAAAATAAAAGTAGAGGGTAGTTTGTCTTAATTTATTTTTACCTGAAAACCACCATCTCTAATCAGCCCGTCCTCTGGATGTTGTTGTTGTTATAGATCAGCTACTCGGAACAAGTTCCAAGTAGCACGGGCTATGGTGAGCCCGTAACTTACCTGGCACAGGAGCTGGGCAAGAAGCACGGGCTATGGTTAGCCTCGTGGACAGGAGATGTCTCCCGTGACCCTCCTCTGGAGCGTTCACAACATCGCTAAAATTATATCCTAAATTGCCCGAAAGTAACCAAACTGAGGACCCATGGGTTGAAAACGGGACATCACATCAATTCTGCGAGCCACTATGATTTTTTGGTACATTAGTTTTTGGCCTTAGGGTCTTTATGTCAAAATGCTATGTACTATTCGAGAGGCCAGGTTGTACAGGGATAGGTGTAATCTCATCAAACGTATATTGTTACTTGTAACTTCCATTTTACCCCCAACCAACGGTTGTGGATTGGGTTAGGAATAAGGGTAAAATCCTTTTAAGGCATTCGTCTTTGGAAGATGGGACAAGCACGAACGATCTCTTTAGCAGTGGCGTCCACGAGGTCATTGGAGACGATGCTAATAAGCCTAACAGGCTTCCGATCTGACAAAGGGAAAGCAACAACTACCAAATTAATGGCATTATATTACAACAGATTGATGAAGAAAAAGACCTTCCCTGAGCCCATTATGTGCCTCTGTAACCCTTTCCACTACCGCCCACAAGATGGGTATGGGGTTCATAATAAATGAACTAAACTATAAACAAAAAAGTCAAAATCCACCACTCAATGAAAATTACACAGCAGGTAGGGGCAGCAGTAAAAAAAAAAACCAAATACTTGGAATAATCAAACAAATCTTTGACTTCAAGGAAAACAAAGTAGTGATTCAATTGTATAATCTCAGCGCGCCCCCATTTGGATTACTGTATCCAAGCATGGAGACCTCATCTTCAGAAGGACATAGCTGCTCTGGAGAAAGTGCAACACCGAGCAACAAAATCCTTCCAGAGCTAAGTCAACTCACTTTTACGAGGAACGTGAGGGCCACAGGGCTAACAATACTGCAAACCAGGCATGACAGGCGGATCTCACGAAACTTTTAAAGTACTGTACAATTTGGAGAATGTTNGGCCCCTGGCCTTATGCTCCTCCCACAGTGGGCATGCCTCCCCCTTCCCTCACCCACACCCAGTGCCCCCTACCCTCGCCCACACCCAGTGCCCCCTACCCTCGCCCACACCCAGTGCCCCCTACCCTCGCCCAACCAGTGCCCCCTACCCTCGCCACACCCAGTGCCCCCTACCCTCGGCCCCACACCAAGTGCCCCTACCCTCACCCATACCAGTGCCCCCTACCCTCACCCCCCCCAGTGCCCGTACCTCGCCCACACCCAGTGCCCGTACCCTCGCCCACACCCAGTGCCCCGTACCCTCGCCCCACCCAGTTCCCCTACCCTCGCCCACAACCAGTGCCCCCTACCCTCACCCATACCCAGTGGCATTACCCTCACCCCCCACCAGTGCCCCTACCCTCGCCCACACCCAGTGCCCCTACCCTCGCCCACACCCAGTGCCCCCTACCCTCGCCCACACCCAGTGCCCCCTACCCCCCACAACCCAGTGCCCCCTACCCCACCCCCACCCAGTGCCCCGTACCCTCGCCCCACACCCAGTGCCCCCGTACCCTCGCCCACACCCAGTGCCCCTACCCTCGCCACACCCAGTGCCCCCTACCCTCGCCCACACCCAGTGCCCCTACCCTCACCCATACCCAGTGCCCCCTACCCTCACCCCACCCAGGCCCCGTACCCTCGCCCAACCCAGTGCCCCGTACCCTCGCCCACACCCAGTGCCCCCTACCCTCACCACACCCAGTGCCCCCTACCCTCACCCACCCAGTGCCCCCTACCCTCGCCCCAACCAGTGCCCCCTACCCTCACCGTGCCCCACCCGTATATAAATTACAGCGTCTCCGCCAACCCAAAACTCTACTTGAAGCGCAAATATTATCAACCAAGTGCTGACAGCTGACAGTCAGGGTAGGACTCGTAGCGGACAACAGCCACCAAGAAGGAACCTCTCTTGCTACCGTAACCGGTTCTTGCTAGCAAGTCAAACATTAATCCTAGCCATTCAATGCCATACAGTTTTATTATCCTGTTACGGTCGTTTAGTATACTTTACAAGTCTCAAAATCTCTCTCCAAAAGGCCCAGCCCCTAATTCAGCTTGCTGAATAATATTTTTTATAATGCATTATGCTGTGTATCTAAGCATTCTAAGATATGATTTTGAAAGACAATGGTAGAAAACTGATGAAGATTAAGCCAACCCAAAGGTGGCACGGGCATGAATAACCCGTAAAGGTAGAAAACGATGAAGATTAAGCCACCCAAAGGTGGCACGGGATGAATAGCCCGTAAAGGTAGAAAACTAAGATGTAAACTAGTAAATATAAGAAAACTAGTACAAAAATACACTGGGTGAATGTATATTAATCTCTGAACTGTGTCCGTAATTTCCCGGTCCTGTAAGCATGATAGTCCAGGGTAATATTACAAAAAACATATGATCAAGAGAGGCACTTTTGTATAATACCAGTAATTAATGCAGCCTGGGGTGATGTGGATCTGGAACATGTATTCACATAGTTGTATTCACCTAGTTGTGCTTGCGGGGGGTAGAGCTCTGCTCTTTCGGGCCGCCTCTCAACTGTCAATCAACCAATCTCAACTGTCAATCACGCAACTATGTGGGCTTATACAGAACAATCTCTCACTACAGCAATATTCTTACACAAACATACACACAGCTTCCTACTACACAACTTATTTGATGCGCTTAATGACTGTTTTCTGTTTATTGTACGTAAGCAACCTGTTTACAAGCACCACTAGGAGAGCGCTTATGTCAAGCCATTTCTTCGTGTAAGCATCCAACTGTAGTTTAAACCATAGCTGGGAGTTTAAAGACACATCAAGAAGTTTAAGGACAGTGTCAATAAAGACACATCACAAGACAAGCTATCAGTTTCTAGTCCTTCACTCTGACTAGTTACAACTGCATGATCTTTCATATCATTAATGGAATTACATTAATCTCCTTGATTAAATGTTTTAAGGAGCAGCAACGCATGCGACAAATTGCCTTAATTTAGGTAAGAACATAAGAACGCAAGAACAAAGGCAACTGCAGAAGGCCTATTGGCCCATACGAGGCAGCTCCTATTTATAACCACCCAATCCCACTCATATACAAATTATTACTTTAATTCTCAGCTGAAAAATTCCTGTTCAAGCTGTTGCCACATTTCTTAACTGTCTGCCTCAACAAGCGTTACTCCTGTACATAACATTGCAATTTTCACTACATATTATTACAACAATCACCTATAGCTTATTCCTAATAATCTACAAACAGAAGTCAACGTGATTCGATATTTATCCCAGTAAGGTAATCCAGACTCAGGTTACATTTCAAGTCATGCAACAACTGGCAACATTGCTCGTCAGACAAGCTGTCAATAAACCCGTTATTTGACCGGCTTCCCAGACTTAACCGTCAATATGGTATCATACAACAATGTTATTCAGACTCTTAATCGCTCTATAATTATTACCCGAGACATGAATTTGCATACTACATGACAATACTTAAACAATTCAAGACACTCCTTGAGACTCTCTTTAAATTTTAAAACTAAGAAACGCTAAAAAAAATTTAAAATTTAAATTTAAAACAAAATTTAAAACTGCCTAATACAAATCGCTTTACAGCTCTGTTCACGCCATTACTCCATCTTTGACAAAACTACTTAAGATGCAGACTGAATTGCATATTGTTTCATATTAGTTAAGACTTTAAACCATCTATGATGTTCTAAGCAAATTAACTTAAACTGATTAAACTTAACTCATAAGTCGCTTAAATTCAACGAAAAAAAAGTAATTACACAAGAAAACACATTTCAACGAGAAAAGAAATTGGAACAATGTGGGAATCGAACCGTCGGTACTCCCAAGTCGTGCACCTTACCTATGTGCCACGACAAGGTAAAAGTTATACAACTTGGGATTCCACTAAATCCAAATGATTTATATTATAATTCGAAGTTCTATTGAGATATATACCAATATATATATTAAATGCACTGATAAGTTTCGTTATCACACTGCATTTCAGGCTTTGTTGAAATAAAACACACACACACACACACACACACACACACACACACACACACACACACACACACACACACACACACACACACACACACACATATATACATATATACCTTTTATACCACGTATACAAGATATACAAACCTTGTACACCACATATGTAAGACCAATCCTGGAGTATGCGGCCCCAGCATGGAGCCCGTACCTTGTCAAGCACAAGACGAAGCTGGAAAAAGTTCAGAAGTATGCCACTAGACTAGTCCCAGAACTAAGAGGCATGAGTTACGAGGAATGGCTGCGGGAAATGCACCTTACGACACTGGAAGACAGAAGAGTAAGGGGAGACATGATCACCACATACAAAATTCTCAGATGAATTGACATGGTAGACAAGGATGGATTACTTAACACGGGTAGTATACGCACAAGGGAACACATGTGGAAACTTAGTACCTAAATGAGCCACAGAGACATCAGAAATAATTTGTTCAGTATCATAATTAACAAATGGAATACATTAGGCAGTGGTGTGGTGGAGGCTGACTCCATACACAGTTTCAAATATAGATATGATAAGAGCTCGAGAAGCTCAGGAACCTGTACGCCAGTTGATTGACAGTTGAAAGGCGAGACCAAAGAGCCAGAGCAAAACTAGATGAGTACTTAGGTAATTACACTTAGGTAATAACACACACACACACGTCAGGCAGTGACGTGGTGGAGGCTGACCCCATACACAGTTTCAAGTGTAGATATGATAGAGCCCAGTAGGCTCAGGAACCAGTACACCTGTTGATTGACAGTTGAGAGGCGGGACCAAAGAGCCAGAGCTCAACCTCCGCAAGCACAACTAGGTGAGTACACGGAACCATATTAAGACGAGTATTCCTTACGTAAGACGGCATTTCCAGAACTGCGTGTTAGCCTCTGGAAAGTACGACCTGAGTCAGCTGGCGAGAGAGCCAGACGGACCAAGTACCTCCCGCGCGTCCTACATTTCCTTGCTAGAGAATGTAAACACAGTTGTTGGTAAGGGTCAGAGAGCACTGCACTTTCCCGTAAAGAAAACAGAGGGGGAGGGGGGACAGGATTCGTCATTTATGCAACCACTTACGAAACCTGTACATCTTTCCCCATCATGGCGGGTAAGAAATGTATATGTTTATCTCGCAGAATGTTTGGTAATATGTTTATTGTTTGTGATGTGTGTATATGTATGTATGAACACGATGTACTGAACGGGGTGAGAATAGCTTGAGCTACCTCATCCCTTTGTGTGTATTTTACCTCAATAAACTTATTTCAATTTCAGTTTCATCATGGCGGCTTTGTTTACATTTATTAAACAGTCTACGAGCTGCGAAACATCACAACACAAGTTTATTTCTGTTATATACAACAATATGATCAATAATATTAGTGCTTCGGGGAACAAACGGTTTAATAAATGTAAACAAAGTCCTTCCAGTGATACTGACTGTTTCATAACTTCGTTTCTCTTACGTATTGAGACTGTAAACCGTCCTTGTTGGTACAGCATAGTGAGGAAAGTGGCGGGAGATAGCATGAGACAAATGACACGCAGAGAACGAGCATGAGACAAATGACACGCAGAGAACGAGCATGAGACAAATGACACGCAGAGAACGAGCATGAGACAAATGACACGCAGAGAACGAGCATGAGACAAATGACACGCAGAGAACGAGAAGGGATCTGGGATAGGACAAATGGAAAGAATGATGCCTAGCAACTTGGATCATCGGGGAATCGAGCAAAATAAAAAAAATAGGCGAGAGCAGGAGTCACCGCTTTATTTCTGCTGTGACGGTCCTCTGCTGCAGTTTAATTTCCTACTCCAGCTGTTTTTTTTTATTTTCTTCCATTGACTGCAATATCCCTGTAACTGCAGGCACGACAAGCCACCCCAGTCGACCTTGTCTGCTTCCTTCTCTTACGCTTCGTCGGCACGAACCTACGCGTCCACGGCACGAACCTACGCGTCCACGGCACGAACCTACGGGTCCACGGCACGAACCTACGCTTCCTCGCCCACGATCCGCTTTTCATGTGTACTCCCTCCCCGTTAACAGAACCTTCCCCTCCTCCAACCACATCCCTCTTCCCCCGTTAACAGAACACTGTCCTCTCCCCCCTGCAACCCTTCGCTAGTAAGGGCCAGATTCCCGAAGCAGTTCCGCAAGCACTTACGAACGTGTACATCTTTCCTCAATCTTTGACGGCTTTGGTTACATTTATTAAACAGTTTACAAGCATGAAAACGTCCCAATCAACTGTTGTTATTGTTATAAACAGCCTCCTGGTGCTTCGGAGCTCATTAACTGTTTAATTATTGTAAACAAAGCCGCCAAAGATCGAGAAAAGATGGACAGGATTGTAAGTGCTTGCGTAACAGCTTCGTGAATCTGTCCCCAGGTTCGTAAGTGCTTGCGTAACGGCTTCGTGAATCTGGCCCAATCTGAAGGCCGCCCAATATTTCGCGACGTCTGCTCTCGCCTCAGTAGTGACGGAAAATGAGAGGAGTCAAGAGAGGCATCCCATAAAAGCTTTCACTGTGGGGGGGGGGACCCGGATCTAGAGGAGGGGACACCGGCCCCTTGTGCTTCCGGACGTCAGTGCTGTGTGCCCCGACGAGGAGGGCCGGATACATATTGTAGGAAAATACGGAGAATCCGGTTAAGGGAAAGTAAAACCGAGAATGTTTGAAACTTAAAAAGTAGGAAGAGAAGGTGAGAGGATGAAGAAGGGAAGGGAAATATCAAGGGAAGCACTGATGATTCATGAAGATTAAGCCACCCAAAAGGTGGCACGGGCATGAATAGCCCGTAAGTGGTGGCCCTTTTGAGCCATTACCAGTATCAAGAGCTGATACTGGAGGTCTGTGGAGGTGCGACTGCACCCTGAGTGACGGGAGATGTCTCCCGTGAAGGGAAGCACCAAGCCATTACGCTTATATAGCACTGGGAAGGAGTCAGGATAAGGATTTTGGATGGGACGGGGGGAAAGGACTGGTGCCCAACCACTTATGGACGGTCGGGGATTGAACGCCGACCTGCATGATGCGAGATCGTCGCTCTACCGTCCAGCCCAAGGGAAGGGAAGAAGACGACTATCTTGTTGATAAAAATTAAGTTCACGTGGTAGCCTAAGCGGTTTCGCCACCTCCACTATACAACACACACTCTTGAAATGATATGTAAGGTACAATACATACTTGTTGTATGTATTGGACCGGAAGTACTTACATGTACACATGCAGGCGATGAACCACAATAACGTGGCTAAAGTATGTTGACCAGACCACACACTAGAAGGTGAAGGGACGACGACGTTTCGGTCCGTCCTGGACCAGTCTCAATCGACTTGAGAATGATCCATGACGGACCGAAACGTCGTCGTCCCTTCACCTTCTAGTGTGCGGTCTGGTCTACATGTACACACTACATTACACACAGAAATCACAATAGCATGATGCATCAAATGAACAAATCCATAAGGGCCGTGACGAGGGCTCGAACCTACGTCCGAGAGGATCCCAGACGCTGCCTTAATTTGTTCATTTACTTACATGTAGTGATGGACCACCAGGAACCCGCTCCGTGCACAGATCATGGAAGCAGCTCTTATGCTCATGGGTAAAAACTGTATAATATAGCCCGTTTGTGCTTTTCAACACTGAGAACCGCTTCGTAAAAGAGCTTCGAACCTCTGTTCGAGCAGAAGGCAGTCACAGCAGAGGGCAGTGACGGTACTTACTCCTATGTTCTCTAACAACCTTGTATATCTAACGACTTCCAAAGATTTGTTGTCTAGTTTCGAGTGTTTCATCTAGCTGGCAAGCTGCCACTGTATCAATAAACTACTCTTAAAAATACCTCCTTCTATTGGATCTTGGACCGTACTTCAATTAGTCAAGCCAGAAAAACTTCACATTTCTTTAAAAGAAAGCTTTTCCCCAGTAGTTCAGCTTGTGTAGTTAAGTCTGGTAGAATTGATAGTTAACACCATCACTTGCACCATCATTAGCAGTGACAGGTGTCGTGACAGCGGTGACAGAAGAACCTGGCAACTGTCTGCGCGTCAACCGTGTAGCCGCGGGCGAGGTGTCAAGCTTCCCATCTTGTTATAACTTTTTCATTCCCCATCTTGCCCGTTTTCTCTATTAGTCTAGTCATTATGAACCTCCGTACCCAGCCCATGGTGGACCCGTACCCATCCCGTGGTGGACCCCGTACCCATCCCGTGGTGGACCCCGTACCCAGCCCATGGTGGACCCGTACCCATCCCGTGGTGGACCCCGTACCCATCCCGTGGTGGACCCCGTACCCAGCCCATGGTGGACCCGTACCCATCCCGTGGTGGACCCCGTACCCATCCCGTGGTGGACCCCGTACCCAGCCCATGGTGGACCCCGTACCCATCCCATGGTGGACCCCGTACCCAGCCCGTGGTAGACCCCGTACCCAGCCCATGGTGGACCCCATACCCATCCCATGGTGGACCCCATACCCATCCCGTTGGCGGTGGTAGACCCTATATATATTCTCGTGGGCGATGATAGACATTATTACAAAGGAACATAATGGGTTCAGGAAGTGAAACCCACAGTTCATTTATTTAAGCAAGTAACAATCTTGTGAAACTATACGTATACGTGTATGTATGTATATGTCAATAGCCTTTTTGTATTACAAGTGGTTCAAGAAGAGGCCCACAACAGTCTCTATACTAAGCAGTTTACATGTGCGGTGAGCCAGTCACAGTTACTAGTCTTGCTCCACACCCACCCAACTGGGCGGCAGCTTTACAGTCATGTGCTTCACACCCACCCAACTGGGCGGCAGCTTTACAGTCATGTGCTCCACACACACCCAACTGGGCGGCAGCTTCACAGTCATGTGCTCCACACCCACCCAACTGGGCGGCAGCTTTACAGTCATGTGCATGCATTACCTACAGTAAGCAAAGTTTGGATACTTCTGGTAGTACATTACGAATAAAAGCACTTGAACATTTCACAAACGCCATCAACAGAATTATCTCTGAATTTGCAATAATTTCGCACTCGATTACATCGTGAAGCAATATGGATACTTCTACTGACAGTTTCAAATAGCTCTACTGAATAGTTCTACGGGCTGTCCCCGCCAGTCCGTTTATATTTAGTCAAGTCTCCATTAACCAATTCAATTTCTTTCTTTATTATGCACCCCATACCCATCCCGTGGGCGGTGGTGTAAAGGATTACAGAGGCACATAATCGGTTCAGGAACTGAACCCTCTAGTTCGTTTAGCTAAGCAAATAACAATGTTTGACGCTAGTTACAAAATTATCAATTCGTAAAAAATGCGATGGTTTTTGCTTAATCAGAAGCGTTAAGACTTAAGCTATCCATATAATCTACAAAAGCCTACATTGTAAAGTAGGCCCTTTTCAATGATTTAGACTATCCACCTAATCTACATTATAAAGTTTCGAAGCTCTTAAACTGTTTAATAAATGTAAAGCTCCCATGACTGAGGAAAGATGTAGAGGTTTCGTAAGTGGTTGTGCAAATGCTACATGAATCCTGGTCCCGATTGCTTGAGTGGTGTTAAGAGTGGTCATGAATCCAACACAAAACCATACCCTGATGCTTCAATATTTGATTATGCTGGAAGCATTAAGCTGGAGTTACGCTGGAAGCGTTAAGCTGGGGGTTATAATGTAATTATTAACGTGGGCTTACACTTCCGCTTACGTCAATTAGGCTCCTAGCTCTCACATACCACAACCGCAGAGTTACGACAAAAAGCACACTTTAAAAGTTCCAGTTTCTCCTAGTGAGGGAACGGCAAGCTTCTAAATATACCTGTAACCACACGTGAAATTCTCATTACGCATTCCTATTATAACATCTGCAGTAACCATGCCATTCTACGAGAGTTCCTTTTGCTAAATTTAATATTTAAATATGTAAATTTAGTATTATATTTATTGTTCATTACATATGAATATCGGCAGAGCAGTGATAGACAAGAGAGGTCTACCAGATGACTAGCACCTGTAAAGGTATTGGTTCATGATCTGAGGCACACGGGAGACATCTCCTGTCCACGAGGCTAACCATAGCCCGTGGTTCTTGCCCAGCTCCTGTGCCAGGTAAGTTACGGGCTCACCATAGCCCGTGCTACTTGGAACTTGTTCCGAGTAGCTGAATCTATAACAACAACAACATCTGAGGCAGTCCCCGCCCGCCCTCAAACCTTATCACGCCCTTAAACCCCGCCCAGAACAGTAAAAAGCCCAACCTCGATGATCCACGCTCGTCCTTTCAATGAAAACACGTCTCTGTGTGCGAAAATTTCTCGCGCATTTAAATATTTTATCAAAGTATTTGAAAAGTTGGTCAACAATCACTCGGAACGTTTTAACTTTCTTTTATTTGATTGTTTTCTTTGATGTGAGATTTTGGGAGAACTGTTAAATTTGCCCCTAATTGAAAATGTGCTTAAAGTTTTAACACACATGCTAAAATAAGATTTACTATAGATTCAGGATATGGACACAAGTAGAGAGGATGCCCAATGAACTCGGAGCTGTTTTGGCAATGTTAACGCGACTGACTCATACATTTAATATAATAATTTTGTCAAGAAAAGAAAGCCAATGTATATACAGTATCTTATATTTTATAGGCTTGTAAAGAGGTTCCTCCAAGGTCGAACCACTGACCCTTCTGACCAGCGGACAGCACGCTGGACTTGTGATACTGTGGTCCTGGGTTCGATCCCAGGCGCCGGCGAGAAACAATGGGCAGAGTTTCTTTCACCCTATGCTCCTGTTACCTAGCAGTAAAATAGGTACCTGGGTGTTAGTCAGCTATCACGGGCTCCTTTCTGGGGGTGGAGGCCTGGTCGAGGACCGGGCCGTGGGGACACTAAAAAGCCACGAAATCATCTCAAGATAACCTCCCTATCAAGACAACAGTCGTCACTTAAGAAACTATTATGTCTATGTTACAATACCGGTGTTGGAGACATTTCAGTTCCAAAGAAACTTATTGGTACTATTATATGTTATTTGTATATATTGTATGTAATAAAATGTAAGTTATATATAAGTACATGCTTACTAAAAAAAATATTGGCGGTTGCGAGGCTGAATAATACGGTTTGCGTCATTTACAAAAACACCATCATTACTTAATGCATTCCATTTGTTAACTACTCTGACACTGAAAAAATTCTTTCTAATGTCTCTGTGGCTCATTTGGGCATTAAGTTTCCACCTGTGTCCCCTTGTTCGTGTTCCACTCGTGTTAAAGTTTATCTTTGTCCACCCTGTCAATTCCCCTGAGAATTTTGTAGGTGGGTTATCATGTCTCCCCTTACTCTTCTGTTTTTCAAGGATATGTGGGACTTGGGCCATGTAATCACCGGGAAGGCAGACCGCAGACTAAGCTGTGGGAGCAGAACCAAATCGTCAACAGGTAAACAGGATTTATACGAAGTGTGTTAGTGTTAAAGCTACTTTGAACCTGGTCGTATAAGAAGGCCATGTACTTCCAAGAACATCTCTTCAACGATATGATTACTGCAGATGAACGTTTACACAGAAATCAGTCAACAAGTGGAATGCAAGTCCAAAATTGTGTACCAAATAGGAATCCTGACAGCAGTTGGGAGAGAGAGAGACGGGCTCCCAAGGTGCCGCCTGCCTCAATGACAGGATATAAAGTAATTACTAGTTACAGGTTTGTGAATGGCGTTTGCTTCCTTCAGTACAACATCCCGCCCTATCACCATGCAATAGATGAGTGTGTTGGAGGGAAAGGCGTGTCTGTATCCTGGTAACACCTTGCCTTTGAGTATCTCTGGTCGAGTGAGAGACAGAAGGCACCATATGGCCCCAAGTACAGTCTTGAGGTAGCATTTCTCGTGTCCATCCAATTCTACACCTTCTGCTCGTGTGTACTAAGGGAGAAATGCTTAAGATTTCAATATTTACTTACCACGAAACTTTTCTTTTCCTATGGCATGTGTAGCAGATGCAAGCAGAAACATGGTTGTTCGGAGGCTTATGACAGTTTCCGGGTATACTTTTTTATTATTATTATTATTTTGTACCACAAACGTGGCCACACATTTACAATGCTAACCAGCATATATACATTTTCTTCTGTCCTCCATGGACAGGGTTAGAGATCAGTTAAACATATAGTTCAGGGATTTATTGAACAGGGTATACATTGAAAGGCAGAAATATCTACTTTAGATAAATTTTAAATTAATTTTTTCCATCATTGAAACAAGCATCAGAATGCATCTGACGTAACAAATTATCAATATCTCATATTTGTTGGCAGCAAAACGATATATAGTATATACAAAAAATGGTAGACGAAATGCAGATTATACTTTGGTATTCAGCCCGTCCTCCTAAGCTTTCCCACGTCAAGAAAACAGTCAATTTAAAATGGTCTCTCCTAACCTACCAGAGGACCCAAAACAGAAAACGGGACAATACGTCACTTTCGCCCGCCGCTTCTATTTTCCAGTACGACAATTTTTGGCCTTATGTAACGCATACGGGCGAAAATCGACGTTCTATGTAGGACAGGTTGTGGTATTAGGGTGGAATTGAAACGTTCGTTTTTAGATGAAACTGTTTGGTAGAATTTCCCTGGCGGCCAGGCAAACGAACACACAGTACAATTGGTTGTGAGGCGTTAGTATTTATCATACAATAAACATTACTATTATTTTATTATCTTGAGGTGGGTCCGAGGATCAATGTCTCCGCGGCCCGGGCTCTACTGAGCTAGGCTGGCGAACCAACACAGTTGGTTAAACCGTTTAAAATTTGAAAACCTAGCAAGGACCAATCAGATCCAATCAATATCTATAGCCACTAAGTTTTAAACAAGATTAGCGTAGTAGATAAATGTTGACCAGACCACACACTAGAAAGTAAAGGGACGACGACGTTTCGGTCCGTCCTGGACCATTCTCAAGTCGATTGTCGACTTGAGAATGGTCCAGGACGGACCGAAACGTCGTCGTCCCTTCACCTTCTAGTGTGTGGTCTGGTCAACATACTTCAGCCACGTTATTGTGACTCATCGCCTGCGTAGTAGATAGATGTTCAACCCGATAAAGCGTGGATGTTGTTTTAGATTTAGCTACTCAGAACAAAATGGCCATGTAGCATGGGCTATGGTAAGCCCGTAAAAAAAGCCGTGGAGACAAATGTAATTTATACTTTTAGCCTAGTGAGGCACCGTTGGTTGAAAGCAACGGACCTGACATACTAAACAGTGACGTTAGTCGCTTTCAACCAACGGTGCCCCACTGGAAATTATATCCTGTTCTCTCGAACAGTACATTTTTACGTATAAATCCCCAACGGACAAAAAATGTATGTACTAAAAATCATTGCGGCTCGCAAAACTGTGTTCCATTTTCACTTCGTGGATCCTTGGCTTCGGTCGGGCAATTTTAGTAGGACATTTTAGTAACTTTTTGAACGCTCGAACCCGCTAAACACACACCGAAACTACGACGTTGGTACAACGTTCGAACAAGTTTTAACACCTCCTAACCAGTTATAACAACCAATATAGCAAGTTGTAACAACGTTCTAATACGTCATAAACACGTTAAGCAAAGATGTAACAACTTTATTACAAGTTGTAACAAGCGGAAAATAGAGACAGTTTAGGTATGTGTTTCCAGGGTTAATGGACGAGCTGATACGGTAGTGTTGATCGTATATTTCTCTGCAGCATTTATGTTGCACATTAATGCACATATGTGAATTAATGTTATACTAACGTTGGCGAGGTATATATTCAGCATGTCCTCCTAAGGCTTCAAAACATCAAGAAAGCGGTTAATTTAAAGTGGTCTCTCTTAACCTACCAGAGGACCCAAAACAGAAAACGGGACAGTACCTCATTTTCGCCAGCCGCTTTCATTTACCATTATGACAATCTTTGGCGTTAGTAACGCATGCGAGCCAAAAGCGACGTACCTTGTAAGAGGGCAGGTTGGAGATATTAGCTCGTGTGTGAGAAAGTGTGAAAGCGTTTAGGCTAGCACATGGGAGCCGGTCGGCCGAGCGTACAGCTCACTGGACTTGTGATCCTGTGGTCCTGGGTTCGATAACGGGCGCCGGCTAGAAAAAAATGGGCAGAGTTTCTTTCACCCTACGCCCCTGTTACCTAGCAGCAAAATAGGTACCTGGGTGTTAGTCAGCTGTCACGGGCTGCTTCCTGGGGGTGGAGGCCTGGTCGAGGACCGGGCCGCGGGGACACTAAAGCCCCGAAATCATCTCAAGATAACTTCAAGAAGATAGCACGGCAGAAATGTGAATTACATCTATGCTGTCAGACAGTAGAGTTGCCAGTGAAATCCTGTCTAAATATCTCTTAAGCGCTGTTAAATGACAGCTGAGTGGACAGCGCTTCGGATTCGTGGTCCTGAGGTTCCGGATTCGATCCCCGGTAGAGGCGGAAACAAATGGGCAGTTTCTTTCACCCTGGTGTCCCTGTTCACCCTAGCAGTAAATAGGTACCTGAGAGTTAGACAGCTGCTACGGAGCTGCATCCTGGGGTGTGTAGCGAAAAGGAGGCCTGGTCGAGGACCGGGCCGCGGGAACGCTAAGCCCCGAAATCATCTCAAGATAACATCAAGAAGAAGGGTTACATTATTGAATATGTTATCATTTGTGTTGCATATACTATCTGAATTGATTACGAGACTGTATGCAAACTAAACGAACAGATAATCAAGGATAACGAACAGATTAATTGGTGTAATAGCATTTGGTTTAATAGCAACATTGGTAGCATTGGTGTAATAGTAGCATTGGTGTAATAGCAATAGCTTCCTTTATTTACTGGTAATAAATAAAACAAATTTAAAATAATCTGCAACTAAGAGGACACTAATTTAGTCCTTAAAAATCATTAATAAAATGAGGCTATCATCCCAAGCCGCAAATGCAAATCAAATGAAAAAAACGCCGTTTCACAACAGGATGGTTGACTCAGCCATAGCAAGTTGCTTAGTAACGAAGATAGTTACGAATAACGAACAGTTCGTTCATAGAGGAATAACCCACCAACTTGTTTAATACTTACAAGCCATCTCACGTCGTCTTCCTATAATATTTTCATTCCATACGTCACGCATAAAAATATTGACGCAAATAAGAATATACGACGCATATTCCTTATGTGTCGCTTCTTTCGGATTATCCATTTACACCACAACTTTATTTATTCACAATTATGTCACACTATCGCCTTTGCAGCCATATAGGGGAGACTGCACAACCATTTATTTGGCCATGCTAGGTTTGTGTTTTAGGTAAAAACACTACATTTAATTGCATTCGTGCATTGCGCATATTGCAGACGATGAGTCACAATAACGTGGCTAAAGTAAGTTGACCAGACCACACACTAGAAGGTGAAGGGACGACGACGTTTCGGTCCGTCTAACCTAGACTATTCTCAAGTCGATTGTGAATGGTCCAGGACGGACCGAAACGTCGTTGTCCCTTCACCTTCTAGTGTGTGGTCTGGTCAATTCCGCATATTGTTTGCTCTCACACTGGACAAATTATTTTGTAATGTGTCACTATTGCCTTATGTACTATGAGCGAGGAAAATACCTGTCCTCCTACAAAGAACGTCGCTTTTCGCCCGTATGCGTTACATAAGGCCAAAAACTGTCGTACTAGAAAATGAAAGCGGCTGGAGAAAGTGACATACTGTCCCGTTTTCTGCTTTGGGTCCTCTGGTAGGTTAGGAGAGACCACTTTAAACTGACCGTTTTCTTGACGTTGGGAAAAAACCTGAGGAGGACGGATTAGTGGGAAAAGAAGAGTGAATAGAAAAGCCGAGCTACCACAATCAACGCTGGTATCTCCAGTTAGCACTAACTCATCCAGTTCCCATACAGGAACCACCACCACCGTTTTTATGGTGGTAGCTAAGCAAGGTGCAATATTGATAAGCTACAGTTACATTGCACGTGACCATTTCCAGCCCATAAACAGCCTATTCCTCGCACTAATTGATAGAAAACGTGTTTTATGAAAGTTCAAATGTATATTATTCTTTAGATTGTGTGGAGGTAGATGCTGAGGGTGATGCTGGTAGATATGGTATGCGTTAGGACGCTGGTAGGATGTGGCATGCGTTAGGACGCTGTGATGGTCGGTGACGTCAGGAAAGTACACCTGATCCACTGTATATATAAAAGGAGCCAGCACTGGCGAGTTACATTTGGTGATCAACTCCTGAGGTGAAAGGTAGGCTGCTGGCCGCGTTGTCTGCCGGCACACACTTAACACTCTCTCTCTCTCATTCTCAAGCTCTCTCTCTCTCCTAAGATCGTTCTCTCTCTCTCAAGCTCGTTCTCTCTCTTTCTCAAGCTCTCGTTCTCTCTCTTTCTCAAGCTCTCTCTCTCTGTCACTGTCTCAAAGACTATTTTTGTGGTGAAAAGGTGGAGGCAGATTTATCAATAGGATGAGTGATTCGTACTCCTGGAGACATTGCTTAAGAGACCAACAGTTGGATTATTGAATTTATATTTTAAAGAAAAGTGACATAGCTTAATGTGCGTGCGGGCGCGCCTCTTTCAGTGGCATTTCGTACACAGGATTGTTCAACAATGGATTTTAAACAAATCCATAACATTACCTAGCTATTTACTGTTTAAAAAATTTAGAAAAGGAATTGAGCGCGAACCGTCCACCGTGTACGATTTGACCGTACCACCTTGCATTGTGTCAGCAATTGCTTGATGATGCATCATCAACAGCCGTGTGATTTTACGAATGTTGAATTAGTAACATCTAAAAGTGACTTTTCGCTCTTCTGCCTTGAACATAAAACGAAGGCTCTAGTCAGTAGAGTATTAATTGCATTTTTCTTAAAAATATCAGGAACATAAGAATTAAAATTTGTCCTAAACCAGTAAAAGTTGGTTTTCTATAATTAACTAACAAAAATTTGTATGTGTTTACCGTGTAACATGGTCGTGTGCTGGAACATGGATGCCAGGCTATCCTACTGCTTGGACTGAAATCCTATTTTGAATTGCGAATCTCAGTATCTTTCACAGATAAACAACAAATTTTATTTGATTTTGTTCAATCTCGTTGTCGGAGACAAGAAGCCTATACAGCACTTAGGTTTATCGATGCCCCTTCCCCATGTGGCCAACTATTAACCTAATCCCAGGTTGCAACCCACAACAGTTGTTTAACTCCCAGGCTAATAGGTACATCAGGTGAAAGGAAATGTGTCGAATTGTTTTTTTCCCGCCTGAGGACTGAACCCGGGTCCCTCCGATTGAGAGTCAACGACGTAGACCACTGTGCAAGTTTGAACATCACTCTTCACTACATTCTTGTCCCACTTGTCTTCGTCTCAGTCTTATGTTCTTCTGGTCTTCAGTTTCTCTTTCTTCTATTTCATAACTTTGCACATGGTGGGGTTAAATTTAAATAGCCATTTGCCTGACCCCTCGTGCAGTATGTCTAGGTCTTTGTATCCTGTAACCTTTCCTTCTATGTACTACCTTATCCTTGTATGCAAAACTGTGGCTTGCATGTACCTAATTTCTCCTGAAAGGAGTTTGCATTTATCAGAACCAGAAGGGAATCCAGTACAGAGAATCGTAGGACCCAACACATCACCTCTCTTCTTCCTGGCCCCGTTTCTTTGATTTTGTTTCACGATAACCAGAAAGTACCTAGTCTAGTCTTGTTATACCATTCAGAGCGGGCCTGGAACACTGCCCTTTCACCAGTCAAGAAAGATGGCCACCCAACTCTCCCTAGTCACTACTTGGTAACACTCAATTGCGTTTGTTAATACAGTTTCCCTTTTCTCAACACGTATGGTTTTTGTTGCGAATTATCTCTTTTTTTTCCAGATGTTCCACAGTTCTAATTATTCCTTCTAATAACTTGCAGGGAATGTCAGACACACTGATGTGTGACAGTGTCAGACCACGGAGGAAAAATTGAAACAGAAATTTCCTTAAGTACTTTCGTATATTAATACACCTTCAGAATGAATGAATGATTCATTCCTTCTGAAAACGCATTAATATACGAAAGTACTTAAGGAAATTCCTGTTTCAATTCTTCCTCCGTGGTCTGACACTCACATTTTTCATCACGTGTTAATTTTCGTAACTCACACACACAATGATGTGTAATTTAAGGCCTCTTTTATCTCTTATTAGAAACTGGCATTACATTAGAGACTTTTACATATACCTGCAAGTCCTCTTCTCTACAGCAGGAGTGCCCATGTTTTTTTTCTTCAGTAGTCGGCCCACATGTTCAAAAGTAGTGTGTACGCGCAGGCTGCCCGTCTTATGCTAGTGGTATCATAGCCCGTCCTCTAAACAAAGGCTAAAGTCCATTCCATGCACCCGCCAAACCCCCTTGTTTATGAATGAAAAACGGCTTACACACGACTCACGCCGTCACGTCCGAACACTTCCCGAACAAGTGCATCACTGACAAATTTTGTTCGAACCACAACGCTGTAAACAGCCCGTCCTCCAAACAAAGACCCAAAAGTGATTCCATGCACCCGCCAACCCCCCCAACTGTTTATAAATGAAAAACGATTTACACACGACTCTCAACTGATTTCGTTCGAATACTTCCCGAACAAGTGCTTCACTGACGAATTTTGTTCGAACCACAACGCTGTAAGTACTTCACCCACGTACTACAAATACAAATAATCGCCAATAGAACCTAAACACCTAACGTATGTCTATATATACACAATATGCCAATATATTATAATATTAATTTATATTTGAGAAAATTCCAGTTTTGAATGAACAGCATGTAAAAATTTATGAATGCGTCTGTGGGGGATCGACCCCTGGATGTAATGGACTTGAGTTGAGGACAGGTTGCCAAGCATACATCGCCACTAGTCGCGCTCGCCTTTGATTTCAGCAATTTAATGAAAAAACTATACTTTCACAGAGCTGGAGGGACCTATGTTTTACCCCGAGTGGTTAGGTTAGGCTTTCTGGTTCATGCGTGTTAGCTTATTAGATAAAATTTGGTCACTGTAGTTGCCTCGCTACCAAATGATTCAGAGCTCGATTCCCACGTAAGGCCATACTATCATATAATCAAGTTTGGACGTCTGAATGCCTATGTTCCCGTGGTAGTAAATACGTAACACTGGGTTAGTAGTGTTGTGGGTTTTCTCCTTGGGGTCAGGTCTTCCACGGTCCTGCTCTAGGGTGTGGCTGTATTATTTAATTCTTCAGGTCCACAGTACACCCTTTTATGGTTTGGTGACGAGAGTAGGACCAGTCAACCTCTGGAGGTTTATTCGAACCACACAAGTGCTTACCAGCGAGAATACTTCAGTCCTGAACATAGTCCAGGACCAAAGTCAATACAAATACATCTAGTGATGGTACACAAATACACGTAGTGATGGTGTAAGGTGTCCCCAAGATACCCTCTGCCGCCTACAGTAAATATGAACTCGCTGACCCCAATGCCGTTGATTCATTCAGGTCATCGAAGTCTCTTTACCTCCTCCTCCGCTGACACCAATACGTCACACCTCTCCCCCAGTCTGACCGAGCCAGTGTGCAGCATGTGCATTCAGTGGCTGAATATCGACTGGGACCCACCTCGCATTCCTCAATCTGGCAGTAAATTGCTCGAACTCATTCAGTTATATCTAATTTGTATTATTTTCCTCTAAGTATATAATTATTAGCTTTAACTTCACAAACCACTCGTGTGCAGAACGGCCAACAAACGTGCATTATGACAGCAAACCACAGGCGGGCTGGTCAAACAAGTCTCCATACATAGACTCACTTTCTCCCGGATAACATATTCCCACTTTCCCTAACGGCCTCCTAACTCTTGCAGATGAAGACCAGTGTAGCGTGGGCGTTGGCGGTGATGGTGGGCGTGTGGGCGGCGTGCGAGGCCCGCCCCCAGCAGCAGCCCACCTTCCTCAACGCCTTGACGGCCCCCTTCGTCACCTCGGCGGGAAGTACTAACACTGTCGGCACCGTCGACACACTCTATGACTCTGCCAGTGGCTTCTTCACCGGAGCCGGGGATATGATCTACAGGTGTGTGTGTGTGTGTGTGTGTGTGTGTGTGTGTGTGTGTGTGTGTGTGTGTGTGTGTGTGTGTGTGTGTGTGTGTGTGTGTGTACCACTAGGCTTACAGTATTAGCATTTCACTAGGCTTTCAGTATTAACATTTCACTAGGCTTTCAGTATTAGCATTTCAAGTCACAAAATGAGCTAATCAATCATTTTCTAGGAATAAGACTCCTGTATTAACCACTAAACTAATAACACTGAATGTTAACCTGTTACTAACAGCATTGTTACTAACAGCATTACTAACGTTACTTTACTGGTAATAGTGGGCCTTAGTACTATAATTAAGACTAGTAGTAGTAGTAGTAACACTTGTAATAGGAATAATACCAGTTTTAAAAATATTTTTAGATAACCAGATGACATAACAGTCGAGATAACCGAAGTGTTTCAAGCGAAGGTTAGACGAATATATGGATGAGTTTGGATATAAATAGGCCTACTAAGCATGGGCCAATAGGCCTCCTGCAGTTTAATCTTTTATATTGTTTGCATGTATAACAAAACTCATTCAGTAGTACATTACAAGTTTCATATCCCACAGGTTTGCTGATAACATCGTAAATGATGGACGGAATAGGTTGAACAGTTTGATAGAATTCATCAACACTCGTCTCGCTTCTCCTCAATCAAGTGAGTACTGTCGATTAAAGCTTTTATTTTTAATAAAGCATATTGTATTTACCTACTTTAGGTACTCTTTATCACATTATTATGGTTTGATTTAGGGTTGAGTGCCTACCAACCTCTTGACGGTCAAGGCTATGATACGAGTTCATTGACAGTTGAGAGGCGGGACCACAGACCTGAAGCTCGACTAGATCAGCTCAACTAGGCAAGTACTAGTTTACTGTCCAACCAGCAGGTATACCTTAGTTCTGAATACAGTATACTGACCTACACGAGTACCAGTGGTATATTAAGCTTCTCAACATATATTCCCTCTTGTATTTTCCCTTCGATATCATTATATCAAATGGCGTTATTGTTTTAATTTTATTCATGTAAGTGTAAAACTGTCTAGGTTGTTGTTGTTAAAGATTCGCTACCTTGAACAAAAAGTTCCAAGCAGCACGGGCTATGGTGAGCCCGGAATAACTGTTTGGGCTGTTTCATGAGGAAATAGGAAATGATTTGATGAAACACGATGTTGTTGTTAAAGATTCGCTACCTGGAACAAGAAGTTCCAAACAGCACGGGCTATGGTGAGCCCGTAGTGGATGATAATGATGAAACACGGTTTATAACGTTACTTGAAGAAGCCGTTATTACTGACCATCTTAAGACCCCCAATACCTCCATAACCGACCGTCGTGTTATCAACAAACACGAATTCACACTTTCTTTCGTGACTTGAGAGAATTTGTTCGCTGTCAGAGACACTTTACGACTTAGAAATTATTTATACAAATGGTGTAGGTACGGAGTAGGTACGAAAACCGGCCGGTCGGCTTAATTCTTCGTTTTCCGGCTACTTTCATTTGTAGTTTTCTCCGGAACTAAAGTACCGCATTTAAAAATATTTTATGATGCAAATGATAGACTAAGATGGCCGGCCGGTTTAAAATTGAATCGACCGATTTGTTTAAACTTAACCTAACCAACTTCAACCTTCAAGTCAGATTGTCCAGAGAAATGTAGATAGCAAAAGCTGGTGATGGAGGATGCCTCTCTTGGCCGCCAAGATAACGGAACAGTTACTTGTTTGTTCAAACTGTTGATGTACGCTTAGGCAGTGAACCATGTCATTTTACCAGAGTTTTTAGTTCCTCAAAAAATCCCGTTTCATGTGCATTACTTTTAAAGACATGGAACTTGCCCAGTATATTATATATATTATATATATTATATATATATATATATATATATATATATATATATATATATATATATATATATTTATTATATATATATATATATATATATATATAGTTAGTGTTTTCGCGTGGCCTTCAAATCATGTTGTCCGCTATTATATATTTATTCAACATTGCTTTCATCTAAGCTCTTTGCACACTCGTTTTCTTAATTCCTCCTCGATGTCCGTTTTCTTTGGCAGTGCAATATTATGCTAAAGTCTAGAAAGTTTAGTTCCTGTTAGTTTAATATCTAGTTTCACTGATGACGCAACCTTTGAAAGGTGCTGGGTAGAGCAAAAGTTACCCCCCCCCCCACACACACACACAGCCACAGGGACGTTAGAAAGAACTGTTTCGGTGTCAGAGTAGTTAACAGATGGAATGCATTAGGCAGTGATGTGGTGGAGGCTGACTCCATACACAGTTTCAAATGTAGATATGATAGAGCCCAATAGGCTCAGGAACCTGTACACCAGTTGATTGACAGTTGAGAGGCGGGACCAAAAAGCCAGAGCTCAACCCCCGCAAGCACAACTAGGTGAGTACACACCCTACATCCATACCCCATACATATCTACATATACACTCTTATGCACATTCATACACACTTCTTCCCCTCCCCCCCCCCATTCAGACAACCAGACAACCACATACATATGTACATCAGTAGATTGATAGTTGAGAGGCGGGACCAAAGAGCCAGAGCTCAACACCCGCAAGCACAATTAGGTGAGTACATACAACCCGTCGACCCCCCCCCCCCCAAACGCCCAAAAGATACACAGATTAACTGACAAGGTCATTAAGGGAGTCTTAATGGTCCGGGTTCGATCCCCGGCGAGGGCAGACACAAATGGGCAGTTTCTTTCACCCTGATGCTCCTGTTCGCCTAACAGTAATTAGGTACCTGGGAGTTAGACAGCAGCTACGGGCTCCTTCCTGGGAGTGTGTGAAAATTATGATCAAGAACTTGCCCGAAACGGTATGCGTGCTAGTGGCTGTACAAGAATGTAAGAACTCTTGTATATATAAATAAATAAAAATTAGGCAAGTCAAGGGAAAGGAGCGCTTCCCTTGCTTCCCATCACGCCACTGATAGGAAGCAAAACTCTGTATGCTGGTTCAAACGCAGACACAAGTCCCATAGTCAATGGGGTCAATGATGAGCTATACACACACACGCACTGCGCGTGCGCGCCTTAAAAGGAACAAATAGAAAATAGAGAAAGTCGAGAGGTTCCCCAGGATAAAAGCCGTTGTACACAAAACATGTTGCCATAGGTTTTATTGCAACCAAAATTCCGAACATAATATATCTCAACATAACGTAGCCGAACCTAACGACACACACACACAATTTCGACAATTGGAAAAGGAAATATGAGCAAATAACTGTATATGAATTGCCCTTATCACTCCTCACACAGCTGAGAGAGGCAAGACTGGCCATAGGATTACGACTTGAGAATGTTCCAGGACGTATCGAAACGTCGACGTCCCTTCACCTTCTAGTGTGTGGTCTGGTCAACATATTTCAGCCACGTTATTGTGACTCCTCGTCTGCATTACGCTCACTGAGAAGTAACTCCGCTTCTTGGGGTATACTCTGTGTACTTTAGTTCTGAATTATGTTCAAAACATAATTTACACCAGCTGGTTGGTCAGTAAGCTATTTAAAAAGCCTGCAGAGGTTGACAGACTTAGCCCAACACCAAACTAAAGAATATCCTGCAGGAACTTTACCCCTCAACGCTAGAGAAGAGAAATAGTTGCCACATGCAAGATATTACGAGACGTTGGCAAGGTAACTATCCTAAGAATAGGAGAAACACACACGGAAACTTGACACTAATAAGAGTCTCAAGGGCGCATGGAAACACTGTACAACTGGCGAGGGGAAAGTTATAAGGGGAAAAGTTGAGGCTAACTCCATGCATAGTTTGAATAGGCATAAGAGAAAAGGCACAAGGATGTCGAGATACAGATAAAATAATGGGAATGCGCCAAGCCATTACGACTATATAGCACTGGGTCAGGATAAGGATTTGGGATGGGACGGGGGGAAAGGAAAGGTACCCAACCACTTGACGGTCGGGGATTGAACGCCGATCTGCATGGATCGAGCCCGTCGCTCTACCGTCCAGCCCAAGTGGTTGGACGAGGTAGAGAGTCACTGCATCAAAGCAAAGAAAGTTGTAAAGCAGAACACGTGACCTGGAGATTAATTAGAACCACAAAAGCGAGGCTTTCTAAACCTTTGGCAGCACGTCGTCACTCCTCTTCAATATTAAAGGCCAGACATTCCCCAACATTCCGTTGTACTCACCTAGTTGTGCTTGCTGGGGTTGAACTCTGGCTCTTTGGTCCCGCCTCTCAACAGGTGTACAGGTTCCTGAGCCTACTGGGCTCTATCATATCTACATTTGAAACTGTGTATGGAGTCAGCCTCCACCACATCACTGCCTAAATGCTGTATGCTTTAACTAGTGACACCGTCTTAACTAGTTACTCCACACTAGTTCAGACGGTGTCATAACGATATCCTGTGTTCTATTGTTGAACTTCTACGGAATTGTGTCAAGGTTATCTAGTAGCATGACACCGCTGGAGCCTAATACTGTCATAATTGGGCTATTCCCACCAAACACACACCGAAACTACGACGTTGGTACAACGTTCGAACAAGCTTTAACACTTCCTAACCAGTTATAACAACCAATATAGCAAGTTGTAACAACGTTCTAATACGTCATTAACACGTTAAGCCAAGATGTAACAACTTTATTTCAAGTTGTAAAAAGCGGAAAATAGAGACAGTTTCGGTTTGTGTTTCCAGGGTTGTGTCCTCTTTATTATATCACACAAACGTAAAACACTCAGAAATGTTTGAGTCTAAAATGAAATAGAGTAAGATAATTAGTGTCAATGTTTTAAGCGTAAATAAGAGAGTGAATAGTCAGTGCACTACTCTGGGACTGACGCTCAAACCTGCAAGCACATCTAGGTGAGCACACCACAATCCAATCCCCCACACACACACTTACTATTACTACTACGATAATTTATAGACACAATCAAGATAAACAATGAAATCACAATAAGGTGTGTTGCATCTGTGTGTCCATGGCGTCAAGGAATCAAGAGTTCCAGCTTCAATGCACATATTTGAGTTTGAAATTAGACTTTTATATCGAAAATATGACAATTCGTAAAAAAGGCGATGGGTTAATTTTGCCCCCCCCCCCCTGCAGTTTTCACAATATCGTAAATATCACAAATCGGATTTTCGAGCGTTATTTTTGAACCGAATTTTACCTCATGCACATATTTGGAGTTTGAAATTACGACTTTTTATACCAAAAATATGCCAATTAGTGAAAACAGCGATGGGTCACATTTTACCCTCCCCCCCCCCCCTGCAGTTTCCCCAATATCGGAAATATCGCAAATCTGATTCATGAACGTTACTTTGGAACAGAATTCTGGCTCACCCTGTACGACCCCCCTACTCTCTGTGTGTGTGTGTGTGTGAGAGAGAGACATCTATTGCCCAAACGATTCCTGCAGTTATTTCTTCTTGTCGAATCCCTGGATTTTAAGATATTTCCTCTTGTCCAAACTGTTAAGGATCTCTAAATTCCTGGAAACACTTTAGATTTTGACTCTTCGTTTTTGAC
>WNGS01005680.1:19385113-19407179 GCA_020271785.1 Procambarus virginalis
TCGTAATTGAAATTGAAAATAGGTGCAGAGAGTCAGAATCGGCTCAAAAATCACGCTCAGAGTCAAATTTCCGACATTTCAGATATTTTGAAAACTGCAGGGGGGTTGGGCAAAATATGACCCATCGCAGTTTTCAGTAATTGGCATTTTTCTTATAAAAAGTCGTAATTTGAAAATGAAAATAGGTGCAGAGAGTCAGAATTCGGCTCAAAAATCACGCTCAGGAGTCAAATTCCGACATTTCAGATATTTTGAAAACTGCAGGGGGGTTTGGGCAAAATATGACCCATCGCGTTTTCAGTAATGGCATATTTCTTTATAAAAAGTCGTAATTTGAAATGAAAATAGGTGCAGAGAGTCAGAATTCGGCTCAAAAATCACGCTCAGGAGTCAAATTTCCGACATTTCAGATATTTTGAAAACTGCAGGGGGGTTTGGGCAAAATATGACCCATCGCAGTTTTCAGTAATTGGCAATTTTTCTTATAAAAAGTCGTAATTTGAAAATGAAAATAGGTGCAGAGAGTCAGAATTCGGCTCAAAAATCACGCTCAGGAGTCAAATTTCCGACATTTCAGATATTTTGAAAACTGCAGGGGGGTTTGGGCAAAATATGACCCATCGCAGTTTTCAGTAATTGGCATATTTTCTTTATAAAAGTCGTAATTTGAAATTGAAAATAGGTGCAGAGAGTCAGAATTCGGCTCAAAAATCACGCTCAGGAGTCAAATTTCCGACATTTCAGATATTTTGAAAACTGCAGGGGGGTTTGGGCAAAATATGACCCATCGCAGTTTTCAGTAATTGGCATATTTTTTATATAAAAAGTCGTAATTTGAAATTGAAAATAGGTGCAGAGAGTCAGAATTCGGCTCAAAAATCACGCTCAGGAGTCAAATTTCCGACATTTCAGATATTTTGAAAACTGCAGGGGGGTTTGGGCAAAATATGACCCATCGCCGTTTTCAGTAATTGGCATATTTCTTTATAAAAAGTCGTAATTTGAAATTGAAAATAGGTGCAGAGAGTCAGAATTCGGCTCAAAAATCACGCTCAGGAGTCAAATTCCGACATTTCAGATATTTTGAAAACTGCAGGGGGGTTTGGGCAAAATATGACCCATCGCCGTTTTCAGTAATTGGCATATTTTGGTATAAAAAGTCGTAATTTGAAATGAAAATAGGTGCAGAGAGTCAGAATTCGGCTCAAAAATCACGCTCAGGAGTCAAATTTCCGACATTTCAGATATTTTGAAAACTGCAGGGGGGTTGGGCAAAATATGACCCATCGCAGTTTTCAGTAATTGGCATATTTTTTATAAAAAGTCGTAATTTGAAATTGAAAATAGGTGCAGAGAGTCAGAATTCGGCTCAAAAATCACGCTCAGGAGTCAAATTTCCGACATTTCAGATATTTTGAAAACTGCAGGGGGTTTGGGCAAAATATGACCCATCGCCGTTTTCAGTAATTGGCATATTTTTTTATAAAAGTCGTAATTTGAAAATGAAAATAGGTGCAGAGAGTCAGAATTCGGCTCAAAAATCACGCTCAGGAGTCAAATTTCCGACATTTCAGATATTTGAAAACTGCAGGGGGGTTTGGGCAAAATATGACCCATCGCCGTTTTCAGTAATTGGCATATTTTTGGTATAAAAGTCGTAATTTGAAATGAAAATAGGTGCAGAGAGTCAGAATTCGGCTCAAAAATCACGCTCAGGAGTCAAATTTCCGACATTTCAGATATTTTGAAACTGCAGGGGGGTTGGGCAAAATATGACCCATCGCAGTTTTCAGTATTGGCATATTTCTTTATAAAAAGTCGTAATTTGAAATTGAAAATAGGTGCAGAGAGTCAGAATTCGGCTCAAAAATCACGCTCAGGAGTCAAATTTCCGACATTTCAGATATTTTGAAAACTGCAGGGGGGTTTGGGCAAAATATGACCCATCGCCGTTTTCAGTAATTGGCATATTTGGTATAAAAAGTCGTAATTTGAAAATGAAAATAGGTGCAGAGAGTCAGAATTCGGCTCAAAAATCACGCTCAGGAGTCAAATTTCCGACATTTCAGATATTTTGAAAACTGCAGGGGGTTTGGGCAAAATATGACCCATCGCGTTTTCAGTAATGATATTTTTATAAAAAAGTCGTAATTTGAAATTGAAAATAGGTGCAGAGAGTCAGAATTCGGCTCAAAAATCACGCTCAGGAGTCAAATTTCCGACATTTCAGATATTTTGAAAACTGCAGGGGGGTTTGGGCAAAATATGACCCATCGCCGTTTCAGTAAATGGCATATTTTCTTATAAAAAGTCGTAATTTGAAATGAAAATAGGTGCAGAGAGTCAGAATTCGGCTCAAAAATCACGCTCAGGAGTCAAATTTCCGACATTTCAGATATTTTGAAAACTGCAGGGGGGTTTGGGCAAAATATGACCCATCGCCGTTTTCAGTAATTGGCATATTTCTTTATAAAAGTCGTAATTTGAAATTGAAAATAGGTGCAGAGAGTCAGAATTCGGCTCAAAAATCACGCTCAGGAGTCAAATTTCCGACATTTCAGATATTTTGAAAACTGCAGGGGGGTTGGGCAAAAATGACCCATCGCCGTTTTCAGTAATTGGCATATTTTCTTTATAAAAAGTCGTAATTTGAAATGAAAATAGGTGCAGAGAGTCAGAATTCGGCTCAAAAATCACGCTCAGGAGTCAAATTTCCGACATTTCAGATATTTTGAAAACTGCAGGGGGGTTTGGGCAAAATATGACCCATCGCCGTTTTCAGTAATTGGCATATTTTCTTATAAAATCGTAATTTGAAAATGAAAATAGGTGCAGAGAGTCAGAATTCGGCTCAAAAATCACGCTCAGGAGTCAAATTTCCGACATTTCAGATATTTTGAAAACTGCAGGGGGTTTGGGCAAAATATGACCCATCGCAGTTTTCAGTAATTGGCATATTTTTTATAAAAAGTCGTAATTTGAAATTGAAAATAGGTGCAGAGAGTCAGAATTCGGCTCAAAAATCACGCTCAGGAGTCAAATTTCCGACATTTCAGATATTTTGAAAACTGCAGGGGGGTTTGGGCAAAATATGACCATCGCCGTTTTCAGTAATTGGCATATTTTTGGTATAAAAAGTCGTAATTTGAAAATGAAAATAGGTGCAGAGAGTCAGAATTCGGCTCAAAAATCACGCTCAGGAGTCAAATTTCCGACATTTCAGATATTTTGAAAACTGCAGGGGGGTTTGGGCAAAATATGACCCATCGCAGTTTTCAGTAATTGGCATATTTTTGGTATAAAAAGTCGTAATTTGAAAATGAAAATAGGTGCAGAGAGTCAGAATTCGGCTCAAAAATCACGCTCAGGAGTCAAATTTCCGACATTTCAGATATTTTGAAAACTGCAGGGGGTTGGGCAAAATATGACCCATCGCAGTTTTCAGTAATTGGCATATTTTCTTATAAAAAGTCGTAATTTGAAATGAAAATAGGTGCAGAGAGTCAGAATTCGGCTCAAAAATCACGCTCAGGAGTCAAATTTCCGACATTTCAGATATTTTGAAAACTGCAGGGGGGTTTGGGCAAATATGACCCATCGCCGTTTTCAGTAATTGGCATATTTTTTATAAAAAGTCGTAATTGAAATGAAAATAGGTGCAGAGAGTCAGAATTCGGCTCAAAAATCACGCTCAGGAGTCAAATTTCCGACATTTCAGATATTTTGAAAACTGCAGGGGGGTTTGGGCAAAATATGACCCATCGCAGTTTTCAGTAATTGGCATATTTTTCTATAAAAAGTCGTAATTTGAAAATGAAAATAGGTGCAGAGAGTCAGAATTCGGCTCAAAAATCACGCTCAGGAGTCAAATTTCCGACATTTCAGATATTTTGAAAACTGCAGGGGGGTTGGGCAAAATATGACCCATCGCCGTTTTCAGTAATTGGCATATTTTGGTATAAAAAGTCGTAATTTGAAAATGAAAATAGGTGCAGAGAGTCAGAATTCGGCTCAAAAATCACGCTCAGGAGTCAAATTTCCGACATTTCAGATATTTTGAAAACTGCAGGGGGGTTTGGGCAAAATATGACCCATCGCAGTTTTCAGTAATTGGCATATTTTTTATAAAAAGTCGTAATTTGAAATGAAAATAGGTGCAGAGAGTCAGAATTCGGCTCAAAAATCACGCTCAGGAGTCAAATTTCCGACTTCAGATATTTTGAAAACTGCAGGGGGGTTTGGGCAAAATATGACCATCGCAGTTTTCAGTAATTGGCATATTTCTTATAAAAAGTCGTAATTTGAAAATGAAAATAGGTGCAGAGAGTCAGAATTCGGCTCAAAAATCACGCTCAGGAGTCAAATTTCCGACATTTCAGATATTTTGAAAACTGCAGGGGGGTTGGGCAAAATATGACCCATCGCAGTTTTCAGTAATTGGCATATTTTTTATAAAAAGTCGTAATTTGAAATTGAAAATAGGTGCAGAGAGTCAGAATTCGGCTCAAAAATCACGCTCAGGAGTCAAATTTCCGACATTTCAGATATTTTGAAAACTGCAGGGGGGTTTGGGCAAAATATGACCCATCGCCGTTTTCAGTAATTGGCATATTTTGGTATAAAAAGTCGTAATTTGAAAATGAAAATAGGTGCAGAGAGTCAGAATTCGGCTCAAAAATCACGCTCAGGAGTCAAATTTCCGACATTTCAGATATTTTGAAAACTGCAGGGGGGTTTGGGCAAAATATGACCCATCGCGTTTTCAGTAATTGGCATATTTTCTTTATAAAAAGTCGTAATTTGAAATTGAAAATAGGTGCAGAGAGTCAGAATTCGGCTCAAAAATCACGCTCAGGAGTCAAATTTCCGACATTTCAGATATTTTGAAAACTGCAGGGGGTTTGGGCAAAATATGACCCATCGCCGTTTTCAGTAATTGGCATATTTTTGGTATAAAAAGTCGTAATTTGAAAATGAAAATAGGTGCAGAGAGTCAGAATTCGGCTCAAAAATCACGCTCAGGAGTCAAATTTCCGACATTTCAGATATTTTGAAAACTGCAGGGGGGTTTGGGCAAAATATGACCCATCGCCGTTTTCAGTAATTGGCATATTTTTGGTATAAAAAGTCGTAATTTGAAAATGAAAATAGGTGCAGAGAGTCAGAATTCGGCTCAAAAATCACGCTCAGGAGTCAAATTTCCGACATTTCAGATATTTTGAAAACTGCAGGGGGGTTTGGGCAAAATATGACCCATCGCCGTTTTCAGTAATTGGCATATTTTTGGTATAAAAAGTCGTAATTTGAAAATGAAAATAGGTGCAGAGAGTCAGAATTCGGCTCAAAAATCACGCTCAGGAGTCAAATTTCCGACATTTCAGATATTTTGAAAACTGCAGGGGGGTTTGGGCAAAATATGACCCATCGCCGTTTTCAGTAATTGGCATATTTTTTTATAAAAAGTCGTAATTTGAAAATGAAAATAGGTGCAGAGAGTCAGAATTCGGCTCAAAAATCACGCTCAGGAGTCAAATTTCCGACATTTCAGATATTTTGAAAACTGCAGGGGGGTTTGGGCAAAATATGACCCATCGCCGTTTTCAGTAATTGGCATATTTTTGGTATAAAAAGTCGTAATTTGAAAATGAAAATAGGTGCAGAGAGTCAGAATTCGGCTCAAAAATCACGCTCAGGAGTCAAATTTCCGACATTTCAGATATTTTGAAAACTGCAGGGGGGTTTGGGCAAAATATGACCCATCGCCGTTTTCAGTAATTGGCATATTTTTTATAAAAAGTCGTAATTTGAAAATGAAAATAGGTGCAGAGAGTCAGAATTCGGCTCAAAAATCACGCTCAGGAGTCAAATTTCCGACATTTCAGATATTTTGAAAACTGCAGGGGGGTTTGGGCAAAATATGACCCATCGCCGTTTTCAGTAATTGGCATATTTTTTATAAAAAGTCGTAATTTGAAAATGAAAATAGGTGCAGAGAGTCAGAATTCGGCTCAAAAATCACGCTCAGGAGTCAAATTTCCGACATTTCAGATATTTTGAAAACTGCAGGGGGGTTTGGGCAAAATATGACCCATCGCCGTTTTCAGTAATTGGCATATTTTTGGTATAAAAAGTCGTAATTTGAAAATGAAAATAGGTGCAGAGAGTCAGAATTCGGCTCAAAAATCACGCTCAGGAGTCAAATTTCCGACATTTCAGATATTTTGAAAACTGCAGGGGGGTTTGGGCAAAATATGACCCATCGCCGTTTTCAGTAATTGGCATATTTTGGTATAAAAAGTCGTAATTTGAAAATGAAAATAGGTGCAGAGAGTCAGAATTCGGCTCAAAAATCACGCTCAGGAGTCAAATTTCCGACATTTCAGATATTTTGAAAACTGCAGGGGGGTTTGGGCAAAATATGACCCATCGCCGTTTTCAGTAATTGGCATATTTTTTATAAAAAGTCGTAATTTGAAAATGAAAATAGGTGCAGAGAGTCAGAATTCGGCTCAAAAATCACGCTCAGGAGTCAAATTTCCGACATTTCAGATATTTTGAAAACTGCAGGGGGGTTTGGGCAAAATATGACCCATCGCCGTTTTCAGTAATTGGCATATTTTTTATAAAAAGTCGTAATTTGAAAATGAAAATAGGTGCAGAGAGTCAGAATTCGGCTCAAAAATCACGCTCAGGAGTCAAATTTCCGACATTTCAGATATTTTGAAAACTGCAGGGGGGTTTGGGCAAAATATGACCCATCGCCGTTTTCAGTAATTGGCATATTTTTGGTATAAAAAGTCGTAATTTGAAAATGAAAATAGGTGCAGAGAGTCAGAATTCGGCTCAAAAATCACGCTCAGGAGTCAAATTTCCGACATTTCAGATATTTTGAAAACTGCAGGGGGGTTGGGCAAAATATGACCCATCGCCGTTTTCAGTAATTGGCATATTTTTTATAAAAAGTCGTAATTTGAAAATGAAAATAGGTGCAGAGAGTCAGAATTCGGCTCAAAAATCACGCTCAGGAGTCAAATTTCCGACATTTCAGATATTTTGAAAACTGCAGGGGGGTTTGGGCAAAATATGACCCATCGCCGTTTTCAGTAATTGGCATATTTTGGTATAAAAAGTCGTAATTTGAAAATGAAAATAGGTGCAGAGAGTCAGAATTCGGCTCAAAAATCACGCTCAGGAGTCAAATTTCCGACATTTCAGATATTTTGAAAACTGCAGGGGGGTTTGGGCAAAATATGACCCATCGCCGTTTTCAGTAATTGGCATATTTTTTATAAAAAGTCGTAATTTGAAAATGAAAATAGGTGCAGAGAGTCAGAATTCGGCTCAAAAATCACGCTCAGGAGTCAAATTTCCGACATTTCAGATATTTTGAAAACTGCAGGGGGGTTTGGGCAAAATATGACCCATCGCCGTTTTCAGTAATTGGCATATTTTGGTATAAAAAGTCGTAATTTGAAAATGAAAATAGGTGCAGAGAGTCAGAATTCGGCTCAAAAATCACGCTCAGGAGTCAAATTTCCGACATTTCAGATATTTTGAAAACTGCAGGGGGTTTGGGCAAAATATGACCCATCGCCGTTTTCAGTAATTGGCATATTTTTTATAAAAAGTCGTAATTTGAAAATGAAAATAGGTGCAGAGAGTCAGAATTCGGCTCAAAAATCACGCTCAGGAGTCAAATTTCCGACATTTCAGATATTTTGAAAACTGCAGGGGGGTTTGGGCAAAATATGACCCATCGCCGTTTTCAGTAATTGGCATATTTTTGGTATAAAAAGTCGTAATTTGAAAATGAAAATAGGTGCAGAGAGTCAGAATTCGGCTCAAAAATCACGCTCAGGAGTCAAATTTCCGACATTTCAGATATTTTGAAAACTGCAGGGGGGTTTGGGCAAAATATGACCCATCGCCGTTTTCAGTAATTGGCATATTTTTGGTATAAAAAGTCGTAATTTGAAAATGAAAATAGGTGCAGAGAGTCAGAATTCGGCTCAAAAATCACGCTCAGGAGTCAAATTTCCGACATTTCAGATATTTTGAAAACTGCAGGGGGGTTTGGGCAAAATATGACCCATCGCCGTTTTCAGTAATTGGCATATTTTTGGTATAAAAAGTCGTAATTTGAAAATGAAAATAGGTGCAGAGAGTCAGAATTCGGCTCAAAAATCACGCTCAGGAGTCAAATTTCCGACATTTCAGATATTTTGAAAACTGCAGGGGGGTTTGGGCAAAATATGACCCATCGCCGTTTTCAGTAATTGGCATATTTTTGGTATAAAAAGTCGTAATTTGAAAATGAAAATAGGTGCAGAGAGTCAGAATTCGGCTCAAAAATCACGCTCAGGAGTCAAATTTCCGACATTTCAGATATTTTGAAAACTGCAGGGGGGTTTGGGCAAAATATGACCCATCGCCGTTTTCAGTAATTGGCATATTTTTTATAAAAAGTCGTAATTTGAAAATGAAAATAGGTGCAGAGAGTCAGAATTCGGCTCAAAAATCACGCTCAGGAGTCAAATTTCCGACATTTCAGATATTTTGAAAACTGCAGGGGGGTTTGGGCAAAATATGACCCATCGCCGTTTTCAGTAATTGGCATATTTTTTATAAAAAGTCGTAATTTGAAAATGAAAATAGGTGCAGAGAGTCAGAATTCGGCTCAAAAATCACGCTCAGGAGTCAAATTTCCGACATTTCAGATATTTTGAAAACTGCAGGGGGGTTTGGGCAAAATATGACCCATCGCCGTTTTCAGTAATTGGCATATTTTTGGTATAAAAAGTCGTAATTTGAAAATGAAAATAGGTGCAGAGAGTCAGAATTCGGCTCAAAAATCACGCTCAGGAGTCAAATTTCCGACATTTCAGATATTTTGAAAACTGCAGGGGGGTTTGGGCAAAATATGACCCATCGCCGTTTTCAGTAATTGGCATATTTTTTATAAAAAGTCGTAATTTGAAAATGAAAATAGGTGCAGAGAGTCAGAATTCGGCTCAAAAATCACGCTCAGGAGTCAAATTTCCGACATTTCAGATATTTTGAAAACTGCAGGGGGGTTTGGGCAAAATATGACCCATCGCCGTTTTCAGTAATTGGCATATTTTTGGTATAAAAAGTCGTAATTTGAAAATGAAAATAGGTGCAGAGAGTCAGAATTCGGCTCAAAAATCACGCTCAGGAGTCAAATTTCCGACATTTCAGATATTTTGAAAACTGCAGGGGGTTTGGGCAAAATATGACCCATCGCCGTTTTCAGTAATTGGCATATTTTTGGTATAAAAAGTCGTAATTTGAAAATGAAAATAGGTGCAGAGAGTCAGAATTCGGCTCAAAAATCACGCTCAGGAGTCAAATTTCCGACATTTCAGATATTTTGAAAACTGCAGGGGGGTTTGGGCAAAATATGACCCATCGCCGTTTTCAGTAATTGGCATATTTTTTATAAAAAGTCGTAATTTGAAAATGAAAATAGGTGCAGAGAGTCAGAATTCGGCTCAAAAATCACGCTCAGGAGTCAAATTTCCGACATTTCAGATATTTTGAAAACTGCAGGGGGGTTTGGGCAAAATATGACCCATCGCCGTTTTCAGTAATTGGCATATTTTTGGTATAAAAAGTCGTAATTTGAAAATGAAAATAGGTGCAGAGAGTCAGAATTCGGCTCAAAAATCACGCTCAGGAGTCAAATTTCCGACATTTCAGATATTTTGAAAACTGCAGGGGGGTTTGGGCAAAATATGACCCATCGCCGTTTTCAGTAATTGGCATATTTTTGGTATAAAAAGTCGTAATTTGAAAATGAAAATAGGTGCAGAGAGTCAGAATTCGGCTCAAAAATCACGCTCAGGAGTCAAATTTCCGACATTTCAGATATTTTGAAAACTGCAGGGGGGTTTGGGCAAAATATGACCCATCGCCGTTTTCAGTAATTGGCATATTTTGGTATAAAAAGTCGTAATTTGAAAATGAAAATAGGTGCAGAGAGTCAGAATTCGGCTCAAAAATCACGCTCAGGAGTCAAATTTCCGACATTTCAGATATTTTGAAAACTGCAGGGGGGTTTGGGCAAAATATGACCCATCGCCGTTTTCAGTAATTGGCATATTTTGGTATAAAAAGTCGTAATTTGAAAATGAAAATAGGTGCAGAGAGTCAGAATTCGGCTCAAAAATCACGCTCAGGAGTCAAATTTCCGACATTTCAGATATTTTGAAAACTGCAGGGGGGTTTGGGCAAAATATGACCCATCGCCGTTTTCAGTAATTGGCATATTTTTGGTATAAAAAGTCGTAATTTGAAAATGAAAATAGGTGCAGAGAGTCAGAATTCGGCTCAAAAATCACGCTCAGGAGTCAAATTTCCGACATTTCAGATATTTTGAAAACTGCAGGGGGGTTTGGGCAAAATATGACCCATCGCCGTTTTCAGTAATTGGCATATTTTTGGTATAAAAAGTCGTAATTTGAAAATGAAAATAGGTGCAGAGAGTCAGAATTCGGCTCAAAAATCACGCTCAGGAGTCAAATTTCCGACATTTCAGATATTTTGAAAACTGCAGGGGGGTTTGGGCAAAATATGACCCATCGCCGTTTTCAGTAATTGGCATATTTTTTTATAAAAAGTCGTAATTTGAAAATGAAAATAGGTGCAGAGAGTCAGAATTCGGCTCAAAAATCACGCTCAGGAGTCAAATTTCCGACATTTCAGATATTTTGAAAACTGCAGGGGGGTTTGGGCAAAATATGACCCATCGCCGTTTTCAGTAATTGGCATATTTTTATAAAAAGTCGTAATTTGAAAATGAAAATAGGTGCAGAGAGTCAGAATTCGGCTCAAAAATCACGCTCAGGAGTCAAATTTCCGACATTTCAGATATTTTGAAAACTGCAGGGGGGTTTGGGCAAAATATGACCCATCGCCGTTTTCAGTAATTGGCATATTTTTGGTATAAAAAGTCGTAATTTGAAAATGAAAATAGGTGCAGAGAGTCAGAATTCGGCTCAAAAATCACGCTCAGGAGTCAAATTTCCGACATTTCAGATATTTTGAAAACTGCAGGGGGGTTTGGGCAAAATATGACCCATCGCCGTTTTCAGTAATTGGCATATTTTTGGTATAAAAAGTCGTAATTTGAAAATGAAAATAGGTGCAGAGAGTCAGAATTCGGCTCAAAAATCACGCTCAGGAGTCAAATTTCCGACATTTCAGATATTTTGAAAACTGCAGGGGGGTTTGGGCAAAATATGACCCATCGCCGTTTTCAGTAATTGGCATATTTTTTTATAAAAAGTCGTAATTTGAAAATGAAAATAGGTGCAGAGAGTCAGAATTCGGCTCAAAAATCACGCTCAGGAGTCAAATTTCCGACATTTCAGATATTTTGAAAACTGCAGGGGGGTTTGGGCAAAATATGACCCATCGCCGTTTTCAGTAATTGGCATATTTTTGGTATAAAAAGTCGTAATTTGAAAATGAAAATAGGTGCAGAGAGTCAGAATTCGGCTCAAAAATCACGCTCAGGAGTCAAATTTCCGACATTTCAGATATTTTGAAAACTGCAGGGGGGTTTGGGCAAAATATGACCCATCGCCGTTTTCAGTAATTGGCATATTTTTTTATAAAAAGTCGTAATTTGAAAATGAAAATAGGTGCAGAGAGTCAGAATTCGGCTCAAAAATCACGCTCAGGAGTCAAATTTCCGACATTTCAGATATTTTGAAAACTGCAGGGGGGTTTGGGCAAAATATGACCCATCGCCGTTTTCAGTAATTGGCATATTTTTGGTATAAAAAGTCGTAATTTGAAAATGAAAATAGGTGCAGAGAGTCAGAATTCGGCTCAAAAATCACGCTCAGGAGTCAAATTTCCGACATTTCAGATATTTTGAAAACTGCAGGGGGGTTTGGGCAAAATATGACCCATCGCCGTTTTCAGTAATTGGCATATTTTGGTATAAAAAGTCGTAATTTGAAAATGAAAATAGGTGCAGAGAGTCAGAATTCGGCTCAAAAATCACGCTCAGGAGTCAAATTTCCGACATTTCAGATATTTTGAAAACTGCAGGGGGGTTTGGGCAAAATATGACCCATCGCCGTTTTCAGTAATTGGCATATTTTTTATAAAAAGTCGTAATTTGAAAATGAAAATAGGTGCAGAGAGTCAGAATTCGGCTCAAAAATCACGCTCAGGAGTCAAATTTCCGACATTTCAGATATTTTGAAAACTGCAGGGGGGTTTGGGCAAAATATGACCCATCGCCGTTTTCAGTAATTGGCATATTTTTGGTATAAAAAGTCGTAATTTGAAAATGAAAATAGGTGCAGAGAGTCAGAATTCGGCTCAAAAATCACGCTCAGGAGTCAAATTTCCGACATTTCAGATATTTTGAAAACTGCAGGGGGGTTTGGGCAAAATATGACCCATCGCCGTTTTCAGTAATTGGCATATTTTTGGTATAAAAAGTCGTAATTTGAAAATGAAAATAGGTGCAGAGAGTCAGAATTCGGCTCAAAAATCACGCTCAGGAGTCAAATTTCCGACATTTCAGATATTTTGAAAACTGCAGGGGGGTTTGGGCAAAATATGACCCATCGCCGTTTTCAGTAATTGGCATATTTTTTTATAAAAAGTCGTAATTTGAAAATGAAAATAGGTGCAGAGAGTCAGAATTCGGCTCAAAAATCACGCTCAGGAGTCAAATTTCCGACATTTCAGATATTTTGAAAACTGCAGGGGGGTTTGGGCAAAATATGACCCATCGCCGTTTTCAGTAATTGGCATATTTTGGTATAAAAAGTCGTAATTTGAAAATGAAAATAGGTGCAGAGAGTCAGAATTCGGCTCAAAAATCACGCTCAGGAGTCAAATTTCCGACATTTCAGATATTTTGAAAACTGCAGGGGGGTTTGGGCAAAATATGACCCATCGCCGTTTTCAGTAATTGGCATATTTTTTATAAAAAGTCGTAATTTGAAAATGAAAATAGGTGCAGAGAGTCAGAATTCGGCTCAAAAATCACGCTCAGGAGTCAAATTTCCGACATTTCAGATATTTTGAAAACTGCAGGGGGGTTTGGGCAAAATATGACCCATCGCCGTTTTCAGTAATTGGCATATTTTTGGTATAAAAAGTCGTAATTTGAAAATGAAAATAGGTGCAGAGAGTCAGAATTCGGCTCAAAAATCACGCTCAGGAGTCAAATTTCCGACATTTCAGATATTTTGAAAACTGCAGGGGGGTTTGGGCAAAATATGACCCATCGCCGTTTTCAGTAATTGGCATATTTTTGGTATAAAAAGTCGTAATTTGAAAATGAAAATAGGTGCAGAGAGTCAGAATTCGGCTCAAAAATCACGCTCAGGAGTCAAATTTCCGACATTTCAGATATTTTGAAAACTGCAGGGGGGTTTGGGCAAAATATGACCCATCGCCGTTTTCAGTAATTGGCATATTTTTTTATAAAAAGTCGTAATTTGAAAATGAAAATAGGTGCAGAGAGTCAGAATTCGGCTCAAAAATCACGCTCAGGAGTCAAATTTCCGACATTTCAGATATTTTGAAAACTGCAGGGGGGTTTGGGCAAAATATGACCCATCGCCGTTTTCAGTAATTGGCATATTTTTTATAAAAAGTCGTAATTTGAAAATGAAAATAGGTGCAGAGAGTCAGAATTCGGCTCAAAAATCACGCTCAGGAGTCAAATTTCCGACATTTCAGATATTTTGAAAACTGCAGGGGGGTTTGGGCAAAATATGACCCATCGCCGTTTTCAGTAATTGGCATATTTTGGTATAAAAAGTCGTAATTTGAAAATGAAAATAGGTGCAGAGAGTCAGAATTCGGCTCAAAAATCACGCTCAGGAGTCAAATTTCCGACATTTCAGATATTTTGAAAACTGCAGGGGGGTTTGGGCAAAATATGACCCATCGCCGTTTTCAGTAATTGGCATATTTTTTTATAAAAAGTCGTAATTTGAAAATGAAAATAGGTGCAGAGAGTCAGAATTCGGCTCAAAAATCACGCTCAGGAGTCAAATTTCCGACATTTCAGATATTTTGAAAACTGCAGGGGGGTTTGGGCAAAATATGACCCATCGCCGTTTTCAGTAATTGGCATATTTTTGGTATAAAAAGTCGTAATTTGAAAATGAAAATAGGTGCAGAGAGTCAGAATTCGGCTCAAAAATCACGCTCAGGAGTCAAATTTCCGACATTTCAGATATTTTGAAAACTGCAGGGGGGTTTGGGCAAAATATGACCCATCGCCGTTTTCAGTAATTGGCATATTTTTGGTATAAAAAGTCGTAATTTGAAAATGAAAATAGGTGCAGAGAGTCAGAATTCGGCTCAAAAATCACGCTCAGGAGTCAAATTTCCGACATTTCAGATATTTTGAAAACTGCAGGGGGGTTTGGGCAAAATATGACCCATCGCCGTTTTCAGTAATTGGCATATTTTTGGTATAAAAAGTCGTAATTTGAAAATGAAAATAGGTGCAGAGAGTCAGAATTCGGCTCAAAAATCACGCTCAGGAGTCAAATTTCCGACATTTCAGATATTTTGAAAACTGCAGGGGGGTTTGGGCAAAATATGACCCATCGCCGTTTTCAGTAATTGGCATATTTTTTTATAAAAAGTCGTAATTTGAAAATGAAAATAGGTGCAGAGAGTCAGAATTCGGCTCAAAAATCACGCTCAGGAGTCAAATTTCCGACATTTCAGATATTTTGAAAACTGCAGGGGGGTTTGGGCAAAATATGACCCATCGCCGTTTTCAGTAATTGGCATATTTTTGGTATAAAAAGTCGTAATTTGAAAATGAAAATAGGTGCAGAGAGTCAGAATTCGGCTCAAAAATCACGCTCAGGAGTCAAATTTCCGACATTTCAGATATTTTGAAAACTGCAGGGGGGTTTGGGCAAAATATGACCCATCGCCGTTTTCAGTAATTGGCATATTTTCTTATAAAAGTCGTAATTTGAAAATGAAAATAGGTGCAGAGAGTCAGAATTCGGCTCAAAAATCACGCTCAGGAGTCAAATTTCCGACATTTCAGATATTTTGAAAACTGCAGGGGGGTTTGGGCAAAATATGACCCATCGCCGTTTTCAGTAATTGGCATATTTTTTATAAAAAGTCGTAATTTGAAAATGAAAATAGGTGCAGAGAGTCAGAATTCGGCTCAAAAATCACGCTCAGGAGTCAAATTTCCGACATTTCAGATATTTTGAAAACTGCAGGGGGGTTTGGGCAAAATATGACCCATCGCCGTTTTCAGTAATTGGCATATTTTGGTATAAAAAGTCGTAATTTGAAAATGAAAATAGGTGCAGAGAGTCAGAATTCGGCTCAAAAATCACGCTCAGGAGTCAAATTTCCGACATTTCAGATATTTTGAAAACTGCAGGGGGGTTTGGGCAAAATATGACCCATCGCCGTTTTCAGTAATTGGCATATTTTTTATAAAAAGTCGTAATTTGAAAATGAAAATAGGTGCAGAGAGTCAGAATTCGGCTCAAAAATCACGCTCAGGAGTCAAATTTCCGACATTTCAGATATTTTGAAAACTGCAGGGGGGTTTGGGCAAAATATGACCCATCGCCGTTTTCAGTAATTGGCATATTTTTGGTATAAAAAGTCGTAATTTGAAAATGAAAATAGGTGCAGAGAGTCAGAATTCGGCTCAAAAATCACGCTCAGGAGTCAAATTTCCGACATTTCAGATATTTTGAAAACTGCAGGGGGGTTTGGGCAAAATATGACCCATCGCCGTTTTCAGTAATTGGCATATTTTGGTATAAAAAGTCGTAATTTGAAAATGAAAATAGGTGCAGAGAGTCAGAATTCGGCTCAAAAATCACGCTCAGGAGTCAAATTTCCGACATTTCAGATATTTTGAAAACTGCAGGGGGGTTTGGGCAAAATATGACCCATCGCCGTTTTCAGTAATTGGCATATTTTTGGTATAAAAAGTCGTAATTTGAAAATGAAAATAGGTGCAGAGAGTCAGAATTCGGCTCAAAAATCACGCTCAGGAGTCAAATTTCCGACATTTCAGATATTTTGAAAACTGCAGGGGGGTTTGGGCAAAATATGACCCATCGCCGTTTTCAGTAATTGGCATATTTTGGTATAAAAAGTCGTAATTTGAAAATGAAAATAGGTGCAGAGAGTCAGAATTCGGCTCAAAAATCACGCTCAGGAGTCAAATTTCCGACATTTCAGATATTTTGAAAACTGCAGGGGGGTTTGGGCAAAATATGACCCATCGCCGTTTTCAGTAATTGGCATATTTTTGGTATAAAAAGTCGTAATTTGAAAATGAAAATAGGTGCAGAGAGTCAGAATTCGGCTCAAAAATCACGCTCAGGAGTCAAATTTCCGACATTTCAGATATTTTGAAAACTGCAGGGGGGTTGGGCAAAATATGACCCATCGCCGTTTTCAGTAATTGGCATATTTTTTATAAAAAGTCGTAATTTGAAAATGAAAATAGGTGCAGAGAGTCAGAATTCGGCTCAAAAATCACGCTCAGGAGTCAAATTTCCGACATTTCAGATATTTTGAAAACTGCAGGGGGGTTTGGGCAAAATATGACCCATCGCCGTTTTCAGTAATTGGCATATTTTGGTATAAAAAGTCGTAATTTGAAAATGAAAATAGGTGCAGAGAGTCAGAATTCGGCTCAAAAATCACGCTCAGGAGTCAAATTTCCGACATTTCAGATATTTTGAAAACTGCAGGGGGGTTTGGGCAAAATATGACCCATCGCCGTTTTCAGTAATTGGCATATTTTTGGTATAAAAAGTCGTAATTTGAAAATGAAAATAGGTGCAGAGAGTCAGAATTCGGCTCAAAAATCACGCTCAGGAGTCAAATTTCCGACATTTCAGATATTTTGAAAACTGCAGGGGGGTTTGGGCAAAATATGACCCATCGCCGTTTTCAGTAATTGGCATATTTTTGGTATAAAAAGTCGTAATTTGAAAATGAAAATAGGTGCAGAGAGTCAGAATTCGGCTCAAAAATCACGCTCAGGAGTCAAATTTCCGACATTTCAGATATTTTGAAAACTGCAGGGGGGTTTGGGCAAAATATGACCCATCGCCGTTTTCAGTAATTGGCATATTTTGGTATAAAAAGTCGTAATTTGAAAATGAAAATAGGTGCAGAGAGTCAGAATTCGGCTCAAAAATCACGCTCAGGAGTCAAATTTCCGACATTTCAGATATTTTGAAAACTGCAGGGGGGTTGGGCAAAATATGACCCATCGCCGTTTTCAGTAATTGGCATATTTTTGGTATAAAAAGTCGTAATTTGAAAATGAAAATAGGTGCAGAGAGTCAGAATTCGGCTCAAAAATCACGCTCAGGAGTCAAATTTCCGACATTTCAGATATTTTGAAAACTGCAGGGGGGTTTGGGCAAAATATGACCCATCGCCGTTTTCAGTAATTGGCATATTTTTGGTATAAAAAGTCGTAATTTGAAAATGAAAATAGGTGCAGAGAGTCAGAATTCGGCTCAAAAATCACGCTCAGGAGTCAAATTTCCGACATTTCAGATATTTTGAAAACTGCAGGGGGGTTTGGGCAAAATATGACCCATCGCCGTTTTCAGTAATTGGCATATTTTTGGTATAAAAAGTCGTAATTTGAAAATGAAAATAGGTGCAGAGAGTCAGAATTCGGCTCAAAAATCACGCTCAGGAGTCAAATTTCCGACATTTCAGATATTTTGAAAACTGCAGGGGGGTTTGGGCAAAATATGACCCATCGCCGTTTTCAGTAATTGGCATATTTTTGGTATAAAAAGTCGTAATTTGAAAATGAAAATAGGTGCAGAGAGTCAGAATTCGGCTCAAAAATCACGCTCAGGAGTCAAATTTCCGACATTTCAGATATTTTGAAAACTGCAGGGGGGTTTGGGCAAAATATGACCCATCGCCGTTTTCAGTAATTGGCATATTTTTGGTATAAAAAGTCGTAATTTGAAAATGAAAATAGGTGCAGAGAGTCAGAATTCGGCTCAAAAATCACGCTCAGGAGTCAAATTTCCGACATTTCAGATATTTTGAAAACTGCAGGGGGGTTTGGGCAAAATATGACCCATCGCCGTTTTCAGTAATTGGCATATTTTTGGTATAAAAAGTCGTAATTTGAAAATGAAAATAGGTGCAGAGAGTCAGAATTCGGCTCAAAAATCACGCTCAGGAGTCAAATTTCCGACATTTCAGATATTTTGAAAACTGCAGGGGGGTTTGGGCAAAATATGACCCATCGCCGTTTTCAGTAATTGGCATATTTTTGGTATAAAAAGTCGTAATTTGAAAATGAAAATAGGTGCAGAGAGTCAGAATTCGGCTCAAAAATCACGCTCAGGAGTCAAATTTCCGACATTTCAGATATTTTGAAAACTGCAGGGGGGTTTGGGCAAAATATGACCCATCGCCGTTTTCAGTAATTGGCATATTTTGGTATAAAAAGTCGTAATTTGAAAATGAAAATAGGTGCAGAGAGTCAGAATTCGGCTCAAAAATCACGCTCAGGAGTCAAATTTCCGACATTTCAGATATTTTGAAAACTGCAGGGGGGTTTGGGCAAAATATGACCCATCGCCGTTTTCAGTAATTGGCATATTTTGGTATAAAAAGTCGTAATTTGAAAATGAAAATAGGTGCAGAGAGTCAGAATTCGGCTCAAAAATCACGCTCAGGAGTCAAATTTCCGACATTTCAGATATTTTGAAAACTGCAGGGGGGTTTGGGCAAAATATGACCCATCGCCGTTTTCAGTAATTGGCATATTTTTGGTATAAAAAGTCGTAATTTGAAAATGAAAATAGGTGCAGAGAGTCAGAATTCGGCTCAAAAATCACGCTCAGGAGTCAAATTTCCGACATTTCAGATATTTTGAAAACTGCAGGGGGGTTTGGGCAAAATATGACCCATCGCCGTTTTCAGTAATTGGCATATTTTTGGTATAAAAAGTCGTAATTTGAAAATGAAAATAGGTGCAGAGAGTCAGAATTCGGCTCAAAAATCACGCTCAGGAGTCAAATTTCCGACATTTCAGATATTTTGAAAACTGCAGGGGGGTTTGGGCAAAATATGACCCATCGCCGTTTTCAGTAATTGGCATATTTTGGTATAAAAAGTCGTAATTTGAAAATGAAAATAGGTGCAGAGAGTCAGAATTCGGCTCAAAAATCACGCTCAGGAGTCAAATTTCCGACATTTCAGATATTTTGAAAACTGCAGGGGGGTTTGGGCAAAATATGACCCATCGCCGTTTTCAGTAATTGGCATATTTTTGGTATAAAAAGTCGTAATTTGAAAATGAAAATAGGTGCAGAGAGTCAGAATTCGGCTCAAAAATCACGCTCAGGAGTCAAATTTCCGACATTTCAGATATTTTGAAAACTGCAGGGGGGTTTGGGCAAAATATGACCCATCGCCGTTTTCAGTAATTGGCATATTTTGGTATAAAAAGTCGTAATTTGAAAATGAAAATAGGTGCAGAGAGTCAGAATTCGGCTCAAAAATCACGCTCAGGAGTCAAATTTCCGACATTTCAGATATTTTGAAAACTGCAGGGGGGTTTGGGCAAAATATGACCCATCGCCGTTTTCAGTAATTGGCATATTTTTGGTATAAAAAGTCGTAATTTGAAAATGAAAATAGGTGCAGAGAGTCAGAATTCGGCTCAAAAATCACGCTCAGGAGTCAAATTTCCGACATTTCAGATATTTTGAAAACTGCAGGGGGGTTTGGGCAAAATATGACCCATCGCCGTTTTCAGTAATTGGCATATTTTGGTATAAAAAGTCGTAATTTGAAAATGAAAATAGGTGCAGAGAGTCAGAATTCGGCTCAAAAATCACGCTCAGGAGTCAAATTTCCGACATTTCAGATATTTTGAAAACTGCAGGGGGGTTGGGCAAAATATGACCCATCGCCGTTTTCAGTAATTGGCATATTTTGGTATAAAAAGTCGTAATTTGAAAATGAAAATAGGTGCAGAGAGTCAGAATTCGGCTCAAAAATCACGCTCAGGAGTCAAATTTCCGACATTTCAGATATTTTGAAAACTGCAGGGGGGTTTGGGCAAAATATGACCCATCGCCGTTTTCAGTAATTGGCATATTTTTGGTATAAAAAGTCGTAATTTGAAAATGAAAATAGGTGCAGAGAGTCAGAATTCGGCTCAAAAATCACGCTCAGGAGTCAAATTTCCGACATTTCAGATATTTTGAAAACTGCAGGGGGGTTTGGGCAAAATATGACCCATCGCCGTTTTCAGTAATTGGCATATTTTTGGTATAAAAAGTCGTAATTTGAAAATGAAAATAGGTGCAGAGAGTCAGAATTCGGCTCAAAAATCACGCTCAGGAGTCAAATTTCCGACATTTCAGATATTTTGAAAACTGCAGGGGGGTTTGGGCAAAATATGACCCATCGCCGTTTTCAGTAATTGGCATATTTTTGTATAAAAAGTCGTAATTTGAAAATGAAAATAGGTGCAGAGAGTCAGAATTCGGCTCAAAAATCACGCTCAGGAGTCAAATTTCCGACATTTCAGATATTTTGAAAACTGCAGGGGGGTTTGGGCAAAATATGACCCATCGCCGTTTTCAGTAATTGGCATATTTTTTTATAAAAAGTCGTAATTTGAAAATGAAAATAGGTGCAGAGAGTCAGAATTCGGCTCAAAAATCACGCTCAGGAGTCAAATTTCCGACATTTCAGATATTTTGAAAACTGCAGGGGGGTTTGGGCAAAATATGACCCATCGCCGTTTTCAGTAATTGGCATATTTTTGGTATAAAAAGTCGTAATTTGAAAATGAAAATAGGTGCAGAGAGTCAGAATTCGGCTCAAAAATCACGCTCAGGAGTCAAATTTCCGACATTTCAGATATTTTGAAAACTGCAGGGGGTTTGGGCAAAATATGACCCATCGCCGTTTTCAGTAATTGGCATATTTTTGGTATAAAAAGTCGTAATTTGAAAATGAAAATAGGTGCAGAGAGTCAGAATTCGGCTCAAAAATCACGCTCAGGAGTCAAATTTCCGACATTTCAGATATTTTGAAAACTGCAGGGGGGTTTGGGCAAAATATGACCCATCGCCGTTTTCAGTAATTGGCATATTTTTGGTATAAAAGTCGTAATTTGAAAATGAAAATAGGTGCAGAGAGTCAGAATTCGGCTCAAAAATCACGCTCAGGAGTCAAATTTCCGACATTTCAGATATTTTGAAAACTGCAGGGGGGTTTGGGCAAAATATGACCCATCGCCGTTTTCAGTAATTGGCATATTTTTGGTATAAAAAGTCGTAATTTGAAAATGAAAATAGGTGCAGAGAGTCAGAATTCGGCTCAAAAATCACGCTCAGGAGTCAAATTTCCGACATTTCAGATATTTTGAAAACTGCAGGGGGGTTTGGGCAAAATATGACCCATCGCCGTTTTCAGTAATTGGCATATTTTGGTATAAAAAGTCGTAATTTGAAAATGAAAATAGGTGCAGAGAGTCAGAATTCGGCTCAAAAATCACGCTCAGGAGTCAAATTTCCGACATTTCAGATATTTTGAAAACTGCAGGGGGGTTTGGCAAAATATGACCCATCGCCGTTTTCAGTAATGGCATATTTTTGGTATAAAAAGTCGTAATTTGAAATGAAAATAGGTGCAGAGAGTCAGAATTCGGCTCAAAAATCACGCTCAGGAGTCAAATTTCGACATTTCAGATATTTTGAAACTGCAGGGGGGTTTGGGCAAAATATGACCCATCGCCGTTTTCAGTAATTGGCATATTTTCGTATAAAAAGTCGTAATTTGAAAATGAAAATAGGTGCAGAGAGTCAGAATTCGGCTCAAAAATCACGCTCAGGAGTCAAATTTCCGACATTTCAGATATTTTGAAAACTGCAGGGGGGTTTGGGCAAAATATGACCCATCGCCGTTTTCAGTAATTGGCATATTTTGGTATAAAAGTCGTAATTTGAAATGAAAATAGGTGCAGAGCGAGTCAGAATTCGGCTCAAAAACA
>WNGS01005680.1:19407877-19462317 GCA_020271785.1 Procambarus virginalis
TTTATAAAAATCGTATTTGAAATGAAAATAGGTGCAGAGAGTCAGAATTCGGCTCAAAAATCACGCTCAGGAGTCAAATTTCCGACATTTCAGATATTTTGAAAACTGCAGGGGGGTTTGGGCAAAATATGACCCATCGCGTTTTCAGTAATTGGCATATTTTCTTATAAAAAGTCGTAATTGAAAATGAAAATAGGTGCAGAGAGTCAGAATTCGGCTCAAAAATCACGCTCAGGAGTCAAATTTCCGACATTTCAGATATTTTGAAAACTGCAGGGGGGTTTGGGCAAAATATGACCCATCGCCGTTTTCAGTAATTGGCATATTTTTGGTATAAAAAAGTCGTAATTTGAAAATGAAAATAGGTGCAGAGAGTCAGAATTCGGCCAAAAATCACGCTCAGGAGTCAAATTTCCGACATTTCAGATATTTTGAAAACTGCAGGGGGGTTTGGGCAAAATATGACCCATCGCCGTTTTCAGTAATTGGCATATTTTTGGTATAAAAAGTCGTAATTTGAAAATGAAAATAGGTGCAGAGAGTCAGAATTCGGCTCAAAAATCACGCTCAGGAGTCAAATTTCCGACATTTCAGATATTTGAAAACTGCAGGGGGGTTGGGCAAAATATGACCCATCGCCGTTTTCAGTAATTGGCATATTTTGGTATAAAAAGTCGTAATTTGAAAATGAAAATAGGTGCAGAGAGTCAGAATTCGGCTCAAAAATCACGCTCAGGAGTCAAATTCCGACATTTCAGATATTTTGAAAACTGCAGGGGGGTTTGGGCAAAATATGACCCATCGCCGTTTTCAGTAATGGCATATTTTTCTTTATAAAAATTCGTAATTTGAAATTGAAAATAGGTGCAGAGAGTCAGAATTCGGCTCAAAAATCACGCTCAGGAGTCAAATTTCCGACATTTCAGATATTTTGAAAACTGCAGGGGGTTTGGGCAAAATATGACCCATCGCGTTTTCAGTAATTGGCATATTTTCTTTATAAAAAGTCGTAATTTGAAAATGAAAATAGGTGCAGAGAGTCAGAATTCGGCTCAAAAATCACGCTCAGGAGTCAAATTTCCGACATTTCAGATATTTTGAAAACTGCAGGGGGTTTGGGCAAAATATGACCCATCGCAGTTTTCAGTAATTGGCATATTTTCTTTATAAAAGTCGTAATTTGAAAATGAAAATAGGTGCAGAGAGTCAGAATTCGGCTCAAAAATCACGCTCAGGAGTCAAATTTGACATTTCAGATATTTTGAAAACTGCAGGGGGGTTTGGGCAAAATATGACCCATCGCCGTTTTCAGTAATGGCATATTTTTGGTATAAAATCGTAATTTGAAAATGAAAAAGGTGCAGAGAGTCAGAATTCGGCTCAAAAATCACGCTCACTCATTGGAGTCAAATTTCCGACATTTCAGATATTTTGAAAACTGCAGGGGGTTTGGGCAAAATATGACCCATCGCCGTTTTCAGTAATTGGCATATTTCTTTATAAAAAGTCGTAATTTGAAAATGAAAATAGGTGCAGAGAGTCAGAATTCGGCTCAAAAATCACGCTCAGGAGTCAAATTTCCGACATTTCAGATATTTTGAAAACTGCAGGGGGGTTTGGGCAAAATATGACCCATCGCCGTTTTCAGTAATTGGCATATTTTGGTATAAAAAGTCGTAATTTGAAAATGAAAATAGGTGCAGAGAGTCAGAATTCGGCTCAAAAATCACGCTCAGGAGTCAAATTTCCGACATTTCAGATATTTTGAAAACTGCAGGGGGGTTTGGGCAAAATATGACCCATCGCCGTTTTCAGTAATTGGCATTTTTGGTATAAAAAGTCGTAATTTGAAAATGAAAATAGGTGCAGAGAGTCAGAATTCGGCTCAAAAATCACGCTCAGGAGTCAAATTTCCGACATTTCAGATATTTTGAAAACTGCAGGGGGGTTGGGCAAAATATGACCCATCGCCGTTTTCAGTAATTGGCATATTTTTGGTATAAAAAGTCGTAATTTGAAAATGAAAATAGGTGCAGAGAGTCAGAATTCGGCTCAAAAATCACGCTCAGGAGTCAAATTTCCGACATTTCAGATATTTTGAAAACTGCAGGGGGGTTTGGGCAAAATATGACCCATCGCCGTTTTCAGTAATTGGCATATTTTTGGTATAAAAAGTCGTAATTTGAAAATGAAAATAGGTGCAGAGAGTCAGAATTCGGCTCAAAAATCACGCTCAGGAGTCAAATTTCCGACATTTCAGATATTTTGAAAACTGCAGGGGGGTTTGGGCAAAATATGACCCATCGCCGTTTTCAGTAATTGGCATATTTTTTTATAAAAAGTCGTAATTTGAAAATGAAAATAGGTGCAGAGAGTCAGAATTCGGCTCAAAAATCACGCTCAGGAGTCAAATTTCCGACATTTCAGATATTTTGAAAACTGCAGGGGGGTTTGGGCAAAATATGACCCATCGCCGTTTTCAGTAATTGGCATATTTTTATAAAAAGTCGTAATTTGAAAATGAAAATAGGTGCAGAGAGTCAGAATTCGGCTCAAAAATCACGCTCAGGAGTCAAATTTCCGACATTTCAGATATTTTGAAAACTGCAGGGGGGTTTGGGCAAAATATGACCCATCGCCGTTTTCAGTAATTGGCATATTTTGGTATAAAAAGTCGTAATTTGAAAATGAAAATAGGTGCAGAGAGTCAGAATTCGGCTCAAAAATCACGCTCAGGAGTCAAATTTCCGACATTTCAGATATTTTGAAAACTGCAGGGGGGTTTGGGCAAAATATGACCCATCGCCGTTTTCAGTAATTGGCATATTTTGGTATAAAAAGTCGTAATTTGAAAATGAAAATAGGTGCAGAGAGTCAGAATTCGGCTCAAAAATCACGCTCAGGAGTCAAATTTCCGACATTTCAGATATTTTGAAAACTGCAGGGGGGTTTGGGCAAAATATGACCCATCGCCGTTTTCAGTAATTGGCATATTTTTGGTATAAAAAGTCGTAATTTGAAAATGAAAATAGGTGCAGAGAGTCAGAATTCGGCTCAAAAATCACGCTCAGGAGTCAAATTTCCGACATTTCAGATATTTTGAAAACTGCAGGGGGGTTTGGGCAAAATATGACCCATCGCCGTTTTCAGTAATTGGCATATTTTGGTATAAAAAGTCGTAATTTGAAAATGAAAATAGGTGCAGAGAGTCAGAATTCGGCTCAAAAATCACGCTCAGGAGTCAAATTTCCGACATTTCAGATATTTTGAAAACTGCAGGGGGTTTGGGCAAAATATGACCCATCGCCGTTTTCAGTAATTGGCATATTTTTTTATAAAAAGTCGTAATTTGAAAATGAAAATAGGTGCAGAGAGTCAGAATTCGGCTCAAAAATCACGCTCAGGAGTCAAATTTCCGACATTTCAGATATTTTGAAAACTGCAGGGGGGTTTGGGCAAAATATGACCCATCGCCGTTTTCAGTAATTGGCATATTTTTGGTATAAAAAGTCGTAATTTGAAAATGAAAATAGGTGCAGAGAGTCAGAATTCGGCTCAAAAATCACGCTCAGGAGTCAAATTTCCGACATTTCAGATATTTTGAAAACTGCAGGGGGGTTTGGGCAAAATATGACCCATCGCCGTTTTCAGTAATTGGCATATTTTTGGTATAAAAAGTCGTAATTTGAAAATGAAAATAGGTGCAGAGAGTCAGAATTCGGCTCAAAAATCACGCTCAGGAGTCAAATTTCCGACATTTCAGATATTTTGAAAACTGCAGGGGGGTTTGGGCAAAATATGACCCATCGCCGTTTTCAGTAATTGGCATATTTTTGGTATAAAAAGTCGTAATTTGAAAATGAAAATAGGTGCAGAGAGTCAGAATTCGGCTCAAAAATCACGCTCAGGAGTCAAATTTCCGACATTTCAGATATTTTGAAAACTGCAGGGGGGTTTGGGCAAAATATGACCCATCGCCGTTTTCAGTAATTGGCATATTTTTTATAAAAAGTCGTAATTTGAAAATGAAAATAGGTGCAGAGAGTCAGAATTCGGCTCAAAAATCACGCTCAGGAGTCAAATTTCCGACATTTCAGATATTTTGAAAACTGCAGGGGGGTTTGGGCAAAATATGACCCATCGCCGTTTTCAGTAATTGGCATATTTTTGGTATAAAAAGTCGTAATTTGAAAATGAAAATAGGTGCAGAGAGTCAGAATTCGGCTCAAAAATCACGCTCAGGAGTCAAATTTCCGACATTTCAGATATTTTGAAAACTGCAGGGGGGTTTGGGCAAAATATGACCCATCGCCGTTTTCAGTAATTGGCATATTTTGGTATAAAAAGTCGTAATTTGAAAATGAAAATAGGTGCAGAGAGTCAGAATTCGGCTCAAAAATCACGCTCAGGAGTCAAATTTCCGACATTTCAGATATTTTGAAAACTGCAGGGGGGTTTGGGCAAAATATGACCCATCGCCGTTTTCAGTAATTGGCATATTTTGGTATAAAAAGTCGTAATTTGAAAATGAAAATAGGTGCAGAGAGTCAGAATTCGGCTCAAAAATCACGCTCAGGAGTCAAATTTCCGACATTTCAGATATTTTGAAAACTGCAGGGGGGTTTGGGCAAAATATGACCCATCGCCGTTTTCAGTAATTGGCATATTTTTGGTATAAAAAGTCGTAATTTGAAAATGAAAATAGGTGCAGAGAGTCAGAATTCGGCTCAAAAATCACGCTCAGGAGTCAAATTTCCGACATTTCAGATATTTTGAAAACTGCAGGGGGGTTTGGGCAAAATATGACCCATCGCCGTTTTCAGTAATTGGCATATTTTTGGTATAAAAAGTCGTAATTTGAAAATGAAAATAGGTGCAGAGAGTCAGAATTCGGCTCAAAAATCACGCTCAGGAGTCAAATTTCCGACATTTCAGATATTTTGAAAACTGCAGGGGGGTTTGGGCAAAATATGACCCATCGCCGTTTTCAGTAATTGGCATATTTTTGGTATAAAAAGTCGTAATTTGAAAATGAAAATAGGTGCAGAGAGTCAGAATTCGGCTCAAAAATCACGCTCAGGAGTCAAATTTCCGACATTTCAGATATTTTGAAAACTGCAGGGGGGTTTGGGCAAAATATGACCCATCGCCGTTTTCAGTAATTGGCATATTTTGGTATAAAAAGTCGTAATTTGAAAATGAAAATAGGTGCAGAGAGTCAGAATTCGGCTCAAAAATCACGCTCAGGAGTCAAATTTCCGACATTTCAGATATTTTGAAAACTGCAGGGGGGTTTGGGCAAAATATGACCCATCGCCGTTTTCAGTAATTGGCATATTTTTGGTATAAAAAGTCGTAATTTGAAAATGAAAATAGGTGCAGAGAGTCAGAATTCGGCTCAAAAATCACGCTCAGGAGTCAAATTTCCGACATTTCAGATATTTTGAAAACTGCAGGGGGGTTTGGGCAAAATATGACCCATCGCCGTTTTCAGTAATTGGCATATTTTGGTATAAAAAGTCGTAATTTGAAAATGAAAATAGGTGCAGAGAGTCAGAATTCGGCTCAAAAATCACGCTCAGGAGTCAAATTTCCGACATTTCAGATATTTTGAAAACTGCAGGGGGGTTTGGGCAAAATATGACCCATCGCCGTTTTCAGTAATTGGCATATTTTTGGTATAAAAAGTCGTAATTTGAAAATGAAAATAGGTGCAGAGAGTCAGAATTCGGCTCAAAAATCACGCTCAGGAGTCAAATTTCCGACATTTCAGATATTTTGAAAACTGCAGGGGGGTTTGGGCAAAATATGACCCATCGCCGTTTTCAGTAATTGGCATATTTTTGGTATAAAAAGTCGTAATTTGAAAATGAAAATAGGTGCAGAGAGTCAGAATTCGGCTCAAAAATCACGCTCAGGAGTCAAATTTCCGACATTTCAGATATTTTGAAAACTGCAGGGGGGTTTGGGCAAAATATGACCCATCGCCGTTTTCAGTAATTGGCATATTTTGGTATAAAAAGTCGTAATTTGAAAATGAAAATAGGTGCAGAGAGTCAGAATTCGGCTCAAAAATCACGCTCAGGAGTCAAATTTCCGACATTTCAGATATTTTGAAAACTGCAGGGGGGTTTGGGCAAAATATGACCCATCGCCGTTTTCAGTAATTGGCATATTTTTGGTATAAAAAGTCGTAATTTGAAAATGAAAATAGGTGCAGAGAGTCAGAATTCGGCTCAAAAATCACGCTCAGGAGTCAAATTTCCGACATTTCAGATATTTTGAAAACTGCAGGGGGGTTTGGGCAAAATATGACCCATCGCCGTTTTCAGTAATTGGCATATTTTTGGTATAAAAAGTCGTAATTTGAAAATGAAAATAGGTGCAGAGAGTCAGAATTCGGCTCAAAAATCACGCTCAGGAGTCAAATTTCCGACATTTCAGATATTTTGAAAACTGCAGGGGGGTTTGGGCAAAATATGACCCATCGCCGTTTTCAGTAATTGGCATATTTTTGGTATAAAAAGTCGTAATTTGAAAATGAAAATAGGTGCAGAGAGTCAGAATTCGGCTCAAAAATCACGCTCAGGAGTCAAATTTCCGACATTTCAGATATTTTGAAAACTGCAGGGGGGTTTGGGCAAAATATGACCCATCGCCGTTTTCAGTAATTGGCATATTTTTGGTATAAAAAGTCGTAATTTGAAAATGAAAATAGGTGCAGAGAGTCAGAATTCGGCTCAAAAATCACGCTCAGGAGTCAAATTTCCGACATTTCAGATATTTTGAAAACTGCAGGGGGGTTTGGGCAAAATATGACCCATCGCCGTTTTCAGTAATTGGCATATTTTTGGTATAAAAAGTCGTAATTTGAAAATGAAAATAGGTGCAGAGAGTCAGAATTCGGCTCAAAAATCACGCTCAGGAGTCAAATTTCCGACATTTCAGATATTTTGAAAACTGCAGGGGGGTTTGGGCAAAATATGACCCATCGCCGTTTTCAGTAATTGGCATATTTTTGGTATAAAAAGTCGTAATTTGAAAATGAAAATAGGTGCAGAGAGTCAGAATTCGGCTCAAAAATCACGCTCAGGAGTCAAATTTCCGACATTTCAGATATTTTGAAAACTGCAGGGGGGTTTGGGCAAAATATGACCCATCGCCGTTTTCAGTAATTGGCATATTTTTGGTATAAAAAGTCGTAATTTGAAAATGAAAATAGGTGCAGAGAGTCAGAATTCGGCTCAAAAATCACGCTCAGGAGTCAAATTTCCGACATTTCAGATATTTTGAAAACTGCAGGGGGGTTTGGGCAAAATATGACCCATCGCCGTTTTCAGTAATTGGCATATTTTGGTATAAAAAGTCGTAATTTGAAAATGAAAATAGGTGCAGAGAGTCAGAATTCGGCTCAAAAATCACGCTCAGGAGTCAAATTTCCGACATTTCAGATATTTTGAAAACTGCAGGGGGTTTGGGCAAAATATGACCCATCGCCGTTTTCAGTAATTGGCATATTTTGGTATAAAAAGTCGTAATTTGAAAATGAAAATAGGTGCAGAGAGTCAGAATTCGGCTCAAAAATCACGCTCAGGAGTCAAATTTCCGACATTTCAGATATTTTGAAAACTGCAGGGGGGTTTGGGCAAAATATGACCCATCGCCGTTTTCAGTAATTGGCATATTTTTGGTATAAAAAGTCGTAATTTGAAAATGAAAATAGGTGCAGAGAGTCAGAATTCGGCTCAAAAATCACGCTCAGGAGTCAAATTTCCGACATTTCAGATATTTTGAAAACTGCAGGGGGGTTTGGGCAAAATATGACCCATCGCCGTTTTCAGTAATTGGCATATTTTGGTATAAAAAGTCGTAATTTGAAAATGAAAATAGGTGCAGAGAGTCAGAATTCGGCTCAAAAATCACGCTCAGGAGTCAAATTTCCGACATTTCAGATATTTTGAAAACTGCAGGGGGGTTTGGGCAAAATATGACCCATCGCCGTTTTCAGTAATTGGCATATTTTGGTATAAAAAGTCGTAATTTGAAAATGAAAATAGGTGCAGAGAGTCAGAATTCGGCTCAAAAATCACGCTCAGGAGTCAAATTTCCGACATTTCAGATATTTTGAAAACTGCAGGGGGGTTTGGGCAAAATATGACCCATCGCCGTTTTCAGTAATTGGCATATTTTTGGTATAAAAAGTCGTAATTTGAAAATGAAAATAGGTGCAGAGAGTCAGAATTCGGCTCAAAAATCACGCTCAGGAGTCAAATTTCCGACATTTCAGATATTTTGAAAACTGCAGGGGGGTTTGGGCAAAATATGACCCATCGCCGTTTTCAGTAATTGGCATATTTTTGGTATAAAAAGTCGTAATTTGAAAATGAAAATAGGTGCAGAGAGTCAGAATTCGGCTCAAAAATCACGCTCAGGAGTCAAATTTCCGACATTTCAGATATTTTGAAAACTGCAGGGGGGTTTGGGCAAAATATGACCCATCGCCGTTTTCAGTAATTGGCATATTTTTGGTATAAAAAGTCGTAATTTGAAAATGAAAATAGGTGCAGAGAGTCAGAATTCGGCTCAAAAATCACGCTCAGGAGTCAAATTTCCGACATTTCAGATATTTTGAAAACTGCAGGGGGGTTTGGGCAAAATATGACCCATCGCCGTTTTCAGTAATTGGCATATTTTTGGTATAAAAAGTCGTAATTTGAAAATGAAAATAGGTGCAGAGAGTCAGAATTCGGCTCAAAAATCACGCTCAGGAGTCAAATTTCCGACATTTCAGATATTTTGAAAACTGCAGGGGGGTTTGGGCAAAATATGACCCATCGCCGTTTTCAGTAATTGGCATATTTTTGGTATAAAAAGTCGTAATTTGAAAATGAAAATAGGTGCAGAGAGTCAGAATTCGGCTCAAAAATCACGCTCAGGAGTCAAATTTCCGACATTTCAGATATTTTGAAAACTGCAGGGGGGTTTGGGCAAAATATGACCCATCGCCGTTTTCAGTAATTGGCATATTTTTGGTATAAAAAGTCGTAATTTGAAAATGAAAATAGGTGCAGAGAGTCAGAATTCGGCTCAAAAATCACGCTCAGGAGTCAAATTTCCGACATTTCAGATATTTTGAAAACTGCAGGGGGGTTTGGGCAAAATATGACCCATCGCCGTTTTCAGTAATTGGCATATTTTGGTATAAAAAGTCGTAATTTGAAAATGAAAATAGGTGCAGAGAGTCAGAATTCGGCTCAAAAATCACGCTCAGGAGTCAAATTTCCGACATTTCAGATATTTTGAAAACTGCAGGGGGGTTTGGGCAAAATATGACCCATCGCCGTTTTCAGTAATTGGCATATTTTTGGTATAAAAAGTCGTAATTTGAAAATGAAAATAGGTGCAGAGAGTCAGAATTCGGCTCAAAAATCACGCTCAGGAGTCAAATTTCCGACATTTCAGATATTTTGAAAACTGCAGGGGGGTTTGGGCAAAATATGACCCATCGCCGTTTTCAGTAATTGGCATATTTTTGGTATAAAAAGTCGTAATTTGAAAATGAAAATAGGTGCAGAGAGTCAGAATTCGGCTCAAAAATCACGCTCAGGAGTCAAATTTCCGACATTTCAGATATTTTGAAAACTGCAGGGGGGTTTGGGCAAAATATGACCCATCGCCGTTTTCAGTAATTGGCATATTTTGGTATAAAAAGTCGTAATTTGAAAATGAAAATAGGTGCAGAGAGTCAGAATTCGGCTCAAAAATCACGCTCAGGAGTCAAATTTCCGACATTTCAGATATTTTGAAAACTGCAGGGGGGTTTGGGCAAAATATGACCCATCGCCGTTTTCAGTAATTGGCATATTTTTGGTATAAAAAGTCGTAATTTGAAAATGAAAATAGGTGCAGAGAGTCAGAATTCGGCTCAAAAATCACGCTCAGGAGTCAAATTTCCGACATTTCAGATATTTTGAAAACTGCAGGGGGTTTGGGCAAAATATGACCCATCGCCGTTTTCAGTAATTGGCATATTTTTGGTATAAAAAGTCGTAATTTGAAAATGAAAATAGGTGCAGAGAGTCAGAATTCGGCTCAAAAATCACGCTCAGGAGTCAAATTTCCGACATTTCAGATATTTTGAAAACTGCAGGGGGGTTTGGGCAAAATATGACCCATCGCCGTTTTCAGTAATTGGCATATTTTGGTATAAAAAGTCGTAATTTGAAAATGAAAATAGGTGCAGAGAGTCAGAATTCGGCTCAAAAATCACGCTCAGGAGTCAAATTTCCGACATTTCAGATATTTTGAAAACTGCAGGGGGGTTTGGGCAAAATATGACCCATCGCCGTTTTCAGTAATTGGCATATTTTTGGTATAAAAAGTCGTAATTTGAAAATGAAAATAGGTGCAGAGAGTCAGAATTCGGCTCAAAAATCACGCTCAGGAGTCAAATTTCCGACATTTCAGATATTTTGAAAACTGCAGGGGGGTTTGGGCAAAATATGACCCATCGCCGTTTTCAGTAATTGGCATATTTTTGGTATAAAAAGTCGTAATTTGAAAATGAAAATAGGTGCAGAGAGTCAGAATTCGGCTCAAAAATCACGCTCAGGAGTCAAATTTCCGACATTTCAGATATTTTGAAAACTGCAGGGGGGTTTGGGCAAAATATGACCCATCGCCGTTTTCAGTAATTGGCATATTTTGGTATAAAAAGTCGTAATTTGAAAATGAAAATAGGTGCAGAGAGTCAGAATTCGGCTCAAAAATCACGCTCAGGAGTCAAATTTCCGACATTTCAGATATTTTGAAAACTGCAGGGGGGTTTGGGCAAAATATGACCCATCGCCGTTTTCAGTAATTGGCATATTTTTGGTATAAAAAGTCGTAATTTGAAAATGAAAATAGGTGCAGAGAGTCAGAATTCGGCTCAAAAATCACGCTCAGGAGTCAAATTTCCGACATTTCAGATATTTTGAAAACTGCAGGGGGGTTTGGGCAAAATATGACCCATCGCCGTTTTCAGTAATTGGCATATTTTGGTATAAAAAGTCGTAATTTGAAAATGAAAATAGGTGCAGAGAGTCAGAATTCGGCTCAAAAATCACGCTCAGGAGTCAAATTTCCGACATTTCAGATATTTTGAAAACTGCAGGGGGGTTTGGGCAAAATATGACCCATCGCCGTTTTCAGTAATTGGCATATTTTTGGTATAAAAAGTCGTAATTTGAAAATGAAAATAGGTGCAGAGAGTCAGAATTCGGCTCAAAAATCACGCTCAGGAGTCAAATTTCCGACATTTCAGATATTTTGAAAACTGCAGGGGGGTTTGGGCAAAATATGACCCATCGCCGTTTTCAGTAATTGGCATATTTTTGGTATAAAAAGTCGTAATTTGAAAATGAAAATAGGTGCAGAGAGTCAGAATTCGGCTCAAAAATCACGCTCAGGAGTCAAATTTCCGACATTTCAGATATTTTGAAAACTGCAGGGGGGTTTGGGCAAAATATGACCCATCGCCGTTTTCAGTAATTGGCATATTTTGGTATAAAAAGTCGTAATTTGAAAATGAAAATAGGTGCAGAGAGTCAGAATTCGGCTCAAAAATCACGCTCAGGAGTCAAATTTCCGACATTTCAGATATTTTGAAAACTGCAGGGGGGTTTGGGCAAAATATGACCCATCGCCGTTTTCAGTAATTGGCATATTTTTGGTATAAAAAGTCGTAATTTGAAAATGAAAATAGGTGCAGAGAGTCAGAATTCGGCTCAAAAATCACGCTCAGGAGTCAAATTTCCGACATTTCAGATATTTTGAAAACTGCAGGGGGGTTTGGGCAAAATATGACCCATCGCCGTTTTCAGTAATTGGCATATTTTGGTATAAAAAGTCGTAATTTGAAAATGAAAATAGGTGCAGAGAGTCAGAATTCGGCTCAAAAATCACGCTCAGGAGTCAAATTTCCGACATTTCAGATATTTTGAAAACTGCAGGGGGGTTTGGGCAAAATATGACCCATCGCCGTTTTCAGTAATTGGCATATTTTGGTATAAAAAGTCGTAATTTGAAAATGAAAATAGGTGCAGAGAGTCAGAATTCGGCTCAAAAATCACGCTCAGGAGTCAAATTTCCGACATTTCAGATATTTTGAAAACTGCAGGGGGTTTGGGCAAAATATGACCCATCGCCGTTTTCAGTAATTGGCATATTTTGGTATAAAAAGTCGTAATTTGAAAATGAAAATAGGTGCAGAGAGTCAGAATTCGGCTCAAAAATCACGCTCAGGAGTCAAATTTCCGACATTTCAGATATTTTGAAAACTGCAGGGGGGTTTGGGCAAAATATGACCCATCGCCGTTTTCAGTAATTGGCATATTTTTGGTATAAAAAGTCGTAATTTGAAAATGAAAATAGGTGCAGAGAGTCAGAATTCGGCTCAAAAATCACGCTCAGGAGTCAAATTTCCGACATTTCAGATATTTTGAAAACTGCAGGGGGTTTGGGCAAAATATGACCCATCGCCGTTTTCAGTAATTGGCATATTTTTGGTATAAAAAGTCGTAATTTGAAAATGAAAATAGGTGCAGAGAGTCAGAATTCGGCTCAAAAATCACGCTCAGGAGTCAAATTTCCGACATTTCAGATATTTTGAAAACTGCAGGGGGGTTTGGGCAAAATATGACCCATCGCCGTTTTCAGTAATTGGCATATTTTTGGTATAAAAAGTCGTAATTTGAAAATGAAAATAGGTGCAGAGAGTCAGAATTCGGCTCAAAAATCACGCTCAGGAGTCAAATTTCCGACATTTCAGATATTTTGAAAACTGCAGGGGGGTTTGGGCAAAATATGACCCATCGCCGTTTTCAGTAATTGGCATATTTTTGGTATAAAAAGTCGTAATTTGAAAATGAAAATAGGTGCAGAGAGTCAGAATTCGGCTCAAAAATCACGCTCAGGAGTCAAATTTCCGACATTTCAGATATTTTGAAAACTGCAGGGGGGTTTGGGCAAAATATGACCCATCGCCGTTTTCAGTAATTGGCATTTTTGGTATAAAAAGTCGTAATTTGAAAATGAAAATAGGTGCAGAGAGTCAGAATTCGGCTCAAAAATCACGCTCAGGAGTCAAATTTCCGACATTTCAGATATTTTGAAAACTGCAGGGGGTTTGGGCAAAATATGACCCATCGCCGTTTTCAGTAATTGGCATATTTTATAAAAAGTCGTAATTTGAAATTGAAAATAGGTGCAGAGAGTCAGAATTTGGCTCAAGAATCACGCTCAGGAGTCAAATTTCCGACATTTCAGATATTTGAAAACTAAGGGAGGTTTGGGCAAATGTGACCCATCGCCGTTTCAGAAATTGGCATATGTCTTTATAAAAAGTCGAAAAATGGAAAATTGAAAATTGGTTAGTCAGATGCAAGGGGGCTGCCCAATAACAGCCCGGATTAGGTCACTCCACCTGTTCAGTCTTGACCCAGCCGTCGCCCTGAGGGGGTCACGCCTAACATGGCGCTCGTGGATAGTTCAAAGAAGTGAGGATACGCGGCCAAGAGGTGAGCAGACACTTAGCAAGGACCTGCTGGGCTGCTCCATGGTTCCCTGCAAATCGGTCCCAGACTACACAGATAACACGTAAACTCTGTGTGGAGAGGAAAATTCCTGGTGAGGCCTGCTGCAGGGGTGGAAACTTGGCTGGGCCTAACGTTCCTGGCCAGAAACCAGGCACTGGTCTCAGGCAGGCACGTGAACTGCGCCCTACCTGCCCTACTCCAGAGAGTTGTGTTTCCCGTGCGACATTTTGTATGGAGAGTGTGGGGGACTGTTGCCCTCGCCCCGCTATACTGAACTAAAGTGTATGGCTGGCAAAGTTTGATAATATGGTCATGCCAGTGCCAGGATATATATATATATTCATCAGAGACTGATAAGTGTGTAAGAGTGCGTTACGTATCAGAGTGACTTTGGAAATCACCGGGCAGTTACTATAGGTGGCACGCTTGCTGCCAGGTACACACCACAGTGTTGCCAAGTGTATCTGCAGCTTCTTCACACCTCTCTACCTGCTATTAATACTACGGTACGTTTAGTGTTATATATAATATTGCAGTGGTTAGTTTTATTGCACTGTATTCAGAAGGTGTAGAAGGTGTTTGTGCACACTAAGGAGCTACACATGTGAAAAACTGATACATTTGGCAAGAAGCTTAGCTCGGACTGAGTGACCTTGAAAACAGGCGCGCTTATGTGGAGCAGAGAGGCCTAACTCCTCGTGCCCCGCCTCTTAGCAGTGGTTCTGCATGCATAAATAGTGTGTGAATTTTTACTACTGATCCTGCGATATGATTGGAGTCCCTTTGCTGTGTGATTGATGTGTAACTCTGTGGTTCTTGTTGTGTGCAGCTGTGAACCTGCCCAGGCGACACTTGAGGCATGGCGACTACTGCCTTAGAGGCAGGTGCTGCCTCAGTGGCCTCACACCAGAGTGCAAATATATCAAGTGGTCTACACGAGGAAGGTACAAGCATGGTATCTTTCCCAGTGGACTCAAATGCTGGACAGGAGGAGACTGATAGTGACGAAACTACTTGGACACTTGCTTCGACCCGGAAGAAGCCACAAAAAGTCCAAAATTTCAACAATCATAGCCATGATAAGAAAAGAACCAGCCTGCATTTTCCCCGGGCACGGAAACTGCAACTAAATATGCATGGTTGGCTGAGGCAGCCAAAGCACACCCTGGTGGTGGGTATTGGTTGGCGAATAGACATGCAAACCATGTTCGTATGAACATCTCTGATGAGATGGTGCAACGATTCTGTACTCAAGAGCTTGCTGGTATAACAATGAGGAAACCACCACCGCCTGCTCATACCCACAGGACACCTGTCATCATTTTTGGTCTGGACCTCTACCAGGATCACACACTGGTAGAACAGCATGAATATATTTTCAATGCGAAAAGAACAAAGGGCAGAGAGACTATTCTCGCCAACTGGACTAGTGAAGAGACTCCGCCGGAAAGATTTACTGTTCCAAGTGCTTATCGGCAACTAACAATGAAGATTTACAACCCTCCCAGGCGCAGGTGTTACAAGTGCCAACGGTGGAATCATGTTGCAAGGAACTGTAGGAATGATGAGCGGTGTGGCCACTGTGCCAGAAAGCATGCAACGTCTGTGTGTGATGCTAAAAAGGGTGGTGCACTGAAACTGAGGTGTGCAAACTGTCACATGGAGGGAGTTCCCGCCTGGCATGAGGACTGTGCCTCACTCCCGCCGAGACGGGCTGCCCGGGGTACACCAGCTGGGGGCGCCAGTAACCACCCTGGCTCATCTGCTGTGCCACCACCGGTCACTCCGTCACACTTTCCTGCCTTACCCAACCACTCCAACGCCACGGCTAGTAGCTCGAGTGATACAGGTGTAGGCCCTACCACTTCAGGTTGGTCGCGGGGCCAGGATCAGGCACAGACAATTAGTGAGCTTATAAATACAGTAGAAAAACAAAGCAAAATTGTGGAAAAGCTGACCAAGCAGATAACCGAACAAAATAAGGAAATCATGCACCAAAAGAAGATGATAACCACTCTTCAGGAAACTGTGAGAGTATTAACTGTGTGCAGGCCACACCACCCTGGGGTACCACCATGTGCTCCCAGGCGGCCAGCACCCCAGGGGAGACCCCAGCAGGGGGTGTCCCAGCCCTCACGCCAGCTGGGCCCACCCACCACGGCTCCCCACACCCCAGCCTCATCAACGTCGTGCGCTATGAACAGAGGTCAACTATTCCACGTAGAAACGCATAGTGCTGTCGATGAGCATTGTGACGTAACGGATCCTGATAATGAACAAAGAGAGACTGAGGGTGAGAACTTTAGTGATGATGACGATCATGATGTTGATACCGGGCCTAATAAACTCTGTTTGAAGGAAAATAGTAGTGGACATGATGAAAATGATTGTGATAAAGAACAAAGTGAAACCAGTGATGCTTGTAGTGATAATGACGAAGTTCCACTGGACGTGGATGCCCGCCTCGGGCCGCGCACACCACATCCCAGATGGTTCAGCCGTGACAAATTTAAAGTAATGGTGACAGGTAATGTGCTGACTGAAGAGGAAAAAGAAGGTGTAATAAAGCACTACAACCGGTATCGGGAGACAGTTGCTTTCCTCAAACTGCAGTCTGATAAAGTACAAAAGAACAATGGCGGCCTCTGAATCTCATAAAAACAAGTACAGTGTTATCAAGATACTCAGTTGGAATATTGCTTCTCTTAGAAAACGGTATTCAGACCTCCATCATAAGGTTATGACTGAAGACATAGATATTGTCTGCCTCCAAGAAACCCTAACTCCCGCAGGTAAAACCCCGCAGAATTTGCCTAGTTATCAGTGTTATAATCCCAGATCAAAAAATACGTGTCTCATGTATGTTAAAAAATCCCTGCCACATGAGCTACTTCCCGCCCAACAACGAGAGGGGTTTCAATATCATGGTATCCGGGTACACGTTGGTAACTCTACACTTAATGTTTTGAATGCCTATGCACCTACTGGCCTCCTCCAGTATACTGACCTACCTAGTTTTGCACATACTGATTCCACAATATTAATTGGGGATTTAAATGCTAAACACAAACAATTAGGGGATCAACTCACAAACACCAACGGGAGAAGATTGTTGGCACTTCTAGGTGCATATGGTGATGCTCAAATTATTAGTAAAAATCAACCCACGCAAATATATGGAGGTATTCTAGATAGGTGCATTGGCTTTAACCTGTCATACACAACTCATGAGACTGATATTATGGATGACTTAATGTCTGACCATTTAGCCATAACAGCTAACATACACGTGGCTAATGTTGATCTACCTGGCACTAAGCTGAGTAGACGCAGGCTAACAGTAAGGAAAGAGCAAGAAAAATTCTTTATAGACAGCATAGAACATTGGTATAACAATTATGAGCCTGAGAATGTACAACAGTTTTATGATGACCTCGTAAATAAAACCTATGAGGCCATCAAAAATAGTGAGACGCACCAAACAAAAAGACGTACTGGGAAACAGGTCAGACACAACCAGTACTATGATGATGCTAAACTGAAAGAGCTTAAATCAATTGCTAGACAGACAGGTAAAGCATATAAGAGCCTTAGAACTCCTCAAATGTTAAAACTGTTTCAGGCCGCGCTTGCAGCGGCGAGGGAGAGAATGACTGAACTGAGACAAAATGAATGGGAGGGTTTTGTTAGTGGACTTAACCTGCATACTCCCCTGGGCAAAGCCTGGAAAGGCATAAACAAAATTATTGGTAAAAATAGCAGACAAGTTTCACACCCAAACCCGCAACAGAAAGCTAATCAGTTAATTGCAAAATGGGCTCAGGTTTCCAGCCTTGGAATGCTACCAGCTAGCACTAGGGAGAAATTGCGGGAGAGGTCCACAGACAGAAATTCTCTCATAAATTTCATGTTGAGCAAGCAACATGATGAATGTGATGTTCCATATACAGATTATGAATTGGATGCAGCCCTCTCCAGGGGCAGTAGCACTGCTCCTGGTGAGGACGGTATCACCTATGATATTCTAAGACTCCTACATCGTGTACCCGGTAACCCATTATTAGAATTGTTTAATGCCAGTTATGTCACTGGGCAGTTGCCAGTATCATGGACCACCAGTCTTACGGTACCTGTACCGAAGCCTGGCCAACCTGATGCTTTCCGTCCCATCTCACTGACCAGTTGCATGTGCAAAACCTTTGAGAGAATGGTGCTTAATAGATTATTGTATAGAGTTAAAGAGCACATGTCACCTGATATCAATGGTTTCACACATGGTAAAAGTGTACACAATTGTATCACAACCTTTCTCACTGTTCATGGAGATAAAAGGCACAAGTACACAACATTTCTTGATTTAAAAAATGCCTTTGATATTGCTAATAGAGAAGTGATTATGTACGAATTAGCGAGAATGGATATAGGGGGACATTTATTACAATGGATACGAGGCTATCTTACCAACCGGAAGTCCTCTGCACTGTTCCAAGGCTACAAGAGTGAAACTAAAGTAATGCAACTAGGCACCCCACAAGGAGGAGTACTCAGTCCTACCTTGTTTAATGTTCTAATTAATGCTTTACTAAAATCAATTCCAGCTAGTCCGGCAAACATCACTATCAGCTATGCAGATGACATCCTTGTACATACTAAAACCCACCGTGAAATGCAAACAGTCTTAAATTGTATACATACAGCTTGTGAGAGCCTTGGTCTTGTAATCAACGCTGCTAAAACTAAGGTATTTAACAGACAAATTGGCAACCGCAAAAGTGGACCACGAAAACTCAAGATAGATAATATACCAATAGACTATGTCTCTTCTTTCAAATACCTTGGAGTCTATGTCCCTTGTACCTCAACTGCAGTCAATAAGTTACATCAACAATGTAGAGACAGACTCAAGGCTCTCAGAACTGTAGTGGGGTACAGCCCGAAATATGGTGTTAATATTAGAATAGCAAGAATGATGTATTTAGCGTACATAAGGTCTCTGATAGACTATCATGCACCAGCTTTGGTCCTGCAAAATGGCAAAAGTATTGATAGACTTGAAAAAATGCAAAATGAAGCACTCAGAATTATACTTGGCTGTCCAATAACTACCAAAGTTCTCAACATGCGGAAAGAATTAAATATACTTAGCATTAGAGATAGAATATTTGAAATTAATCTTATGATGGGACTAAAGCTTCTGCGTGATAACAAAAACAACATTGTGTCAGTTGCTCTGTTAGAACACATACGAAATGGAACTAGCGAGTCTAAGTGGATTCAAAGAACAGCCACTCATATTAAAATGATGGGACTGCATGATGTATATACAGATGAAAGAGTTCAGCACTTCCTTCCACCCTGGCAGATAGTACCTTTTGACATCCTGACCCCTGCATACCCCACCAAGAAACTAATCACAAACAACCCTCATGCTCAGCTTGCTGCTAAATTAAGCACCATAGAACACATTCACAATATACAAGCTGAAAACAACATTGCACAGACAATATACACTGACGGATCACTCAATACAGCTACAGGGAGGGCAGGAAGTGCTGTTATTGCTCATCAGCCCGATGGCAGCACAATTGAAAGGAATATCCGAATTAGTAACTGGGCGTCCACTATGCAAGCCGAGTTGGTAGCGATACTGGTAGCACTCGAAATTATTGACAACACTGAAGTAGACAGCTTAATTATTTCTGACTCCCTTTCCTCACTACGAGCAATAAACAGTTTGCAATCAAGTAATAACGTGCTTGTCTTGGAAGCTAGACGTAGATATATAAGAATACTTAGCAAGAGGGTAAATATAAAAATGTTGTGGATTCCTTCTCACATTGGCCTGCAGGAACATGACAAAGTTGACGCCCTTGCTAAGGCTGCAGTAAATAAAGACAGTGTTGAACGGAATCTTGAGTTATCAAATAGGTCCCTTAAAAGTGTCATTAGACGAGAACTCCTGGATGGATTTGAAGAAAGTAGAACTGTGCAAACTGGAATTAGCAGGTCCATTGTTCATCACATTGAAATGTGTGAAGTAAAACATGTGTATGGGGCAAGTAATAAAGTCAGTAGACTAACAGATGTTGTCACAGCTCGTATAAGACTTGGCTACAAGTATCTCTGGCAGTTCGGCTTGTATAGGGATCTAGATGAAGTAAAGTGTAAAGTGTGTGGACAAAGACAGGGACACACACTAGAACACTATATCTTGGATTGTAGTAAAATTGAGCCATTTAGAGATAGATCTAAACTCACTCTGTATGATATGGCAACCTATCTTATTACCATGGGAAAATTACCTGAAATACTTGCACTGTATCCACATTTCGCTTCCAGTAGATGAACGACATACGAGATTCAGAAACAAGTAGTGTATTTTTGAAGACTAACAAGAAACAGAAGCCCCCCTATGACTCTGTAATGTCCCCATTGGTCAAACTATTATGTATTAGCGATAAGACCTACCATTAATGTATGATGACTTACTGTAAATATGTAGCTCTTGAAATAGCACTTTCTCTGTAACTAGCTGACATTGTAACTATAAGGTGTGAAGGATAGATGAAATTGTTTATGTAATAATCTAAGATGAGGTCTGATAAAGACCTTTTGTGCCCTCTGTAATGCTTTTGCGCTACCGCTCACAGGATGAGTATGGGGTGCACAATAAACTAGCCGCCTTCGGCGGCAACAATCAAAATGAGCGTGATTTTTGAGCCGAATTCTGACTCTCTGCACCTATTTCCATTTTCAAATTCCGACTTTTTATACCGAAAATATGCCAATAACTGAAAACGGCGATGGGTCATATTTTGCCCAAACCCACCTACAGTTTTCAAAATATCTGAAATATCGGAAAATTGACACCTGAGCGTGATTTTTGAGCCGAATTCTGACTCTCTGCACCTATTTTCATTTTCAAATTCCGACTTTTTATACCGAAAATATGCCAATTACTGAAAACGGCGATGGGTCATATTTTGCCCAAACCCCCCTACAGTTTTCAAAATATCTGAAATATCGGAAAATTGACACCTGAGCGTGATTTTTGAGCCGAATTCTCACTCTCTGCACCTATTTTCATTTTCAAATTCCGACTTTTTATACCAAAAATATGCCAATTACTGAAAACGGCGATGGGTCATATTCTGTCCAAACCCCCCTACAGTTTTCAAAAAATCTGAAATATCGGAAAATTGACACCTGAGCATGATTTTTGAGCCGAATTCTGACTCTCTGCACCTATTTCCATTTTCAAATTCCTACTTTTGATTCCGAAAATATGCCAATGACTGAAAACGGCGATGGGTCATATTTTGCCCAAACCCCCTACAGTTTTCAAAATATCTGAAATATCGGAAAATTGACACCTGAGCGTGATTTTTGAGCCGAATTCTGACTCTCTGCACCTATTTTCATTTTCAAATTCCGACTTTTTATACCGAAAATATGCCAATTACTGAAAACGGCGATGGATCATATTTTGCCCAAACCCCCCTACAGTTTTCAAAATATCTAAAATATCGAAAAATTGACACCTGAGCGTGATTTTTGAGCCGAATTCTGACTCTCTGCACCTATTTTCATTTTCAAATTCCGACTTTTTATACCGAAAATATGCCAATTACTGAAAACGGCAATGGGTCATATTTTGCCCAAACCCACCTACAGTTTTCAAAATATCTGAAATATCGGAAAATTGACACCTGAGCGTGATTTTTGAGCCGAATTCTGACTCTCTGCACCTATTTTCATTTTCAAATTCCGAATTTTAACCCGAAAATATGCCAATTACTGAAAACGGCGATGGGTCATATTTTGCCCAAACCCCCCTACAGTTTTTAAAATATCTGAAATATCGGAAAATTGACACCTGAGCGTGATTTTTGAGCCGAATTCTGACTCTCTGCACCTATTTCCGTTTTCAAATTCCGACTTTTTATACCGAAAATATGCCAATTACTGAAAACGGCGATGGGTCATATTTTGCCCAAACCCCCCTACAGTTTTCAAAATATCTGAAATATCGGAAAATTGACACCTGAGCGTGATTTTTGAGCCGAATTCTGACTCTCTGCACCTATTTTCATTTTCAAATTCCGACTTTTTATACCGAAAATATGCCAATTACTGAAAACGGCGATGGGTCATATTTTGCCCAAACCCCCCTACAGTTTTCAAAATATCTGAAATATCGGAAAATTGACACCTGAGCGTGATTTTTGAGCCGAATTCTGACTCTCTGCACCTATTTTCATTTTCAAATTCCGACTTTTTATACCGAAAATATGCCAATTACTGAAACGGCGATGGGTCATATTTTGCCCAAACCCCCCTACAGTTTTCAAAATATCTGAAATATCGGAAAATTGACACCTGAGCGTGATTTTTGAGCCGAATTCTGACTCTCTGCACCTATTTTCATTTTCAAATTCCGACTTTTTATACCGAAAATATGCCAATTACTGAAAACGGCGATGGGTCATATTTTGCCCAAACCCCCCTACAGTTTTCAAAATATCTGAAATATCGGAAAATTGACACCTGAGCGTGATTTTTGAGCCGAATTCTGACTCTCTGCACCTATTTTCATTTTCAAATTCCGACTTTTTATACCGAAAATATGCCAATTACTGAAAACGGCGATGGGTCATATTTTGCCCAAACCCCCCTACAGTTTTCAAAATATCTGAAATATCGGAAAATTGACACCTGAGCGTGATTTTTGAGCCGAATTCTGACTCTCTGCACCTATTTTCATTTTCAAATTCCGACTTTTTATACCGAAAATATGCCAATTACTGAAAACGGCGATGGGTCATATTTTGCCCAAACCCCCCTACAGTTTTCAAAATATCTGAAATATCGGAAAATTGACACCTGAGCGTGATTTTTGAGCCGAATTCTGACTCTCTGCACCTATTTTCATTTTCAAATTCCGACTTTTTATACCGAAAATATGCCAATTACTGAAAACGGCGATGGGTCATATTTTGCCCAAACCCCCCTACAGTTTTCAAAATATCTGAAATATCGGAAAATTGACACCTGAGCGTGATTTTTGAGCCGAATTCTGACTCTCTGCACCTATTTTCATTTTCAAATTCCGACTTTTTATACCGAAAATATGCCAATTACTGAAAACGGCGATGGGTCATATTTTGCCCAAACCCCCCTACAGTTTTCAAAATATCTGAAATATCGGAAAATTGACACCTGAGCGTGATTTTTGAGCCGAATTCTGACTCTGCACCTATTTTCATTTTCAAATTCCGACTTTTTATACCGAAAATATGCCAATTACTGAAAACGGCGATGGGTCATATTTTGCCCAAACCCCCCTACAGTTTTCAAAATATCTGAAATATCGGAAAATTGACACCTGAGCGTGATTTTTGAGCCGAATTCTGACTCTCTGCACCTATTTTCATTTTCAAATTCCGACTTTTTATACCGAAAATATGCCAATTACTGAAAACGGCGATGGGTCATATTTTGCCCAAACCCCCTACAGTTTTCAAAATATCTGAAATATCGGAAAATTGACACCTGAGCGTGATTTTTGAGCCGAATTCTGACTCTCTGCACCTATTTTCATTTTCAAATTCCGACTTTTTATACCGAAAATATGCCAATTACTGAAAACGGCGATGGGTCATATTTTGCCCAAACCCCCCTACAGTTTTCAAAATATCTGAAATATCGGAAAATTGACACCTGAGCGTGATTTTTGAGCCGAATTCTGACTCTCTGCACCTATTTTCATTTTCAAATTCCGACTTTTTATACCGAAAATATGCCAATTACTGAAAACGGCGATGGGTCATATTTTGCCCAAACCCCCCTACAGTTTTCAAAATATCTGAAATATCGGAAAATTGACACCTGAGCGTGATTTTTGAGCCGAATTCTGACTCTCTGCACCTATTTTCATTTTCAAATTCCGACTTTTTATACCGAAAATATGCCAATTACTGAAAACGGCGATGGGTCATATTTTGCCCAAACCCCCCTACAGTTTTCAAAATATCTGAAATATCGGAAAATTGACACCTGAGCGTGATTTTTGAGCCGAATTCTGACTCTCTGCACCTATTTTCATTTTCAAATTCCGACTTTTTATACCGAAAATATGCCAATTACTGAAAACGGCGATGGGTCATATTTTGCCCAAACCCCCTACAGTTTCAAAATATCTGAAATATCGGAAAATTGACACCTGAGCGTGATTTTTGAGCCGAATTCTGACTCTCTGCACCTATTTTCATTTTCAAATTCCGACTTTTTATACCGAAAATATGCCAATTACTGAAAACGGCGATGGGTCATATTTTGCCCAAACCCCCTACAGTTTTCAAAATATCTGAAATATCGGAAAATTGACACCTGAGCGTGATTTTTGAGCCGAATTCTGACTCTCTGCACCTATTTTCATTTTCAAATTCCGACTTTTTATACCGAAAATATGCCAATTACTGAAAACGGCGATGGGTCATATTTTGCCCAAACCCCCTACAGTTTTCAAAATATCTGAAATATCGGAAAATTGACACCTGAGCGTGATTTTTGAGCCGAATTCTGACTCTCTGCACCTATTTTCATTTTCAAATTCCGACTTTTTATACCGAAAATATGCCAATTACTGAAAACGGCGATGGGTCATATTTTGCCCAAACCCCCCTACAGTTTTCAAAATATCTGAAATATCGGAAAATTGACACCTGAGCGTGATTTTGAGCCGAATTCTGACTCTCTGCACCTTTAAACATACTGTTAGAGTCACATCAACAATGGTTATCAATGGCTCAAGCATAAATCAAATAATGTTTATATATTTATATGTACTGTATCAATATATATTATATAAAATATACTATATATATATATATATTATATATATATATCTATAATATATTATATATACATATATATATATATATATAAAATATATATATATATATATATATATTATATGCAGAATACCACATGTGAAAAATAGAAAATGCTTAAGCGCGTTTTCGGCTAATTCGCCTTCATCACAGCAAAGTAGAATGAAGATTCATTGGTGAATTTAAGATTTTGTGCAGAGTGAGGCATACCTACCACAACAAGTGTTTAATTGTGACGAGACAGGGCTATTCTGGAAAAGATTGCCAAAGAAAACATACATTACCAAGGAAGAGAAATCATTGCCTGGACACAAGCCTATGAAAGATCGGTTTACTCTTATGTTGTGTGGTAATGCGAGTGGCGATTTGAAAATTAAACCATTGCGTGTGTATCATTCCGAAAATCCAAGGGTTTTCAAAAATATAATGTGCAGAAACACAAAATGTGTGTGATGTGGAAGGCTAATGCTAAGGCATGGGTGACTAGGCAATTTTTTACGGAGTGGGTGAATATGGTGGTGTGCCCTGCCATCAAAAAATATTTGCAGGAGAACAGTTTGCCACTCAAGGCCCTGCTTCTCCTCGATAATGCTCCTGCCCATCCTCCAGGCTTGGAGTATTCATTGGATGAGGAATTTAAGTTTCTTACAATAAAGTTCCTTCCTCCCAACACCACTCCTCTACTTCAGCCTATGGACCAGAAAATCATTGCCAATTTTAAGAAACTTTATGAAAGGGCACTTTTTCGGAGATGTGTCGAAGTGACGAAGTGACCTCACCCTCAAAGAGTTCTGGAAAAACCATTTTAACATTTATAGTGCTTTAAAATTTGTTGACAAAGCCTGGCAAGAAGTGACTGTAAGAACCATGATCTCTGGCTGGAGAAAACTGTGGCCTGAATGTGTTGCAGAACGAGACTTTGAGGGGTTTGAGCCTGAACCTGAAGTGCCTCTCGTTGAGGAAATTGTTTCTCTGGGTCGGCAATTGGGTTTGGAGTTGGATGGTGCTGATGTGGAGGAGTTGGTGGAAAAACACAACAAAGAACTGACCACCGAAGAACTCCAAGCCCTTCAAAAGGAGCAGCAAGAAGAGGTAGCTGAGGAAATTTCTTCAGGGGAGGATGTGCCAGTAGAGGATGTTTCTTCCTCAAAATTAAGAAAATGTGTACAATATGGGAAGAATTGCAAACCTTTGCTGAAACAACTCACCCAAATCAAGCTGCAGTATGTCGTTGCCTTAACCTATTCAATGACACTGTGATGCATCATTACCGACTAACGTTAAAAAGAAGGGAAAAACAAATGTCTCTTGACAAATTTGTAGTGAGACAAACAAGCACTGAACCACAACCAGGTCCTAGTGGTATTCAGGCAAAACGTAGGAGAGAGAGTACCCCAGAGAAAACATCACTGCCTGATGTGATAATGGAAGGGGACTCCCCTTCCAAACATTAACAACTCTCCTCCTCCCCCCTCATCACCATCTTCCATACGCCATCGAAATCCCTCCATAAAGGTAAGTGAAACTTTGGTACTGTATTGTAGTTAGAAAAAAACATTGTATTCAGTATCAAATGTATTTTCATGATAATATTTTGGAGGGTGGGGAACGGATTAATTCAAATCCCTTTATTTCTTATGGGAAAATTCGCTTCGACTTCCAATATTTCGACATACGATCCGTCTCTGGGAACGGATTAGCATCGTAAATCGAAGGCCCCATTGTATATATATATATATTATATATATATATATATAATATATATATATATAATATATAATATATATATATATATATATATATATATATATATATATATATATATATATTTTTATTCAGGTAAAGTACATACATACAAGAGGTTATACAAAAATTTATAGATTTATAGATAGAACTAGTACATACAGTGCTTAAAGCCATTATTATGCAAAGCGTTTGGAGCAGGAAAAACATTGAAGACTAAAACTTAATACTAATTGAGATTAAAGTATAAAATGTGTTGAGAACAAATAAAAGTAAAAATGGGGGAAACATGGCAGAAAAAACAGCACAAATACAATTAGGTCGACAAACAGCGTTGTTTAAAAAATAACAGACATGGGTTGACAATATAGGGGTAAGGTAGATTACAGGAAATTTATTAGGTAGTGCTTAGTTTTTATCTTAAACTGGTTGAGAGAGGTACAGTCTTTAACATGATTGGGAAGGTCATTCCACATTCTGGTCCCTTGATTTGTAGAGCATTTCTAGTTGATTAAGTCGTACTCTTGGAATATCAAAATGGTATTTGTTTCTGGTGTGGTGCTCATGGGTTCTGTTACAACCTTCAATGAAGCTTTTTGTGGTCAGGATTGGCATTACAGTTCAGCATTTTATATATATATATATATTTTTTTTTTTTTTTTAATTTACATGGAAGGGAGTACCACCTCTGGCTGGAAGAAGGGGGACCCATAGCCTCGGAGGAAATCACACATAACGCATTGGAGGGAATGTGGGTCCCCTCCAATACAGTTTCTGTGTGCTTTTCTCCTACCACCCCCTTCCTTTTTTTTTTTTTTTTTTCTTATGCTTTATTGTGTATTTAAAGGTTACAAAACATACAAGACAAATGCCTAAAGGTTATGGATCTCTTGAAGCTCCTCCGCTTCCGGACAGGAACCGAGGACGCAGCAAGCATTACCCCTCTGGATCGCCACACTGAGGCGCTGAAACAAAAAACTGCAAGCCCTTGGGTCTCTGGTGACGTCAATGAGCTTGGAACCCAATTCCTTGAGAAATCCCAAGGCACTCTTGCCCCAGGGGCCATGCGTCTCAGACGCTATGGGAACAAAGAGGTATTGACCTGCCAGTCGCCTGTATTTGAGAGATTTTGCTGTTTCCCTGTGGTTGGCTGCCCCCCTGCTTGATCAGCTCCGAAGTGTACATAGGTGTCAGCCAGGGTGGATACACATGTGTAGTCCACACCAACTGTCTACCCTCCTTCCATGAGTATGGTGATGCCATCAGGGCGAAGTGCGGGAAATCCGGTTTTGGACCCCTAAGATGCGAGGTTCTCTCTCCGCTGGGCACTTAGCTGAGACGAGGCTTCTCTTGATGATGTCATTGACCTCGTTGTGTCTTGCATGCCAGCCCTTTGTGCTTCCGCAATGCAACCCATGCAGTCCGTATTGGTCTGCTTCCACCCTGTTGCAAATACACTTGTATTCAGTGTGAATTGGGGCACCAAGGCGGAGGGCCACTGCTACACGAAGGGATTCTGGATCTAGGCGCGTGCCCATTGTTGACATGGGTACTGCCAGGAGGAAGTCTCCTGCATGGGGGGCACGCACTGCTCTGAGGCGGGCTTTCTCCTTGTCTGATGTTGCAGCGCTGAGCATAGCATCAGCTACTTTTTCCACTAGAGGGTGGTCCCAGCCGGACTGTTTGTATTGTTTTGTTGGCTCTATAATGGTTGCTGGGGCTGCGAGAACACCCCACTGATTTGAACATTCAGTGAAAGCAGGATCGTGTATTCCTGCTGAGTCTCTCAGGGTGCAGGTAAGATATCTCTGACGAGGTCGTGCGATGCGTGGGAGGAGGAAAGGAAGGCTGGTAGAGCAATTTGGGAGGCTGTGCGGACACCAAGCCGCCAAGTCTTACAGGAAGGGTTGCTTGCTCCCACTGAGAGTCGTCCAATGGCAGGTTCAGGACTTTCACCAGCATGGACCTCAGAAGGGTGTCATACACATTTAATTTAGGGCTGCTGTAGGATGGAGAACATCTCAGAAAGTACGTCAACTTAGGGAGAGACAGGCATCTTGTGAGGAGAAAGAGAGCATCATGGGCATCAATCTTGTCAATCCTGTCCAGCATTCTCTTTAGATCAGTGATTTTTGCAGCCAGGACCTCCTCGATTGCCCGTGGGCCAATGGGGGCACCCAGGAGAGTACAGTCCGGTGGCTCGACAACGAGAATGTCTGGAAGAACATTTTGTATTTGCCCAGTGATGTCTTGGTTGCGGGAGATTATTTCACACTTGGATGCATTGAGAATGAGGCTAAGGCTGCTCCCTGCTCCTGGATTTTTCCTTATCCTCCAAAATGGTTTCCGGGGTTCCAGCGAGAGTGCCATCATCCAGGTACCAGATGTTTAGCTCGCTTGTCAGACTATCAGTGACCTCTTTGATAGCTAGGCAGAAAAGGAGGGGTGCTGAGGGGTCACCTTGTTGGACACCTTCACAGGAGTTTATTTCATGTTCCCCAAAAGAAGCTTAGAGTCCCCACTGTAGCACGATCGGATGAACGGGTAATAAATANATACCCCCCTACAGTTTTCAAAATATCTGAAATATCGGAAAATTGACACCTGAGCGTGATTTTTGAGCCGAATTCTGACTCTCTGCACCTATTTTCATTTTCAAATTCCGACTTTTTATACCGAAAATATGCCAATTACTGAAAACGGCGATGGGTCATATTTTGCCCAAACCCCCTACAGTTTTCAAAATATCTGAAATATCGGAAAATTGACACCTGAGCGTGATTTTTGAGCCGAATTCTGACTCTCTGCACCTATTTTCATTTTCAAATTCCGACTTTTTATACCGAAAATATGCCAATTACTGAAAACGGCGATGGGTCATATTTTGCCCAAACCCCCTACAGTTTTCAAAATATCTGAAATATCGGAAAATTGACACCTGAGCGTGATTTTTGAGCCGAATTCTGACTCTCTGCACCTATTTTCATTTTCAAATTCCGACTTTTTATACCGAAAATATGCCAATTACTGAAAACGGCGATGGGTCATATTTTGCCCAAACCCCCCTACAGTTTTCAAAATATCTGAAATATCGGAAAATTGACACCTGAGCGTGATTTTTGAGCCGAATTCTGACTCTCTGCACCTATTTTCATTTTCAAATTCGACGATGGGTCATATTTTGCCCAAACCCCCCTACAGTTTTCAAAATATCTGAAATATCGGAAAATTGACACCTGAGCGTGATTTTTGAGCCGAATTCTGACTCTCTGCACCTATTTTCATTTTCAAATTCCGACTTTTTATACCGAAAATATGCCAATTACTGAAAACGGCGATGGGTCATATTTTGCCCAAACCCCCCTACAGTTTTCAAAATATCTGAAATATCGGAAAATTGACACCTGAGCGTGATTTTTGAGCCGAATTCTGACTCTCTGCACCTATTTTCATTTTCAAATTCCGACTTTTTATACCGAAAATATGCCAATTACTGAAAACGGCGATGGGTCATATTTTGCCCAAACCCCCCTACAGTTTTCAAAATATCTGAAATATCGGAAAATTGACACCTGAGCGTGATTTTTGAGCCGAATTCTGACTCTCTGCACCTATTTTCATTTTCAAATTCCGACTTTTTATACCGAAAATATGCCAATTACTGAAAACGGCGATGGGTCATATTTTGCCCAAACCCCCTACAGTTTTCAAAATATCTGAAATATCGGAAAATTGACACCTGAGCGTGATTTTTGAGCCGAATTCTGACTCTCTGCACCTATTTTCATTTTCAAATTCCGACTTTTTATACCGAAAATATGCCAATTACTGAAAACGGCGATGGGTCATATTTTGCCCAAACCCCCCTACAGTTTTCAAAATATCTGAAATATCGGAAAATTGACACCTGAGCGTGATTTTTGAGCCGAATTCTGACTCTCTGCACCTATTTTCATTTTCAAATTCCGACTTTTTATACCGAAAATATGCCAATTACTGAAAACGGCGATGGGTCATATTTTGCCCAAACCCCCCTACAGTTTTCAAAATATCTGAAATATCGGAAAATTGACACCTGAGCGTGATTTTTGAGCCGAATTCTGACTCTCTGCACCTATTTTCATTTTCAAATTCCGACTTTTTATACCGAAAATATGCCAATTACTGAAAACGGCGATGGGTCATATTTTGCCCAAACCCCCCTACAGTTTTCAAAATATCTGAAATATCGGAAAATTGACACCTGAGCGTGATTTTTGAGCCGAATTCTGACTCTCTGCACCTATTTTCATTTTCAAATTCCGACTTTTTATACCGAAAATATGCCAATTACTGAAAACGGCGATGGGTCATATTTTGCCCAAACCCCCCTACAGTTTTCAAAATATCTGAAATATCGGAAAATTGACACCTGAGCGTGATTTTTGAGCCGAATTCTGACTCTCTGCACCTATTTTCATTTTCAAATTCCGACTTTTTATACCGAAAATATGCCAATTACTGAAAACGGCGATGGGTCATATTTTGCCCAAACCCCCCTACAGTTTTCAAAATATCTGAAATATCGGAAAATTGACACCTGAGCGTGATTTTTGAGCCGAATTCTGACTCTCTGCACCTATTTTCATTTTCAAATTCCGACTTTTTAGTCATATTTTGCCCAAACCCCCCTACAGTTTTCAAAATATCTGAAATATCGGAAAATTGACACCTGAGCGTGATTTTTGAGCCGAATTCTGACTCTCTGCACCTATTTTCATTTTCAAATTCCGACTTTTTATACCGAAAATATGCCAATTACTGAAAACGGCGATGGGTCATATTTTGCCCAAACCCCCCTACAGTTTTCAAAATATCTGAAATATCGGAAAATTGACACCTGAGCGTGATTTTTGAGCCGAATTCTGACTCTCTGCACCTATTTTCATTTTCAAATTCCGACTTTTTATACCGAAAATATGCCAATTACTGAAAACGGCGATGGGTCATATTTTGCCCAAACCCCCCTACAGTTTTCAAAATATCTGAAATATCGGAAAATTGACACCTGAGCGTGATTTTTGAGCCGAATTCTGACTCTCTGCACCTATTTTCATTTTCAAATTCCGACTTTTTATACCGAAAATATGCCAATTACTGAAAACGGCGATGGGTCATATTTTGCCCAAACCCCCCTACAGTTTTCAAAATATCTGAAATATCGGAAAATTGACACCTGAGCGTGATTTTTGAGCCGAATTCTGACTCTCTGCACCTATTTTCATTTTCAAATTCCGACTTTTTATACCGAAATTTTTGCCCAAACCCCCCTACAGTTTTCAAAATATCTGAAATATCGGAAAATTGACACCTGAGCGTGATTTTTGAGCCGAATTCTGACTCTCTGCACCTATTTTCATTTTCAAATTCCGACTTTTTATACCGAAAATATGCCAATTACTGAAAACGGCGATGGGTCATATTTTGCCCAAACCCCCCTACAGTTTTCAAAATATCTGAAATATCGGAAAATTGACACCTGAGCGTGATTTTTGAGCCGAATTCTGACTCTCTGCACCTATTTTCATTTTCAAATTCCGACTTTTTATACCGAAAATATGCCAATTACTGAAAACGGCGATGGGTCATATTTTGCCCAAACCCCCCTACAGTTTTCAAAATATCTGAAATATCGGAAAATTGACACCTGAGCGTGATTTTTGAGCCGAATTCTGACTCTCTGCACCTATTTTCATTTTCAAATTCCGACTTTTTATACCGAAAATATGCCAATTACTGAAAACGGCGATGGGTCATATTTTGCCCAAACCCCCTACAGTTTTCAAAATATCTGAAATATCGGAAAATTGACACCTGAGCGTGATTTTTGAGCCGAATTCTGACTCTCTGCACCTATTTTCATTTTCAAATTCCGACTTTTTATACCGAAAATATGCCAATTACTGAAAACGGCGATGGGTCATATTTTGCCCAAACCCCCCTACAGTTTTCAAAATATCTGAAATATCGGAAAATTGACACCTGAGCGTGATTTTTGAGCCGAATTCTGACTCTCTGCACCTATTTTCATTTTCAAATTCCGACTTTTTATACCGAAAATATGCCAATTACTGAAAACGGCGATGGGTCATATTTTGCCCAAACCCCCCTACAGTTTTCAAAATATCTGAAATATCGGAAAATTGACACCTGAGCGTGATTTTTGAGCCGAATTCTGACTCTCTGCACCTATTTTCATTTTCAAATTCCGACTTTTTATACCGAAAATATGCCAATTACTGAAAACGGCGATGGGTCATATTTTGCCCAAACCCCCCTACAGTTTTCAAAATATCTGAAATATCGGAAAATTGACACCTGAGCGTGATTTTTGAGCCGAATTCTGACTCTCTGCACCTATTTTCATTTTCAAATTCCGACTTTTTATACCGAAAATATGCCAATTACTGAAAACGGCGATGGGTCATATTTTGCCCAAACCCCCCTACAGTTTTCAAAATATCTGAAATATCGGAAAATTGACACCTGAGCGTGATTTTTGAGCCGAATTCTGACTCTCTGCACCTATTTTCATTTTCAAATTCCGACTTTTTATACCGAAAATATGCCAATTACTGAAAACGGCGATGGGTCATATTTTGCCCAAACCCCCCTACAGTTTTCAAAATATCTGAAATATCGGAAAATTGACACCTGAGCGTGATTTTTGAGCCGAATTCTGACTCTCTGCACCTATTTTCATTTTCAAATTCCGACTTTTTATACCGAAAATATGCCAATTACTGAAAACGGCGATGGGTCATATTTTGCCCAAACCCCCCTACAGTTTTCAAAATATCTGAAATATCGGAAAATTGACACCTGAGCGTGATTTTTGAGCCGAATTCTGACTCTCTGCACCTATTTTCATTTTCAAATTCCGACTTTTTATACCGAAAATATGCCAATTACTGAAAACGGCGATGGGTCATATTTTGCCCAAACCCCCCTACAGTTTTCAAAATATCTGAAATATCGGAAAATTGACACCTGAGCGTGATTTTTGAGCCGAATTCTGACTCTCTGCACCTATTTTCATTTTCAAATTACGACTTTTATACCGAAAATATGCCAAACCGACCCACCCCCCCTACAGTTTTCAAAATATCTGAAATATCGAAAATTGACACCTGAGCGTGATTTTTGAGCCGAATTCTGACTCTCTGCACCTATTTTCATTTTCAAATTCCGACTTTTTAGGCCATATTTTGCCCAACCCCCCTACAGTTTTCAAAATATCTGAAATTTCGGAAAATTGACACCTGAGCGTGATTTTTGAGCCGAATTCTGACTCTCTGCACCTATTTTCATTTTCAAATTCCGACTTTTTATACCGAAAATATGCCAATTACTGAAAACGGCGATGGGTCATATTTTGCCCAAACCCCCCTACAGTTTTCAAAATATCTGAAATATCGGAAAATTGACACCTGAGCGTGATTTTTGAGCCGAATTCTGACTCTCTGCACCTATTTTCATTTTCAAATTCCGACTTTTATACCGAAAATAGCCAATTACTGAAAACGGCGATGGGTCATATTTGCCCAAACCCCCTATACAGTTTTCAAAATATCTGAAATATCGGAAAATTGACACCTGAGCGTGATTTTTGAGCCGAATTCTGACTCTCTGCACCTATTTTCATTTTCAAATTCCGACTTTTATACCGAAATATGCCAATTAATTACTGAAAACGGCGATGGGTCCATATTTTGCCCAAACCCCCTACAGTTTTCAAAATATCTGAAATAAANGCTCATTTCAAATGCCATTTTTTGAAGGCATACATCCCACCTGCATAGTCAACGGGTTTTCGAGCTGTTACTTGTGGGTCGACACCCTCTCAGCAGCTAATACTATTACCCACTTCAGTGACTTTAATACAGTATCCTAATAAAATATGACCTAGTTTAAGTTAAGAGGCATGGAAATAAGTAAATACTTGCCTTAAACTCATAGCTCCATCATATCTGCTAACTCTAGTAGCACATCTAGCCCAACCAGAACATCTGTCACCAGCTTCTGCGGTGGTACCGTCTGGATTGAATCATCGCTCCACCACTGGTCCGATGACAACGTTAGTCTCTCCTGCACATTCCTACATCACCAGTCGGCTCTCGTCACGCGATGCCTCATCTTCCCAACATTACCTCATTGACTAACAATACCTCTGAAAAAAAATACATTAAAATTAAATACATATTTATGAAATATATTTTAGTACTGATTATGGGTCAGGACTAAAATCTGCGTATATATATATATCCTCCCCCAGAGGGTATATACGGAAACTGTAAAATATTTATTTTTTGACCCTATATATTGGCGTTTGAAGGTGTACAAAAAGTGTAAGCTAGGGGGTGTGTCAGCCCTAGCGACCCCAAAGGGTAACGGGGTACCAGCTCAGAGTAACAACACGCCCTAACACTAACTTGTACACCACAACTATGCCAATACTAGGGTCAAAATAACGTTCCGTTGATCCTCACCCACCAAGTGGACTCTACAGCCAATCACGTTTCGAGTTTTCAATTGACGTCACATTCTCGCAAGCTCTACTCTCATTGGTCGGCTCGACATAATTGGATACTCTAGTAATTCATGACAATTATTTATTGAACATGAATATATACACCCAAATGTATACCCAATGTATCTAAAACATACATATACCAAATGTATGAAAAACAATGTTTGACTTTACACTCACAAATGATGACTTTGGATTACTTATTATTAAATTATTATTATAATGATTAAATAATATGAATACTTATTCAAGCTGTAAGTACAGTACAACACAGTACAGTATAGTATAGTACAGTACCGTACAGTACACTTCCGTACGGTACAATACACTAAACTACTATACATTACAATACATTACAGTACCGTACCATACAGAACAGCCAAGGGCACAGTACTCTGCAGTACAATACAGAACAGTACAGTACCGTATAATACAGTACACTACAGTCAAGCGGCGTACAGTAGTGGCAAATAATTTGAATTGGGCCCAAACCCCCCTACAGTTTTCAAAATATCTGAAATATCGGAAAACTGACAGCTGAGCGTGATTTTTGAGCCGAATTCTGACTCTCTGCACCTATTTTCATTTTCAAATTACGACTTTTTATACCGAAAATATGCCAATTACTGAAAACGGCGATGGGTCATATTTTGCCCAAACCCCCCTACAGTTTTCAAAATATCTGAAATATCGGAAAATTGACACCTGAGCGTGATTTTTGAGCCGAATTCTGACTCTCTGCACCTATTTTCATTTTCAAATTACGACTTTTTATACCGAAAATATGCCAATTACTGAAAACGGCGATGGGTCATATTTTGCCCAAACCCCCCTACAGTTTTCAAAATATCTGAAATATCGGAAAATTGACACCTGAGCGTGATTTTTGAGCCGAATTCTGACTCTCTGCACCTATTTTCATTTTCAAATTACGACTTTTTATACCGAAAATATGCCAATTACTGAAAACGGCGATGGGTCATATTTTGCCCAAACCCCCCTACAGTTTTCAAAATATCTGAAATATCGGAAAATTGACACCTGAGCGTGATTTTTGAGCCGAATTCTGACTCTCTGCACCTATTTTCATTTTCAAATTACGACTTTTTATACCGAAAATATGCCAATTACTGAAAACGGCGATGGGTCATATTTTGCCCAAACCCCCCTACAGTTTTCAAAATATCTGAAATATCGGAAAATTGACACCTGAGCGTGATTTTTGAGCCGAATTCTGACTCTCTGCACCTATTTTCATTTTCAAATTACGACTTTTTATACCGAAAATATGCCAATTACTGAAAACGGCGATGGGTCATATTTTGCCCAAACCCCCCTACAGTTTTCAAAATATCTGAAATATCGGAAAATTGACACCTGAGCGTGATTTTTGAGCCGAATTCTGACTCTCTGCACCTATTTTCATTTTCAAATTACGACTTTTTATACCGAAAATATGCCAATTACTGAAAACGGCGATGGGTCATATTTTGCCCAAACCCCCCTACAGTTTTCAAAATATCTGAAATATCGGAAAATTGACACCTGAGCGTGATTTTTGAGCCGAATTCTGACTCTCTGCACCTATTTTCATTTTCAAATTACGACTTTTTATACCGAAAATATGCCAATTACTGAAAACGGCGATGGGTCATATTTTGCCCAAACCCCCCTACAGTTTTCAAAATATCTGAAATATCGGAAAATTGACACCTGAGCGTGATTTTTGAGCCGAATTCTGACTCTCTGCACCTATTTTCATTTTCAAATTACGACTTTTTATACCGAAAATATGCCAATTACTGAAAACGGCGATGGGTCATATTTTGCCCAAACCCCCTACAGTTTTCAAAATATCTGAAATATCGGAAAATTGACACCTGAGCGTGATTTTTGAGCCGAATTCTGACTCTCTGCACCTATTTTCATTTTCAAATTACGACTTTTTATACCGAAAATATGCCAATTACTGAAAACGGCGATGGGTCATATTTTGCCCAAACCCCCCTACAGTTTTCAAAATATCTGAAATATCGGAAAATTGACACCTGAGCGTGATTTTTGAGCCGAATTCTGACTCTCTGCACCTATTTTCATTTTCAAATTACGACTTTTTATACCGAAAATATGCCAATTACTGAAAACGGCGATGGGTCATATTTTGCCCAAACCCCCCTACAGTTTTCAAAATATCTGAAATATCGGAAAATTGACACCTGAGCGTGATTTTTGAGCCGAATTCTGACTCTCTGCACCTATTTTCATTTTCAAATTACGACTTTTTATACCGAAAATATGCCAATTACTGAAAACGGCGATGGGTCATATTTTGCCCAAACCCCCTACAGTTTTCAAAATATCTGAAATATCGGAAAATTGACACCTGAGCGTGATTTTTGAGCCGAATTCTGACTCTCTGCACCTATTTTCATTTTCAAATTACGACTTTTTATACCGAAAATATGCCAATTACTGAAAACGGCGATGGGTCATATTTTGCCCAAACCCCCCTACAGTTTTCAAAATATCTGAAATATCGGAAATTGACACCTGAGCGTGATTTTTGAGCCGAATTCTGACTCTCTGCACCTATTTTCATTTTCAAATTACGACTTTTTATACCGAAAATATGCCAATTACTGAAAACGGCGATGGGTCATATTTTGCCCAAACCCCCCTACAGTTTTCAAAATATCTGAAATATCGGAAAATTGACACCTGAGCGTGATTTTTGAGCCGAATTCTGACTCTCTGCACCTATTTTCATTTTCAAATTACGACTTTTTATACCGAAAATATGCCAATTACTGAAAACGGCGATGGGTCATATTTTGCCCAAACCCCCCTACAGTTTTCAAAATATCTGAAATATCGGAAAATTGACACCTGAGCGTGATTTTTGAGCCGAATTCTGACTCTCTGCACCTATTTTCATTTTCAAATTACGACTTTTTATACCGAAAATATGCCAATTACTGAAAACGGCGATGGGTCATATTTTGCCCAAACCCCCCTACAGTTTTCAAAATATCTGAAATATCGGAAAATTGACACCTGAGCGTGATTTTTGAGCCGAATTCTGACTCTCTGCACCTATTTTCATTTTCAAATTACGACTTTTTATACCGAAAATATGCCAATTACTGAAAACGGCGATGGGTCATATTTTGCCCAAACCCCCCTACAGTTTTCAAAATATCTGAAATATCGGAAAATTGACACCTGAGCGTGATTTTTGAGCCGAATTCTGACTCTCTGCACCTATTTTCATTTTCAAATTACGACTTTTTATACCGAAAATATGCCAATTACTGAAAACGGCGATGGGTCATATTTTGCCCAAACCCCCCTACAGTTTTCAAAATATCTGAAATATCGGAAAATTGACACCTGAGCGTGATTTTTGAGCCGAATTCTGACTCTCTGCACCTATTTTCATTTTCAAATTACGACTTTTTATACCGAAAATATGCCAATTACTGAAAACGGCGATGGGTCATATTTTGCCCAAACCCCCCTACAGTTTTCAAAATATCTGAAATATCGGAAAATTGACACCTGAGCGTGATTTTTGAGCCGAATTCTGACTCTCTGCACCTATTTTCATTTTCAAATTACGACTTTTTATACCGAAAATATGCCAATTACTGAAAACGGCGATGGGTCATATTTTGCCCAAACCCCCCTACAGTTTTCAAAATATCTGAAATATCGGAAAATTGACACCTGAGCGTGATTTTTGAGCCGAATTCTGACTCTCTGCACCTATTTTCATTTTCAAATTACGACTTTTTATACCGAAAATATGCCAATTACTGAAAACGGCGATGGGTCATATTTTGCCCAAACCCCCCTACAGTTTTCAAAATATCTGAAATATCGGAAAATTGACACCTGAGCGTGATTTTTGAGCCGAATTCTGACTCTCTGCACCTATTTTCATTTTCAAATTACGACTTTTTATACCGAAAATATGCCAATTACTGAAAACGGCGATGGGTCATATTTTGCCCAAACCCCCCTACAGTTTTCAAAATATCTGAAATATCGGAAAATTGACACCTGAGCGTGATTTTTGAGCCGAATTCTGACTCTCTGCACCTATTTTCATTTTCAAATTACGACTTTTTATACCGAAAATATGCCAATTACTGAAAACGGCGATGGGTCATATTTTGCCCAAACCCCCCTACAGTTTTCAAAATATCTGAAATATCGGAAAATTGACACCTGAGCGTGATTTTTGAGCCGAATTCTGACTCTCTGCACCTATTTTCATTTTCAAATTACGACTTTTTATACCGAAAATATGCCAATTACTGAAAACGGCGATGGGTCATATTTTGCCCAAACCCCCCTACAGTTTTCAAAATATCTGAAATATCGGAAAATTGACACCTGAGCGTGATTTTTGAGCCGAATTCTGACTCTCTGCACCTATTTTCATTTTCAAATTACGACTTTTTATACCGAAAATATGCCAATTACTGAAAACGGCGATGGGTCATATTTTGCCCAAACCCCCCTACAGTTTTCAAAATATCTGAAATATCGGAAAATTGACACCTGAGCGTGATTTTTGAGCCGAATTCTGACTCTCTGCACCTATTTTCATTTTCAAATTACGACTTTTTATACCGAAAATATGCAAATTACTGAAAACGGCGATGGGTCATATTTTGCCCAAACCCCCCTACAGTTTTCAAAATATCTGAAATATCGGAAAATTCAAATCCTCTCACAGATTTGTGCGGAAGGCTGTTAAATTTAAGTGGTCATCGGACTGTGCAGAGGCATTTAAAAACTTGAAATTGATCTTAGCTTCCGCCCAGTGCTTGCTAGTCCAAGGTTCGACCGTCCGTTTAAAATTCAAGTTGACGCGTCTGACTCGGGTGCTGGTGCAGTGTTGATGCAAACTGGGGATGATAAAGTGGAACACCCAGTATATTATTACTCTGTGAAATTTGACAAGGCACAGCGCAATTATTCGGTGATAGAAAAAGAGGCGTTGGCGCTAGTGCTAACTTGCAAAAAGTTCGAAGTGTACCTCACAGGTAATATAGTGGAAGTGTACACAGACCATAACCCATTAGTTTTCATGAATCAGATGAAGCAAAAAAAAAAATAAACGCATCCTCAGGTGGGCATTGTACCTACAGGACTTTAATCTATCTATTATCCACCTACCGGGCCGGCTCAACGTGATAGCCGACGCTCTGTCCCGCTTGCCTGAGTAACATTCATCTGAGCCGCAGGAAGCCATACCAAATGTCATGCTTTAGTTATTTTTTTTTAGGTTCTCCTGTGACATTAAATATCCCGTGTCCAATTTATTTACTTCCTTTTGTTTTGTTTTTTAGTTTTGTGTATGTTTTTTTTCTTTCAGAGAATTCCCTTGTAATTTTTTTTTGACAGAGAAATTGTTGTTGGTTGATTTTCTATTATGTCATGGATGTCCATTTTATTCTGTATACTCTTACAAAAAAATATGACTACTATTCTAGTAGTCACATTTTTTTCCTCTGAAGGGGGGGGGGGGTGTTACGACTCTGGGTTCTTTAGAGGGAAACCAGAGGTCAAAATTTGAGCTTATTGAGCTACCATAGAGTAAAAACGCATTGCGAGTGGCATTTGTCGTATCTTCCCTGCTAGTCGTAAGATTAGTCTTGTCTCTCGAAGAGTATTTAAAGATTGAGCTTGGGGTTGATTATTAAATAATAAAATAGGCACCAACTATGTTTACTAATACTGTCTAATCATTTGTAAAGTAAACCTGAGTAAACTTTGTATCGGGCGCCGGTATGATTAGTTGAACAGTCTGCCGGCAGCATTAGTCCACGCAGGAGGAGACGAGAGACGTCCTTCTCTGCTGACTGGTTGTGGTGAAAGGAAGTGCCTCTCCTTCCTCTTATTTATTTATTTCTGTATCTTCGTCTGGTTAAGTCTTCTTTGCTATTTTTATGGTTATATTGTGGCATACCTATCGTTATATGTGTAGAGTAGTATACCTGGGGTGTAGTAAGTTTTTTAAGTGTTTATCTTACTTGCTATGCTAACGGGGGTCCCCGTGTAACCACGTGGTCCCCTACCCTAAGCTGACTCAAGTGTTTTATAGTAGAGCTTTACCCTAGCTTGCTTCAGTGTAAAACCTTGTATCCTGTCTATGTGGACCAAGGCTTTTAACGTAAGATTGTGTGGTAAAGTTAGTATTAAATTGTTATTGGTGTGATTGTGTATGGGGGGTTGAGGGGTTAATAAATAAGTAAGTTTGAACGGAGTATCCCTTGTTCCTGTGTGGGAGTACAATAATCTATTCCTAGACTAACCGGGTTTAGTAGCAAGCATTTATTACTGTGGATATTTTATTTTGGGGGCGGGCCTTTTGATTCTCCCATATCTTGATACCCCTATTCTACTTACCCTTACCCCTTAATAGTACCAGTTCCCCATAGCAAGACCAACCACAGGGAAACAGCAAAATCTCTCAAATACAGGCGACTGGCAGGCCAATACCTCTTTGTTCGCATAGCGTCTGAGACACATGGCCCCTGGGGCAAGAGTGCCTTGGGATTTCTCAAGGAATTGGGTTCCAAGCTCATCGACGTCACCAGAGACCCAATTAGGGCTTGCAGTTTTTTGTTTCAGCGCCTCAGTGTGGCGATCCTGAGGGGAAATGCTTGCTGCGTCCTCGGTTCCTGTCCGGAAGCGGAGGAGCTTCAAGAGATACATAACCTTTAGGCATTTGTCTTGTATGTTTTGTAACCTTTAAATACACAATAAAGCATAAAAAAAAGGAAGGGGGTGGTAGGAGAAAAGTTAGTTTAGTTCATTTATTATGCACCCCATACCCATCTTGTGGGCGGTAGTGGAAAGGGTTACAGAGGCACATAATGGGCTCAGGGACTGAACCCCACAATTCATTTAGCTAAGCAAGTTACAATCTTGATGAGCTAGTTACAAGTTAGTTTAGTTCATTTATTATGCACCCCATACCCATCTTGTGGGCGGTAGTGGAAAGGGTTACAGAGGCACATAATGGGACCTTGGATTGTCAATGAGCAATCTGAGAGCAGCAGTACACCGAGAACTTCAACAAGATCTTGTAGATCTGAGGCAAAGTGAAATTGACAACAGTAATTCCATCTATCATCATACTATCATGCAAGAGGAGCCACACATCTATGGGGCTAGTTACAAAATTCAATATAAGTCGTCACATCAACAATGGGTTCGAGATCGACCTCAAGTACAGGTTCTAAATTAAGCAACTGACATATGTGGAGAGCTAGTGTCAAAATTTATATGTTTGTCCTGCACACCGCCTCCCATCCAGTGGGCAGCGGTGGATAGGTTACAATCACTCAGTTACTACCTACAGTTAGCAAACTGGGGATATTTGGCTAAAATTTCTGGTAGCAGATCATTTTGAATGAAATATTTACACATCGCTGGAACATTGGTTATAGAATTGTCTCTAAATTCACGTATCTTTTCGCTGCGGAGTGGGGGTGCTGCGCCGGATCCCCAAGTCTAGGGCTGCCCGCAGCTACTTACCATATGTCAAGTGCTCACTACTGGTGCAAGTTGGGGGTTGCAGACTTTACATGTACTAGGCACTAGCATGTCATTACCCCTGGAAAATCATCTTTTTCATGCCCTCTGCGTATGCACAATATATTTTATCCATACTGTACTGGCTGTGCCAATCATTTATCTCTGGCATTGTTTAATTATAGCATTACGCTATTTTACCATGAAAATCTTCATTATTCTTCCTATGCCCTCTGCGTATGCAGAATATATTTTATCATACTGTACTGGCTGTGCCACTCATTATCTCTGGTATTGTTTAATTATAGCACTACGCTGTTTGCGAGTACTGCAACATTGCTTCGGCTAGCCGACTCTAGGCACGATTAACGTCCTATGACTTATTCCCTTAGTTGCATCTTTGCAGTACTGGCATGCTACTCAGTCATGTTACGATTTCTTTTATTGTGGTACAGCAGTCGCTCTGTGAATATTAATTAATAAATTAAGGTCCCCCCGCTCCTGTTTGTTTTTCTCTCCGCCCAGAAATGGCCCCTGCATATTTAAATTAAGCGGGGGAATTCTGGGAGCGAGAATAAACATATACGCAGCACTCAGGAGAGCTGCGCGCGCCGTGGGGGGGGGGCGCACATTTAAGCAAACGCACGAGCAGTTTCTCCCTCTTTCCACTAGGCTCCGCTACGCTTCACACGAAACACCCGCCCTCCTCCCTTGACTGCAGAACTTCTTATGCTCTCCGAGCCCCACATGTTTCGCCTACGCTTCTCTTTAATTTAGTAATTTGGGGGGGTGCTGCGCCGGATCCCCAAGTCTAGGGCTGCCCGCAGCTACTTACCATATGTCAAGTGCTCACTACTGGTGCAAGTTGGGGGTTGCAGACTTTACATGTACTAGGCACTAGCATGTCATTACCCCTGGAAAATCATCTTTTTCATGCCCTCTGCGTATGCACAATATATTTTATCCATACTGTACTGGCTGTGCCAATCATTTATCTCTGGCATTGTTTATTATAGCATTACGCTATTTTACCATGAAATCTTCATTATTCTTCCTATGCCCTCTGCGTATGCAGAATATATTTTATCATACTGTACTGGCTGTGTCACTCATTATCTCTGGTATTGTTTTAATTATAGCACTACGCTGTTTTGCGAGTACTGCAACATTGCTTCGGCTAGCCGACTCTAGGCACGATTAACGTCCTATGACTTATTCCCTTAGTTGCATCTTTGCAGTACTGGCATGCTACTCAGTCATGTTACGATTTCTTTTATTGTGGTACAGCAGTCGCTCTGTAAATATTAATTAATAAATAAGGTCCCCCCGCTCCTGTTGTTTTTCTCTCCGCCCAGAATTCACGTATCTTTTCGCACTCCATCACATAGTGACGGAGGGTGTGCGAGTAATTTTGTTGACACAGTTTACATTTGGTCAGGTCTACATCGGCAGATAATGAGAATTCCCAGAGATACTTGTAACCGAGTCTAAGCAAGCAGCAGTAACATCTAGAAGTCTGCTGATTTTATTGGATGATCCATAGATGTGTGGCTCCTCTTGCATGATAGTATGATGATAGATGGAATTACTGGTGTCAATTTCACTTTGCCTCAGATCTACAATCTTGTTGAAGTTCTCGGTGTACTGCTGCTCTCAGATTGCTCATTGACAATCCAAGGTTACACTCAACGGCTCCTTTAAAGGCAGATTCTTTCTAACTTATCAGCTCTATCATGCATTCGGAGGCCAACATGAGATGGAGACCACATGAAATGGACTCTGTTACCATCCTTAATAATTTTGTTGTATTTGTGTCTAGCTTCGGACACGAGCATGTTACAGTTATGTCTTAAAGAGTTGAGAGCATTTAAGGATGATAAGGAGTCACTTACAATTAATGTATCAAGTTTGGAGACTAGAGAAAAGCACACAGAACTGTATTGGAGGGGACCTACATTCCCTCCAATTTGTGATTTCCTCCGAGTGATTTCCTCCGAGGCTATGGGTCCCCCTTCTTCCAGCCAGAGGTGGTACTCCCTTCCTTTTTATATTCAAAATTTAAAAAAAAATTCTTGTATATATATAAATAAATAAATAAATAAATAAATAATAAATAAATAAATAAACGAACTTGTTTTTTCGTATACGAACCGATGGTATCCCAAACGGTAGTAGACGATTTGTATTTATGATTTGTATCACATACAAGTAGATCACTTGTATGTATGTACCTTACCTGAATAAACATATTTATTTATTTATTATTTGACCATTCCCCTCCCCCCCCGAAGGGGATGTTGTTGTAGGTGCGGCCACTCCTGAGAACTTTTTTTTTTTTTTTTTTTTTTTTTTTTTTTTTTTTTTTTTTTTGTTTTCTACCACAGACGTGGCCACACATTAACAATGCTAACCAGCATATATACATTTTCTTCTGTCCTCCATGGACAGGGTTAGAGATGTGTTAAACATATATTTGAAGGGTTTATTGAACAATCAACCACTGAAGGTGAGTCGGTGCTTTAAAAATGCTAAGCTAACCTATATACGTAAATACATAGATACACAGATTTATGTATGCCTTACATAAAGTGTTCGATGTGTCATCTACACAGTGTCATTAATGTACATTTACAAAGGTGAAATGTAATTCTGATCAGCTTCCATATATACTTTATACCCATACATACACATACCACACATATACATATATACACACATGCATTCACAGACATTTATCTCATTTACTCTGACAGGGTGAGATAGCTGATAAAGAAACTAGTGTGCAATTAAGCACTTAATCACTGAAGGCGATTAAGGTGCTTTTACAAGCTCAGGTTATATAGTTACATCACATACATTGTATAATTAATCTATTACATGGTCAATCTTGAGTACAAGTCCAATATATCATCAAGTGTTCCAGTACTCATAGTAATTACAAAGTTCAGCATACCTTAGCCCAGGGGGCGAAAGTCAGCCAGTATGGGACATTCTACAATATAATTTCAAGAGAGTGCATGTTTTCTCTTTCACAAAGTTTCCTGAGAACTGTGGGGAAGGGTGAGCCTGCGTGTTGTGTTTACTGGTGTACCGTGGGATACTACTGCGTACTGGCCTGGTGTACTGTCTACTACTGGAGTGTTTACCTGGACTACAATCCTTACCTGGGTGCCAGTCTCTCAAGTATCATGGTGAGATACACCCCTGTTGTTGACTTGTATACTGTATCCTGCTGTAGGACTGTATACTGATGTAGACTCATGTATTGTAGACTTCTGTAGTGAACCTTGTTGTAAAATGCTGTGGTGTACCCTGCTGTAGACTGTGGTGTATCCTGCTGTAGACTGTAGCTGTGGTGTACCCTGCTGTAGACTGTGACTGTGGTGTACCCTGCTGTAGACTGTGACTGTGGTGTACCCTGCTGTAGACTGTAGCTGTGGTGTACCCTGCTGTAGACTGTGACTGTGGTGTACCCTGCTGTAGACTGTGACTGTGGTGTACCCTGCTGTAGACTGTGACTGTGGTGTACCCTGCTGTAGACTGTGACTGTGGTGTACCCTGCTGTAGACTGTGACTGTGGTGTACCCTGCTGTAGACTGTGACTGTGGTGTACCCTGCTGTAGACTGTAGCTGTGGTGTACCCTGTTGTAGACTGTGACTGGGGTGTACCCTGCTGTAGACTGTAGCTGTGGTGTACCCTGCTGTAGACTGTAGCTGTGGTGTACCCTGCTGTAGACTGTAGCTGTGGTGTACCCTGCTGTAGACTGTGACTGTGGTGTACCCTGCTGTAGACTGTGACTGTGGTTACCTGCTGTAGACTGTGACTGTGGTGTACCCTGCTGTAGACTGTGACTGTGGTGTACCCTGCTGTAGACTGTGACTGTGGTGTACCCTGCTGTAGACTGTGACTGTGGTGTACCCTGCTGTAGACTGTGACTGTGGTGTACCCTGCTGTAGACTGTGACTGTGGTGTACCTAGATCTTCATGAGAGTAGGCAACATAGAGGACACGGCGAGCCTCCAGTCAGATGTAGATCAGGTCTTTCTATGGGCTACAGAAAATAATATGTGTTTAACGAAGACAAGTTCCAGCTCATGCGCTATGGAAAAATGAAAATATAAAAACGGAAACCACGTACAAAACTCAGGCAAATCATATCATAGAACAAAGGCAATGTAAAGGATCTGGGTGTACTCATGTCGGAAGACCTTACCTTTAAAGACACAATAAAGTAGCCGTCACAACTGCAAGAAAAATGACAGAAAAATGACGCTGGATACTCAATTCCTGTCGAACAGACACAAAGAGTAACAGTCAATCAGATAAAATCGAGTCCAAGCGATGTTAAAAGCTCTGTACCTCAAGGTACAGTCCTTGCACCGCTACTGTTCCTTATTCTCATATCTGATAGACAAAAATACACGTCACAGCTTCGTGTCATCCTTCGCAGATGACACAAAAATCAGCATGAAAATTACCTCTGCTGAAGACATTGAAAACTACAAACAATGTCAACAAGTTTTCGATTGGCAGCAGAAAATAATATGATGTTTAACANGAATTCTGACTCTCTGCACCTATTTTCATTTTCAAATTCCGACTTTTTATACCGAAAATATGCCAATTACTGAAAACGGCGATGGGTCATATTTTGCCCAAACCCCCCTACAGTTTTCAAAATATCTGAAATATCGGAAAATTGACACCTGAGCGTGATTTTTGAGCCGAATTCTGACTCTCTGCACCTATTTTCATTTTCAAATTCCGACTTTTTATACCGAAAATATGCCAATTACTGAAAACGGCGATGGGTCATATTTTGCCCAAACCCCCCTACAGTTTTCAAAATATCTGAAATATCGGAAAATTGACACCTGAGCGTGATTTTTGAGCCGAATTCTGACTCTCTGCACCTATTTTCATTTTCAAATTCCGACTTTTTATACCGAAAATATGCCAATTACTGAAAACGGCGATGGGTGTACAGTTTTCAAAATATCTGAAATATCGGAAAATTGACACCTGAGCGTGATTTTTGAGCCGAATTCTGACTCTCTGCACCTATTTTCATTTTCAAATTCCGACTTTTTATACCGAAAATATGCCAATTACTGAAAACGGCGATGGGTCATATTTTGCCCAAACCCCCCTACAGTTTTCAAAATATCTGAAATATCGGAAAATTGACACCTGAGCGTGATTTTTGAGCCGAATTCTGACTCTCTGCACCTATTTTCATTTTCAAATTCCGACTTTTTATACCGAAAATATGCCAATTACTGAAAACGGCGATGGGTCATATTTTGCCCAAACCCCCCTACAGTTTTCAAAATATCTGAAATATCGGAAAATTGACACCTGAGCGTGATTTTTGAGCCGAATTCTGACTCTCTGCACCTATTTTCATTTTCAAATTCCGACTTTTTATACCGAAAATATGCCAATTACTGAAAACGGCGATGGGTCATATTTTGCCCAAACCCCCCTACAGTTTTCAAAATATCTGAAATATCGGAAAATTGACACCTGAGCGTGATTTTTGAGCCGAATTCTGACTCTCTGCACCTATTTTCATTTTCAAATTCCGACTTTTTATACCGAAAATATGCCAATTACTGAAAACGGCGATGGGTCATATTTTGCCCAAACCCCCCTACAGTTTTCAAAATATCTGAAATATCGGAAAATTGACACCTGAGCGTGATTTTTGAGCCGAATTCTGACTCTCTGCACCTATTTTCATTTTCAAATTCCGACTTTTTATACCGAAAATATGCCAATTACTGAAAACGGCGATGGGTGTACAGTTTTCAAAATATCTGAAATATCGGAAAATTGACACCTGAGCGTGATTTTTGAGCCGAATTCTGACTCTCTGCACCTATTTTCATTTTCAAATTCCGACTTTTTATACCGAAAATATGCCAATTACTGAAAACGGCGATGGGTCATATTTTGCCCAAACCCCCTACAGTTTTCAAAATATCTGAAATATCGGAAAATTGACACCTGAGCGTGATTTTTGAGCCGAATTCTGACTCTCTGCACCTATTTTCATTTTCAAATTCCGACTTTTTATACCGAAAATATGCCAATTACTGAAAACGGCGATGGGTCATATTTTGCCCAAACCCCCCTACAGTTTTCAAAATATCTGAAATATCGGAAAATTGACACCTGAGCGTGATTTTTGAGCCGAATTCTGACTCTCTGCACCTATTTTCATTTTCAAATTCCGACTTTTTATACCGAAAATATGCCAATTACTGAAAACGGCGATGGGTCATATTTTGCCCAAACCCCCCTACAGTTTTCAAAATATCTGAAATATCGGAAAATTGACACCTGAGCGTGATTTTTGAGCCGAATTCTGACTCTCTGCACCTATTTTCATTTTCAAATTCCGACTTTTTATACCGAAAATATGCCAATTACTGAAAACGGCGATGGGTCATATTTTGCCCAAACCCCCCTACAGTTTTCAAAATATCTGAAATATCGGAAAATTGACACCTGAGCGTGATTTTTGAGCCGAATTCTGACTCTCTGCACCTATTTTCATTTTCAAATTCCGACTTTTTATACCGAAAATATGCCAATTACTGAAAACGGCGATGGGTCATATTTTGCCCAAACCCCCCTACAGTTTTCAAAATATCTGAAATATCGGAAAATTGACACCTGAGCGTGATTTTTGAGCCGAATTCTGACTCTCTGCACCTATTTTCATTTTCAAATTCCGACTTTTTATACCGAAAATATGCCAATTACTGAAAACGGCGATGGGTCATATTTTGCCCAACCCCCCTACAGTTTTCAAAATATCTGAAATATCGGAAAATTGACACCTGAGCGTGATTTTTGAGCCGAATTCTGACTCTCTGCACCTATTTTCATTTTCAAATTCCGACTTTTTATACCGAAAATATGCCAATTACTGAAAACGGCGATGGGTCATATTTTGCCCAAACCCCCTACAGTTTTCAAAATATCTGAAATATCGGAAAATTGACACCTGAGCGTGATTTTTGAGCCGAATTCTGACTCTCTGCACCTATTTTCATTTTCAAATTACGACTTTTTATACCGAAAATATGCCAATTACTGAAAACGGCGATGGGTCATATTTTGCCCAAACCCCCTACAGTTTTCAAAATATCTGAAATATCGGAAAATTGACACCTGAGCGTGATTTTTGAGCCGAATTCTGACTCTCTGCACCTATTTTCATTTTCAAATTCCGACTTTTTATACCGAAAATATGCCAATTACTGAAAACGGCGATGGGTCATATTTTGCCCAAACCCCCCTACAGTTTTCAAAATATCTGAAATATCGGAAAATTGACACCTGAGCGTGATTTTTGAGCCGAATTCTGACTCTCTGCACCTATTTTCATTTTCAAATTCCGACTTTTTATACCGAAAATATGCCAATTACTGAAAACGGCGATGGGTCATATTTTGCCCAAAACCCCCTACAGTTTTCAAAATATCTGAAATATCGGAAAATTGACACCTGAGCGTGATTTTTGAGCCGAATTCTGACTCTCTGCACCTATTTTCATTTTCAAATTCCGACTTTTTATACCGAAAATATGCCAATTACTGAAAACGGCGATGGGTCATATTTTGCCCAAACCCCCTACAGTTTTCAAAATATCTGAAATATCGGAAAATTGACACCTGAGCGTGATTTTTGAGCCGAATTCTGACTCTCTGCACCTATTTTTATTTTCAAATTCCGACTTTTTATACCGAAAATATGCCAATTACTGAAAACGGCGATGGGGGTGTGTGACGGTGTCCCACCTTCTAATTCTCCCATGCCCGCTGTAAGAGTCATGTCCACTATTCCCGAGCGTTCTCTACATTGCAGGCAACAATTGAACATATGTGGGAGAGAACAGTATTCTCGAAGAGCCGAGAAATTTGAGAAAATGTAGTATTTTGGCCTGTGGGATAGGCCCTTTAGGGAGCCAATATGGCGCTGGCAAGTCTGTTCTCCGCCAAAACTGTGTGACGTCAGTGGCGCCAGATTGGTCACCGTCAGCGACATGGCACTGGGAGCCAATGAAAACCAACTTTGGGAAAAGTGACGTCACATAGGCATAGGGGGGTCCGCCCGTGTTGGCGCCAGGCGACATCAGTCTTTCACGACACGTCCGAGAGGTAGGACGCGCGATCGGTCATCCTGTCAGAGTGACGGATTTACCGAACTCCGGTGGATTTAAGCGTCTCCAGTTGTTGGCACGCACTCTGTGAGGTCTTCCTGCAACCCAGAATTGGCTCAGATAAGGAATTGACAGAATATTGAGCAACAAGTGCTCAGGGGACAGGTGTGTTGCAAGAAGTGGGCCGGGCATCGATGTGTCGTCGTTGGCAGTTCACCAGTATAAGAGGCAGCTTAGTGGCCGGCCACCCACCGTGAGTGAACCAGGTTGACAGCCTTGTCAACCAGGTTGAACGTGTGATCGACGATCCTGTCAAGTTTGACAGTAACCCCACCTTCGTGGAACCCTACGAGTCAACAGTTGGATGCAAGCACGTCGAGAAGTCTTCCCAAATACCTAGCGATATATCTAGACGACGAGGGAATTGACAGTGTTGTGAGCTTCAAGTGCTCTGAAGTCGGGTGCTGTGCGTGTGAAGCTTAAGCAGCATCGTCTGGTACGGCTGGTAACTTCAGTGACTTCGTAGTGGTGAGAGGCAGTTACTCTGGGAGTACAGTGACAAGAACTATTTGGGAAACGTACGACGACCGCCGAGACGTAGGCTGGCTGCCGTAGTTGGGAGGAAAGTTGACGGCCAGGAGACCGACTTCAACCCAGCGACGTACTGTAGGGAAAGAAGCACGGACCTGCTGTGTACAGAAGCGGCGAGACGCGACATCCTAAGGTGTGGGCTTGTGTTTCTGGATGAACGAGGCGAGAGCCTGGACCAGGAGCTACAACCAACTGTCATCCTAGGATAGGTGAAGTAGGTGTTTACAGTTCCCTCCCATTTCCCCTTTAGTTAGCTATATATATTCTTGTCAGGATATTTTATATGTCGTGAGCAAGTCTCACCTGAGTTTAAGTCACAGAGAGCACAGTATGTGGTGAGGCTGCCCAGAGCGCTCACAGTATCAGTTTACATATATATCTATGTGTGGGTGTGTGCAAGCACCAAGATTCATCAGAGAATTTACTGTGACTATTATTATTGATCTGTGATTATTATTATTATATATATTGGTAGTGAACCAGATATTGGTGTATTGATCTCTATAATCTATTGATATCAGTGCCGTGTGTTGATCTCTATAATCTATCAATATAAATGCCCGTGTGTTGATCTCCATAATCTATCGATATAAATGCCTGTGTGTTGATCTCTATGATCTATGATATATATATGCCTGAAGTTTGATTAATGATTTATATATGACATGATTGTGTACTGAATAATATCATATACGTGAAGTGATTGCCAGTGATATCTCTGTGAGAGGAAGTATAAATATAAAGAAAGTTCAGTGATCAAGTGAGTGCATTCACAGTAAATATTATTAAGAATAGAGTAATCTTTTGGTACAGTGAAAAGTCACTGTGAGAGTATTGTGAATATAGATGTTGATCGTGAGGCCAGTGAAATCATAAGTAAGCCATGTGAACGTTGAATAGTGTTTTGGAAAAAGTTAAATAAACGGGGATCGTGACAATTAGAAAACAAGTACTAGTCTGTTCCCACGATCGCGAGGGCCCGGTCAGCTGGCATTCTGACAGGTGACACGTGCCGATGTTGCCATATGGTGCGCTCTAGAATATTATGCTATGAATGGAGCGATTGTCATATATTAATTCTGATACATTGATGCATATATATTTCTCGTTGTCTTTTAAGTAAAATACCAAAACTCTTTGGTGTTTGATATCATCCCCTCCATTTATCTTGTGACCGTGTAATGATATAAAGTAGAGTGACCTGCCTGATACTATATTACTGGATTTGCTCTTGCCACAATTACACCTGACCACTGCAGTGTTACTGGACACTAAAAAAACCAGTTGGCGACCTTGAAGGCTGTGTAAGAGTTCGGTGTCGGGAGGGCCACAGATTGAGGGAACGATCTGTGCACCCACTCATTATAATCTAAAGGCCGGTTGTGAGATCGACTGGGGTACTCTCCGAGGCCAGCAGTGGAGCCTAGAGGATTGAGGGAAGACCCGCCGAACGACGGTGAGTAAGGGTTATTGTTGGAGCAACCACCTGGAAAGGAGATCAGTCTACTGTTGCTTTAACCCTTCTCTAACGAAACACCGTGAAACCCCGACATTGGCGACCTTGCCAGGATTAAGAACAAGATCAAGGTGGTAATTGTGGTATTAAATATCAGGCCTAGGTTTTCACTCATTGTCACAAGATGGAGGGTGATAAAGTAGCCAGGTTTATAGACACGAGAGACGAGCAAGTACTGGAGGAGTGCACCAAGGCACAGCTGCAGACGATCGCCGACCACTTTGGGATCAAGTTGAGAGCTTCCAAAGTGGGAGAGAGAAGACTTGAGATCATGGCACAGCTCAAGGCACGTGATGAAGCCTTAGGAGAGGAGCGCCACAGACACCTGCCAGTGGAGGAGAGAACCTGAGTACCGGTGGCAGCAGCCGGGGATCCAGTGGCAGCAGGCGCAGTGTCAAATTGGAAATAATGAAGCTGCAGCTGGAAGCACAAGCAAAGCAGCGCAAGAAGAGCGAGAAGCACAGCTGCGCCGAGAAGAAAGAGAAGCACAGCTGCGCCGAGAAGAAAGAGAAGCACAGCTGAGGCGCGAGGAAGCAGAGAGAGAGGCACAGCAGCAACGCGAGAACGAGAGGCACAAGCAAGCTGCGCAAGGGAAGAACGAGAGGCACAGCTGCAACGAGAGGGGCGCGAAATAGAAGCTAGGACGAAGCTGCAGGAGGTTGAAGCGAACAAGGAGATGATGAGCTGAAACGAGCTGAGCTGGGACTAGTTCCAACTACCCACCACAACAGCCGGAAGACCGCCGAGTGAGAGAGAGGGATTTGCCCGTCTTCGTGCCTAATGAGGCTGAGGGCTTCTTCGAGCATTTCGAGAGGGTCGCTACGTTGAAGAAGTGGCCGAGGGCAGAGTGGGCGGAGCTAGTTCAGGGAAGGCTCACTGGTGAAGCTCGTGAAGCTTACAACATGCTCGATCTCCAGGAGTGTACCAACTATGATGCAGTAAAACGGGCCGTGCTCCATTCGTTCAAGCTGACGCCGGAGTGCTATAGGAAAGGGTTAGAGAATGTACCCGATCGCCAGGAAAATCGTATGCGGAGACGGCGAGGGACATGGAGAGGAAATTCGTGAAATGGCTGGAGTCAGAAGGAGCAAGATCGGCTGAAGACATCAAGGGGCTGATGGTCATGGAAAAGTTTATGTCCGTGCTCTCTCCTGAGATTAGGGTGAGAGTAAAGGAGGCGGACATCAAGGACCTGAGAGCCGCGGCCGATCGAGCAGACATGCTAGAAGAAGCTTACGTCCGTCGAGAGGGACAGCACCGACCGCCCGTATTCTCAGCTATGGGCGAGTAATAGAAGGTCGGACGGATGGAGGACAGGACCGAGTTCTCCCAGGTCCTACCCCTCGAATGGAGACAGCAGAGGACAGAAGAGTGCTGTGGAACCGCCGAAGAAGTCACCGAGGGAGAGCTCAAGAGATCTTGTTATCGTCACGGCCGGAGATGCTGAGCACGAGTCTTTGGAAGGCGCAAGAGGAGTCCGCGGAAGAAGAAGGATCCGTTGTTTCAACTGCGGGTTAATAGGACACATGGCGCGCGAATGCAGAGTCCTAAGCAGCGGGGTTACGTTGCTTTTGTGCGGGTAGAGGACCAGTTAGCTGGAAGGAGTGCGGGATGGACCCGTAAGTAAAGAAGGAGGCTAACCATTCGTGCGTGAGGGAACTGTAAGGGTGGGGGACGCAGACCCCATCCCGGTAATGATGCTGAGAGATACTGGGCGCGGAATTACCCTAGTGAGCAGAACCCTTTCCCTGAGTGTCACGAGAATACCTGTGTAGGAGAGGCAAGTGTGACACTGTGGGAGGCCCAGTGCAGATGCCCCTACCCAGG
>WNGS01005680.1:19467462-19488112 GCA_020271785.1 Procambarus virginalis
AGGTAGGCAGAATACTGGAACTCATGATCAATAGAACAGGGATAAAAATTCACGTAAGGGACCGACTAAACAAAGGCAAAGCAGCTTAGGAACTCCTAAACCCGGTCCCACAATACCCAGATGAAATACTAACCAGAAGCCCCTTCCCCCCTCTTAGAAATAACTAAAATTTATATAAAAAGACCCTTCAGAAGAACATCAGAATGTGTGTGAAAGCATTGTGTGTGTGTGTATGTATGTGTGAATGCTACACAGCATTCATCAATTATATATATAATAATAGTATTAATATTTATATATATATATGCTGAAATACATGTGAAGAACCTCTCACACACTCACAGCTCCCTGACAAGAGGGGAGCAAGTTTAGCTTAGCTGCCAACACCCACACATGGTGTCAGCAAGGCGGACAGCCCGCCTAGAAAAAATAGTGTGTTGCTTCAGACACCATTAAGCCAGTGTTAACCTGCGCGCGCAGCACCAACAAGCGCTCCTTGCCAAGAGTGTTCCTTGGAGGTTACCTTGCCTCGTTTCAAGGATCAGCATCTCTACGGCCCGGTCTCTGGGGTCGACGGTCTGACTAACCAGGCTGTTGGTCGCCGCTGCAAGCATCCCTGCATGACCGGGTACCATTTGAGGTGTTTATTTAGCTCGCTCTTCAATGCCGAAAACGGTCGGCTAGTCATTCCTTTACATTTAGGAGGAGGAGGAGGACGCTGTTATCGTGCCTGGAGGCCTTGGGGCTTACATTGTTCCTTAGTGACCTGTTGTGCGGCCCAGGCCACATTCACGAAGCGATTACGCAAGCACTTACGAACCTGGGGCCACATTCACGAAGCAGTTACGCAAGCACTTACGAACCTGGGGCCACATTCACGAAGCAGTTACGCAAGCACTTACGAACCTGGGGCCACATCACGAAGCAGTTACGCAAGCACTTACGAACCTGGGGCCACATTCACGAAGCAGTTACGCAAGCACTTACGAACCTGGGCCACATTCACGAAGCAGTTACGCAAGCACTTACGAACCTGGGGCCACATTCACGAAGCAGTTACGCAAGCACTTACGAACCTGGGGCCACATTCACGACGCAGTTACGCAAGCACTTACGAACCTGGGGCCACATTCACGAAGCGGTTACGCAAGCACTTACGAACCTGGGGCCACATTCACGAAGCGGTTACGCAAGCACTTACGAACCTGGGGCCACATTCACGAAGCAGTTACGCAAGCACTTACGAACCTGGGGCCACATTCACGAAGCAGTTACGCAAGCACTTACGAACCTGGGGCCACATTCACGAAGCGGTTACGCAAGCACTTACGAACCTGGGGCCACATTCACGAAGCGGTTACGCAAGCACTTACGAACCTGGGGCCACATTCACGAAGCGGTTACGCAAGCACTTACGAACCCGGGGCCACATTCACGAAGCGGTTACGCAAGCACTTACGAACCTGGGGCCATATTCATGAAGCGGTTACGCAAGCACTTACGAACCTGGGGCCACATTCACGAAGCGGTTACGCAAGCACTTACGAACCTGGGGCCACATTCATGAAGCGGTTACGCAAGCACTTACGAACGTGTACATCTTTCCTCAATCTTTGACGCCTTTGGTTACTTTTATTAAACAGTTTACAAGCATGAAAACTTGCCAATCAACTGTTGTTATTGTTATAAACAGCCTCCTGGTGCTTCGGAGCTCATTAACTGTTTAATAATTGTAAACAAAGCCATTGTCAAGTCGATTGTGAGAATTGGGACCATTCTCACAATGGACTTGAGAATGGTCCAGGACGGACCGATACGTCGTCGTCCCTTCACCTTCTAGTGTGTGGTCTGGTCAACATCAGTCACGTTCTCTGTTGTGTGTAGGAATACTGGTGGTCTATAGGACGTCTTGAGCAAGCACACAAGGGTTGAGAAGACAGTGAGAAGGTTGCAGAGAGGTTTATATGCATGTATAATTACGTATGTAATGGTGGTTACTGGGGGTTGAGCTTCCGCTCTTGGGTCACGCCTCTCCACTTAACAGAATTGATTCTACCTCTGCCACCTTTGTGTGTGTGTGTGTACTCACCTAATTGTGCTTGCGGGGGTTGAGCTCTGGCTCTTTGGTCCCGCCTCTCCACATAACAGAATTGATTCTACCTCTGTCACCTTTGTGTGTGTGTGTGTGTGTGTGTGTGTGTGTGTGTGTGTGTGTGTGTGTGTGTGTGTGTGTGTGTGTGTGTTTTAGATAACTACCCGGCCAAACTACTGACCATCTCCAGGCTGCAGCCTCCAGAAACTGTCTAAATACCTCTGGCACCTATTTACTATTTACTAAGTGAACAGGTGCATGAGGTGAAAGAAGACGCTGCCATATGTTTCCGCATATCTGCTCTCACATGCGCGCGCGCGTGTGCACTAGCGGACATGCTCCCAACAGTTAATACTGCATACCTCAACCAGGTACTGGGTTGAGGTATGCCCTATACTGCCTCTTATAGTCTATTAAATATATCTTCTAATTCCATTACGGGATCGCCATAGCCCGTGCTGCTTGGAACATTTTGCCTCGGGTAGAGAATCTTGAACAATAAATATGTCTCCTCAATGGTTTCACTTGCTTATTGACCGAACACGTACGGTTTTTAAAGTATTATGAAGCGAATTTACATTTATAGAAAGCCTGTCATTTTAAATATGAATAATTCAAAACTTTAAATCATAAAATGGTTGCGCATTTATAATTTACTTGTTTAGGCAAGTTTTTGTGTGAAGTTGAACATCTTGAATATGTTTGTATTGAAGCGTCTGGACCTTTGATTGATCTTGCAAGTAGTTAGTGTGACTCACAACGGTAGGCTTAATTACTCAGGTCTGATCACTCCCAGTAGGCTTAATTACTCAGGTCTGATCACTCCCAGTAGGCCTAATTACTCAGGTCTGATCACTCCCAGTAGGCCTAATTACTCAGGTCTGATCACTCCCAGTAGGCCTAATTACTCAGGTCTGATCACTCCCAGTAGGCCTAATTACTCAGGTCTGATCACTCTCGCGGTTGTGCCATGAAATCATCTGCATGAAGAACAGCGGTGAGCCTTTGAAGCCTTATGCTTCTTTATGTTGGACTCAGCCAGAGGGTGAGTCCAGCCTCACCAGCCTACTGTCCAGCCCAAGTGAGTCCACTTGGGCTGGACAGTAGAGCAACAGTCTCGTTTCATGCAGGTCGGTGTTCAATCCCCGACCGTCCACAAATGGTTGGGCACCATTCCTTCCCGCCGTCCCATCCCAAATCCTTATCCTGACTCCTTTCCCAGGGCTATATAGTCGTAATGGCTTGGCGCTTTCCCCCCTGATAATGCCCTCTGGTCCTATCTTAAGAATCAACCTCGTAAGGGCTTTAACTGGGGGTCGTTAAGGGACCCCCAGTTAATAATTCACCATCATTAGAGGAGTTATTTACGATTAAGTAACACGTACACTAGCCAATCGGAACTCTGAAGGTCTGTCTAAATCCCTGCTGGGTTGACACCACAGGGAGAGATTCAAGAGACCATATCACACGTCCCGTCCCAACAGGTTTTTGACAGTTTATGTGAAGCCTAAAGAGATAATCTTTTAAGTAAACAGCAGTCCCAGCGGCCCCCCCCCTGGCACATGTGGGGGGCGGGTCCCCCTGGACACGCCCCCCACATGCCTCTCGTCTTGGGGGGGGGAGAGGAACCAACATACTCTTTTGTGTGTAATATTTATCTACATAACGAGATCTCGAGGAGTTAAGAAGGCAGCCTCAATAGACAAACCTGTCAGTCGGGGCTCTGGGAGTGACCGTAGGGCTCTGGGAGTGACCGAGGGGCTCTGGGAGTGACCGAGGGGCTCTGGGAGTGACCGAGGGGGCTCTGGGAGTGACCGAGGGGCTCTGGGAGTGGCCGAGGAGCTCTAGGAGTGACCGAGGGGCTCTGGGAGTGACCGAGGGGCTCTGGGAGTGACTGAGGGGCTCTGGGAGTGACCGAGGGGCTCTGGGAGTGACCGAGGGGCTCTAGGAGTGACTAAGGGGCTCTGGGAGTGGCCGAGGAGCTCTAGGAGTGACCGAGGGGCTCTGGGAGTGACCGAGGGGCTCTGGGAGTGACCGAGGGGCTCTGGGAGTGACCGAGGGGCTCTGGGAGTGACCGAGGGGCTCTAGGAGTGACTAAGGGGCTCTGGGAGTGACGGTGTCACAGAACATCTCTGAAGGCTGGCTCAGAAGAGAGAGGGAGCATCATTTATGATCACAAACAAAAAAAGGTATTATGACAATGGTGTACTAATGAACAAGTGGAGCGCTGCATATTAGAGCCGTGATGCTGGCGGCTCTGTATAGAGCAGCTGACTCTAACAGCGAGTCACACCACCCGCCCTCAGGCCATAGCTATATTGCTGGTGGCTGGAGGAGTCTGCCCTTCACAGCTGCTGCTGTTCTTGTTCCTGGCGGTGCTGTTCTTGTTTCTGGCGGTGCTGTTCTTGTTTCTGGCCCTCCTACTATGTCTCCTTCCTCTCACACTACCTTACTCCCCCCCCCCATCTATATATTCAGAAGTCACCATCACACGGATATGTTGACTAAAACCAGCGCGCTAAAACAGAAGCGGAAAAGAAACAGGAAAAAAGGAGGAAACCCCACCTCCATTTAAAACTCTGACCGCAAATATCGCAGTAACAAGGTTATCGCGAATAACCGAACTTAATTACGGGCTCACTATAGCCCGTGCTACATGGACATTTCGTTCTGAGTAGCTAAATCTACAGCATTGACTATCCTCCTAGCCTGACTATTCTTACCTTGCTGCCAGGTATAGTCTTCTCTCAGCATAACTTGAAGGCTGTTTGTACACCACCTACTCTGCTGGCTGGCTGGCTGCCTTTGTTATTGTCAGAATTATCTAGTTGACTCGCTGGTGTTCTTGCTCTCAGAGTGGCTGGCTGGCTGGCTGGCTCTCAGAGTGGCTGGCTGGCTGGCTGGCTGGCTGGCTGGCTCTCAGAGTGGCTGGCTGGCTGGCTGGCTGGCTGGCTGGCTGGCTCTCAGAGTGGCTGGCTGGCTGGCTGGCTGGCTGGCTGGCTGGCTGGCTCTCAGAGTGGCTGGCTGGCTGGCTGGCTGGCTGGCTGGCTGGCTGGCTCTCAGAGTGGCTGGCTGGCTGGCTGGCTGGTGTTCTTGCTCTCAGAGTGGCTGGCTGGCTGGCTGGCTGGCTGGCTGGCTCTCAGAGTGGCTGGCTGGCTGGCTGGCTGGCTGGCTGGCTGGCTGGCTGGCTGGCTGGCTGGCTCTCAGAGTGGCTGGCTGGCTGGCTGGCTGGCTGGCTGGCTGGCTGGCTGGCTCTCAGAGTGGCTGGCTGGCTGGCTGGCTGGCTGGCTGGCTCTCAGAGTGGCTGGCTGGCTGGCTGGCTGGCTGGCTGGCTCTCAGAGTGGCTGGCTGGCTGGCAATATTGTTGTACTATTGAGCTTGGCGGACTTGCTGGTCATCAACCTAGTACCACTGGACAGCTTGGTAGTTGAGTGGGGAATGGGTTCAGTTTTAACTACCCTGACGTTGGGATTCCTTGTCACATGTGGCCTTGTATTAAAGTTATGGATGGAGGTGCTTTCCAACCACTTTTTTCAATGTATTCCACTCGTCCACTTGGGATCCCACTCGACGACCCCGTACATGTCGAGTATTTCCTTATATATCTTAGACTCGCTTGTGTGATGGGGTCATATTTCCTCCAGATTTACAAAGACTGGATTTGTTCCCTTTGTCTAGTTCCTTGGTACTTTTTATGGAGGGAACATACCTCTGGTGATGGGGTGGGTGTGGAGTTGGGCCGCCCAGGGCGCAGCCCAAGACTACCGGCCACACTGCTCCGGTAACGAGGCCGACAAACTAGCAGATGGTGCCCATAAGTCTACCTTTACATCACACAAGTCTTCATCCTCTTCACTACCAACACCTCTAATGAGCACCTTCAACATATTACTTCCCAAAGGGCTACTGGTGTATCGTCTAGAATATTGGTGGGCCTGCGGGCCGCTCCAAGCAACAGCCTGGTGGACCAAACTCTCACAAGTCAAGCCTGGCCTCGGGCCGGGCTTGGGGAGTAGAACTCCCAGAACCCCATCAACCAGGTCCTCACATTCCCCCTACGGCAGGCGGGGTTGCACAGCTAGAGATTCTGCTGAGATCTTTTGCTACATAGAATCTGTGAAGCATTTAAATTACAAAACCTATTGCAAGCCCCTTTGAACGAGAGAGAGAGAGAGAGAGAGAGAGAGAGAGAGAGAGAGAGAGAGAGAGATGTCTCATACTCATTTAAAATACCCAAAATTTTTAGGGGGCCAAGATTATGAGGAATATGGAAGGAACACAGTGGAAACGTTTGTGCCGTGAGACCTGGACCAGTTTGTCCTGGTGTGCCNCCAGCCTGGGTGCCAGCCTGGGTGCCAGCCTGGGTGTCAGCCTGGTGTCAGCCTGGGTGCCAGCCTGGGTGTCAGACACCGGACACTAGAGCAGCAGCAGGGAGGAAACTGACACTCGAGTCAGCATCCGGAGCAACAGTTGCTCTGAGGTGGTAGAAGCTCACATCCTAAGGCAGTAGGTGTGGCAAGAGGCATCTCCAAGGAGCAGCAGCAAGAAGTAGGTGAACCAAAGGGATAACTGGGAAGGTATCGAACTGGGTAAGGGAGTAGCCGAAGTGCGCGAAAGTTCAGGGGCCAGATTCACGAAGCAGTTACGCAAGCACTTACGAACCTGGGGCCAGATTCACGAAGCAGTTACGCAAGCACTTACGAACCTGGGGCCAGATTCACGAAGCAGTTACGCAAGCACTTACGAACCTGGGGCCAGATTCACGAAGCAGTTACGCAAGCACTTACGAACCTGTCCATCTTTTCTCAATCTTTGGCGGCTTTGTTTACAATTATTAAACAGTTAATGAGCTCCGAAGCACCAGGAGGCTGTTTATAACAATAACAACAGTTGATTGGCAAGTTTTCATGCTTGTAAACTGTTTAATAAATGTAACCAAAGCCGTCAAAGATTGAGGAAAGATGTACACGTTCGTAAGTACCTGCGTAACTGCTTCGTGAATCTGGCCCCAGGTTCGTAAGTGCTTGCGTAAATGCTTTCATGAATCTAGCCCCAGGTTCGTAAGTGCTTGCGTAAATGCTTCGTGATTCTGGCCCCACGTTCGTAAGTGCTTGCGTAACTGCTTCGTGAATCTAGCCCCAGGTTCATAAGTGCTTGCGTAAATGCTTTCATGAATCTAGCCCCAGGTTCGTAAGTGCTTGCGTAAATGCTTTCATGAATCTAGCCCCAGGTTCGTAAGTGCTTGCGTAAATGCTTTCATGAATCTAGCCCCAGGTTCGGAAGTGCTTGCGTAACTGCTTCGTGAATCTAGCCCCAGGTTCGTAAGTGCTTGCGTAACTGCTTCATGAATCTAGCCCCAGGTTCATAAGTGCTTGCGTAAATGCTTTCATGAATCTAGCCCCAGGTTCGTAAGTGCTTGCGTAACTGTTTCGTGAATCTGGCCCCAGGTTCGTAAGTGCTTGCGTAAATGCTTTCATGAATCTAGCCCCAGGTTCGTAAGTGCTTGCGTAAATGCTTTCATGAATCTAGCCCCAGGTTCGTAAGTGCTTGCGTAAATGCTTTCATGAATCTAGCCCCAGGTTCGTAAGTGCTTGCGTAAATGCTTTCATGAATCTAGCCCCAGGTTCGTAAGTGCTTGCGTAAATGCTTTCATGAATCTAGCCCCAGGTTCGTAAGTGCTTGCGTAAATGCTTCCATGAATCCAGCCCCAGGTTCGTAAGTGCTTGCGTAAATGCTTTCATGAATCTAGCCCCAGGTTCGTAAGTGCTTGCGTAAATGCTTTCATGAATCTAGCCCCAGGTTCGTAAGTGCTTGCGTAAATGCTTCCATGAATCCAGCCCCAGGTTCGTAAGTGCTTGCGTAAATGCTTTCATGAATCTAGCCCCAGGTTCGTAAGTGCTTGCGTAAATGCTTTCATGAATCTAGCCCCAGGTTCGTAAGTGCTTGCGTAAATGCTTTCATGAATCTAGCCCCAGGTTCGTAAGTGCTTGCGTAAATGCTTTCATGAATCTAGCCCCAGGTTCGTAAGTGCTTGCGTAAATGCTTCCATGAATCCAGCCCCAGAAGAGGTTTAGAAGTGCTGGAGAAGGTAACAAGTGGAGTACCGCAAGCGTCGCTCCTCAGACGGGCTCCAACTGTTCCTAATTTATGTGAATGACTTACACGAGCGAGTGAGCTTGTACCTGTCAATGGTTGCAGACGATGCAGAGGTAATGAGGCGTGTAAAGATTGAGGAGAACTGCAGAACGTTACAGGATATCCTTGACAAACTCCAGGAGTGGGTTGCTAGAGTTCAATCCCGACAAGTGCAAGGTAATAAAGATAGGAAAATGAGAAAAGAGACCTGATGGTATCTATCCCATAATGGGAAGGAGAGCTGCAGGAGTCGGAGAAAGAAATATTAGAGTGGCTATTATTCCAAGACTTTCCAGAGGCGGCACGCACATACAGGATAACATCAGCAGCATATGAGACGCTGGCCCAACATCAGAACGCCGTTAACGAACCTAAACCACGACTCTAAGCCAATGTACCAAACCAAGATTGGCTTGGTAGACTGAATTTGAATCCTCTTAAATTCTTAACATCAATAATTGTGATGTTAAGTCTTAAATTTGAACATCAATAATGGTATTGGGAGAGGTACAAGAAGGCCAGCAGACGGGGCCCAGAGCTAGAGCTCCCTCGCACGTAGACCCAGCTAGGCAAGTACTGATAGGTAGCAAGAAGGAGAGTGATGGAGTTGCCTGCAGCAAGACCCCAGCAGGGAGAGAGAGGGAGGGGTAGGAGGAGGTTCAACCCAGCACTAATAAATAGCATCGCCACACAGTAATTGAAACACGGCCCAACAGGCCTCCCCCTGCGGTATATGAGACTTGTGCCCTCAGCTGAGTGACGGGCCCTCAGCGGGGAGCCCTCCAGGTCCTGCCTGCAGGAGAGGGCAGAGCACTTCTCTGATTTAAAGGAGTTGGGGAGGTTATCTTCTTGAGGTTATCTTGAGATGATTTCGGGGCTTTAGTGTCCCCGCGGCCCGGTCCTCGACCAGACCTCCACCCCTAGGAAGCAGCCCGTGACAGCTGTCTAACTCCCAGGTACCTATTTACTGCTAGGTAACAGGTGCATCAGGGGTGAAAGAAACTCTGCCCATCGTTTCTCGCCGGCGCCCGGGGATCGAACCCGCGACCACAGGATCACACGTCCAGTGTTCTGTCCGCTCATCCACCGGCTCCCCGGTCGTTGCTAGCAACTGTATGCAGCGGCTAATTGGTCAATTGACTCATTGTTGTAAGCCCTCTACCAAGTGCGTGGTTTGGGCTGGTCGACCCGTAATGCAGGAGTAAGATATCACGGTGGAAGATATCATTACTTCTTGTTATGTCGGCCGCTGGCGTGTCGTTGTCTGGCTGCTTCTTGGGATAGCTGAGCGTGGGTCTGTTGCTAGTGCAAGATGCAACTGCAGGTTCTCTGAGAATCCTGCCATTACAACCGGGGCACTCTCCTCCTCCAGGACCTTCTGTGGCTTTTCATTTTTCTCCTTTTGGGCCGGGATAAACCTGTCTGCAGCTTCCTGGCACTTCTGGGTGACGTAGTCCATCATATCCTGCACAGTCTTCTCTCTGAGTTCTGTTTCCCATGGTATTCCCCTGAGGAAGTTCCTCATCTCGTCATATTTCCCTCTTCAGTAATTTAGTCTTTTCCCTTCCAACCTCATCTTTGGATAGGTTATCCCTACCTCTACCAGATACTCAAGTGTCATTACGCTGTGGTCACTCATTCCCACAGGGACTTCAAATTTGACTTCCCTTATTTCTGACTCATTCAGGGTGAATATCAGGTCGAGTTTAGCTGATTCATCATTGCCTCTCATTCTTGTAGGTCCATTGACATGCTGGCTCAGAAAGTTCCTTGCTGCCACTTCCAAGAGTTTAGCTCTCCACGTATCTGCACCACCATGTGGGTCCCCATTCTCCCAGTCTATCTTTCCATGGTTGAAATCGCCCATGATTAAAGAGTCTGGAGCCATTCCTGCAGGCAACTGAAGCTGCTCTCTCTATTATAATATTATTGGTTGTCATGTTGTTCCTATCAAACTCCTGTCTAGGTCTTCTGTCATTTAGGGGAGGGTTGTAAATGACTGCCACTATTATCTTAAGTCCACCCATTGTTATAGTTCCTGTTATGTAGTCTCTGAACCCTGTGTGCATGTGTGCATGCGCTCCACACACACACACACACACACACACACACACACACACACACACACACACACACACACACACACACACACACACACACACACCAACTTTATCACTGAGAATTCTACATAGACAGGACAGCCAAGCACTTGACCCAAGATGGGCTTCAAGTGTGTGTGTTGAAGGGGGGGGGGGGAAGGGGGCTGCGTGCATGTGTACATACGTGTGCTCCTTGTGGCATGTGTACACGCACACGTGTACGTGAGGATGTGTGTGTACACATGGCGTTAAACGGAGTGGTGTGTGCGGAATACTTAAGTGATCTCTCCAACGCTCACCACCAATATTAAGTGAGTCTCCGGCCCCGCCCCATCACGCCCTCCAACACTGTCTCCAACACTGCCTCCAACACTACGAGAACGGTGTGGAGGAGAGTGGACCCCTGTCAGACCAAAACAAACCCCGTCCACTAGGAATGTAGGTTATCCAGAGAGAGAGAGAGAGAGAGAGAGAGAGAGAGAGAGAGAGAGAGAGAGAGAGAGAGAGAGAGAGAGAGAGAGAGAGAGAGAGAGAGAGAGAGAGAGAGAGAAGAGAGAGTCGTACATAGGACCAAGAACCCTTCATCTACCTCTCTCGACGTCTCGCCAGGGGAGACTCGCGGAAAATTGGTGTCTTGACTGGAAGGTCAAGAGTTGTGGAGTGACCAGTCCAGGACCACGGGCCAGTATCGCCCCAGCCAGGCGTCTCGGGGCTCTGGTGTGGGGCACACCGAGCCCAACCGTCTTGGTGCTGCATCATATTGTATGCTGACCAGGAGTCACAATAACGTGGTTGAAATATGTTGACCAAATAACACACTAGAAAGTGAAGGGACGACGACGTTTCGGTCCGTCCTGGACCATTCTGAGAATGGTCCAGGACGGACCGAAACGTCGTCGTCCCTTCACTTTCTAGTGTGTGTCTGGTCAACGTTGTATGGTGTCATTCGTCTTGGTTACACCCATACTCACCGTAATTGGCTATGGTCATTTAATTGTCTGTGTGTCTCTCTCTCTCTCTCTCTCTCTCTCTCTCTCTCTCTCTCTCTCTCTCTCTCTCTCTCTCTCTCTCTCTCTCTATCTCTCTCTCTCTCTACATCCGTCTTTCTCTCACTTACACCTCCAGCTCCCTGCTGGGTTTCTCAGAATTTCTCCGGCTTGAAAAACTGTAAAGGTAATCTGGTTTTTGTGGTTCACCTCGAGGTGGGTTCCTGAAGTGTGGGTACTCACCTAGTTGTGCTTACTGGGGTTGAGCTCTGGCTCTTTGGTCCCACCTCTCACTGTCAATTGGTGTACAGGTTCCTGAGCCTACTGGGCTCTATCATATCTACATTTGAAGCTGTGTATGGAGTCAGCCTTCACCACATCACTGCCTAATGCATTCCACCTGTTAACTACTCTGACACTGAAAAAGTTCCTTCTAACGTCCCTGTGGCTCATTTGGGTACTCAGTTTCCACCTGTGTCCCTTTGTTCGCGTACCACCTATGTTAAACAGTTTATCTTTATCTACCCTATCAATGCCTCTGATAATTTTGTAGGTAGTGATCATGTCTCCCATGTGTGTATATGTGTTATATGCTATTGTGCTTGCAGGATCGAGCTGTTAGCTAACGGTTAGAAATGTGAGGTTCAAGACCTATCTATTGTACTAACTCCTAACCTAATTTTCTCTGACCGCCTTTCCTTGCAGCTGAAAAATTGGGGCCCAAGAGCTGAGGACCGATGTTGTCGCCATTTAGCAGGACACGTATCTCTCAACGGTTAACAAGCTGATGATCACACCATGACTAGTAGAGTCCTTGTCGATATTAAGGGGATGGTGGCGGATGCTGCGTCTCATCTCCGCTAAGAGATGCAGCATCTCTTAAACCTGTTATCATCTTCGCTTCGCACCAAAGACCATTTCTCCCGAATAAAACAAAATTTTAAGTGCCGGGATAAAATGTGATAACGGATATATCATCATTTAGAGATATTGAATATTGAAATTCAATACCTGATATCATCATTTTGAGATATTAGATATTGAAAGATGTCACAGTTGCCATCAGAATTTGACGTGGCAACACTGTGACTCTTCAGATTCACGAAGCAGTTACGCAAGCACTTACGAACCTGGGGCCAGATTCACGAAGCAGTTACGCAAGCACTTACGAACGTGTACATCTTTCCTCAATCTTTGACGCCTTTGGTTACATTTATTAAACAGTTTACAAACATGAAAACTTGCCAATCAACTGTTGTTATTGTTATAAACTGCCTCCTGGTGCTTCGGAGCTCATTAACTGTTTAATAATTGTAAACAAAGCCGCCAAAGATTGAGAAAAGATGGACAGGTTCGTAAATGCTTGTGTAACTGCTTCGTGAATCTGGCCCCAGGTTCGTAAGTGCTTGCGTAACTGCTTCGTGAATCTGGCCCCAGGTGCGTAAGTGCTTGCGTAACTTCTTCGTGAATCTGGCCCCAGGTTTGTAAGTGCTTGCGTAACTGCTTCGTGAATCTGGCCCTAGGTTCGTAAGTGCTTGCGTAACTGCTTCGTGAATCTGGCCCCAAGTCTGAGTGCGTCTTATTATTGGTCAAATATATTTGGCAGTTATGTAAAACTCGTCTCTGAAAATGGTCTGTAAAACATAATTTGTCTAAAAGTCGTAAAATTTTTACCTTCTTGTTTTGTGTCTTAAATTAGTGATTTTGTTGTTGTTTGACAACTCAGAGGGACGGATACGGTTGGGCAGTATCGGTTTTAGTCGATGTTTAAGTCTTTTTCCTCACGATAGACTTTGTCTATCTTAACGAGCTCCCCCCCCCCCCCCCCCTCACCTCCAGGAAACTTCTTGGCTTCTTAATTTGATCATTGTCTTATGATTGGCTGTTTGTAGTGATGGTTGAGTCATTATGAGTGTCACGTGGTTAACTATCCAGCAGGTCAAGGGTGTGGATAGTGGACTGGTGGGTGCTGAGCACACGAGGATAGGGTGGTGGGTGCTGAGCACACGAGGATAGGGTGGTGCTGAGCACACGAGGATAGGGTGGTGCTGAGCACACGAGAATAGGGTGGTGCTGAGCACACGAGAATAGGGTGGTGTTGAGCACACGAGGATAGGGTGGTGCTGAGCACATAAACTATAGAATAAATATAAAACAAAACCTCCATTATTCTTGAGAAGATGTACAGGTTTCGTTCTGTAAAGGCTTGCCACATCCTGGCCCTGCCCAGTCAAATAACTCATTAGTGTCACAACATGAGGTGCAGAGCAGCAGCAAAGGTGCCAAAAGCACCTTTGGTTCACTTTAGTTCACTCAGTGGAAGTACTCTTGGCTGGACCAACCGGGCTGTGGTGGGTATGTGGGCCTGCGGGCCGCTCCAAGCAACAGCCTGTTGGCCCAAACTCTCACGAGTCAAGCCTGGCCTCGGGCCGGGCTTGGGGGAGTAGAAGAACACCCAGGCTCCTCTCCAGGTGTGTTGCAAGTGTGGTGTTATCTTGCAAGACCCCGAGCAATATTCTGCACCTCCCTTGTCAAGACAGAGGAAATAAGACGGTTAGACAATACATATTTTACCGTCAACATAGTCTCTGAAGCTCCTAAACTACCGCCACTGTCTACAGGCTCTCAGATTGTAGTTCTTGAGACGGGGACGAGAGACCTCATAACACACAGAAACCACAATAGCCTGATGCATCAAATGAATAAATCCACAAGGGGCCGCGACGAGGATTCGAACTTTCGTCCGAGAGCATCCCGGACGCTGCCTCCTAATCAACACCTGGAAAAGAGAGAAGCACCAGGTGTAGAGGAAGGTAGAAGTCTAAGCTACTCTATCCCTTTGAGATGTATTTTATCGTCTCGATAAACGTATTTGAACAGGTGCGGCTGTTGCTCGGGCTCGCTCCTCCGTCGCCTTAGATACCCCAGCCTCCTAACTCCTCATATTAGTGAAGTTTATTGCATATTATGCTGGTAATTCCAGACCTAACAGCAGTGGTTATGTGGTCATGGTAACAAGGTCTTAGATACCATCCCCCCCCCCTCTTGCTCAGGTGATTCATGACCCTAATTGCCTGCTTGGAGTAGTTAAGGAGAGCCAGCCAGGTGGAGCAGGCAAGATAACAGGTTCGACACCTGTTGGCGACGCCCTCCGGCTCTTAGGCAGTGGGGAGGACAACAGCCTGATGGATCTGGTTTTATGTGAAGGGTATTAGTGTTTGTCGAGGTCGAGGCTGGGGGGGGGGCGGGTACCCCTGGGTGTGGGTTGGGGGGCCGGGGGACCCATGGGTGTGGGTGGGGGGGGGGGCGGGGGACCCATGGGTGTGGCTAGTCAGAATCAAAATTGGAATTAGTAACAAATTCATAAAAATCGTTTCAATTCTAATTACTGAACAGGCGTGAAAGAATAGGCCTATGAGGCGTATGGCCTCTTACTCAAATTATAATTAAAATTAACTGCAAAACACACACACACACACACACACACACACACACACACACACACGCACACACACACACACACACACACACACACACACACACACACACACACCAACTCTTACACAGACTCTATACAACATTAGCTAACGGTAATTTCCATAACATATGAACCAAAAAATAATATATACCCAACAAATATTGAACAGCCAAAAACCACACAATTATTTGAACTTAGATTTGTTACGAAAACCTTGTATGACTGTAAATGGCCATTACAGGCACAGACACAACGAATCAAGGAACTTACTTAGGAACCATGTAACCAGGGGTGTTGTTGAGTGAGAGGGGGGGGGAGGGGGGGGGTTCAGGTCACACCTTAACCAGGGTATAATTGCAACATGATTGATATTGCTTGTCAACAAGGCATCTTCTTGTGCCTGTAATTTTTGTAATGCTCTCTTGTGCCCTGTTCAAGGGGTACAAGAGAGGTACAAGGGGGGACCTCTTTGCTTCCACAGTTGAACAGTAACAGTTGCGTGTTGCAAAACCAAAAATGGCTGCATCATACGAGCCACTCATTCTTAATTAAGTCGTATTTTCATGCAATGATGTTGATGTTTGTAGGTAAGATAAAGGGGATGCCAGCGGTGAGAAGTGGCGGCTGCGTGTGTGATTGGCTTGAGAGTGAACGGGTATAATACGCGGTAATACAACGAACCAGTTTGTGTTTGTCATGGCTAGTCCATTGTTGTTGTTGTTGAGGTAAACAGCTGGTGTTTGCCTCAAGGGCTTAATCCCTGAGGTGCTTGAGGGCGCTCTATCTCCACCCAACTCTTATCCTCTCACACACTTGTATGTTATTCTACCTCTTTATTATCTTTATACCAAGGTGGTTCTGCTGCATGTAGTGAAACTCTATGAACGCGGCAAGACATCTTTCATCTCGACTGATTTTATGGGGGGGTCGCTATGAAAGCTAAGAACCGACCCCTAACCCGCTTATGTTCATCCCATCCCCCTCCCGTGTCACCCTGCAAAGTGGCGTGGGGCTCGCCTCACACGCCTGGCCGTCTGGTTGAGGTCTTCAACCTCGGACAAATTTTATTATAGATGTTCTTCAATTCAAGTTGTAACTGAACATGTTACTGGGAGAGTTGAGCAAGACATGATCACTACATACAAAATTATCACTAGAATTTGCCATACAGAGGACCCATTATATGGAATATGTAATAAAGTACATAAATAAAACACACATACATACAAAATATTTATGCTACAATGAACAATAAGTTCACTATTGGAATATAAACTAAGAAGCTTCAATGTATATATTAAAGACCCAATTATATGACTAAAGGATGAAGGGGCGGAACCTCAGAGCTAAAGCTCAACTCCCGCAAAGTTCAATTAGACGAATATGCTCCCCCCCCCTAGTATACTATATATCGTCTGACATATATTGCTGGTAGTGTCAGTGTGGTATGCTTTGTTAATTAACGTGTCGTGAGCTGGTATATGATGATAGCTTGTGGTATGTTGTCCATTATTGATCCTATACCTGGATTGTACCTCAATGGGGGTTCGAGGAGTCCTTCAATACTTGTGGTAGTGGTTGGTGGATGGTAATGTGGTCTTAATACACTTGGTCTAACGTAGAGACGATTGGGCAGATTCACCGCTGGTGAATCACTGTTCCTGACTGGCGCTGAACACCGTGCGAGCTCTGTAATTTCAACACGTGTGGCGGTACCAATCCGCGGGTCCGGGTTCGGGGACGGTGGCAGCTGGCTTTGTGTGGAGTGCCTGCGCTTTGTGTAGAGTGTCTGCGCTTTGTGTGAAGTGTCTGCGCTTTGTGTGAAGTGCCTGCGCTTTGTGTGGATTGTCTGCCGTTTGTGTGGAGTGCCTGCTCTTTGTGTGGAGTGTTTGCGCTTTGTATGAAGTGCCTGCGCTTTGTGTGGATTGTCTGCGCTTTGTGTGAAGTGCCTGCGCTTTGTGTTAAGTGCCTGCGCTTTGTGTGGTGTCTGCTTTTATGTATTTGGATAGTGTCTCTGTGGGTCTTACATTGGACTGTATTTGTTTTGGAAAATGTTCAGTTTTAAGTTCCATCAGGGAGTTACTTGTGTGTAACTGTACCTAAACCATCTTACTAAATCTCTCTGTACCTAAACCATACTACTACTACTACTACTACTACTACTACTACTACTACTACTACTACTACCACTGCTACACACCACTTGGATAGTCTTGTCGTTAGCATCTCTGTTGCAAGTCCTGTGGGTCGCTGGAACCTCAGATTACAGACTCTTGCAATGTCTCTATAATCCTTGATAATTCTTGCTCCCAAAGAACACAATCAAAGCCACCTTAACCACCTCAATAGACAAAATCGCGAAGAACCTTTAAAATTCTCCGGCTATTTAGAGCAGCCCCAAAAAACTTAGAAAAACAATTATCAATGTTGATAGTTTGCATTCCTAGTCCAGCTTCTGTCAGTTTTGGAACCCACGTGCTAGTTAACCTGTTGATTGATGAAGCTTAAGCCAATAAAGAGGTGGGCACGGGCATGAATAGCCCCGTAACTCTTAACCCTGTTGTTTTGAGATCATATGCTAATGAGTGGCTACCGGGGTGAGTAGGTGTGGCGTCGGTACTCTGTATCACCACACCAGCCTACACAACAACACCTGTTGACTTGTATTGGTGTCAAAGCCACTGTGGAAGCCTCTCCTGCGCCTGCTGGGATTGTTGCCCACAATGCTCTGGTCAAGTCTGCTGTGGTGATACGCCACAACCTGATTGTATAAAGTTTCATCGGAGGTGAAACCTATACAATCCTTCATGTTCATTGGAGGTTTGGGGTTGAATGTGATGTATCGTGATTGTTGGTTGTGGCGGGAGGCAGTGGTGGAGCTGTATCCTGTACTCAGCTGTAGTGGAGCCCATCTACCCTCCCGGACCATGTGTTGAGTCTTGACTTCTGTCAAGACTTCTGTCACGCTGTCTTGACAACAGAAACCAGTACACCTTTGACTGACAGTTGAGAGGCGGGACCAAGAGCCAAAGCTCACCCCGCAAGCAGAAATAGGTGAGTAGAGCATCATGGAAGATAGTGATGAGTCATATTATACGTATGATAATAGCCTGTGATGGAACGCTTAATATGGTATTGAGTCGTGATTTATCTTTCAGTGGCTTTTAATATGGCTTTCAGAGGTAGGTGAGGCATTATTATGTTCCCTGGGTCGAGGTGGGCAGTGCCAGGGTGTGTGGTGGGGGTGTTGGCACCTCTGGCACTGTGGTGTGTGTGGGTTGAAGCAGTTGTGTGGTGGGCACCTGATTAGACATGAAACAACAGCCTGGTTGATCATATTAAACGCTAGGGAGGGGCGGGGGAGGACCTCTCGTAATATGTATGGCCCTTTTGCCGTACTGTTTCCTGGTTGACCTCCTAGGCAGCCAGGAGAAGGTCGGCGTTCAATCCCCGACCGTCCACAAGTGGTGGGCACCATTCCTTTCCCACCGTCCCATCCAAATCCTTATCTGACCCCTTCCCAGTGTTATATAGTCGTAATGGCTTGGCGCTTTCCCCCTGATAGTTCTTCCTTCCTAAATAATTCTTTCTCGTGGCGTGAATGAACCTTCACTAATAACTACGGGTCTAATACCTGTGTAGGTGTTGGGAAAGTATTTTCTTGGGTAGTTTCCCTGTCAAATTGAATTTCCTTAAGTCTCTGCTCTGTTATTTATCTTCAGGTTATCTTGAGATGATCTCGGGGCTAGTGTCCCCGCGGCCCGGTCCTCGACCACGCCTCCACCCCCGGGAAGCAGCCCGTGACCGCTGACTAACTCCCAAGTACCTATTTACTGCTTGTAACAGGAGCATCAGGGTGAAAGAAACTGTGGCCATTGTTTCTCACCGGCGCCTGGGATCGAACCCGGGACCACAGGATCACGTGTCCAGTGTTCTGTCCGCTCAGCCACCGGCTCCCCGGTCGGCAGTTGTCATTAACCCAGACCAATGACTTGTAATGTCTTGAGGCGTGGAGGGTGACGTGGACGGCGTGGAGGCTGAGGTTAGGGGTGGAGGCTGAGGTGGTAGAGGGCGTGGAGGCTGAGGTAGAGGGCGTGGAGGCTGAGGTAGAGGGCGTGGAGGCTGAGGTAGAGGCGGCGTGGAGATGAGGTAGAGGGCGTGGAGGCTTGAGGTAGAGGGCGTGGAGGCTGAGGTAGAGGGCGTGGAGGCTGAGGTGAGACCATAGAGACTGAGGTAGAGGGCGTGGAGGCTGAGGTAGGACCAAGAGACTGAGGTAGAGGGCGTGGAGACTGAGGTAGAGACCATAGAGACTGATCTAGAGACCATAGAGACTGAGGTAGAGGGCGTGGAGGCTGAGGTAGAGGGCGTGGAGGCTGAGGTAGAGGCGTGGAGGCTGAGGTTGAGACCATAGAGAACTGAGGTAGAGGGGTGGAGACTGAGGTAGAGACCATAGAGACTGAGGTAGAGGGCGTGGAGACTGAGGTAGAGACCATAGAGACTGAGGTAGAGGGCGTGGAGACTGAGGTTGAGACCATAGAGACTGAGGTAGAGGGCGTGGAGAGGTGAGGTAGAGTGCGTGGAGGCTGAGGTAGAGACCATAGAGACTGAGGTAGAGGGTGGAGGCTGAGGTTGAGACATAGAGACTGAGTAGAGGGCGTGGAGACTGAGGTAGAGACCATAGAGACTGATCTAGAGACCATAGAGACTGAGGTAGAGGGCGTGGAGGCTGAGGTAGAGGGAGTGGAGGCTGAGGTATAGGGCGTGGAGGCTGAGGTATGGGGCGTGGAGGCTGAGGTAGAGGGCGTGGAGACTGAGGTAGAGGGCGTGAGGGTGAGGTAGAGGGGTGGAGACTGAGGGTAGAGACGTGGAGGCTGAGGTAGAGGGCGTGGAGTCTGAGGTAGGTAGAGGGCGTGGAGGCTGAGGTAGAGGGTGTGGACGCTGAAGTAGAGGACGTGGAGGTTGAGGTAGAGGGCGTGGCGGAGGGGCTGAGGTAGAGGGCGTGGAGACTGAGGTAGAGGGCGTGGAGGCTGAAGTAGAGGGCGTGGAGACTGAGGTAGAGGGGCGTGGAGGCTGAGGTAGAGGGCGTGGAGGCTGAGGTAGAGACCATAGAGACTGAGGTAGAGGGGCGTGGAGGCTGAGGTAGAGGTCGTGGAGGCTGAGGTAGTAGGGCGTGGAGGCTGAGGTAGAGGGCGTGGAGCTGAGGTAGAGGGCGTGGAGGCTGAGGTAGAGGGCGTGGAGTCTGAGGTTAGAGGGCGTGGAGGCTGAAGTAGAGGGCGTGGAGACTGAGGTAGAGGGCGTGGAGGCTGAGGTAGAGGGTGTGGAGGCTGAGGTAGAGACCATAGAGACTGAGGTAGGGTAGAGGGCGTGGAGGCTGAGGTAGAGGTCGTGGAGGCTGAGGTAGAGGGCGTGGAGGCTGAGGTAGAGGGCGTGGAGGCTGAGGTAGAGGTGCGTGGAGGAGGAGGTAGAGGGCGTGGAGGCTGAGTGTAGGTAGCGTGGAGGCTGAGGTAGAGGGCGTGGAGGGTGAGGTAGAGGGTGGAGGCTGAGGTAGAGGGCGTGGAGGCTGAGGTAGAGGGCGTGGAGGCTGAGGTAGAGGGCGTGGAGGGTGAGGTAGAGGGCGTGGAGGCTGAGGTAGAGGGCGTGGAGGGTGAGGTAGAGGCGTGGAGGCTGAGGTAGAGGGCGTGGAGGCTGAGGTAGAGGGCGTGGAGGCTGAGGTAGCGGGCGTGGAGGCTGAGGTAGGGGCGTGGAGACTGCCGGTCCCTGCCACAGTAAATATCGAGCGAGAGGTACAGGCGCCGCGGCGTGCAAGACCTGGATAAGACTTTAGTACCTCAAGCAACCAGTTCTTGCGCCCCCCCCCCCC
>WNGS01005680.1:19529803-19545821 GCA_020271785.1 Procambarus virginalis
CGTCTTTGAACGTGTTCACACTATTTTAGAATACAAATTGGATGGAATGGATAAAGATGGAATGGCACACGCCCGCCCTCCCTCAACGCTCACCAATAAGCATTGGTCTGGGTTTACCTGTTCCACTCCAGTGGTCTCCTGGGGCGGCCCTGTACAGTTATTTCTCTCTCCTGTTCCTGAGAATACATGGGAGGGGGATTTTGTGGGAGGGAGGGAGGGAGATAGATACCTGCTTGATGGGGTTCTGGAGTTCTTCTACTCCCCCAAGCCTTGCCAGAGTTCGCGCTGGTGTGAAAGAGTGAATTCGTGCTGGTGTGAAACTCAGAGGTTCTGACACAATTACATGTGCCCATCACGAGTGCGTGTTGACACTCCAGGTGCATTGAACTTTGAGTGCAAGTTGCGTGAGCCGTGTTGCCCAACCGTTCCTCGGGGTGGGCGTTAGTTCTGTTGTATTTACCTGAATTTGCCTGAGGGGGGCGCCGTTTCTCTAGTGGTTTCAACAGGGACAGCAAGCCGGCGGTGTGGTCTTCTCGCTCCATCATTCTCACTCATTGCATGAGGTCCTCGTGGCCGGTTCGATTCCGGTGGACGTGAAAACATTTGGGCAGAGTTTCTTTCACCCTGATGCGTCTGTTCACCTAGCAGTAAATAGGTACCTGGGAGTTAGATAGCTGCTACGGGCTGCTTCCTGGATGTATGTGTGTGTGTGTGTGGGGGGGGGGTGTTAGAGAGAAATATATGTAGTAGACATAATAAGAGGACAAATAAATTGGTCAGAAAGGCGGGGTCCAAGAGCTAATACCTCGATTCTGCAGATACAAATAGTAATATAGATAGCACACACACCTGTTGATTGACAGTTAAGAGGTGGGACCAAAGAGCCAGAGCTCAACCCCCGCAAGCACAATTAAGTGAGTACACCATATACACAGGCTGCCTGCCTGTCTCTGACAAATTGCTTATAGAAGATGGGCCGAAAAAATAAATATTTTTAGTGCTTGCGAGACAGAAAACGGGAAGTTCTTGCTTACCCCATTAAGAGTAACTCAAGTAGATCCATAGCCTGGTAACCCCCCCCCCCCGTCCTCCTAATAGACTGATTGATTGATAAAGATTAAGCCGTCCAAGAGGTGGCACGGGCATGAATAGCCCTATTTTACCTAAGGTAAAAAAAAAATCGTCACACTTGGAAGCGGCTGGCGAAATTGACATACTTGTCCCGTTTTCTGTTTTGGGTCCTCTGGTAGGTTAGGAGACGGCATTATAGTACGACAGTTTCTTGACGTTGTGGTCTCAGGTCTTAATAATGGTGCAAGACGGACCAAAACGTCTTGGTTTCTCCATCTGTTGTTGTTAAAGATTCGCTACCTGGAAGAAAATTCCAAGTAGCACGGGCTATGGTGATCCCCTGTTCTCCATCTTCTGGTGTGTGGTTGTTCCTTCTTGAGATAGTCTTATCTTGATATGATTTCGGGGCTTTAGTGTCCTCGCGGCCCGGTCTTCGACCAGGCCTCCACCCCCAGGAAGCAGCCCGTGACAGCTGACTAACACCCAGGTACTTATTTTACTGCTAGGTAACAGGGGCATAGGGTGAAAGAAACTCTGCCCATTGTTTCTCGCCGGCGCCTGGGATCGAACCCGGGACCGCAGGATCACAAGTCCAGTGTGCTGTCCGCTCGGCCGACTGGTTCCCTGTGGTCATGATATAAGTTGGAGGCGAGCAGTGCCCTGGCTTCCTACAGGAGCGTGCCCCACGACAAGCAGGGCACGGGGTGGGTATGGTGTATGGGCTCTCTAACCTGAAGCGTGTCTCCCTATTCCCGCTACCTGGAGGACCGGGCCGCGGGGACGCTAAACCCCGAAATCATCTCAAGATAACCTCAAGATAACCACTCCACCACCACTACCTACACTCCACTACTGTCTCATGCACTATGATGACTTAGAAAACTAAGCATATCGGAAAGTTCCATCAAAGTTACTTTGAAATTAGACAAAGAATTCCCCCTAACTACGACACCCCCTCCCCCCCCACCTTCCCCCAGGGACAGACTCACTCAAAATATCATTCAGAAGACGCCTACCTTTAAGGAAAGGGGAAATGATGCAAATTACAAGGAAGCATTCAGAAGAGGTCTGAGAACCCCCAAGTCTGCCCTCGGGAAGGAAAGAAAACGGAGACTGGGTAGAGGAACGCATAAGCTTTGGCTTCATTTTAAGACGTTGTTTTTAAGAGGTTTGTGAAACGGATGGTTGGAGGTGTGCAGCCTCCCAACACACACAGTTGAGTCAGACAACTAACGCCTGAGAAAGCGGGGGTCCAAGAGCTGAAGCCCGATCCTGCAGGCATAAATAGGCGAGTACGAATAGGTAAATACTGTGCTCTTTCACCCTGGTATACTGTACACCTTCACCCTGGTATACTGTCCACCTTCACCCTGGTAAACTGTTCACCTTCACCCTGGTAAACAGTTCACCTTCACCCTGGTATACTGTACACCTTCACCCTGGTATACTGTTCACCTTCACCCTGGTAAACTGTCCACCTTCACCCTGGTATTACACCTTCACCCTGGTATACTGTCCACCTTCACCCTGGTATACTGTTCACCTTCACCCTGGTATACTGTACACCTTCACCCTGGTATACTGTACACCTTCACCCTGGTATATATACTGTTCACCTTCACCCTGGTAACTGTTCACCTTCACCCTGGTAAACTGTCCACCTTCACCCTGGTATACTGTTCACCTTCACCCTGGTATACTGTACACCTTCACCCTGGTAAACTGTCCACCTTCACCCTGGTATACTGTCCACCTTCACCCTGGTAAACTGTCCACCTTCACCCTGGTATACTGTTCACCTTCACCCTGGTGTATGCGTATGACCCTCACTCTAGTCTACTGATGCTGTATGCTGTATTTGCCAGCGTATACAAGGATACATTGTAGACTAAATAAACTATTCATCATTGATGAATAGTGTATTTCATCCACAATGTATGATGAATTGAGCATTATTCATCATACATATATGAGCAATGATGCACAAATGATTTCGTAGAAAACAGTGATTTTGTGTGGGCGCAAGAGTGAATAGTTTAGTGGATCAGAACCGAATTAATGCATTTATTGTTTATTATCTGACGTTATCACCAATCTCATTATTTTGGCATTAGGCCTATCCGAACAGTGTAGGCCTATCCTCAGGTAAACTCTTATTAAATTCAGCATTGTAATTCTAGCTCAATGTTCATATTTTATTTAGATAAAAACTTTATAACTGTTGTAATAATTATTTTAATTATAATTTGTTTGAAAATGTTGTGATGAGATTACGGAGGTTAATCATAGATTGTTATCTGGTTGTTGAGGAGGGCTCTTAACCACTTAATTGGTCTGTTACAGGATGGTGATGATAGGGTCCTTAACCACTTGACCTCTTTTAGGATTGTGATGATAGGGTCCTTAACCACTTAATTACCCTGTTACAGGATGGTGATGATAGGGTCCTTAACCACTTGACCTCTTTTAGGATTGTGATGATAGGGACCTTAACCACTTACGTGGCTTGTTACAGGATGGTGTTGATAGTGAGCGAGCACTTAGTGAAGGAGGTGCCCTCCTCCACCAACGGCATATACACATCATGGCCCCGTCTGAAGGAGACGTCCCACGCCCTCACCACCTTGATGACGGAGGAGGTTGGGCCGCCTGGCTCCTGTACCTGAGGCAGCGGGAGTACGCCGTCACCGTCCCACACGACGAGAACCTGCACATTTTGGGCACTGACGATGCCACCACCTCCGTTATGGCCGTGTTGAGGCACACAGGTGAGTCCTGCTTCGTCTTACACCTGTCTTGAGGTTATATAGCACCGCTCCTGTCACGGTAAGTCCACTACGGGGTCGCCATAGCCCGTGCTACTTGCCCCGTTCCTGTGACGGGTAAGTCCACTACGGGATCGCCATAGCCCGTGCTACTTTGAATTTGTTCCGAGTAGCTGAATCTATAACAACAACAATTTGAGGTTATGCAGGTCGGCGTTCAATCCCCGACCGCCCATAAGTGGTTGGGCACCATTCCTTTCCACCGTCCCATCCCAAATCCTTATCCTGACCCCTTCCCAGTGCTATATAGTCGTAATGGTTTGGCACTTTCCCTTGATAATTCCCTTCCCTTCGGGGTTTAGTGTCCCTGCGGCCCGGTCCTCGATATCATAGCAGAAAGATTCGCTCAAGACAATCTGGGGATCACGAGTCTACGAGCCGACAGTACGAACGCAAAATTTCAGATAGAATTCAGAATTATCCGATAGATTTTCAATATGATTCGTTCAGGTTATTGTTAGTTCCAAGATAACGTGAATAACGAAGTGATTAGTGAAGGTAACGCCAGGATGAATGACTGGTGCAGTTAACCCTACAAGAGAAGGTAAGATAACTGTGAGGAGTAAGGTAAGTTAATTAAGAAAGTACTAAGACAGTTAAACTATATAGCACCTAGGAGGGGCATGAGGACAGTGCCCAACCACTTGCACCTTGAACGGGGTGAGAATAGCTTGAGCTGCCTCATCTGTGTGTATTTTTACCTCAATAAACTTATTGGAACTGGGGACCTACGGGAATTGAACGCAGACCTTGCAAGATGCAACCTGGTTTACTCCAGGTTATTTCCACCTGCCACTTGCTATGGTGGCAAAGGTTCCACGCCAAAATTCATGCCGATAAAAACAGGAACATAACAGGAATTAAGAAGTTTTAACAAGAACTGTCTTGTAGAATGTCTTAAATCGACTTGAGAATGGTCCAGGACGGATCGAAACGTTGTCGTCCCTTCACCTTCTAGCGTGTTACAATCGACTTGAGAATGGTCCAGGACGGACCGAAACGTCGTCGTCCCTTCACCTTCTAGTGTGTCACAACCGACTTGAGAATGGTCCAGGACGGACCGAAACGTCGTCGTCCCTTCACCTTCTAGTGTGTGGTCTGGTCAACAACTGTCTTGTAATCATTATTTTATATTAAAACACTAATGTCATCGCGAGTATTGCTGCACAGCTTGAACGGCCTTGCGGATTTTCTTGAGAGTTCAGCATTATTTTTTATAACATATAACATATTTAGATTATGGTGTACACTGGGGGGGGGGGGAGGGATACAAGGAGCAACGATGGTTATCTTGAGATGATTTCGGGGCTTAGCGTCCCCGCGGCCCGGTCCTCGACCAGGCCTCCACCTCCAGGAAGCAGCCCGTAGAAGCTGTCTAACTCCCAGGTACCTATTTACTGCTAGGTGAACAGGGGCATCAGAAAGAAACATTTTGCCCATTTGTCTCCGCCTCCGCCGGAGATCGAACCCGGAACCTAAGGACTACGAATCCGAAGTGCTGTCCACTCAGCTGTCAGGCGCCCTTAACATTATAGATTGTGTGACTCTCCCCCCCCTGTTGATGGGGGAGGTGGGACCCCCTCCCCCCACCCCCCCTTCAGCTCATAACACCGTCAAGGTCACAGAAATAACCTTATCATATCCCGGATGTTCCCCAACGTCGAGAAACCGTCGTACTAAACTGCCCTATCCTAACCAACCAGAGGACCCACGAACAGAAAACGGGGGACAATTGCCAAATTTTTGCGGGCCGGTCACTAGAATTTTTTAGTACACCTTCTTTTTGACGTTGGGGGAGGGTTTCTTGTCAAAATATGCCGTGTTGAACGAGAGAACAGATTGGGTCAGTTGTCCCCTCGCACACCTCGTTTTCTGTGATCGAATTTTTTTCTCAATGCATATTTCACAAATTGCAAATACAAAATAGTCATCTTCCCAAGGCATATATATATATATATATATATATATATATATATATATATATATATATATATATATATATATATATATATATATATATATATAATTTCAGAAGGAGGCACTCCTTCTGAAGATTTATTAATATACGAAAGTACTTAAGGAAATTCCTGTTTCAATTTTCCTCCGTAGTCTGACACTGTCATATTTTTAATCACGTGTTATTTTTTCGTGATTTACACACACACACACACACACACACACACACACACACACACACACACACACACATATATATATATATATATATATATATATATATATATATATATGTGTGTGTGTGTGTGTGTTTGTGTGTGTGTTTGTGTGTGTGTGTGTGTGTGTGTGTGTGTGTGTGTGTGTGTGTGTGTGTGTGTGGTGTGTGTGTGTGTGTGTGTGTGTGTGTGTGTGTGTGTCTCGCTTGGTTAAAGGTCGCGTCGAATCTTTTCTGTTTCAAGAGGTCATTACGTGTCTCATGCCCCTCCACTCTGGTACCAGTACTGGTGGTATGCCTCTGGATTTTCTCCATCTCTTCGTCGAGTTTGTGGTCCACGAGACGAGACCTCTACGCTGACACTGCACATGTCACACATGGTCTGACGTATGGGGTTATTGATGCTCCTGTTTCGGTTTCTGAGGGTACAGCTTGTTTGGGCGAACCTTGCATACACAGCTGATGTTACCCAGTTAACATGTTTGGAAGCACCAGTCTCGGCCACTCACTAGGTACTGGCTTGAATTTTTTAAGTCAATCCTTAAAGCTTCCTTTCAGTCTGTGAAGGTCTTCCTGTTCCAACAGCTGTCTGCCAAGGTCTTACTGTCCCTCCAGCTGTCTGTCAAGGTCTTCCTGTCCCTCCAGCTGTCTGTCAAGGTCTTCCTGTCCCTCCAGCTGTCTGTCAAGGTCTTCCAGTCCCTCCAGCTGTCTGTCAAGGTCTTTCTGTTCCTCTAGCTGTCTGCCAAGGTCTTCCTGTCCCTCCAGCTGTCTGTCAAGGTCTTCCTGTACCTCCAGCTGTCTGCCAAGGTCTTTCTGTTCCTCTAGCTGTCTGCCAAGGTCTTCCTGTCCCTCCAGCTGTCTGCCAAGGTCTTCCTGTCCCTCCAGCTGTCTGCCAAGGTCTTCCTGTCCCTCCAGCTGTCTGTCAAGGTCTTCCTGTCCCTCCAGCTGTCTGTCAAGGTCTTCCTGTCCCTCCAGCTGTCTGTCAAGGTCTTCCTGTCCCTCCAGCTGTCTGCCAAGGTCTTCCTGTCCCTCCAGCTGTCTGTCAAGGTCTTCCTGTCCCTCCAGCTGTCTGTCAAGGTCTTCCAGTCCCTCCAGCTGTCTGTCAAGGTCTTACTGTCCCTCCAGCTGTCTGTCAAGGTCTTGCTGTCCCTCCAGCTGTCTGTCAAGGTCTTCCTGTCCCTCCAGCTGTCTGTCAAGGTCTTCCAGTCCCTCCAGCTGTCTGTCAAGGTCTTACTGTCCCTCCAGCTGTCTGTCAAGGTCTTACTGTCCCTCCAGCTGTCTGTCAAGGTCTTACTGTCCCTCCAGCTGTCTGTCAAGGTCTTACTGTCCCTCCAGCTGTCTGTCAAGGTCTTACTGTCCCTCCAGCTGTCTGTCAAGGTCTTACTGTCCCTCCAGCTGTCTGTCAAGGTCTTCCTGTCCCTCCAGCTGTCTGCCAAGGTCTTCCTGTCCCTCCAGCTGTCTGTCAAGGTCTTCCTGTCCCTCCAGCTGTCTGTCAAGGTCTTCCTGTCCCTCCAGCTGTCTGCCAAGGTCTTCCTGTCCCTCCAGCTGTCTGCCAAGGTCTTCCTGTCCCTCCAGCTGTCTGCCAAGGTCTTCCTGTCCCTCCAGCTGTCTGTCAAGGTCTTCCTGTCCCTCCAGCTGTCTGCCAAGGTCTTCCTGTACCTCCAGCTGTCTGCCAAGGTCTTGCTGTCCCTCCAGCTGTCTGCCAAGGTCTTCCTGTCCCTCCAGCTGTCTGCCAAGGTCTTCCTGTCCCTCCAGCTGTCTGTCAAGGTCTTCCTGTCCCTCCAGCTGTCTGCCAAGGTCTTCCTGTCCCTCCAGCTGTCTGCCAAGGTCTTCCTGTCCCTCCAGCTGTCTGCCAAGGTCTTCCTGTCCCTCCAGCTGTCTGTCAAGGTCTTCCTGTCCCTCCAGCTGTCTGTCAAGGTCTTCCTGTACCTCCAGCTGTCTGCCAAGGTCTTCCTGTCCCTCCAGCTGTCTGCCAAGGTCTTCCAGTCCCTCCAGCTGTCTGCCAAGGTCTTCCTGTCCCTCCAGCTGTCTGTCAAGGTCTTCCTGTCCCTCCAGCTGTCTGCCAAGGTCTTCCAGTCCCTCCAGCTGTCTGCCAAGGTCTTCCTGTCCCTCCAGCTGTCTGCCAAGGTCTTCCTGTCCTCCAGCTGTCTGCCAAGGTCTTCCAGTCCCTCCAGCTGTCTGCCAAGGTCTTCCTGTCCCTCCAGCTGTCTGCCAAGGTCTTGCTGTCCCTCCAGCTGTCTGCCAAGGTCTTCCTGTCCCTCCAGCTGTCTGTCAAGGTCTTCCTGTCCCTCCAGCTGTCTGTCAAGGTCTTCCATCCTCCAGCTGTCTGTCAAGGTCTTACTGTCCCTCCAGCTGTCTGTCAAGGTCTTCCTGTCCCTCCAGCTGTCTGCCAAGGTCTTCCGGTCCCTCCAGCTGTCTGTCAAGGTCTTACTGTCCCTCCAGCTGTCTGTCAAGGTCTTCCTGTCCCTCCAGCTGTCTGTCAAGGTCTTCCTGTCCCTCCAGCTGTCTGTCAAGGTCTTCCGTCCTCCAGCTGTCTGTCCAAGGTCTTCCTGTCCCTCCAGCTGTCTGCCAAGGTCTTCCAGTCCCTCCAGCTGTCTGCCAAGGTCTTCCTGTCCCTCCAGCTGTCTGTCAAGGTCTTCCTGTCCCTCCAGCTGTCTGCCAAGGTCTTCCAGTCCCTCCAGCTGTCTGCCAAGGTCTTCCTGTCCCTCCAGCTGTCTGCCAAGGTCTTCCTGTCCCTCCAGCTGTCTGCCAAGGTCTCAGTCCCTCCAGCTGTCTGCCAAGGTCTTCCTGTCCCTCCAGCTGTCTGTCAGGTCTTCCTGTCCCTCCAGCTGTCTGTCAAGGTCTTCCTGTACCTCCAGCTGTCTGTCAAGGTCTTCCTGTCCCTCCAGCTGTCTGTCAAGGTCTTCCTGTACCTCCAGCTGTCTGCCAAGGTCTTCCTGTCCCTCCAGCTGTCTGTCAAGGTCTTCCTGTCCCTCCAGCTGTCTGCCAAGTCTTCCTGTCCCTCCAGCTGTCTGTCAAGGTCTTCCTGTCCCTCCAGCTGTCTGTCAAGGTCTTCCTGTCCCTCCAGCTGTCTGCCAAGGTCTTTCTGTCCCTCCAGCTGTCTGTCAAGGTCTTCCTGTCCCTCCAGCTGTCCTGCCAAGGTCTTCCTGTCCTCCAGCTGTCTGCCAAGGTCTTGCTGTCCCTCCACTGTCTGCCAAGGTCTTCCTGTCCTCCAGCTGTCTGTCAAGGTCTTCCTGTCCCTCCAGCTTCTGCCAAGGTCTTCCTGTCCCTCCAGCTGTCTGTCAAGGTCTTCCTGTCCTCCGCTGTCGTGTCAAGGTCTTCCTGTCCCTCCAGCTGTCTGCCAAGGTCTTCCTGTCCCTCCAGCTGTCCCTGCCAAGTCTTTCTGTCCCTCCAGCTGTCTGTCAAGGTCTTCCTGTCCCTCAGCTGTCTGCCAAGGTCTTCCTGTCCCTCCAGCTGTCTGCCAAGGTCTTCTGTCCCTCCAGCTGTCTGCCAAGGTCTTCCTGTCCTCCAGCTGTCTGTCAAGGTCTTCCTGTCCCTCCAGCTGTCTGCCAAGGTCTTCCTGTCCCTCCAGCTGTCTGTCAAGGTCTTCCTGTCCCTCCAGCTGTCTGTCAAGGTCTTCCTGTTCCTCAGCTGTCTGCCAGGTCTTCCTGTCCCTCCAGCTGTCTGTCAAGGTCTTCCTGTACCTCCAGCTGTCAGCCAAGGTCTTCCAGTCCCTCCAGCTGTCTGCCAAGGTCTTCCAGTCCNTACACACTCACTCACTCACTTACACACTCACTCACTCACTCACTCACTCACTCACTCACTCACTCACTACACAACTCACTCGCTCACTCAACTCACTCACTCACTCACACTCACACACTCACTCACTCCTCACTCACTCACTCACTCACTCACTCACTCACTCACTTAAAACACTCACTCACTCACTCACTCACTTACAACACTCACTCACTTCACTCACTCACTCACTCACTCACTCACTCACTCACTCACTCACACACTCACTCACTCACTCACTCACTTACACACTCACTCACTCACTTACTCACTCACTCACTCACTCACTCACTCATCACTCACTCACTCACTCACTACCACACTCACTCACTCACTCACTCACACTCACTCACTCACTCACTCACTCACTCGCTCACTCACTCACGTACATCACTCACTCACTCACTTACACACTCACTCACTCACTTACACACTCACTCACTCACTTACACACTCACTCACTCACTTACACACTCACTCCTCACTCACTCACTCACTCACTCACTCACTCACCACTCACTTAAACACTCACTCACTCACTCACTTAAATTCTCACCTCACTCACTCACTCACTCACTCACTTACACACTCACTCACACACTCACTCACTCACTCACTCACTCACCACTCACTCACTCACACACTCACTCGCTCACTCACTCACTACCTCACTCACTCACTCACTCACTCACTCACTCACTCACACACTCACTCACTCACACACACACTCACTCACACACTCACACACTCACTCACTCACTCACTCACTCACACACACACTCACTCACTCACTCACTCACTCACTCACTCACACACACACTCACTCACACACCACTCACTCACCTATATGTGGATGTTCGCGGATGAGGCGAAATTAATGAGACGAGTTGTGACAGATGAGGATTGTAGGATCCTCCAAGAGGACTTGAACAAGCTGCAGAGATGGTCAGAGAAATGGCTACTGGAGTTCAACACGAGCAAATGTAAAGTTATGGAAATGGGGCTAGGTGATAGGAGACCAAAGGGTCAGTACACAATGAAGGGGAACAGCCTACCTGTGACGACGCGTGAAAGAGACCTGGGTGTGGACGTAACACCTAATCTATCTCCTGAGGCACATATAAATCGGATAACGACAGCAGCGTACTCTACACTGGCAAAAGTTAGAACATCATTCAGAAACCTAAGTAAGGAGGCATTCAGAGAGCTTTAAACTGCCTTCGTGAGACAAATCTTAGAGTATGCAGCCCCATCATGGAGTCCTCACCTGAAGAAACATATTAGGAAACTGGAAAAGTTAAAAATTTGCAACGAGGTTAATCCCTGAGTTTCATGTGATGGGGTATGAAGAGCGACTGAAGGAACTGAACCAGACGACGTTAGAAAACAGGAGGGAGCGGGGAGATATGATAGCAGCATACAAAATACTCAGGAGGATTGACAGAATGGAAATAGATGAAATGTTCACACGGAATATCAACAGAACGAGGAGACATGAGTGGAAGCTGGAAACTCAGATGAGTTACAGGGATGTTAGGAAGTTTTCTTTTAGCGTGAAAGTAGTGGGAAAATGGAATGCACTTAAGGAACAGGTTGTGGAAGCAAACACTTGATAACTTTAAAACTAGGAATGAAAGAGAAGTATGACAGGAGTCATTGCTTTAAGCAACCGATGGCTAAAAAGGCGGGATCCAAGAGCCAACGCTCGAGCCTGCAGGCACAAATAGATGAGTACAGACAAACTTCCCGGCCACATCACCTTCCCACTAAACACTTATTACCCTCATATACACAAACTCTCCCAAACACAAACAGAAATGACTAAGTACATAACAAGACACATGTAAATATTCCTTAACATAAAACTCGGTGCCAAATATTATGCTCTGTGGAGACTTCAATCTCCCGAATTGGAAATGGTACAAGATAGGTAATATTCTGTTAAGAAAACTGTCAAGAAGCCGTCAAGATAGCGGCTCAAGCCTCGCTGGTAAGGAGACTGACATGCATTCTTCCTTGATGCAGGTCGGCGTTCAATTCCCGACCGTCCATAAGTGGTTGTGCACCATTCCTTCCCTTCCGTCCCATCCCAAACCCTTACCCTGATCCCTTCCCAGTGATATATAGTCGTAATAGTTTGGCGCTTTCCCCCTGATAGTTCACTCTCTCCCTTGAGCCAATGAACATAATGTTCACAATCACTGAACACTCACAATCAGTAACATCTTAGTCTAAAATACAACTTACAAGGATCACGTCTTAATGGAAGTAATAGACTAATAATATATATTAATTACCAAACCATAACAAAACGCATATATTAAATCAATTATTAATGAAATTAATAATTGTAAAATTAAATCACTTTAATAGCAGCCGCGTTATTGACTTGGACAAATTACGTAGTGGATAAGTTGGCCTGCGGGCCGCTTCACGCAACAGCCTGTTGGACCAAGTTACCACAAGTCAAGCCTGGCCTCGGGCCGGACTTTGAGAGTAAAAGAACTCCCAGAACGCTCTCTCAAGCACCCAGCATATCCTCTACAACACACCGAGACACCAAATACACCAGAGAACAATCTCCATTAATGATCCATCAGACTGTTAGTACCTCTCTCTGCCCTAATTCACGTACGTCACGTGAATTAGTTTATAAAAGGATTTATCACTTATAAAGAGGGTTGGATACTGCGTTCATTAAGAGTATTTAGGGCAGATTAGCACAAGACGCTCAGAGGACGAGAGGATGGTACGGGCTCACCATAGCCCGTGCTACTTGGAACTTTCTGTTCCCAGTAGCTGAATCTATAACAACAACAACAGGCTGGAGGTACTCTGGTACGGGGGGGGAGGCTGGTCCCTCCTCTGCCTCAGGGGAGGGATGGAGAGATGAGGGGTGGGGGGGGGGAGGGGAGTCCGACCTGCCCAAGATGAAAGGTTCAGTGACACTGGAATGCCCCCTTCCATCCCGCTCTTTCACACACACACACACACACACACACACACACACACACACACACACACACACACACACACACACACACACACACACACACGCACCAAGAGGTGCCGTCTCAGGTGTGTGCACAGTAAACACGTGTGTTTGAGAGCCATGTGTAAAAGTCGTGCATTTGACTCAAGAGCTTTCTACTCCCCTATTTGTGCCTGCAGGATCGAGCTCTCGCTCGTAGACCCGGCTGAGTCTGCGTGCGCCAACGGAGAACGAGACTTAGCTCCCGGGTCACTTCTATTGGTACCCGGTGCGTCCATTCCTCACGACACTGAAATAGCTAATCTTAAATTCGTGGTGATTAGAGATGCCTTCTTCAAGCACTCGGGTCGTTCTCACCTCCCCCACTGCTTGCGAGTACCTAGAGCTCCCTTTAGTGTCGTAAACTCCATTGGTATTTTGCATGTCGTGATCATAACTTCTGGTCCTTCTCACTTCTGATGCTTGATTTTGCACTTGATCTTATCTATTTTCTGGCTGGTAGGACATCCTTGGGTTCAAGTCTGTTTTTTACAACAATAAAATAAATTTCCGGCGGCTGAGCGGACAGAACCTTGGACGCGTGATCCTGTCGTCCCGGGTTCGATCCCGGGCGTCGGTGAGAAACAATGGATAGAGTTTCACCCTGATGGCTCTGTTACCTAGCAGTAAATAGGTACCTGGGAGATAGTCAGCTGTCACAGGCTGCTTCCTGGGGGTGGAGCTCCGAAATCATCTCAAGATAACCTCAAGATAACCTCAAGATAACCTCAAGATAACCTCAAGATAACCTCAAGATAACCTACCCTCCTGACAACCTTGAGGTTTCCGGGCCGGTGCTGCGTACCCTAAAGCCAACGCCAGGGTTATCTTGAGATGATTTCGGGGCTTTAGTGTCCCCGCGGCCCGGTCCTCGACCAGGCCTCCACCCCCAGGAAGCAGCCCGTGACAGCTGACTAACACCCAGGTACCTATTTTACTGCTAGGTAACAGGGCCATCAGGGTGAAAGAAGCTCTGCCCATTGTTTCTCGCCGGCGCCCGGGATCGAACCCGGGACCACAGGATCACGCGTCCAGTGTTCTGCCCACTCAGCCACCGGCTATTCTGCCGGGCACACGTTGGTAGAATAACGTTAGCAACGTATTCTAAACTGATCAATAGTCAGCTGTTGCATTGTCTAAGACACGCAACACGACACGGTCCGGACCTGAGGGGTCTGAGATGTGAGGAAAACCTACCGGAAAAGGAGCAAGCTTCAACAAGGGGAGCCGGTCGGCCGAGCGGACAGCACGCTGGACTTGTGATCCTGTGGTCCTGGGTTCGATCTGAGGCGCCGGCGAGAAACAATGGGCAGAGTTTCTTTCACCCTATGCCCCTGTTACCTAGCAGTAAAATAGGTACCTGGGTGTTAGTCAGCTGTCACGGGCTGCTTCCTGGGGGTGGAGGCCTGGTCGAGGACCGGGCCGCGGGGACACTAAAAGCCCCGAAATCATCTCAAGATAACCTCAAGAAGCATTCATACGAAACCTGTACATCTTAATCATCGTGGCTTTGTTTACATTTTACATAAACTGTCATAAACAGTTGTTAATGACCTAAACTCATAAACTGTCTAATTAACTGTAAATAGCGCCGCCATGATTGACGAAAGATATACAGGTTTCGTTTGTGGTTATGTAAGTATTTCATGACTCCCGGCCCTGGATCTGGGCACACAAGGAAGGAGGGGGATATGATCTCGACATAAGAGATACAATGAGGAATTTACCAACTAGACAAAGAATATGTATATTTGTGCTGTTATTAAATATTTACGGAGTAGATATACCTGCCCAGGCCTTCATGTGTGGGTGGGTCACACTTATGAGGGTCGGCCGCCTCACCCTAGTATGAGGTATGAGGGTGTACATGTAGACGGAACCACTTTATCCCTATAGCATGACCTATTGTTTAATCTGGGTTTCCAATTTAAAACGGTGCCCTGACGCCCTATCCTACCTAGGGTGAGGCCCCTGAGCCTCACCCTACCTAGGGTGAGACTCTGGGGGCGGGGACGTAGATGAGAATGATACACACATGATCACCACATTCAAGATTCTCAAGGGAATTGATAGGGGAGATAAAGACAGACTATTTAACACAAGGGGCACACGCACTAAGGGACACAAGTGGAAACTGAGTGCCCAAATGAGCCACAGAGAAGTGTACTCATGGTAACCATTTGGTGAAAGTGGAAACTTGACGACGACAAGACAGTTATTGTCGTTAATGAATTTTGTAGTATTGAATTTAGCCAACCCGGGTTTTTTTTTTTTTAAACCGGAACCCAGATGTGATGACTAAGACTTGGTAATGTCGAGGACGGACCGAAGCGTTGTCGTTCTTAATGATAATGAAAAGATAATGTTTATTCAGGTAAGGTACAACATACAAGAGATGCTTCATTATCACTATGACAACTTCTCGTAGCAGTCCTAGGCCTAACGCACGCTATTTTAGGCCTAATGTAGTACATATATATGTGGTATACTAGGCTTATGAATATCCAAGTTTGAGTTTAGCTTGATTTCCCCGACTATAAGTGCTATATAGTCGCAATGGCTTGGCTGCTTTCCCCCCTCCCCACCTGATAATTCCTTCCCTTCCGACTATAAAATATATAGTACGGGAGATTGTATAGTGGCGGCCCATCACCACATACTGGTACTGGCCACCAGACAAGTCACTGTAAGTACCGTCACTGCAGGAGCATGGGCTGGCTAGGTATCACCCTCAATAGCCTAGTTGCGTGATTTCGTCCGTTTCTTTAAAATTTAAAAAATTTAAATTTAAAATTCGTCCGTCTCTTGTAAGGCCAAACAGTTGCAATTTTTTTTAACGGAGTGACAATCGGCGTGTTGTTGTTCTGTACTCGCCTAGTTGTGTTTGCGGGGGTTGAGCTGTGGCTCTTTGGTCCCGCCTCTCAACTGTCAAGCAACTGGTGTACGAGTGTATCAATGTATTTGTATGAGTGTATCTGTGATTGGTTTTGCCGGCATGCTCTCCAAAAGACAGTCGTGCACACAGTTGCTGCCTGTCACTGTCTAGCTTTGAGACAGACGCAGCCGTCAGTGTGTGTGTGTGTGTGTGTGTGTGTGTGTGTGTGGTGTGTGTGTGTGTGTGTGGAGGGGGAGTGCATGTTT
>WNGS01005680.1:19556309-19574143 GCA_020271785.1 Procambarus virginalis
CATGAAAGCATTCCTGTAACCAAATGGGAGGCCTGTAGAGCATTGTCTGTGGGCCTGCGGGCCGCTCCAAGCAACAGCCTGGTGGACCAACTCTCACAAGTCAAGCCTGGCCTCGGGCCGGGCTTGGGGGAGTAGAAGAACTCCCAGAACCCATCAAGCCAGGTATCAAACAAGGTCTTCTCATTGCCTTAACATTCTCATCACCTTACATTTCCCTTGAGTTGAAGTCTAGTAGCCCTTTCTCTGAAGATTATCCCAGTCATCTCTGTGTGTGTGTCAACTTTAATTAATAGACGCGAGTTCCCAGCTATGAGCCGGTGGCTGAGCGGACAGAACACTGGATCGCGTGATCCTGTGTGCCCGGGTTCGATCCCGGGTGCCGGCGAGAAACAATGGGGACAGAGTTTCATTCACCCTGATGCTCCAGTTACCTAGCAGAAAATAGGTACCTGGGAGTTAGCCAGCCGTCACGGGCTGCTTCTTGGGGGTGGAGGGCCTGGTAGAGGACCGGGCCGCGGGGACACTAAGCCCCAAAATCATCTCAAGATCTCAAGATATTGTCATATATTCTCGCAGATAAATCTTGCTTTGTAACATAGAGTATCAGGTTGTATTTCAGAGTCCTTGTCAGTTTAAAATAATCATCATTTAAGAACACTAATTGTGAGCTTCTGGAGTGAGCAGAAGAATGGCCAGTATTTACATTCTAATTTGTATTGAACGTTAACGTTAACGCGTTTAAAATGCTTAAATATTTCTTAGCTTAAAAATAGCCTGACAGCAATTAATTATTTTTGACAAACTGGCAGTTACGTTTTATAATTTGTGTGTGTGTGGCTTTGTTGGCATGCAAGGTCGGACGGTAGCTCCTGGCCTCCCATTTTGCCAACTATGGGCTTTTTTACTTAATGACGACGCAAGCGTTTATGCCCGACAGAATCTGCTTTTAAGGCGCTGCTTGCTTGTGTGTGTGTGTGTGTGTGTGTGTGTGTGTGTGTGTGGGTGTGTGTGTGTGTGGTGTGTGTGTGTGTGTGTGTGTGTGTGTGTGTGTGTGTACTCACCTAGTTGTGCTTGCGGGGGTTGAGCTCTGGCTCTTTGGTCCCGCCTCTCAAACGTCAATCAACAGGTGTACAGGTTCCTGAGCCTATGGGCTCTATCATATTACACTTGAAACTGTGTATGGAGTCAGCCTCCACCACATGCACTTCCTAATGCATTCCATTTGTCAACCACTCTGACACTAAAAAAGTTCTTTCTAATATCTCTGTGGCTCATTTGGGCACTCAGTTTCCACCTGTGTCCCCTGTGCGTGTGCCCTTGTGTTAAAAGCCTGTCTTTATCAACCCTGTCGATTCCCTGAGAATCTTGAATGTGGTGATCATGTCCCCCAAACTCTTTGTCTTCCAACGAAGTCGAGGTTAATTCCTCGTAGCCTCCTCGTAGCTCATACCTCTCAGCTCGGGTACTAGTCTGGTCGGCAAACCATTTGAACCTTTTCCAGTTTAGTCTTATGCTTGACTAGATATGGACTCCATGCTGGAGCCGCATAGCTCCAGGATTGGTCTGACATATGTGGTATATAATGATTCCTGAAGCATTCCTTACACAAGTGTGTGTGTATGTGTGGTGGGGGGGGGGGGAAATGAGCTTAGTATTAGTTGACAGTTAAGAGGCGGGCCGAAAGAGCAGAGCTCAACGCCGCTAAGCACAACTAGGTAAAACACACAAATACACTAACATACACACACACACAATACAGCAACAAATACAACTTTAGAATCAACCTAACAGCGCACCTGCGTTTATAAAGCAACATTGAAGGTTAACATTTCTCCAGACGATGGTTCCGTATTTGGCAAACAATTAAGGTATGTAACGAGGAGGTTGTTACTGACATGTCCGTAAGCCGTGACCGGATGGCCTTGCTAAGACAGGTCACTGGTCCTTGTACCACGTACAAGCAACAGCTGAATATGTGCGACGTTGAAACAAGCTTGCTTGCTTGCTTGCTTGCTTGCATTTTGTCACTAAGTCGAGTTGAAGCAAGTTGCTGGAATGGTGTTCTTGGGAGAGAAGGACCTATTATGTTCTTATGAAGGGAGTGTTGTGGCTAAGATTTCCACTCTGGGCCCAGATTCACGAAGAACTTACGCAAGCACTTACGAACCTGGGCCCAGATTCACGAAGAACTTACGCAAGCACTTACGAACCTGGGCCCAGATTCACGAAGAACTTACGCAAGCACTTACGAACCTGGGCCAGATTCACGAAGAACTTACGCAAGCACTTACGAACCTGGGCCCAGATTCACGAAGAACTTACGCAAGCACTTACGAACTGGGCCCAGATTCACGAAGAACTTACGCAAGCACTTACGAACCTGGGCCCAGATTCACGAAGAACTTACGCAAGCACTTACGAACCTGGGCCCAGATTCACGAAGAACTTACGCAAGCACTTACGAACCTGGCCCAGATTCACGAAGAAATTACGCAAGCACTTACGAACCTGGGCCCAGATTCACGAAGAACTTACGCAAGCACTTACGAACCTGGGCCCAGATTCCGAAGAACTTACGCAAGCACTTACGAACCTGGGCCCAGATTCACGAAGAACTTACGCAAGCACTTACGAACCTGGGCCCAGATTCACGAAGAACTTACGCAAGCACTTACGAACCTGGGCCCAGATTCACGAAGAACTTACGCAAGCACTTACGAACCTGGGCCCAGATTCACGAAGAACTTACGCAAGCACTTACGAACCTGGGGCCAGATTCACGAAGAACTTACGCAAGCACTTACGAACCTGGGGCCAGATTCACGAAGAACTTACGCAAGCACTTACGAACCTGGGGCCAGATTCACGAAGAACTTACGCAAGTACTTACGAACCTGGGGCCAGATTCACGAAGCAGTTACGCAAGTACTTACGAACGTGTACACCTTTCCTCAATCTGTGACGGCTTTGGTTACATTTATTAAACAGTTTACAAGCGTGAAAACTTGCCAATCAACTGTTGTTATTGTTATAAACAGCCTCCTGGTGCTTCGGAGCTCATTAACTGTTTAATAACTGTAAACAATGCCGCCAAGGATTGAGAAAAGATGTACAGGTTCGTAAAGTGCTTGCGTAACTGCTTCGTGAATCTGGCCCCAGGTTCCCCCCCCCCCGACTGCGTACCCTTGTCACGACATAACAGCAGAGTTTTTGTACTGAGAGGGAAAGTAAGCAGACGGGGGAGGCTGGAAGCAGACAGGTTCTCTCAGTTATTACCGACAGAAGGACAGACAAGCCAGCAGACATGCGCCAGCATTCGTATCAATGCACACAGACATCACAATAGCGTGATGCATCAAATGAACAGGCTGAGAGCATCACACGTCTCGGAGAGGCTGCAGGCTCCAAGTAAGTTTCAATTCTTTTGACCATGTCGTAGCTCAGTCGATTAAGGCAGCGTCTGGGATGGTCTCGGACGCAGGTTCGAATCCTCGTCACGGCCCCTTGTGGATTTGTTCATTGGTATCAGTGCCTACAGATGAAGCACAATGGCTGGAGAGTCGTAACAAAAGATTGTAAAGTGATGTTAGGTTGATTTGTATAAACTTTGGATTGGTCTGAGAAATGGCTACTCGATTTCACCCCAGATAAATGCAAGGTAATGAAAATTTGACATAAAGGAAGAGGACCCATTGAGCACTACGAAATGAAAATGAAGGGACTTTGATACAAAGGTACTAATTTGAGGTTATCTTGAGATGATTTCGGGGCTTAGTGTCCCCGCGGCCCGGTCCTCGACCAGGCCTCCACCCCCAGGAAGCAGCCCGTGACAGCTGACTAACTCCCAGGTACCTATTCACTGCTAGGTAACAGGGGCATAGGGTGAAAGAAACTCTGCCCATCGTTTCTCTCCGGCGCCCGGGATCGAACCCAGGACCACAGGATCACGTGACCAGCGTGCTGTCCGCTCGGCCACCGGCCGCATCTACTAACCTGGGATTTATTTTGTAATCCTGGCCTCATAACACTAACAGATACTACAAAAGTTACTCTTATGTAGATAAGAATTCTAAAGAGATATTGTGTCTTCTTATCTTGATCTTGAGATGATTTCGGGGCTTAGCGTCCCCGCGGCCCGGTCCTCGACCAGGCCTCCTTTTTTCTTACACATCCCCACCAGGAAACAGCCCGTAGCAGCTGTCTAACTCCCAGGTACCTATTTACTGCTAGGTGAACAGGTGCATCAGGGTGAAAGATTGCCTGCCCATTTGTTTCCGCCTCCACCAGGGATTTGAACCCGGAACCATAGGATTACGTATCCCGAGCGCTGTCCACTCAGCCGTCGGGCCATGATGTATAGATTTGCTCATCTTCAACATTCTATTTAAACAGATTATGATTATCCATCTCTATGATTATCCATCTCTATGATTATCCATCTCTATGATTATCCATCTCTATGATTATCCATCTCTATGATTATCCATCTCTATGATTATCCATCTCTATGATTATCCATCTCTATGATTATCCATCTATATGATTATCCATCTCTATGATTATCCATCTATATGATTATCCATCTCTATGATTATCCATCTCTATGATTATCCATCTTTTTGACATTAGTTCCTTAATAATTTCAAATATCCAGCTTCAGTGGCGGACCAACCAGGCTGTGGTGGGTGTGTGTGGGCCTGCGGGCCGCTCCAAGCAACAGCCTGGTGGACCAAACTCTCACAAGTCAAGCCTGGCCTCGGGCCGGGCTTGGGGGAGTAGAAGAACTCCCAGAACCCCATCAACCAGGGGAGTTGCAGAATTGTTATCCTGTCCTATAGAATCGTTATCGTCCACAAGTGGTTGGGCACCATTCCTTTCCCACCGTCCCATCCCAAATCCTTATCCTGATCCCTTCCCAGTGCTATATAGTCGTGATGGCTTGGCGCTTTCCCCCTGATAATTGAAAAATAAAATAATTGAATAGGTAATTCCTTTCAGACAAAATAATCTTCACTTGTGAATTATTTCCTCAAGTGTGAGGAGATGAGGCCAGGGAGGGCGTCTGACAGCTGAGTGGACAGCGCTTCGGATTCGTAGTCCTGAGGTTCCGGGTTCGATCCCCGGTGGAGGCGGAGACAAATGGGCAAAATTTTTCTTTCACCCTGATGCTCCTGTTACCTAGCAGTAAATAGGTACCTGGGAGTTAGACAGCTCCTACGGGCTACTTCCTGGTGGAGTGGAGGCCAGGTCGAGGACCGGGCCGCGGGGACGCTAAGCCCCGAAAAATCTCAAGATAACCAGGTTATCATTACCTCATTTCCAGGTTGTAATGAGACGGAGGCTGGATATCCAAGATATGTGTAAAACATTTACTCAATTTACAATTGAATACAGGCTGCATTCTCCACTATATCTTTTACACATTTTTACCCAATTTTCCAATTCTTAGGATTAGCATAGGGTAAACTGGTAGACCTAAGAATGAGAGAGAGAGAGAGAGAGAGAGAGAGAGAGAGAGAGAGAGAGAGAGAGAGAGAGAGAGGGAGAGAGGCAGAAACAGAGAGACAGAGAGAGAGAGAGAATGTAGCGAGTCTTCCATTGTATTTCATCTACTGAATTCCTGAAAGTTCAGAGGCTCGAACCTGGCCCCGCTAGAGGAGCACAGCCACTCTATACCAGCCGTCGTTACACCCAAAAGGAGGAAGAATCAACACAATGGTCAGGGAAATTAGAACCTCAAAGTCAGCCAGAAAGTTTGTAATTAGCAATTTGTTATTGTCTGTTTCTAGAGTGAAGATTTACTCGTAATTTCCCGTCTTGATTAAATAATATTTCTTGAAATTCCTCATTCCTTTAAGTCGACCGTGACAGGACTCGAACCTGCAATCTTCGGATCCGAAGTCCGACGCCTTATCCATTAGGCCACACGGTCGGTGGGAGGCAGGCCTGCCCAGGAGTGGAACTTGTGACCTGTTCAAGTTCAAATTCAAGTTCAAGTATGTTTATTAAGACTAAAAAAAAAATACTTTTCAAAGGGCTAGAGTAGCTTAGGCTATTTCTACCTGTCTTGTGACCTGTTAGCATTATTACTACCTCTGACCTGAGACAAGCCGGAGCCTTGTGGGGCCGGTGGCTGAGCTGACATCACGCTGCACGCGTGATCCTGTGGTCGCAGGTTCGATTCCGGGCGCCGGCGAGAAAAGAAAAGGGCAGAGTTTCTTTCACCCTACTACCCCCTGTTACCTAGCAGCAAATAGGTACCTGGGAGTTAGTCAGCTGTCACCGGCTGCTTTCTGGTGTGTGTAGAAAAAAAATAGTAGTAACAGTTGAGGCGGGGCCGAAAGAGTAGAGCTCAACCCCCGCACACACAACTAGGTGAATACAACTAGGTGAAGCCCCGATACAATTTAATTGTCAGCCATTTACGGCTATTAATTAAGAACTGGGAACAGGAGATAATTAAGCTGTCTATTACAGAATGTTACATATTTCTGAGAAGCGAAAATTATACGTGTCTACTAATGGTGGGATTAGAATCAAAGGAGTATGGGGTGCACAATGAACTACCACTCACAAGAGTATGGGGTGCACAATGAACTACCACTCACAAGAGTATGGGGTGCACAATAAACTACCACTCACAAGAGTATGGGGTGCACAATGAACTACCACTCACAAGAGTATGGGGTGCACAATGAACTACCACTCACAGGAGTATGGGGTGCACAATAAAGCCCACAGAGAACTACAAGTCAGAGAAATATCGCCCTTATGAGGGCGCGATGGTGGTATAGTGGTGAGCATAGCTGCCTTCCAAGCAGTTGACCCGGGTTCGATTCCCGGCCATCGCAAATGTATTTTAAACTTTTCCAATTGTGTTCATAAAATTATCCTAAAGGCTAGGTTAGGGGGCGCCCGGGATTGAACCAGGGACCTCTCGATCTGCAGTCGAATGCTCTACCACTGAGCTACACCCCCTTACACTACACTACACTACACTACACTACCACCGTTACTTCTGTCTGTGTAGACGGACTCTGTCTCTCTCACCACCCCGTCCTCCTAATGTCTCCCTAACGTCAAGAAAACGGTCAATTTAAAGTGGTCTCTCCTAACCTGCCAGAGGACCCAAAACAGAAAACGGGACAGTGCGTCACTTTCGCCAGCCGCTTCCATTTTTGTGGTACGACAGTTTTTGGCTGTATGTAACGCATACGGGCGAAAAGCGACGTTCTATATAGGAGAACAGGTTGCTCTCTCTCCCACACAGAGCCTAGCCTGGCCTCAAGCCGGGCTTAGAACCCTCAAAACGTACTACAGATACTCTCCAGGCACCTCGTCCTACTCTCAATTTAAGAGACTCTCCTTATCCATCTTGTTTATATCTCCTGATCCTCAGTATCTGGTGATTGGTCGCAGCATCTTGTATGCCCAATCGCGTTCACTCACTGGTCTGGAGAGCTAGGAAGGTGGTGGCTTTGTCACTTTGTCATGGCGGCCAAGGTGTTGAGGGGAGCAGATGGCCAGTCATCTGGGATTCCCGCCCACACACTGCTCAGCCGCTGGGGGCTTCCTCTCTATTATTGGATACCACAAAGAGTGTTGAGGTATTGGGTGGGGGGGGGGAAGAGGGTGGGGTGGGGGAGTGGGTGGGGGAAGAGTCCACCCACCACCCACATCAAGGTCAGACTGGGTGTGGAGGTATTACTAAATAACAAGAAAGTATTTAATATATTTACACCATAACACAATGTCTTGGAGTCATTTTGTGGGTCAATGGTAGCTGTAATGGGTAGTTAGCTTCACAACTACGACTTGTCTCAGTGGTAGAGCTGATCCTCTCCCTGCTGAGCATTTGAGTGGGCATGGCCCCGTCCCTCTTGGCTTATTGCGCTGCCCAACCACTCCCGCCAGAGGCTTTACAATTGCCTCTCGTTGTTGGTAAAGCCAAACACGCCGTGAGTGTTGGCGTCAGCGTTCGTCTCCTCGAGAGACGTGAGAGTGTTCGTGTCTTCCAAGCAGATGAATCCGGATGGGCAAGGTTTCTGTATTCACTTCGTCAGGTGATGTTTGCCGCCTGTCACCTGCCTCAATGGTGGTGTTATGAGACAGGGGTCTGGCCTGGGTGACAGGGGGTGACGGAGGTGGGTCTGGAGACACACTGGTGTGGCCAAGGGGATGTGGCCCAGGGGACGAGGGTGTGGCCAGGCGAATGAGCCAGTCTGCCATCTAATTTAGTTGTAAATTTGTTTTCGCCTTTTTGCGAACGTGTAGAAGGTGCTTAGTGGACGGTGGTGATGTGTAGTAGTTCCCGAGACCCTGGGTAAATACTGGTTGTGGTGGAGGCGGTGTGGTTGTCGTGGTGGTGGTGGTGGTGGCAGTGGCGGCGGTGTAGGACTTCTGTTGTCAATGTTTTCTGTAGAAGCCATTGGCAAACTTTTAGCTGATGTTAATAAAGTTTTTGATTGGGCCTGCGGGCCGCTCCAAGCAACAGCCTGGTGGACCAAACTCTCACAAGTCGAGTCTGGCCTCGGGCCGGGCTTGGGGGAGTAGAAGAACTCCCAGAACCCCATCAAGCAGGTATCAAGCAGGTATCAGCAGCAAAACATATGATGTTTAACAGTGATAAATTTCAGGTACTCAGGTACCCAGTCTGCCTAAAATATATATCCATCATCCCTATTAATGGGAGCCACAGCGAACTACCCACACATTAAAATAAAATATAGATGGAACAGCTGCTCTTAATTCACTGCTTAACAGGTCGAGTTAGAAACGACCAACAATGTTGATAGAACTCATTTTGGATTCAGTGCTGTTGCTCTAAGCACTTTACTCCTGTCGTTAACCACTGAGTAATTGGACATTGTCTTGGCATTAATGAAGACATAGGCAGGGAGGGAATTATCAGGGAGAAAGCGCCAAGCCATTACGGCTATATAGCACTGGGAAGGGGTCAGGATAATGATTTGGGATGGGACGGTGGAAAAGGAATGGTGCCCCAACCACTTATGGACGTCGGGGATTGAACGCCGACCTGCATGAAGCGAGACCGTCGCTCTACCGTCCAGCCCAAGTGTNCTTGGCCCTCGATGTTGATGGAGAGTCTTGGGCTCTCGATGTTGATGGAGAGTCTTGGGTCCTCGATGTTGATGGAGAGTCTTGGCCCTCGATGTTGATGGAGAGTCTTGGGCCCTCGATGTTGATGGAGAGTCTTGGGCCCTCGATGTTGATGGAGAGTCTTGGGCCTCGATGTTGATGGAGAGTCTTGGCCCTCGATGTTGATGGAGAGTCTTGCGCCCTCGATGTTGATGGAGAGTCAGGCACCATAACAACATATTTTTGTATATATTTCCACTCAGTCTCGCTCAAGACTCGAGTATTCTCTGCAGAATACCATGTTTTTTTAAGGTAACTCCGTTGACAAAACTCTAAGATACATACTCATGACGGGCAAATTTCACTTTCGAATGTTCGAATCGCCGAGTGGAACTTTGCTCCCTACACCCCCCCTCTTGCATGACGTTGCAATGTTGATTATTGCATTGATTGATAGATGATGCATGTCTGCGCCTGCCTCTTGGAGACGTCCAGGAAGGCTGACCTCAGCTAGTCTTTGGCTAGTGGCGCCATCAGTGACAGGTGTTGATGATGACCGCTGCCTGGGTCACAACTTGCTGCCTGGGTCACAACTTGCTGCCTGGGTCACAACTTGCTGTCTGGGTCACAACTTGCTGCCTGGGTCACAACTTGCTGCCTGAGTCACAACTTGCTGCCTGGGTCACAACTTGCTGCCTGAGTCACAACTTGCTGCCTGAGTCACAAACTTGCTGCTGGGTCAAACTTGCTGCCTGAGTCACAACTTGCTGCCTGGGTCACAACTTGCTGCCTGGGTCACAACTTGCTGCCTGGGTCACAACTTGCTGCCTGGGACACAACTTGCTGCCTGGGACACAACTTGCTGCCTGGGTCACAGCTTCCTCTCACCCGCCAAGACCACTACTACTTCTGTCTCCCCTGAAAGAAAACGAGTGAGAAAGCGCCTGGGAGACTGTTGAATAACCAAGATGTCTCCTGTTTGCTATAATAACTCTCTTGTTGATGATATTATTGGTAGTTACGGTGATGAGATACACTATCATCACTCTCACAACTACCTCGCTTACCTGGACCATACCTAGAGAGGATCTCGAGAGTTATTCTACTCCCTGAACCCTGCCTGAGGCCAGGAGGAGTGAGGGTTTCATTCTCTATGATGACAACTCGAATTCATCAATTTTCATTTCTTATCTGTCTGACGGTTCATCTGTTCCCCTTTAGACTGGTGATTAATGGCAGGTGGCGGGTAGTTAGTTGTGGGAATGACCAGACTGCCAGTTAGCCTTCGTTGGCTGTTAACGGCGACTCTGCTAACGGTAAGGAATGAGGTGGTTGGATTGTTTGGTGACTCTGATAATGATAAGGACGTAGCACACACACACACACACACACACCACACACACACACACACACACACACACACACATAACATACACATACACACACACACACACACACACACACACACACACACACACACACACACACACACCAGTGGAGTCCCACAGGGCTCGGTACTCGGTCCTATCTTGTTTCTGATATATGTAAATGATCTCCTGGAGGGTATAGATTCATTTCTCTCAATGTTTGCGGACGATGCCAAAATTATGAGAAGGATTAAGACAGAAGAGGACTGTTTGAGGCTTCAAGAAGACCTAGACAAGCTGAAGGAATGGTCAAACAAATGGTTGTTAGAATTTAACCCAACCAATGTAGTGTAATAAAGATAGGGGTAGGGAGCAGGAGGCCAGATACAAGGTATCATCTGGGAGAGAAAATTCTTCAGGAGTCAGAGAAAGAAAAAGACTTGGGGGTTGATATCACGCCAGACCTGTCTCCTGCAGCTCATATCAAGAGGATAACATCAGCGGCATATGACAGGCTGGCCAACATACGAACTGCATTCAGAAACTTGTGTAAAGAATTATTCTGAACTTTGTATACCACATATGTCAGACCAATCCTGGAGTATGCAGCCCCAGCATGGAGTCCATATCTAGTCAAGCATAAGACTAAACTGGAAAAGGTTCAAAGGTTTGCCACCAGACTAGTACCCGAGCTGAGAGGTATGAGCTACGAGGAGAGACTACGGGAATTAAACCTCACTTCGCTGGAAGACAGAAGAGTTAGGGGGGACATGATCACCACTTTCAAGATTCTGAAGGGAATTGATAGGGTAGATAAAGGCAGGCTATTTAACACAAGGGGCACACGCACTAGGGGACACAGGTGGAAACTGAGTGCCCAAATGAGCCACAGAGATATTAGAAAGAACTTTTTTAGTGTCAGAGTAGTTGACAAATGGAATGCATTAGGAAGTAATGTGGTGGAGGCTGACTCCATACACAGTTTCAAGTGTAGATATGATAGAGCCCAATAGACTCAGGAACCTGAACACCTGTTGATTGACGGTTGAGAGGCGGGACCAAAGAGCCAGAGCTCAACCCCCGCAAGCACAACTAGGTGAGTACACACACACACACACACACACTAAACTAAAAAAAAATTCACGACTTTTGTTAGGCCAAAGCTAGAATATGCAGCGGTTGTGTGGTGCCCATATCTTAAAGCACATCAACAAACTGGAAAAGGTGCAAAGACATGCTACTAAGTGGCTCCCGGAACTGAAGGGCAAGAGCTACGAGGAGAGGTTAGAGGCATAAAATATGCCAAAACTAGAAGACAGAAGAAAAAGAGGTGATATGATCACTACATACAAAATAGTAAAAGGCATTGATAAAATCGATAGGAAAGATTTCCTGAGACCTGGAACTTTAAGAACAAGAGGTCATAGATATAAACTAGCTAAACACAGATGCCGAAGAAATATAAGAAAATTCACTTTCGCAAACAGAGTGGTAGACGGTTGGAACAAGTTGGGGGAGAAGGTGGTGGAGCCAAGACCGTCAGTAGTTTCAAAGCGTTATATGACAAAGAGTGCTGGGAAGACGGGACACCACGAGCGTAGCTCTCATCCTGTAACTACACTTAGGTAATTATACTTAGGTAATTACACACTCACACACACACACAAGAGCCAGAGCTCAACCCCCGCAAGCACAACTAGGTGAGTACACACACACACACACACACACACACACACACACACCACACACACACACACTCACACACACACACACACACACACACAACACACACACACACACACACACACACACACACACACACACACACACACACACACACACACACACACACCACACACACACACACACACACACAAGGGCCGGCATGAGTAGAGGCAATTTCCAATCACCTCCACAGTCACGACCCGACACTATGTGTAATGATCATTACAGTCTGCTGGACCCCGGGAGATCCAGGAAGGCTCCATGTCTGCTGGTCAGCATCAGGGCCAGACCAGCAGACATGGCAGCAAGGGCAACCTAGCCCCGTTGTAAAGCAGAGGTGCAATATGGTGTGGCTGCTTGAGATTTAGCTACTCAGAACGAAATGTCCATGTAGCACGGGCTATGGTGATCCCGTAATAGGTGCAATAATGTGAGCTATGAGCAGTTGATCAGTCTCAAGGGCTTGGGGTTATCTTGAGGTTATCTTGAGATGATTTCGGGGCTTAGCGTCCTCGCGGCCCGGTCCTCGCCCAAGCCACCTTTTCTTACACCCTGACACTTTTCTTACACTTACACCTATCTTGTGACGCATAGGCTGCCTATCTTGTGACGCATAGGCTGCCTATCTTGTGACGCATAGGCTGCCTATCTTGTGACGTATAGGCTGCCTATCTTGTGACGCATAGGCTGCCTATCTTGTGACGCATAGGCTGCCTATCTTGTGACGCATAGGCTGCCTGTCTTGTGACGCACAGGCTACCTATCTTGTGACGCACAGGCTACCTATCTTGTAACGCACAGGCTGCCTATCTTGTGACGCACAGGCTGCCTATCTCGTAACGCACAGGCTGCCTATCTTGTGACGCACAGGCTACCTATCTTGTAACGCACAGGCTGCCTATCTTGTGACGCACAGGCTGCCTATCTTGTGACGCACAGGCTGCCTATCTTGTGACGCACAGGCTGCCTATCTTGTAACGCACAGGCTGCCTATCTTGTGACGCACAGGCTGCCTATCTCGTGACGCACAGGCTGCCTATCTCGTGACGCACAGGCTACCTGTCTCGTGACGCACAGGCTACCTGTCTCGTGACGCACAGGCTACCTGTCTCGTGACGCACAGGCTACCTGTCTCGTAACGCACAGGCTGCCTATCTTGTGACGCACAGGCTGCCTATCTTGTAACGCACAGGCTGCCTATCTTGTGACGCACAGGCTGCCTATCTCGTAACGCACAGGCTGCCTATCTTGTGACGCACAGGCTGCCTATCTTGTGACGCACAGGCTGCCTATCTCGTGACGCACAGGCTGCCTATCTCGTGACGCACAGGCTACCTGTCTCGTGACGCACAGGCTACCTGTCTCGTGACGCACAGGCTACCTGTCTCGTGACGCACAGGCTACCTGTCTCGTGACGCACAGGCTACCTGTCTCGTGACGCACAGGCTACCTGTCTCGTGACGCACAGGCTACCTGTCTCGTGACGCACAGGCTACCTGTCTCGTGACGCACAGGCTACCTGTCTCGTGACGCACAGGCTACCTGTCTCGTGACGCACAGGCTACCTGTCTCGTGACGCACAGGCTACCTGTCTCGTGACGCACAGGCTACCTGTCTCGTGACGCACAGGCTACCTGTCTCGTGACGCACAGGCTACCTGTCTCGTGACGCACAGGCTACCTGTCTCGTAACGCACAGGCTGCCTATCTTGTGACGCACAGGCTGCCTATCTTGTAACGCAGAGGCTGCCTATCTCGTAACGCACAGGCTGCCTATCTTGTGACGCACAGGCTGCCTATCTTGTGACGCACACGCTGCCTATCTCGTGACGCACAGGCTGCCTATCTCGTGACGCACAGGTTACCTATCTCGTGACGCACAGGCTACCTGTCTCGTGACGCACAGGCTACCTGTCTCGTGACGCACAGGCTACCTGTCTCGTGACGCACAGGCTACCTGTCTCGTGACGCACAGGCTACCTGTCTCGTGACGCACAGGCTACCTGTTTTGTGCCGCAAATGTTCCATATTTGGCACAACCGTGAAAATTTACGAGACAGTGTTAGGCTTTAAATTCAGCTTGATTATAAATGTTTACTAACCGCTCAAGACAAAATTTTTGGCAAACGCGGCTTTTTGACGGCCCTGGCGGATGTCTCGGCCAGAACAACAGCCTTGTTTGGCGCTCACACTAAAATGTAAATGTTTGTTTTAACCGCAAAGGACATATTCCCGAGGTAAAGTGACTTTGTGGTTGCTTAGGAGAGAGGGTAGGAGCTGGGAATGTCATTTTTTTATTAATTTTGTCCCGAGAGGCGAGTTTATTAGGCTACTCAAATGTTAGTGAACACACCGCCATAGCAGCATCTTCTTATCTTGAGGTTATCTTGAGATGATTTCGGGGCTTTAGTGTCCCCGCGGCCCGGTCCTCGACCTGGCCTCCACCCCCAGGAAGCAGCCCGTGACAACTGACTAACACCCAGGTACCTATTTTACTGCTAGGTAACAGGGGCATAGGGTGAAAGAAACTCTGCCCATTGTTTCTCGCCGGCGCCTGGGATCGAACCCAGGACCACAAGTCCCGCGTGCTGTCCGCTCGGTCGACCGGCTCCCAGCATGTCCAACACTCCCCAATAGGAAGAAAACCCGCTGGGGGGGAAGGAAGAAGGGATGGAAAGATAAGCCATAAACAAAAGATAGTGATAATCAGACTTTTCCTCTCAGGTTTCCGGACAAACAAGTTTTCATTCATCACTATTAAATTGTTAGCCATTTGTTGCCTCAGCCTGGGACGTGACGGCTGAGTGGACAGCGCTCGGGGTTCGTAGTCCTGAGGTTCCGGGTTCTATCCCTGGTGGAGGCGGAGACAAATGGGTAGACTTTCTTTTTTCCTGATGCTCCTGTTCACCTAGCAGTAAATAGGTACCTGGAGTTAGACAGCTGCTACGGGCTGCTTCCTGGGGGATGCGTAACAAAATGGAGGCCTGGTCGAGGACCGGGCCGCGGGAATGCTAAGCCCCGAAATCATCTCAAGATAACCCCAAGCGACAGTCTGGCTTCATGCAGGTCGGCGTTCAATCCCCGACCGTCCAATTGCTAGGCCACCATTCCTTCCCACCGTCCCATCCCAAATCCTTATCCTGACCCCTTCCCAGTGCTACATAATCGTAATGGCTTGACACTTTTCCCCTGATAATTGCCTCTATATTGATTATACTTTGATCTCTAAGCTGAGGCTTCTCTCTCTTAAGGAGAGTGGAGGCGGATATATCTGAAGCGGAGAAATCACCACCCAGGTAATTGCGTCAAGGAGAATGACGTGAGTTCTTGCAAGGTGGTGTTGAGTGCCTTGGGCAATAGGCACTTGGTGCAGTGGTGCAGGGGGGGGGTCTCTGGGGCTTGGGGTATGAGGGTCTCTGGGGCTTGGGGTAAGGGGGGTCTCTGGGGCTTGGGGTATGAGGGTCTCTGGGGCTTGGGGTAAGGGGGGTCTCTGGGGCTTGGGGTAAGGGGGAGGGTGTATGGTGACATGATTGGGGCAGGTGTTGGTGCTGACTTGTGCTCTTGGGCTCTCAACCGATGGAGTGGGGGGGGGAGCTTAGATTCCCCGTGTCTGTCTATATCTCTCTGTATCTTTCTTACTTTCCTGCAACAAATAAATTTACCGCTAGTCCGTTCATGACTTTAGCGACAATGAGTAAGATTTGTTGATGAAGAGCTCTCTCGTGTGTGTGTGTGTGTGTCTGTGTGTGTGTGTGTGTGTGTGTGTGTGTGTGTGTGTGTGTGTGTGTGTGTGTGCTCACCTAGTTGTGCTTGGGGGTTGAGCTTTGCTCTTTCGGCCCGCCTCTCAACTGTCAATCAACTAACTACTAATTTGTTTTTCACACACACACACACACACACACACACACACACACACACACACACACACACACACACACACATATCGAGGAAGCAGCCCGTAACAGCTGTCTAACTCCCAGGTACCTATTTACTGCTAGGTCAACAGGAGCATCAGGGTGATAGAAACTTTTTGCCCATTTGTCTTCGCCTCCACCGGGAATCGAACCCGGAACCTCAGGACTACGAATCCGAAGCACTGTCCACCCAACTGTCAGGCGCCCTAAAAGTTCATCTGGCCCGTATGGGGATCGAACCCAGGACATTCGCGTTATTAGCACGGCTCTCTAACCAAGTGAGCTAACAGGCCGTTAACAGTCAGCCAGGGGCCAGATTCACGAAGCAGTTACGCAAGCATTTACGAACCTGGGGGCCAGATTCACGAAGCAGTTACGCAAGCACTTACGAACCTGAACATCTTTTCTCAATCTTTGGCGGCTTTGTTTACAATTATTAAACAGTTAATGAGCTCCGAAGCACCAGGAGGCTGTTTATAATAATAACAACAGTTGATTGGCAAGTTTTCATGCTTGTAAACTGTTTAATAAATGTAACCAAAGCCGTCAAAGATTGAGGAAAGATGTACACGTTCGTAAGTGCTTGCGTAGCTGCTTCGTGAATCTGGCCCCAGGTTCGTAAGTGCTTGCGTAACTGCTTCGTGAATCTGGCCCCAGGTTCGTAAGTGCTTGTGTAACTGCTTCGTGAATCTGGTCCCAGGTTCGTAAGTGCTTGCGTAACTGCTTCGTGAATCTGGCCCCAGGTTCGTAAGTGCTTGTGTAACTGCTTCGTGAATCTGGCCCCAGGTTCGTAAGTGCTTGTGTAACTGCTTCGTGAATCTGGCCCCAGGTTCGTAAGTGCTTGTGTAACTGCTTCGTGAATCTGGCCCCAAGTTCGTAAGTGCTTGTGTAACTGCTTCGTGAATCTGGCCCCAGGTTCGTAAGTGCTTGCGTAACTGCTTCGTGAATCTGGCGCCAGGTTCGTAAGTACTTGCATAACTGCTTCGTGAATCTGGCCCCAGGTTCGTAAGTGCTTGCGTAACTGCTTTGTGAATCTGGCCCCAGGTTCGTAAGTGCTTGCGTAACTGCTTCGTGAATCTGGCCCCAGGTTCGTAAGTGCTTGCGTAACTGCTTTGTGAATCTGGCCCCAGGTTCGTAAGTGCTTGCGTAACTGCTTCGTGAATCTGGCCCCAGGTTCGTAAGTGCTTGCGTAACTGCTTCGTGAATCTGGCCCCAGGTTCGTAAGTGCTTGCGTAACTGCTTCGTGAATCTGGCCCCAGGTTAGTAAGTACTTGCGTAACTGCTTCGTGAATCTGGCCCCAGATTCGTAAGTGCTTGTGTAACTGCTTCGTGAATCTGGCCCCAAGTTCGTAAGTGCTTGCGTAACTGCTTCGTGAATCTGGCCCCAGGTTCGTAAGTGCTTGCGTAACTGCTTCGTGAATCTGGCCCCTGGCCTCCATACACTGCTTCAAATATAGATATGACCGAGCCCAATAGGCTCTGCTCACCAGTCGGTTTGAGAGGCGGGGCCCAAGAACAGTGGCTCAACCCCCCACCCCCCGCAAATACACCGAGATGAGTACATGAAAATGAGGAAAAACAAACAACATACAACACCAAGGATTCATTAATGTTTGTTTGTTTGAAAAAAATATATGCAAAAACACTCTGGAAGGTTGTTATATACTCTAAGATGTTCTCACTTAAATATCCTTGTAGGGTCGAGCCTAACTCCTGGACCCGCCTTGCTA
>WNGS01005680.1:19580595-19593778 GCA_020271785.1 Procambarus virginalis
CCTATGGCCCTGTTACCTAGCAGTAAAATAGGTACCTGGGTGTTAGTCAGTTGTCACGGGTGCTTCCTGGGGGTGGAGGCCAGGTCGAGGCACCGGGCCGCGGGGACACTAAAGCCCCGAAGTCATCTCAAGATAACCTCAAGATAAGAAGATGCTCCTATGGCGGTGTGTCCACTAACATTTGAGTAGCCTAATAAACTCGCCTCTCGGGACAAAATTAATAAAAAAATGACATTCCCAGCTCCTACCCTCTCTCCTAAGCAACCACAAAGTCACTTTACCTCGGGAATATGTCCTTTGCGGTTAAAACAAACATTTACATTTTAGTGTGAGCGCCAAACAAGGCTGTTGTTCTGGCCGAGACATCCGCCAGGGCCGTCAAAAAGCCGCGTTTGCCAAAAATTTTGTCTTGAGCGGTTAGTAAACATTTATAATCAAGCTGAATTTAAAGCCTAACACTGTCTCGTAAATTTTCACGGTTGTGCCAAATATGGAACATTTGCGGCACAAAACAGGTAGCCTGTGCGTCACGAGACAGGTAGCCTGTGCGTCACGAGACAGGTAGCCTGTGCGTCACGAGACAGGTAGCCTGTGCGTCACGAGACAGGTAGCCTGTGCGTCACGAGACAGGTAGCCTGTGCGTCACGAGATAGGCAGCCTGTGCGTCACGAGATAGGCAGCCTGTGCGTCACAAGATAGGCAGCCTGTGCGTCACAAGATAGGCAGCCTGTGCGTTACGAGATAGGCAGCCTGTGCGTCACAAGATAGGCAGCCTGTGCGTTACAAGATAGGCAGCCTGTGCGTCACAAGATAGGCAGCCTGTGCGTTACGAGACAGGTAGCCTGTGCGTCACGAGACAGGTAGCCTGTGCGTCACGAGACAGGTAGCCTGTGCGTCACGAGACAGGTTGCCTGTGCGTCACGAGATAGGCAGCCTGTGCGTCACGAGATAGGCAGCCTGTGCGTCTCAAGATAGGCAGCCTGTGCGTTACAAGATAGGTAGCCTGTGCGTCACAAGATAGGCAGCCTGTGCGTTACGAGATAGGCAGCCTGTGCGTCACAAGATAGGCAGCCTGTGCGTTACAAGATAGGTAGCCTGTGCGTCACAAGATAGGCAGCCTGCGCGTCACAAGATAGGTAGCCTGTGCGTCACAAGATAGGCAGCCTGTGCGTTACAAGATAGGTAGCCTGTGCGTCACAAGATAGGCAGCCTGCGCGTCACAAGATAGGTAGCCTGTGCGTCACAAGATAGGCAGCCTATGCGTCACAAGATAGGTGTAAGTGTAAGAAAAGTGTCAGGGTGTAAGAAAAAGGTGGCTTGGGCGAGGACCGGGCCGCGAGGACGCTAAGCCCCGAAATCATGTCAAGATAACCTCAAGATAACCCCAAGATAACCCCAAGCCCTTGAGACTGATCAACTGCTCATAGCTCACATTATTGCACCTCTCACGGGATCACCATAGCCCGTGCTACATGGACATTTCGTTCTGAGTAGCTAAATCTCAAGCAGCCACACCATATTGCACCTCTGCTTTACAACGGGGCTATGTTGCCCTTGCTGCCATGTCTGCTGGTCTGGCCCTGATGCTGACCAGCAGACATGGAGCCTTCCTGGATCTCCCGGGGTCCAGCAGACTGTAATGATCATTACACATAGTGTCGGGTCGTGACTGTGGAGGTGATTGGAAATTGCCTCTACTCATGCCGGCCCTTTTGTGTGTGTGTGTGTGTGTGTGAGTGTGTAATTACCTAAGTATAATTACCTAAGTGTAGTTACAGGATGAGAGCTACGCTCGTGGTGTCCCGTCTTCCCAGCACTCTTTGTCATATAACGCTTTGAAACTACTGACGGTCTTGGCCTCCACCACCTTCTCCCCCAACTTGTTCCAACCGTCTACCACTCTGTTTGCGAAAGTGAATTTTCTTATATTTCTTCGGCATCTGTGTTTAGCTAGTTTATATCTATGACCTCTTGTTCTTAAAGTTCCAGGTCTCAGGAAATCTTTCCTATCGATTTTATCAATGCCTTTTACTATTTTGTATGTAGTGATCATATCACCTCTTTTTCTTCTGTCTTCTAGTTTTGGCATATTTTATGCCTCTAACCTCTCCTCGTAGCTCTTGCCCTTCAGTTCTGGGAGCCACTTAGTAGCATGTCTTTGCACCTTTTCCAGTTTGTTGATGTGCTTCTTAAGATATGGGCACCACACAACCGCTGCATATTCTAGCTTTGGCCTAACAAAAGTCGTGAATTTTTTTTTAGTTTAGTGTGTGTGTGTGTGTGTGTACTCACCTAGTTGTGCTTGCGGGGGTTGAGCTCTGGCTCTTTGGTCCCGCCTCTCAACCGTCAATCAACAGGTGTTCAGGTTCCTGAGTCTATTGGGCTCTATCATATCTACACTTGAAACTGTGTATGGAGTCAGCCTCCACCACATTACTTCCTAATGCATTCCATTTGTCAACTACTCTGACACTAAAAAAGTTCTTTCTAATATCTCTGTGGCTCATTTGGGCACTCAGTTTCCACCTGTGTCCCCTAGTGCGTGTGCCCCTTGTGTTAAATAGCCTGCCTTTATCTACCTATCAATTCCCTTCAGAATCTTGAATGTGGTGATCATGTCCCCCCTAACTCTTCTGTCTTCCAGCGAAGTGAGGTTTAATTCCCGTAGTCTCTCCTCGTAGCTCATACCTCTCAGCTCGGGTACTAGTCTGGTGGCAAACCTTTGAACCTTTTCCAGTTTAGTCTTATGCTTGACTAGATATGGACTCCATGCTGGGGCTGCATACTCCAGGATGGTCTGACATATGTGGTATACAAAGTTCAGAATGATTCTTTACACAAGTTTCTGAATGCAGTTCGTATGTTGGCCAGCCTGGCATATGCCGCTGATGTTATCCTCTTGATATGAGCTGCAGGAGACAGGTCTGGCGTGATATCAACCCCCAAGTCTTTTTCTTTCTCTGACTCCTGAAGAATTTTCTCTCCCAGATGATACCTTGTATCTGGCCTCCTGCTCCCTACCCCTATCTTTATTACACTACATTTGGTTGGGTTAAATTCTAACAACCATTTGTTTGACCATTCCTTCAGCTTGTCTAGGTCTTCTTGAAGCCTCAAACAGTCCTCTTCTGTCTTAATCCTTCTCATAATCTTGGCATCGTCCGCAACATTGAGAGAAATGAATCTATACCCTCCAGGAGATCATTTACATATATCAGAAACAAGATAGGACCGAGTACCGAGCCCTGTGGGACTCCACTGGTGTGTGTGTTGTGTGTGTGTGTGTGTGTGGTGTGTGTGTGTGTGTGTGTGTGTGTTGTGTGTGTGTGCTACGTCCTTATCATTATCAGAGTCACCAAACAATCCAACCACCTCATTCCTTACCGTTAGCAGAGTCGCCGTTAACAGCCAACGAAGGCTAACTGGCAGTCTGGTAATTCCCACAACTAACTACCCGCCACCTGCCATTAATCACCAGTCTAAAGGGGAACAGATGAACCGTCAGACAGATAAGAAATGAAAATTGATGAATTCGAGTTGTCATCATTAGAGAATGCAACCCTCACTCCTCCTGGCCTCAGGCAGGGTTCAGGGAGTAGAATAACTCTCGAGATCCTCTCTAGGTATGGTCCAGGTAAGCGAGGTAGTTGTGAAAGTGATGATAGTGGTATCTCATCACCGTAACTACCAATAATAATATCAACAAGAGAGTTATTATAGCAAACAGGAGACATCTTGGTTATTCAACAGTCTCCCAGGCGCTTTCTCACTCGTTTTCTTTCAGGGGAGACAGAAGTAGTAGTGGTCTTGGCGGGTGAGAGGAAGCTGTGACCCAGGCAGCAAGTTGTGTCCCAGGCAGCAGTTGTGTCCCAGGCAGCAAGTTGTGACCCAGGCAGCAAGTTGTGACCCAGGCAGCAAGTTGTGACTCAGGCAGCAAGTTGTGACCCAGGCAGCAAGTTGTGACTCAGGCAGCAAGTTGTGACTCAGGCAGCAAGTTGTGACCCAGGCAGCAAGTTGTGACTCAGGCAGCAAGTTGTGACCCAGGCAGCAAGTTGTGACCCAGACAGCAAGTTGTGACCCAGGCAGCAAGTTGTGACCCAGGCAGCAAGTTGTGACCCAGGCAGCGGTCATCATCAACACCTGTCACTGATGGCGCCACTAGCCAAAGACTAGCTGAGGTCAGCCTTCCTGGACGTCTCCAAGAGGCAGGCGCAGACATGCATCATCTATCAATCAATGCAATAATCAACATTGCAACGTCATGCAAGAGGGGGGTGTAGGGAGCAAAGTTCCACTCGGCGATTCGAACATTCGAAAGTGAAATTTGCCCGTCATGAGTATGTATCTTAGAGTTTTGTCAACGGAGTTACCTTAAAAAAAACATGGTATTCTGCAGAGAATACTCGAGTCTTGAGCGAGACTGAGTGGAAATATATACAAAAATATGTTGTTATGGTGCCTGACTCTCCATCAACATCGAGGGCGCAAGACTCTCCATCAACATCGAGGGCGCAAGACTCTCCATCAACATCGAGGGCCCAAGACTCTCCATCAACATCGAGGGCCAAGACTCTCCATCAACATCGAGGACCCAAGACTCTCCATCACATCGAGAGCCCAAGACTCTCCATCAACATCGAGGGCCCAAGACTCTCCATCAACATCGAGGACCCAAGACTCTCCATCAACATCGAGAGCCCAAGACTCTCCATCAACATCGAGGACCCAAGACTCCATCAACATCGAGGGCCCAAGACTCCATCAACATCGAGGGCCCAAGACTCTCCATCAACATCGAGGGCCCAAGACTCTCCATCAACATCGAGGAACCAAGACTCTCCATCAACATCGAGGGCCCAAGACTCTCCATCAACATCGAGGGCCCCCAAGAATGGGCCCTAATTGGCTGGCTTCTCACATTGTTCCAAAGACAACGTGATAAAAAAAATCACCTCCGAAGGATGCCTGATCAACCAGGCTGTGACACAGCCTTTTAAAGATATGCCTGGAGTCATTGCATTAGGCAACTTATAGCTGCAAAAGCGGGGCCCAGGACCGGAACTCGATCCTGCAGGAGAAAGAGGCGAGGAAATGTACCAACAACACACACTGATCCATGGAGGTGTTGGCTAATATCAGCTAACACCTGAAACAGGTGTTAGCTAAGGTGATAACTCACTAATGACAGGTGCCAAGGTCTCCCCTGAGGGGGGGGGGGATGTCCCCCCTAACATTTAAACCAATCGGATCCACCTATCAGATCCACCAATCAGATCCACCTATAAACTAATTTCTGATTTCAACATAACCAAACTGGCTTGTCAGGAGCTGTGGAGGCCATGACCAACTTCCTGACGCTGCTCATTACACAATCAGACAAGCTGCAAGTTCGGCGTTCAATCCCCGACCGTCCGTAAGTGGTTGGGCACCATTCCTCCCCCCCGTCCCATCCCAATCCCGTCTTGTGTTCTTAATGTTGAAAGATTAGTCCCTAAGTGTACCTATTGAACCTCTGCCTGTCAACGGGACTGCTTTGCACATCCTGTCCAACCGTCCACAGACCAGGTCCATTCCATCCAGCGGTCGACCCCAAAAATGCAATTATCAATTTTAACATGCTGTTCATTTAAAATAAGATTTTTCTCAAATATAAATTAATATTATAATATATTAGCATATTGAGCATATATAGGCATAGGTTAGGTTAGGTGTTTAGGTTCTGTTGGCGATTATTGGTATTTGTAGTACGTGGGTGAAGCATTTACAGCGTTGTGGTTCGAAAACACCAGTCGTCAGTGAAGCACTTGTTCCGGAAGTTTCGAACGTCATCAGTCGTGAGTCGTTGTGTAAACCGTTTTTCATTCATAAACAGTTGGGGGGGTTGGCGGGGTGGGAGTGGAATGGACTTTAACCTTTGTTTATGAGCACGGGCTGCCCTTGCCAAGCCTCCTGGCTCGTGTGGAGGTGTTTCCACGTGAGGATATCGAACCTGGATTGGACCTGTGGTTCTCTCTAATGTCTTTCAAGAGTAAAATATTATGTCTCTCTCTCGCCTGTACTCTAGAGAACACATTTAAAACTGCTAAGTTGTCTCAATGATTTTAAAAACACACAACGGAACCCCCCCCCCCCACACACACAACAGGAACCCCCCCCCACAACACACACAAACATGACCCCCCCCCCCCCCACACACACCAACAGTACCCCCCCCCACACACACACAACAGTACCCCCCCACACACCAAACATTATCTAAACACACACACACCAACACACACCCACACACAACACACACACCCACACCCACACACACACACACACACACCACACACACACACACACACACACCCCACACACACACCCACACACACACAACACACACACACAACACACACCCACACTACACACACACACACACACACACAAACACCACACACACACACACCACACACACAAACACATTATCTAAACACACACATCCTCTCTCAACAATCAACAACTTATTATTATTAAAGATATAGATTTTTTTTTGTTGCTCCTTTTTTTTTTGTTTTTGTTTTTTGTTTTTTTTTTTTTTTTTTTTTTTTTTTTTTTTTTTTTTTATTTTTTTTTTGGTTTTTTTTTTTGTTGTTTTTTGTTTTTTGTTTTTTTGTTTTTGTTTTTTTTTGTTTTTTTGTTGTTTTTGTATTGTTTTTTTTTTGGTGTTGTGTGTGTGTGTGTGTTTGTGTGTGTGTGGTGTTTAGCTCCTGTTGTGTGGGTGTGGGGGGGTCTGTTGTTGTGTGTGGGGGGGGGTCCTGTTGTTGTGTGTGGGGGGGGGGGGTTGTGTGTGTGGGGGGGGGGTCCTGTTGTGTGTGTGGGGGGGGTTCTGTTGTGTGTTTAAAATCATTGAGACAACTTAGCAGTTTTAAATGTGTTCTCTAGAGTACAGGCGAGAGAGAGACATAATATTTTACTCTTGAAAGACATTAGAGAGGACCACAGGTCCAATCCAGGTTCGATATCCTCACGTGGAAACACCTCCACACGAGCCAGGAGGCTTGGCAAGGCAGCCCGTCCTCATAAACAAAGGTTAAAGTCCATTCCATCCACCCGCCAACCCCCCCAACTGTTTATGAATGAAAAACGGTTTACACACGACTCACGACTGATGACGTCCGAACACTTCCGGAACAAGTGCTTCACTGACGACTGGTGTTCGAACCACAACGCTGTAAATGCTTCACCCACGTACTACAAATACAATAATCGCCAACGAACCTAAACACCTAACCTAACCTATGCTATATATCCAATATGCTAATATATTATAATATTAATTTATATTGAGAAAAATCTTATTTTAAATGAACAGCATGTTAAAATTGATAACTGCATCTTTTGGGGTCGACCGCTGGATGGAATGGACCTGGTCTGTGGACGGTTGACAGGATGTGCAAAGCAGTCCCGTTGACAGGCAGAGGTTCAATAGGTACACTAAAGGACTAATCTTTCAACATTAAGAACACAAGACGGGATTTGGGATGGGACGGGGGGGAGGAATGGTGCCCAACCACTTACGGACGGTCGGGGATTGAACGCCGAATTGCAGCTTGTCTGATTGTGTAATGAGCAGCGTCAGGAAGTTGGTCATGGCCTCCACAGCTCCTGACAAGCCAGTTTGGTTATGTTGAAATCAGAAATTAGTTTATAGGTGGATCTGATTGGTGGATCTGATAGGTGGATCCGATTGGTTTAAATGTTAGGGGGGACATCCCCCCCCCTCAGGGGAGACCTTGGCACCTGTCATTAGTGAGTTATCACCTTAGCTAACACCTGTTTCAGGTGTTAGCTGATATTAGCCACCACCTCCATGGATCAGTGTGTGTTGTTGGTAGATTTCCTCGCCTCTTTCTACCTGCAGGATCGAGTTCCGGTTCCTGGGCCCCGCTTTTGCAGCTATAAGTTGCCTAATGCAATGACTCCAGGCATATCTTTAAAAGGCTGTGTCACAGCCTGGTTGATCAGGCATCCTTCGGAGGTGATTTTTTTTATCACGTTGTCTTTGGAACAATGTGAGAAGCCAGCCAATTAGGGCCCATTCTTGGGGGCCCTCGGATGTTGATGGAGAGTCTTGGGCCCTCGTGTTGATGGAGAGTCTTGGGTCCTCGCTGTTGATGGAGAGTCTTGGGCCCTCGATGTTGATGGAGAGTCTTGGGCTCTCTCGATGTTGATGGAGAGTCTTGGGCCCTCGATGTTGATGGAGAGTCTTGGGTCCTCGTGTTGATGGAGAGTCTTGGGCTCTCGATGTTGATGAGAGGTCTTGGGTCTTCGATGTTGATGGAGAGTCTTGGGCCCTCGATGTTGATGGAGAGTCTTGGGCTCTCGATGTTGATGGAGAGTCTTGGGTCCTCGCTGTTGATGGAGAGTCTTGGGCCCTCGATGTTGATGGAGAGTCTTGGGCCCTCGATGTTGATGGAGAGTCTTGGCGCCCTCGATGTTGATGGAGAGTCCTGTGTCGCCCCTCGATGTTGATGGAGAGTCAGGCACCATAACAACATATTTTGTATATATTCCACTCAGTCCGCTCAAGACTCGAGTATTCTCTGCAGAATACCATGTTTTTTTAAGGTAACTCCGTTGACAAAACTCTCTAAGATACATACTCAGACGGGCAAATTTCACTTTCGAATGTTCGAATCGCCGAGTGGAACTTTGCTCCCTACACCCCCCTCTCATGACGTTTGCAATGTTGATTATTGCATTGATTGATAGATGATGCATGTCTGCGCCTGCCTCTTGGAGACGTCCAGGAAGGCTGACCTCAGCTAGTCTTTGGCTAGTGGCGCCATCAGTGACAGGTGTTGATGATGACCGCTGCCTGGGGTCACAACTTGCTGCCTGGGTCCACAACTTGCTGCCTGGGTCACAACTTGCTGTCTGGGTCACACACTTGGCTGCCTGGGCACAACTTGCTGCCTGAGTCACAACTTGCGGCCTGGGTCACAACTTGCTGCCTGAGTCACAACTTGCTGCCTGAGTCACAACTTGGCTGCCTGGGTCACAACTGCTGCCTGAGTCACAACGTGCTGCCTGGGTCACAACTTGCTGCCTGGGTCACAACTTGCTGCCTGGGACACAACTTGCTGCCTGGGACACAACTTGCTGCATGGGTCACAGCTTCCTCTCACCCGCCAAGACCACTACTACTTCTGTCTCCCCTGAAAGAAAACGAGTGAGAAAGCGCCTGGGAGACTGTTGAATAACCAAGATGTCTCCTGTTTGCTATAATAACTCTTGATTATTATTATTGGAGTTACGGATGAGATACCACTATCATCACTTCACAACTACCTCGCTTACCTGGACCATACCTAGAGAGGATCTCGAGAGTTATTCTACTCCCGTGACCCTGCCTGAGGCCAGGAGGAGTGAGGGTTGCATTCTCAATGATGACAACTCGAATTCATCAATTTCATTTCTTATCTGTCTGACGGTTCATCTGTTCCCCTTTAGACTGGTGATTAATGCAGGTGCGGGTAGTTAGTTGTGGGAATAACCAGACTGCCAGTTAGCCTTCGTTGGCTGTTAACGGCGACTCTGCTAACGGTAAGGAATGAGGTGGTTGGATTGTTGGTGACTCTGATAAATGATAAGGACGTAGCACACACACACACACACACACACACACACACCACACACAACACACACACACACACACACACACACACACACACACCAGTGGAGTCCCACAGGGCTCGGTACTCGGTCTATCTTGTTTCTGATATATGTAAATGATCTCCTGGAGGGTATAGATTAATTTCATCTCAATGTTTGCGGACGATGCCAAATTATTGAGAAGGATTAAGACAGAAGAGGACTGTTTGAGGCTTCAAGAAGACCTAGACAAGCTGAAGGAATGGTCAAACAAATGGTTGTTAGAATTAACCCAACCAAATGTATGTAATAAAGATAGGGGTAGGAGCAGGAGGCCAGATACAAGGTATCATCTGGGAGAGAAAACTTCAGGAGTCAGAGAAAGAAAAAAGACTTGGGGTTGATATCACGCCAGACTGTCTCCTGCAGCTTATATCAAGAGGATAACATCAGCGGCATATGCTAGTGGCCACATAGAACGGCATTCAGAAACTTGTGTAAGAATCATTCAGAACTTTTTGTATACCACATATGTCAGACCAATCCTGGAGTATGCAGCCCCAGCATGGAGTCCATATCTAGTCAAGAATAAGACTAAATGAAAAAGGTTTCAAAGGTTTGCCACCAGACTAGTACCGAGCTGAGAGGTATGAGCTACGAGGAGAGACTACGGGAATTAAACCTCACTTCGCTGGAAGACAGAAGAGTTAGGGGGGACATGTAACCACATTCAAGATTCTGAAGGAATTGATAGGGTAGATAAGGCAGGTATTTAACACAAGGGGCACACGCACTAGGGGACACAGGTGGAAACTGAGTGCCCAAATGAGCCACAGAGATATTAGAAAGAATTTTTTAGTGTCAGAGTAGTTGACAATGGAATGCATTAGGAAGTAATGTGGTGGAGCTGACTCCATACACAGTTTCAAGTGTAGATATGATAGAGCCCAATAGACTCAGGAACCTGAACACCTGTTGATTGACGGTTGAGAGGCGGGACCAAGAGCCAGAGCTCAACCCCCGCAAGCACAACTAGGTGAGTACACACACACACACACACACACAACAAACACACACAAAAACTAAAAAAAACACGACTTTGTTAGGCCAAAGCTAGAATATGCAGCGGTTGTGTGGTGCCCATATCTTAAGAAGCACATCAACAAACTGGAAAAGGTGCAAAGACATGCTACTAAGGGCCTCCAGAACTGAAGGGCAAGAGCTACGAGGAGAGGGTTAGAGGCATTAATATGCCAAAACTAGAAGACAGAAGAAAAAGAGGTGATATGATCACTACATACAAAATAGTAAAGGTTGATAAAACATAGGAAGATTTCCTGAGACCTGGAACTTTAAGAAAAGAGGTCATAGATATAAACTAGCTAAACACAGATGCCGAAGAAATATAAAAAATTCACTTTCGCAAACAGAGTGGTAGACGGTTGGAACAAGTTGGGGAGAAGGTGGTGGAGGCCAAGACCGTCAGTAGTTTCAAAGCGTTATATGACAAAGAGTGCTGGGAAGACGGGACACCACGAGGTAGCTCTCATCCTGTAACTACACTTATTGGTAATTATACCTTAGGTGATACACCACACCCATCACACACTCACACACACACAACACCCCCACCACACCCCCCACACAACACACACCAACACACACACCGCAAAGGCCGGCATGAGTAGAGGCAATTTCCAATCACCTCCACAGTCACGACCCCGACACTATGTGTAGATGATCATTACAGTCTGCTGGACCCCGGGAGATCCAGGAAGGCTCCATGTCTGCTGGTCAGCATCAGGGCCAGACCAGCAGACATGGCAGCAAGGGCAACATAGCCCCTTGTAAAGCAGAGTGCAATATGGGTGGCTGCTTGAGATTTAGCTACTCAGAACGAAATGTCCATGTAGCACGGGCTATGGTGATCCCGTGAGAGGTGCAATAATGTGAGCTATGAGCAGTTGATCAGTCTCAAGGGCTTGGGGTTATCTGGGGTTATCTTGAGGTTATCTTGACGATGATTTAGGGGCTTAGCGTCCTCGCGGCCCGGTCCCGCCCAAGCACCCTTTTCTTACACCCTGACACTTTTCTTACCTTACACCTATCTTGTGACGCATAGGCTGCCTATCTTGTGACGCACAGCTACCTATCTTGTGACGCGCAGGCTGCCTATCTTGTGACGCACAGGTTACTATCTTGTAACGCACAGGCTGCCTATCTTGTGACGCACAGGCTGCCTGTCTTGTGACGCGCAAGGCTGCCTTCTTGTGACGCACAGGCTGCCTATCTTGTAACGCACAGGCTGCCTATCTTGAGACGCACAGGCTGCCTATCTCGTAACGCACAGGCTGCCTGTCTTGTGACGCACAGGCTACCTATCTTGTAACGCACAGGCTGCCTATCTTGAGACGCACAGGCTGCCTATCTCGTAGACGCCACAGGCTGCCTATCTCGTGACGCACAGGCAACCTGTCTCGTGACGCACAGGCTCCTGTCTCGTTGACGCACAGGCTACCTGTCTCGTGACGCACAGGCTACCTGTCTTGTGACGCACAGGCTGCCTATCTTGTGACGCACAGTGCTGCCTATCTTGTAACGCACAGGCTGCCTGTCTTGTGACGCACAGGCTGCCTATCTCGTAACGCACAGGCTGCCTATCTTGTGACGCACAGGCTGCCTATCTTGTAACGCACAGGCTGCCTATCTTGTGACGCACAGGCTGCCTATCTCGTGACGCACAGGCTGCCTATCTCGTGACGCACAGGCTACCTTTCTCGTGACGCACAGGCTACCTGTCTCGTGTACGCACAGGCTAACTTCTCGTGAACGGCACAGGCTACCTGTTCTCGTGACGCACGAGCTACCTTTGACGACGTACCTTTGGTGCCCAAATGTTCCATATTTGGCACAACCGTGAAAATTTACGAGACAGTGTTAGGCTTTAAATTCAGCTTGATTATAAATGTTTACTAACCGCTCAAGACAAAATTTTTGGCAAACGCGGCTTTTTGACGGCCCTGGCGGATGTCTCGGCCAGAACAACAGCCTTGTTTGGCGCTCACACTAAAATGTAAATGTTTGTTTTAACCGCAAAGGACATATTCCCGAGGTAAAGTGACTTTGTGGTTGCTTAGGAGAGAGGGTAGGAGCGGGAATGTCAGTTTTTTTATTAATTGTTGTCCCGAGAGGCGAGTGTATTAGGCTACTCAATGTTAGTGGACACACCGCCCATAGGTAGCATCTTCTTATCTTGAGGTTATCTTGAGATGACTTACGGGCTTAGTGTGTCCCCGCGGCCCGGTCCTCGAGCCTGGCCTCACCCCCACGGAAGCAGCCGTGAACAACTGGACTTAACACCCAGGTACCTATTTACTGCTAGGTAACAGGGCCATAGGGTGAAAGAAAACTCTGCCCATTGTTTCTCGCCGGCGCCCTGGGATCGAACCCAGGATACAAGTCCCGCGTGCTGGTCCGCTCGGCGACCGGCTCCCAGCATGTCCAACACTCCCAATAGGAACGAAAACCCTGCTGGGGGGAGGAAAGA
>WNGS01005680.1:19635768-19656339 GCA_020271785.1 Procambarus virginalis
CACTATCTGGCCCGTGGGTATCTCGGCCACCAATCCCGACACTACCCGAGTATCCTGCACTCAACACTCAGCCCACATCACTCCGGACTATCCCGGTGCCACCCCCACGACCCTGTATCCGGCCATCTACCAGTCCAAACTAGCTCTCTCCGGGTATAGCCGCCATACACCTGACCCCACTACCCTAGCGATTCCGTCAACTGGCCTATCCATCGCCACACCTACCCGCTGTGATGCCGGCCTGGTCACCTATCCACGACTACCCTGGTGATCCTGTCCTTTGCACCCTCACTAGCTTACCTCACTGTATCCGGCCAATCACCAGTCCACCTACCACTCTGTAGTCCGCTGGACATCAGCCACACACGCTACCACCATTATCCGTTAGTCCTGCACCTGGACCAACGGAACAAGTACAGAATTATGTAGCTGATAGCTAGCACTCATCAGGAATTGTGTAGTCCACGTGTAGGTAGTGGTTGGGGAGACACCAGTGGTAAAGTACCATAATACGTGATGACCACCATTGATGTACAATCTGTAGTTGCTCGTGACCGAGCCAGGAAGTACCAATACGTGCTCTTGTCTCGACCATTCCAGGCCCTCGCCTACCAATACTGGTAGTGCCTGGACACATCCAACACTGTCTCAACGGATGATCTTGGTCGCAGTTATGGCGGGTTCCCCTCCGAACCGTACAATCTTTCCGTAACTCCGGTTCCACTAGCACTTCACTACCACCATATCGTCCGTTCACCTGGACCCCCCAAGAATCCCGGCCTTACCCGGTTACAATAACTAGGGCGGACATAAGAACGATAGTCACTGAAAACGTATAGGTCATTCACTGTATTGGTACCTACCATCGCCAGACGCACCGCTGGATCCGGCTGTCAACCATAATCAGATATGGTAGTTGATGTGACCTACCTCCTAGTCTCCCACTATACCTGACCCCTCTCAATCGTAGTAACCGAATTTGTATACAGTGTCACTCGTGTACCAATATAGAGATAGGTGATGGGGAGGAACCATCAGGAGAAATAGCTTCTCACCACTAGCGTCTCTTAGTTCGATTGGATAATCCCACCACAGAAAAAGTACCAATAGTGTGTAGTGGACTGAGGACCACCTAGAAACGTCCGTTACACTGTCTTGTAGTAACTAGTCGCCACCACGAACGAAAGTTAGCCAATTCACCCTGTTGCTCCGCTTGTCAGTAAGGATGGACACACAACGCCCCGAAAGTACCAATATGTAGTTAAGGACCACCAGAAAGTACCACAATATAATGATGGACCACAAGAAAGTCGATATGGGGTAGTGAGTTGGGTCCACAGAAAGGGTGAACCGGATGGTTGGTAAACGTGAGTGGAGCACCAGAAAGTCAATAGTAGTGAATGGTCCACCAGAAAAGTACAGTAATGTGAAACAAAAAATATTAATTATTATTGAATATTATATATATATATTGATGGACCACCATAAAGTATCAATTTAGTGATCGGCCACCAGAAAGTACCAAGTATATATGTCGGACCCCAGAAAGTACAATATATGTAGTGATGAGGTCCACCAGAAAGTACACAATATGTAGTGATGGACAACCAAAAGTACCAATATAAGTGGTATGGACCACCAGAAATGTAACCAATAAGAGAGGGATGACCACCAGGAGGAAATGATAACAATATGGAGTGATGGCCCACCAGAAAGGACCAATATGTATTGATGGGCCCACCGAAAGTACCATATCTGTAGTGTGGACCACCAGAAAAGTACCAATATGATAGTGATGGACCACCAAAAGTACCAATATGTGTGATGGACCACCAGAAAGTAGTGAGCCCAAGGTATGTGTGGATGGACCACCAGAAAAGTACACCAAAATTGATAAGGTGATGGAAGACCCACAGAAAAGTACAATATTTGCTTTAAGTGATAATACATTACATCCCGCGAAAGAACCGCCGTTTAAAGATATTCAAATCTGGTTTAAACCGATTTGCAGTTTAAGGTGTAAAGACCGTGATTTTAATTTAACGGTATTAAACCGATATTGCTTTAACGTTATAACCGATTTGAATACGCGGGTTTAGGAACCGCCGCCCGTCTTGGCTGGAGACTATTATCACAATCATTACAATTCCAAGCAACTACAAATGTTGATGGATTTTTTTTTCATAAATAATCGAATCAAATATAGAGAATTTTGTGGGGTAATAAATATGTTTTCTAATGATGAATGTGACGAGGAATTGTGGGTCAGTTTGCGCGCATTGATGTCAACCCTATTGCAGTTCTAGCTGCTCCTAAATTAACCCCGTGATCGGAGCATAATATTGTAAATAATTAATGTGCAGTTGAAACTGTGCAGTTTGCAGACCTCCAAAACTACTAATTAGCCCTATGTAGCAGTGGCCCATGAAAGGAGAGCATGTCATTTTCAGTGTTTATAGGGTTTATTATGCGCAACTCTAGATGATGAACGCAAATATTATACATTTTTTGTTACTATGCTTAAGAGAGGGGTTTGGGGGGACGAACGGTAGGGCGTATATGAAGGAAAGCGGCGGCCAAGCACCGTTGGGGGAAGCCGTTTCGACTATATAGCACTGGGAAGGGGTCAGGATTTGGGATGGGACGGGGGGAAAGGAATGGTGCCCAACCCACTTGTGGACGGTCGGGGATTGAACGCCGACCTGCATGAAGCGAGACCGTCGCTCTACCGTCCAGCTACGAAAGGGACAAGGTCTTGTGGAGATTGATCCATCAAACTATTGATATGTATGGCAAGCATTAGTTTTCAATTGTTTGCCTTACGAAGAAGGGATCAGAACCTGGGCCGCCTAACTTATATGTCGAAGCCTATGTTCATTTGTTCCAGGAAGCCTCAATATATATATATATATATATATATATATATATATATATATATATATATATATATATATATATATATATATATATATATATCACTAATTTTTCGTAATTTAGATGCTGTCATGGAATGCGTCACATTTGGAATGCATTAAGTGCGAGGACAGGATGGTTTCGTGGAGCTCTGAGAGGCTTCTGATGAGTCGTTGAATTGTGTAGAATATATGTGACTCATCACACAGGTATACTGTCTCAAGTGACACTTTACTGCCCACTACACACACACACACACACACACACACACACACACACACACACACACACACACACACACACACACACACACACACACAACACGGCTCTCAAAACGCCCAAGGAAGTTTTAGCGTAAAGTTCCACAGTATAACATGCGCCCTTCAAACTTTTAAGACAAGTCTTGCCTTCTGAAGGTAACTGAGACAATGTCCCCCGCGGCACCAGCATATAGAGAGGTTTGTGTAGAAGTATTGCCCTTGAGTGTACTTTCCTCTAGTTTATACTCCTAAATCTACACATATTTTACACTACCAGACTAGCCTAACCTAACCTTTAACGTTTTCTAAACAGGTCCGATCCTTTTTTCATAGAAATATGTAAATATCAGTTAATTTAATACATTGATGACACACGGATAATTTATCTAAAAAGCCAAAGAAATTTTAAATTTTTTTGTTTAATGTATTTAATTTATTGCTTTACGTGTGTCAAACTACGCTAAGATTTGCTGTTGGTAAGTTTGGTTCTGCAACTTTAAGGCTGCAGTCGTTTTTCGTAACTTAATGGAGACATTTATATAAAATTGGACTACGGGCTCACCATAGCCCGTGCTGCTTGGAACTTTTTGTTCTAGGTAGCGAATCTTTAACAACAACATTATATAAATTGTGCTAAAGTAGAGTTTAATAGTTGTATGAGATCCTGTGTGTCAGGAGAGAGAGGTCCGCCCTGCCGTAGGCGATTTCCCGCCAATATTAAACAACTTTAAATCTCGTTAAAATTTTAATTGTGTGCCAAATGACTTGTAATATTATTTAAAAGCTGTTTTAAAGGGAGGTGAAATGTGTAAATATTTAAATAGAAATATTAATTGTCAAAAAAAACGTAGAAATAAGACAATTTATTTCTGTTCTTTGTATATATATGGTTGGCAGAAATTTATAATGTGTTCGCTTGATTAGTTCATCTAAATTTATCAATAATTTATACAATATTTATTGTTGATTCATCTTCTTGAGGTTATCTTGAGATGATTTTGGGGCTTTTTAGTTTCCCTGCGGCCCGGTCCTCGACCAGGCCTCCACCCCCAGGAAGCAGCCCGTGACAGCTGTCTAACACCCAGGTACCTATTTTACTGCTAGGTAACAGGGGGCATAGGGTGAAAGAAACTCTGCCCATTGTTTCTCGCCGGCGCCTGGGATCGAACCCAGGACCACAGGATCACAAGTCCAGCGTGCTGTCCGCCTCGGGTGTTGCTAAAATGTAATTACAATTCAGGTGTTTATTAAGAACATAAGAATTGGATTCAATTAAAAATGTGACCAATGCCAGGCAATGTTGCTAGTCGTGCAGAACCTAACTCATTCATATTAATGTCTGTCCTACGCTTGAAACAACCCCAATTATCCCACGTTTATCAGGTTACCAGGTAATTACCTGTTAAATCTGACGTTATGTTCACTGTGTGGTACAGAGACCTGAACTACCCTGTATAATCAGAATAAACTCTAACATTAATAACGTTTGCTGCATTATTGCCAACGCTGCGAGGTGTGGATTCTAGTTTTATGATTTGCTTTATCTTTATATTTATTTATTCGTTGCTTTGTTTGACTTTATTATGTCTACTACAGTACTGGTGACGAATTGATCTGTCTCACATTTACATTTGTCAATGTCAACATTGCCATTGATATCCGGTAACTATTATATCAGCTGATATCCTGTAATTATTATACTAGTTGATATCCGGTAACTATTATGCCAGCTGATATCCTGTAATTATTATACTAGTTGATATCCGGTAACTATTATGCCAGCTGATATCCTGTAATTATTATACTAGTTGATATCCGGTAACTATTATGCCAGCTGATATCCTGTAATTATTATACTAGTTGATATCCGGTAACTATTATGCCAGCTGATATCCTGTAATTATTATACTAGTTGATATCCGGTAACTATTATGCCAGCTGATATCCTGTAATTATTATACTAGTTGATATCCGGTAACTATTATGCCAGCTGATATCATGTAGCTATCGTTACCTAGTCTCTGTGTAATAAAATGCATCTGCTAATCTTTTTTAAAAAAAACTTATCTCCATTGTTTGACAGCAGTTTTGAGTCCTCTAAGACAAACGATGATGACTCGGCAGACAATTTTAGACAAACAACCCAACCATCTGAACACAAACGACTTAAGAATGGTCTGTGACGATCGCTGTTAGTACTTGTATGTTGTGGTGTGTGGGGGTAAGATGTCTAAGGTTTCTAAATTCAATTCCTGCTCTAATTTTTTGTCCCTAAACATTTGCATATGTTGCTGCTCACTGCTGTGTTGATATCTTGTTTTGATCCACGGGGCTGTTGTGTCTAGCATGTTCTGCTATAGTTCTGTAGGATGGATTCTTGTCTCAGTCACGTTATTCTCGAGAGCCACGCTACGCAAGCACTGTGGTTCTTAAGGGTGTGTAGGAGGCCTGGTCGAGGACCGGGCCGCGGGGACACTGAGCCCCGAAATCATCTCAAGGTAACCTCAAGGTAGGTTCGAAGGGCGGATACTACACATCCAGCTGTCGTGCCCAACCACCTTCGTTCACACTGGCACTTGAAAATGTTTTCTTCAAAGCCGAGCAAATCCTTGCACGCTCCACAAGCCATTCTATCGATACCTACCTGCCTTGTGTAGCTTCCGGGGATCAACGGCTCCGCGGCCCAGTCTTCGACCAGGCCTTCCGGTTGGTCAACGAGGCTGTTGGACGCAGCCTGATGTATGAATCACAGACTGGTTGATCAGGTATTCCTCGGAGGTGTTTGCAGACTTCTCTCTCGAACACTGTGAGAGGTCGGCCAGTTATGTCCCTTATGTGTAGTGGGAGTGTGTTGAACAGTCTCGGGCCTCTGATGTTGATAGTTCTCTCTTGAACACTGTGAGGGGTCGGCCAGTTATGTCCCTTATGTGTAGTGGGAGTGTGTTGAACAGTCTCGGGCCTCTGATGTTGATAGTTCTCTCTTGAACACTGTGAGGGGTCGGCCAGTTATGTCCCTTATGTGTAGTGGGAGTGTGTTGAACAGTCTCGGGCCTCTGATGTTGATAGTTCTCCCTCAGAGTGCCTGTTGCACCTCTGCTCTTCAACGAGGGTATTCTGCACATCCTGCCATGCCTCCTGGTCTCATGTGATGTTATTGCTGTGTTCACATTTGGAGGCAGTCCCTCTAATGTCTTCCATGTGAAGATTATTATGTATCTCTCTCGCCTGCGCTCTTGAGAATACAGATTTAGAACTTTTAATTGGTCCCAATAATTAAGATGACTTATAAGAGAGAATTCTAGCGATAAAGGATCTTTGCACGCTCTCTAGGTCCGTAATTTCTCCGGCTCTGAATCGGGTTGTTAATAAAGTGCAATAATATTTCACCCTAGAGAGCACTAGTGTCTTGAAAGTATCATAATTGGTATGACATCCCTTGTTTGGAAGGTCTTTGTTATCCAACCTGTAATTTGTCTTGAAGTCGTGACAGCTACTTTTTGGTGTTCTGTAAATGTAAGACATGATTACTCTTAGATCCTTTACATTGCTCCTTCGTTCTGTAGTGTGATTTGGCTGTGTATTATATATGGTTTCCGTTTATATATATATATATATATATATATATATATATATATATATATATATATATATATATATATATATATATATATTTCCATAGTGCAGGAACTGGAACTTATTTTCATTAAACATCATATTAGTATCTGTGGCCCACAGAAACACCCGATTTACATCAGTGGCACTTTATTCCCACGGTGGGCACTATTTTCCCACGGTGAGCACTATATTCCCATGGTGGGCACTATATTCCCACGGTGGGCACTATATTCCCACGGTGGGCACTATATTCCCACGGTGGGCACTATATTCCCACGGTGGGCACTATATTCCCACGGTGGGCACTATATTCCCACGGTGGGCACTATATTCCCACGGTGGGCACTTTATTCCACGGTGGGCACTTTATTCCCACGGTGGGCACTATATTCCCACGGTGGGCACTTTTTTCCCACGGTGGGCACTATATTCCTACGGTGGGCACTATATTCCCACGGTGGGCACTATATTCCCACGGTGGGCACTATATTCCCACGGTGGGCACTATATTCCCACGGTGGGCACTATATTCCCACGGTGGGCACTATATTCCCACGGTGGGCACTATATTCCCACGGTGGGCACTATATTCCCACGGTGGGCACTATATTCCCACGGTGGGCACTATATTCCCACGGTGAGCACTATATTCCCACGGTGGGCACTATATTCCCACGGTGGGCACTATATTCCCACGGTGGGCACTATATTCCCACGGTGGGCACTATATTCCCACGGTGGGCACTATATTCCCACGGTGGGCACTATATTCCCACGGTGGGCACTATTCCCACGGTGAGCACTATATTCCCATGGTGGGCACTATATTCCCACGGTGGGCACTATATTCCCATGGTTGGCACTTTATTCCCACGGTGAGGATTATAATTTTAATGCTTGCAATTATTATAATTTTAGTAATTAAATATATTTAAAGGTGCAATTTCTTGTTTGCAGGTAAGTTGCCAGGAGAGGTTAACAATGGCTTGCACAAGCCTTGTCATCATGATGGACAGGTGACCAGCACTAATTAGCAACTCACTACAGGTCAGCTAATTAACAGGTAAGCTAATCACCACAAGAGGCGACAGATAAATGGACAATCCCAGTAGAGATCTTGCTGTAGATACGAGGTCAATAGGTGAAGGTAGTAGTGTAATTTTGGACAAAAACGTTACACTGAAACGTTCCAAGCAACGGGCATCAAAACGTTTTCCATTTTTATTGTAAGGAACAAATATGAAACGTAAACATGTTTTCCTAAACGGGAAGGGTGTTGACAGCTTCCGCCAACAGGTTGGAACAACAGGTAGCGAGGGGCAACAGGTCTAGAGGAGTCCTCCCGACAAATCCATGCTCCCTGAGTCGAGCTTCTCCGCTTTCTATGATTGGGATTAGTTTTCTTTAAAGGGGAACTGTTGCTTTCTCGCTATTTGTCTTTTAATATAATTAAGTATAAACATAGAGGTAAAGCATTTTTTGACTTTATATTGTTATATATGTTTATTTCCTGATACATTGGGCGGTGATGAGGGTTCGAACCTTCGTCCAGGATGACACTATGTTCAGGCGCAGTCAACTAAGGCGCATCTGGGGGTCTTCCTGAACGTAGGTTCGAATCCTTATCACAGCCCTTGTGGATTTGTTCATTTATTTAAACTTTATCGAACAAAGGCTGAGAAGAAGCGTTAGACAAAATCAAAATCAAAAATCAAAATGTTTATTCAGGTAAAAGTACATACATGGAAGATGAATTAGAAACATAATGTTGGATTTATAGATAATACAAGTTGATAAAGAAATGAGTATTATCTTAAATATTGCCTGACAGCTGAGTGGACAGCGCTTCGGATTCGTAGTCCTGAGGTTCCGGGTTCGGTCCCCGGTGTAAGCGGAGACAAATGGGAAAAAATTTATTTCATCCTGATGCCCCTGTTACCTAGCAGTAAATAGGTACCTGGGAGTTAGACAGCTGCTACGGGCTGCTTTTTTGTGGGGTGGAGGCCTGGTCGAGGACCGGACCGCGGGGACGCTAAGCCCCGAAATCATCTCAAGATAACCTCAAGATTGTCTCTGTATTTAGTGAAGTTGACTTTAACATTATTCCTTCAGCTCAACTAATCTATATTAGAGGTGAAGGGGATAGGTTGAGTAGTTAAGTATGTACCAGGGAGGAAATTAGTCAACAGAAATTATAGCCCAATATGTCCCAGTACCGGACCAAGTGTTTGTCACGGCGCAAACTCAACTGTGCAGTTTGTTCGATTGGTTTTTTGAACAACAGAATTTGTTCTTAAGGTTGTGCTATTTATTTGTTAAAATTAGGTCATATTTTAATTTATTTTTTAAATATTTTCATCACTCTGTGATTTGAAATGCTGGACTTTGGAAACATTTTTGACCTTAACATTAGCTGAAAATTTATATAAACAACAAAAATATGAACAAATCCACAAGGGCCGTGACGAGGATTCGAACCTGCGTCCGGGAGCATCCCAGACACTGCCTTAATCGACTGAGCTACGACAGGGTAAAAGGGTTGAAACCGAAGTTCTACTGAACTTACTGGATCCCGTAGCCTCTCCGAGGCACAAACCAGGCTTTAAATATGTCCTTAACAATTACACCATGAAATTTTTACCAAAAAACAAGTGCGCAGTGGAGGGGTTAAGGCATGTACTTGGCTCCGTGTGCCCCTTGTTTTGTATATTGAATAAATCCTTTGAGTCGAGCAGAGTAGCAGAGGCGTGGAGGGTTGCTAATGTGGTACCGACGTTTGAGAAGGGAGTTAGATCATATTACTTGACTAATAGCAAAGGTCATTTGTTTACACCTTGAAAATCTTAGATGACGGTGACTGTACTAACCGTCCAGTGTTGATAGTCCTTGAGGAAAACACCAGCCCAAACTGTAACATCAACCTTGGACAGTGAAACAGCCTGTCCTCCTACAGCCTGTCCTATAACCTGTCCTCCTACAACCTGTCCTACAAAGAACGTCGCTTTTCGCACGTATGCGTTACATAAGGCCAAAAACTATCGTACTAGAAAATGGAAGCGGCTGGCGAAAGTGACGTACTGACCCATTTTCTGTTTTGGGTCCTCTGGTTAGGTTAGGAGAGACCTCTTTAAATTGACCGTTTTCTGGACGTTGGGGGGAAACCTTGGGATTATTTGACTGAATGAACACCCAGCGTTGGTCTGAGCTCAGCTTGCCGACGAATATACAAGACATAGAAGGAGCACAGCAGTACCAAATCAGCTCTGCCAGGAGCAATATTTTGTCTTTGACCAACCCGTCCTCCGTGGGTCTCCCAACGTCAAGAAAGCGGTCAATGTGAAGTGTCTTCGTGTGTGTTTAATTAAGTGTGTGTGAGGGGGATGGGGGGGGGGGGGGGGGTTAAGGGGGTGACAGGCTATTATATATAATTAACTGTGTATTGCGAAATCACATGACTTGTGACAGTCGGCCATTAAATCTGCCGTAGCCTATGGATGTGTGTGTGTGTGTGTGTGTGTGTGTGTGTGTGTGTGTGTGTGTGTGTGTGTGTGTGTGTGTGTGTGTGTGTGTGTGTACTCACCTATTTGTGCTTGCGAGGGTTGAGCTTTGGCTCTTTGGTCCCGCCTCTCAACTGTCAATCAACTGGTGTACAGATTCCTGAGCCTACTGGGCTCTATCATATCTACATTTAAAACTGTGTATGGAGTCAGCCTCCACCACATCACTGCCTAATGCATTCCATCCGTTAACTACTCTGACACTGAAAAAGTTCCTTCTAACGTCTCTGTGGCTCATGTGGGTACTCAGTTTCCACCTGTGTCCCCTTGTTCGCGTCCCACCAGTGTTGAATAGTTTATCCTTGNCACCAAATAACCAATACTATCACCACACCATTATTACCTATTCTATTCATTACAGAAGAACCATTTTTTTTTAAGAGAGAGGATAGTGAGTGGGGTGGAGGGTGGTCTAGAGTCAAGAGAACTAGCAACGGGTTCGAACCCATTTCACAAAATATCTTAGAGCGGTTGATGCTCATAATTAACATCTATCAATCTGAGACAGATTAATGTATTCGCATAATCTATTGCATTCCAAACCTCTTCCATCTAGGTGAATCCCCCCAGAGAATTTATTCACCTAGGTGAATTTATTCACCTAGGTGAATAAAACTGCCAAACTTCAGCAATAACTACATTTAAGATATTCGTAGATTGTAATAGATTTGACACCTGTTTCAGAACGGCGAGGGACGAGTCTATCGTTTGACGTAGGCTCGTATGCGGGGCATAATATATCTAACGTTGAATCCATCAATTCTTCATTAATTCCTGAAAGATGGATAATATGGGATAAGGATTTAGGATAAGATATTTGAAAGGAATGGTGTCCAACCACTTGTGGACGGTCGGGGATTGAACGCCGACCTGCAAGAAGCGAGACCGTCGCTCTACCGACCATTCTCTGTAGTTGGATATCGTAGCAGGATTCGAAGCAAACTAATGAGTTATTACTAAGGTCTATACTATCCAAGAGAAGCTATTTGACACTTGTCAGCTCTGGTGACGTGTGTGTGTGACACTTGTCAGCTCTGGTGACGTGTGTGTGTGACACTTGTCAGCTCTGGTGACGTGTGTGTGACACTTGTCAGCTCTGGCGACGTGTGTGGGTGACACTTGTCAGCTCTGGTGACGTGTGTGTGTGACACTTGTCAGCTCTGGTGACGGTGTGGGTGACACTTGTCAGCTCTGGTGACGTGTGTGTGTGACACTTGTCAGCTCTGGTGACGTGTGTGGGTGACACTTGTCAGCTCTGGTGACGTGTGTGGGTGACACTTGTCAGCTCTGGTGACGTGTGTGGGGACACTTGTCAGCTCTGGTGACGTGTGTGTGTGTCACTTGTCAGCTCTGGTGACGTGTGTGGGTCAGTTGTCAGCTCTGGTGACGTGTGTGGGTCACTCACTTCACCACTTGACAATTGGTGAACTCGATATATGAAAGTTCTGATCTTCTTTGACCAGAGTCCCGAAGATTCTGATCTTCAATTGATCCGATTCAGGAAGATTCTGACCTTCCTTGACTCCAGAAGGCTTTGAGCAGTTTATTTTAAGCGCTGAGATTAAATTTCTTTGTGTGTGTCCTTATGTGGTTGAGGACATGTTTTGTGTGGGGATCGAACGTGCGGAGGGAAGGTTAGGGGTGGGGTTGTCTTTCGGTGAAGGGGGAGGGGGGGATGGGTGAGGGTGGGGGTGTGGGGGTGGGGAAGGGGTGAGGTAGTAGCCAGCGGTGTAAGTGGTTGGGTACTTATCCTTTCTCATCTTCCAATCGTAGATCCTTGTCCAAAAAATATCTCTCTTCCAAGTGATGAATAGTCACAATGGCTTGGTGCTTTCTCCATTTTTTCTCAATTGGGGACCTTGAGATGAGATGATTTCGGCGGCGTTAACGTCTCCAGCACTAGGTGTTGGTGCATGCCTCAGGTTCGATCCCTCAGCTCCCTTCTCCCCCTCTCCATGTTTACAAACTTCCGGCCCGCCCCTAGCGTGTGACGTCACCGCCTTCAGCCCTCTACTAATCCGGATTACCGATATGGTTTACCATGTTTGGGGCATACAAGATACCGGATAAATCTTACCTTGATATTCGCTTAAGCTGTAGGTCGGATATTTAAATCACACAACCGTTCAATTCTCTACAATCCAAAATTGAACAAAAAAATTATCAGGGAAAAATGCCAAGGACTTTTGACAATCCGTTGGCTTCTTGTCCCGTCGTGTGTTTTTTATGAATAAATGAAATAAATGATAATGTTTAGAATATTGTGGGTTTGAATTACATTCTCGGTAGGTAAATGTGAAGTGATATGAGAGATAATAGCAGCCCAATTCCACCTAGTTGGTTTAGGGTCTCCTATTTACACATAATGTTGGTGAATTGGCAACACCAGCAGCAGCACCAGCAGCAGCAGCAGCAGCAGCAGCAGCAGCAGCAGCAACAGCAGCAGCAACAGCAGCAGCACCAGCAGCAGCAGCAGCAGCAACAGCAGCAGCAGCAGCAGCAGCAGCAGCAGCAGCAGCAGCAGCAGCAACAGCAGCAGCAGCAGCAGCAGCAGCAGCAGCAACAGCTGCCTATTTACACACACACACAAGGCTTCAACTATCTCCATGTATGCATATCTGTATTTTATACATTGTTAAAGGTATATTTTTATCTACCTGAATATAAGCATGATAATTGAGGCAGCTGCAGGTGGAATATGTTTGGTTATGCCAGCAGACCTGTGTGGGTATGCTAGAGGGCCGTTTGGTTATACCAGGAGACCTGTGTGGGTATGCTAGAGGGCCGTTTGGTTATACAGGAGACCTGTGTGGGTATGCTAGAGGGCCGTTTGGTTATACCAGGAGACCTGTGTGGTATGCTAGAGGGCCGTTTGGTTATGCCAGGAGACCTGTGTGGTATGCTAGAGGGCCGTTTGGTTATGCCAGGAGACCTGTGTGGTATGCTTGGGGTCTGTGTGGGTATGCTAGAGTGCCGTTTGGTTATACCAGGAGACCTGTGTGGTATGCTAGAGGGCCGTTTGGTTATACCAGGAGACCTGTGTGGTATGCTAGAGGGCCGTTTGGTTATGCCAGGAGACCTGTGTGGTATGCTTGGGGTCTGTGTGGGTATGCCAGAAGACTTGCTAGGCTAGGAAGGTGAGATTGGGAAAATATTGGTGATGCAATAACCTATAAATGAATGAATGGATGAATGGGGGTGGATGAGTTGGATGTTGAATGGGTTAGAGGTCTCCTATCTCTCCATGGAGATGGAGGATAGGAGGATAGATGGAGGAGGTGTGGATAGAGGGCGAGGCGGGGCAGTAAACATTGATTAGTGCCAGTACAACGCTACCCCTTGCCTCTCCCCACACCCCCAACCTCTCCTACACCCCCAACCTCTCCCCACACCCCCAACCTCTCCCCACTCCCCCAACCTCTCCCCACACCCCAACCTCTCCCCACACCCACAGCCTCTCCCCACACCCCCAACCTCTCCCCACACCCCCAACCTCTCCCCACACCCCCAACCTCTCCCCACACCCCCAACCTCTCCCCACACCCCCAACCTCTCCCCACATCCCCAACCTCAAAGGGGAGAGGAGTCAGGGCGCTATCTACCGATAAGTGATATCCTGCTTGATAACTGCTTGATACCTGCTTGATATCTGCTTGGTGGGGTTCCGGGAGTTCTTCTAATCCCCTAATTCGGCCCGAGGCCAGCAGCCAGATTCATGAAGCAGTTACGCAAGCACTTACGAACCTGCCCATCTTTCTGAATATTTGGCGGCTTTGTTTACAATTATTAAACAGTTAATGAACTCCGAAGCACCAGGAGGCTGTTTATAACAATAACAACAGTTGATTGGCAAGTTTTCATGCTTGTAAACTGTTTAATAAATGTAACCAAAGCCGTCAAAGTTTGAGGAAAGATGTACACGTTCGTAAGTTACTTGCGTAACTGCTTCGTGAATCTGGCCCCAGGTTCGTAAGTACTTGCGTAACTGCTTCGTGAATCTGGCCCCAGGTTCGTAAGTACTTGCGTAACTGCTTCGTGAATCTGGCCCCAGGTTCGTAAGTACTTGCGTAACTGCTTCGTGAATCTGGCCCCAGGTTCGTAAGTACTTGCGTAACTGCTACGTGAATCTGGCCCCAGGTTCGTAAGTACTTGCGTAACTGCTTCGTGAATCTGGCCCCAGGTTCGTAAGTACTTGCGTAACTGCTACGTGAATCTGGCCCCAGGTTCGTAAGTACTTGCGTAACTGCTTCGTGAATCTGGCCCCAGGTTCGTAAGTACTTGCGTAACTGCTTCGTGAATCTGGCCCCAGGTTCGTAAGTGCTTGCGTAACTGCTTCGTGAATCTGGCCCCAGGTTCGTAAGTACTTGCGTAACTGCTTCGTGAATCTGGCCCCAGGTTCGTAAGTACTTGCGTAACTGCTTCGTGAATCTGGCCCCAGGTTCGTAAGTACTTGCGTAACTGCTTCGTGAATCTGGCCCCAGGTTCGTAAGTACTTGCGTAACTGCTTCGTGAATCTGGCCCCAGGTTCGTAAGTGCTTGCGTAACTGCTTCGTGAATCTGGCCCCAGGTTCGTAAGTACTTGCGTAACTGCTTCGTGAATCTGGCCCCAGGTTCGTAAGTACTTGCGTAACTGCTTCGTGAATCTGGCGCCTGGCTTGACTCGTGAGATCCTATTCAGGCAAGGATCTTTCCCTAAGAATCCTTCCGTAAGGTCTCATCAATTTAATGTTTAAAATTAGCAGCACAAAATATTGCATCATACCGCATGCAACATGTAATAGACCCTATGTTGAGCGACTAGTCCACTCTTCAACATAGCCCCTTAGATCCAGTCTTCCCCCTTGATATGTTGTTGGTACCCATTTTCTCGAAAATAATGTTCACTATTCGGAATGTCTACAAATGCCCTATTTGCCGGCGTATTTAACAAGGCCTATTGCCTATTTAACAAGGCCTATTGCCTATTTAACAAGGCCTATTGCCTATTTAACAAGGCCTATTGCCTATTTAACAAGGTTAAATTGCGAGCCTATTTAACAAGGTTATTGTGGGAGCAAAAACAAGTTCAGTTATTTTCATTATACATTAATTGAAAGTGATTTTCAAGTGTTCCAGGAGAATACAGTATGATTTTGTGCATGTAAATACAATATATACAATAGATACACGCTTCTGGGGGGGCCGGGAATGGGCATCTTAGTTACCCCCCCCTGAGAAATACGATAGTTAACAGCGAGGTTCAATAACCGGATCAGGTCATTAACCTAAGTGACCCCGTCGTACATAATTGCCTCATTACATTCACCACATTCACCCAAAGTCGATTATTCCAATAATAAAGTGTGTAAGTCAGGCCTTATCTCCTCCTTCCCTGGCGGAGTTCTTGGTCTATCTGGCCTGCCTTCCTCCACTCACCACAAAGCTTGAGCTTGGGCTCGAACTCTCGGTTACAGGCTCCAACTTGCACTCTGATATCCAGTTTTTACTCTAGACCTGCCATTTGTATTTTATATATGGGGTATACCTGGAGAGGGTTCTGGAAGCACTTCGGAGCTTCTGGAAGCACTTTGGAGCTTCTGGATGCACTTCGAAACTTCTGGAAGCACTTTAAAGCTTCTGGATGCACTTCGAAGCTTCTGGAAGCATTTCGGAGCTTCTGGAAGCACTTCGGAACTCCTGGAAGCACTTCAAAGCTTCTGGAAGCACTTCGGAGCTCCTGGAAGCACTTCGGAAAATTTTAGACCTGGCCTTCCAGTACCTTCCTTCTCCATATTATTAAGTAATACCTCTCTCGTCTATTTTCAAGAGAGTACATTTTTGAAAGCTTTGGAACATTCGAATAATTTAGGTATTTTATCGTGACTATGTGTGTGGTATATGTTCTCTGTTTCCATGAATGATGATATATTTCCTTGGTTATCCTCACTCGACGACAGTCTGTCTGTTATCAATTCTCCCAGATATTTAACGTTTTGCTTTCCTACTATCAGGAGATCTGATTGTGTCTTGGATACAATATTTCGTTTAAGATCTTCATTTTAACCTTGTCTGCTGTAAGTATAAGTCCCCACATACACACATCTTCTCGTTCTCCTGGAATTTTACGTTCTTGCTCTCATGGCTGCTGGAAGATCTGTGAGATGTCTGGGGACTGGAAGACTGGAGAGATGTCTGGCTGCTGATAGACGGAATAGATGGCTGGTTAAGAACAGGTGGGAATAAAGACACAGTGATGAAGGTGGAAGCAGCAAGAGAGGGGGAAATAGGAGAAGCTGATTTGTAAAGCAATATATCATTGTTAACGAATAGCTAAGTTTCCCTTCTCAACGGACACAACGAGACTTAAATTCAAATATTTGAATTTAAGTCGCTGTGATTCCTATTGGCTCAGCTGACAGGAATCAAGATACTCAATATTTAATTAACGGATGACCGGAAAAGTCTATATTCGGTTAACCGGACGAGGGAAAAACCGAGACTACCAGAAAATAATTAACAGGTCTGATTTTGGACAATATGTTCCTTTCCAAATGAATATTGTGTTTACACTTCCAATTAACTTCAGAAGGAATTGAATGATTGTTATCATATAATATGATGTTAATTGCTATGGTATTGGTCGTTAGGTCGTTCGCTTGAGCTGTTACAACGTCATTTAAATGATGTATTAAATTGCACCTAGGTCTGGGGTACCACCTACCCTTGTCTCTCGATGCTGAGACACAATGATTCTCTCTCTCTCTCTCTCTCTCTCTATCTCTCTTCTCTCTCTCTCTCTCTCTCTCTCTCTCTCTCTCTCCTCTCTCTCTCTCTCTTTCGCGGCTGGCTGTCTGCCTAGCTGACTGCCTGACTGGCTGGCTGGCTGGCTGGCTGTCTGCCTAGGTGGCTGTTTGCCTTGCCGGCTGGCTGTCTGGCTGGCTGCCTGGCTGTCTGCCTAGGTGGCTGGCTGCCTGGCTGTCTGCCTAGGTGGCTGGCTGCCTGGCTGTCTGCCTAGGTGGCTGTTTTGCCTTGCCGGCTAGCTGTCTGGCTGGCTGACTAGCTGTCTGCCTAGTGGTGGTGGCTGGCTGGCTGTCTGCCTAGGTGGCTGGCTGCCTGGCTGTCTGCCTAGGTGGCTGTTTGCTTGCCGGCTAGCTGTCTGGCTGGCTGACTAGCTGTCTGCCTAGCTGGCTGGCTGCTGGCTGGCTGTCTCCTAGCTGGCTGTTTGCCTTGCTGGCTGGCTGTCTGCCTAGCTGGCTGTTTGCCTTGCTGGCTGGCTGTCTGGCTGGCTGGCGCCCGAGGTTTGCCCAACAGAACACACTGAGTGTTGCCATGGAAACCGTTTCATTCTCTGCATTCACACTATCCGGTCTCTACCGGCCTCCCCGACCTCGTTATCCGGTGTCTCCTTTCATCCGACTCCGTTATTCGGTCTCTTTCGCCCCGCAAGACCCCTGTATCCGGCCATCACCACCCACACTACCCCTGTATCCGGCCATCACCACCCACACTACCCTGTATCCGGCCATCACCACCCACACTACCCTGTATCCGGCCAACACCACCACACTACCCCTGTATCCGGCCATCACACCCACACTACCCCTGTATCCGGCCATCACCACACACACTACCCCTGTATCCGGCCATCACACCCCACACTACCCTGTATCGGCCAACACCACCCACACTACCCCCTGTATCCGGCCATCACCACCCACACTACCCCTGTATCCGGCCAACACCACCCACACTACACCCCTGTATCCGGCCATCACACACCCACACTACCCCTGTATCCGGCCAACACCACCCACACTACACCCTGTATCCGGCCATCACCACCCACACTACCCCTGTATCCGGCCAACACCACCCACACTACCCCTGTATCCGGCCAACACCACCCACACTACCCCCCTGTATCCGGCCATCACCACCCACACTACCCCTGTATCCGGCCAACCACCACCCACACTACCCCTGTATCCGGCCAACACCACCACACTACCCCTGTATCCGGCCAACACCACCCACACTACCCTGTATCCGGCCAACACCACCCACACTACACCCCTGTATCCGGCCATCACCACCCACACTACCCCTGTATCCGGCCATCACCACCCACACTACCCCTGTATCCGGCCATCACCACCCACATACCCCTGATCCCGGCCATCACCACCCACACTACCCTGTATCCGGCCATCACACCCACACTACCCTGTATCCGGCCATCACCACCCACACTACCCCTGTATCCGGCCATCACCACCCACACTACCCCCCTGTATCCGGCCATCACCACCAACACTACCCTGTATCCGGCCATCACCACCCACACTACCCATGTATCCGGTTAGGTCTGCAAACCTGTCAACGGACAGAAGAAGTGTATAGCTGATAGCTAGCACTCAGCAGGTGTGTAGTCACGTGTGTGGTTGAAACATGTAAACAAAAATTCCACTTGTGTACTCGGTGTTGGTCGTTACAGGAGCCGGATACCTGCCGGCGCTTGTCTCGACATCCGGCCCTCGCCGCACTACGGGTTATCCGGCCTCCAACACTGTTCTCAACAGGATATCTGGCAGTTGTGGCGGTTCCTCGCCACTCTCCGAATCCGGTTCATGCACTTCACAACAGCCATATCCGGCTTTCCCTGACCCCCGCTATCCGGCTTTACCAGGGTCAAAACAGCAGGGTAGACGATATATGACACTATAGGCATTCCTGTAATTGGTCCTAAACCTAACCACCGCTGTATCCGGCTGTAACTATCAAGATAATGTGATTTGTACTATCACTCACTATATTACAGTCACTGTACCGGAATTACAGTCACTGTACCAATATGTAGTGATGGACCATCAGAAAGTACCAATATGTAGTGATGGACCACCAGAAAGTACCAATATGTAGTGATGGACCACCAGAAAGTACCAATATGTAGTGATGGACCACCAGAAAGTACCAATATGTAGTGATGGACCACCAGAAAGTACCAATATGTAGTGATGGACCACCAGAAAGTACCAATATGTAGTGATGGACCACCAGAAAGTACCAATATGTAGTGATGGACCACCAGAAAGTACCAATATGTAGTGATGGACCACCAGAAAGTACCAATATGTAGTGATGGACCACCAGAAAGTACCATATGTAGTGATGGACCACCAGAAAGTACCAATATGTAGTGATGGACCACCAGAAAGTACCAATATGTAGTGATGGACCACCAGAAAGTACCAATATGTAGTGATGGACCACCAGAAAGTACCAATATGTAGTGATGGACCACCAGAAAGTACAATATGTAGTGATGGACCACCAGAAAGTACCAATATGTAGTGATGGACCACCAGAAAGTACCAATATGTAGTGATGGACCACCAGAAAGTACCAATATGTAGTGATGGTCCACCAGAAAGTACCAATATGTAGTGATGGACCACCAGAAAGTACCAATATGTAGTGATGGACCACCAGAAAGTACCAATATGTAGTGATGGACCACCAGAAAGTACCAATATGTAGTGATGGACCACCAGAAAGTACCAATATGTAGTGATGGACCACCAGAAAGTACCAATATGTAGTGATGGACCACCAGAAAGTACCAATATGTAGTGATGGACCACCAGAAAGTACCAATATGTAGTGATGGACCACCAGAAAGTACCAATTGTAGTGATGGACCACCAGAAAGTACCAATATGTAGTGATGGACCACCAGAAAGTACCATATGTAGTGATGGACCACCAGAAAGTACCAATATGTAGTGATGGACCACCAGAAAGTACCAATATGTAGTGATGGACCACCAGAAAGTACCAATATGTAGTGATGGACCACCAGAAAGTACCAATATGTAGTGATGGACCACCAGAAAGTACCAATATGTAGTGATGGACCACCAGAAAGTACCAATTTGTAGTGATGGACCACCAGAAAGTACCAATATGTAGTGATGGACCACCAGAAAGTACCAATATGTAGTGATGGCCACCAGAAAGTACCAATATGTAGTGATGGACCACCAGAAAGTACCAATATGTAGTGATGGACCACCAGAAAGTACCAATATGTAGTGATGGACCACCAGAAAGTACCAATATGTAGTGATGGACCACCAGAAAGTACCAATATGTAGTGATGGACCACCAGAAAGTACAATATGTAGTGATGGCACCAGAAAGTACCAATATTAGTGATGGACCACCAGAAAGTACCAATATGTAGTGAT
>WNGS01005680.1:19661715-19674951 GCA_020271785.1 Procambarus virginalis
CACCTAGTTGTGCTCTGGCTCTTTGGTCCCGCCTCTCAACCGTCAATCAACAGGTGTACAGTTTCCTGAGCCTATTGTGTGTGTTGTGTTGTGTGTGTTGTGTGTGGGTGTGTGTGTGTGTGTGTGTGTGTGTGTGTATGGTGTGTGTGTGTGTGTGTGTGTGTGTGTGTGTGTGTGTGTGTGGTGTTGTAGGTGTGTGTGTGTGTGTGTGTTGTGTGTGCGCGTGCGTGCGCGCGCTCGTAACTGCGCGTACATTAATGACGTTTTTTTTTTGTTGGTGAAAGTGAACCACAGCGAGGCTTAGTCCTTATCTAATCTTCATTGTTCGACTCCTTCAGTTCAGGGCAGAGCCAGGCGCGTGTGTGTGCGCGCGCGTACACTGGAATTTAACTACGCCTAATGGAACCTAAGGCTCACTAATATCTGTCGTATTGCATTCACATATTTTATTTAGACGTGAGGCAGATGTTTACTGCGGTTCACTATCACATCACATGTCTATGGGGCTCACTATCACAGCACATGTCTATAGGGCTCACTATCACAGCACATGTCTATGGGGCTCACTATCACAGCACATGTCTATGGGGCTCACTATCACAGCACATGTCTATGGGGTACACTATCACAGCACATGTCTATGGGGCTCACTATCACAGCACATGTCTATGGGGCTCACTATCAGCACATGTCTATGAGGCTCACTATCACAGCACATGTCTATGGGGCTCACTATCACAGCACATGTCTATGAGGCTCACTATCACAGCACATGTCTATGGGGCTCACTATCACAGCACATGTCTATGAGGCTCACTATCACAGCACATGTCTATGGGGTACACTATCACAGCACATGTCTATGGGGTACACTATCACAGCACATGTCTATAGGGCTCACTATCACAGCACATGTCTATGGGGCTCACTATCACAGCACATGTCTATGGGGCTCACTATCACAGCACATGTCTATAGGGCTCACTATCACATCACATGTCTATGGGGCTCACTATCACATCACATGTTTAGGAAGAAAAATTTACTAGACAAGTTTCTCTTGCTTCTTGAGTCTCAGTTCTTATATCGTCTCAGTACCTGGTACTGGTACCTGGTACTGGTACCTGGTACTGGTACCTGGTACTGGTACCTGGTACTCAGGTACTTCCTGGTACTGGATTTAGCGTCTTCCTCTGACCCAGGTAAATCTTGAGTAACTTAGAGTTAAGTGACATGTCGCCAAGGTTTGTTCCCTTGAGTGAGTTTATGCTCTATAGTTGATTGACGTCAATCATCAGCGCCTCTAGAGAGGAAATGCTCTCTAGTTAATTGATTAAGACGGTCATCAGAAACTAAATAAATAGTCTGTGAATGGGGTCATTCTAAAAGAAGTTAATGGTGACCAAACCACACACTAGAAAGTGAAGGGACGACAACGTTTCGGTCCGTCCTGGACCATTCTCAAGTCGATTATTTCAGCCACGTTATTGTGACTCCTCGTCTGAAAATTAATGGTCCTTTCACACTGTGTTGTTAATGTGAACTATTTATAAATTCTCCAAAATTATATTAGAGGGAGGGGTGAGGCGTGACAGGGGGAAGAAGGAGAGGGGGTAGCGTGACAGGGGGGGGGGAAAGAGAGGGGGGGAAGCGTGACAAAGAGGTCTTGAACACTACAAGTGTGACAAAGGTACAGGTGTACAGAAGGGAGGAAGTTGAACAACACACATGCGAGAGGGTCGAGTTCCCCCTCACAAAGGATTTTAAAATAAAGGGCCATGTAATCTAGGGAATGGAAATTGGAATGGAAATATTAATGGACTGGCGTGTGTATGAAATAGGGAAGGTGTGTAATGGGTCCACATGCTCACCCTAGGAGTAGGTAAGGTGGTTTATAGGTCAAGAGGTGGGCCCGAGACACAGGTAAGATGGGTTACCACAGACAAATGGCTTTGACCCATCAGTCAGGAGACGAAATTTGACATTAAAAAGGTTATGAGATAGGCTATGAGGGTGTTGGAGGAGGTCTATGAGAAAATGAGGAAGAGGAGAATTAGCAGGGAAGAGCACTAGGCTCGGGTCCCGAGAGCTGGAGCACGACTGGAAGAAAGATAGTAAGAATGAAGTAGGAAAAGAGGATGCCAGTGGAGTAGTATGAGAGAGGGTAATGAAGAAGGAAGCAGTGAAGGGGGAAAAATTGGAGAAGATGGGAGGGAAGGAAGAACAGAAAGGGAAGGAAGGAAGTAAGATTGAGAGGAAGGAAGGAGAGAGGAGAGAGAGAGAGAGAGAGAGAGAGAGAGAGAGAGAGAGAGAGAGAGAGAGAGAGAGAGAGAGAGAGAGACCCTCCTCCCCCCCCTCGCTACTGGATCTATACTCCAGTCATTACCTCTCTCCCTCTCATCTCTCTCTCACTCCCCTTTCACTTCCACTCCTCCACTTCCCCCTTTGCTGCTTAAAATAATTATCTCCATTCCTTCCTCTTCCTTCCAAGACCTCCCTATACCTCCTCCTTGACCGTCTTCACTCACCTCTACCTTGCTTCCTGTTCTTTCCCTCCCACTTTATCTACTCCCTTTCTCTCATTCTCTCTCTCCTCCTGTTCCTCTCCTGTCTCTCCTTCCTCTCCTCCCTCGAGGTGTTCACGGCCTCTCCACTCATTACTAGAGCGCTTTTATCCTGGGATAATTATCCAGCTGGGCCTACGAGGTCTGTGCAGCTGCTGCTGGCCTGGTGCTGCTGCTGCTGGCCTGGTACAGCTGCTGCTGATCTGGTGCTGCAGCTGTTGCTGGCCTGGTACAGCTGCTGCTGGCCTGGTACAGCTGCTGCTGGCCTGGTGCAGCTGCTGCTGGCCTGGTACAGCTGCTCGCCTGGTGCTGCTGTTGCTGGCCTGGTGCAGCTGCTGCTGGCCTGGTGCAGCTGCTGTCCTGGTACAGCTGCTGGCCTGGTACAGCTGCTGGCCTGGTGCAGCTGCTGCTGGCCTGGTGCAGCTGCTGGACTGGTGCAGCTGCTGGCCTGGTGCAGCTGTTGCTGGCCTGGTGCAGCTGCTGCTGGCCTGGTGCAGCTGCTGGCCTGGTGCTGCTGTTGCTGGCCTGGTGCAGCTGCTGCTGGCTTGGTGCAGCTGCTGCTGGCCTGGTGCAGCTGCTGCTGGCCTGGTACAGCTGCTGCTGGCCTGGTGCAGCAGCTGCTGGCCTGGTGCTGCTGGCCTGGTGCAGCTGCTGCTGGCCTGGTGCAGCTGCTGCTGGCCTGGTGCAGCTGCTGGCCTGGTGCAGCTGCTGCTGGCCTGGTGCAGCTGCTGCTGGCCTGGTGCAGCTGCTGCTGGCCTGGTGCAGCTGCTGCTGGCCTGGTGCTGCTGTTGCTGGCCTGGTGCAGCTGTTGCTGGCCTGGTGCAGCTGCTGCTGGCCTGGTGCAGCTGCTGCTGGCCTGGTGCAGCTGCTGCTGGCCTGGTGCTGCTGTTGCTGGCCTGGTGCAGCTGTTGCTGGCCTGGTGCAGCTGCTGCTGGCCTGGTGCAGCTGCTGCTGGCCTGGTGCAGCTGCTGCTGGCCTGGTGCTGCTGTTGCTGGCCTGGTGCAGCTGCTGCTGGCCTGGTGCAGCTGCTGCTGGCCTGGTGCAGCTGCTGCTGGCCTGGTGCAGCTGCTGCTGGCCTGGTGCAGCTGCTGCTGGCCTGGTGCTGCTGTTGCTGGCCTGGTGCAGCTGTTGCTGGCCTGGTGCAGCTGCTGCTGGCCTGGTGCAGCTGCTGCTGGCCTGGTGCAGCTGCTGCTGGCCTGGTGCTGCTGTTGCTGGCCTGGTGCAGCTGCTGCTGGCCTGGTGCAGCTGCTGCTGGCCTGGTGCAGCTGCTGCTGGCCTGGTGCAGCTGCTGCTGGCCTGGTGCAGCTGCTGCTGGCCTGGTGCAGCTGTTGCTGGCCTGGTGCAGCTGCTGGCCTGGTGCAGCTGTTGCTGGCCTGGTGCAGCAGTACCAGTACAGCACCAGTACCTGAGCACCAGTACCTGAGCACCAGTACCTGAGCACCAGTACCTGAGCACCAGTACCTGAGCACCAGTACCTGAGCACCAGTACCTGAGCACCAGTACCTGAGCACCAGTACCTGAGCACCAGTACCTGACCACCAGTACCTGACCACCAGTACCTGAGCACCAGTACCTGAGCACCAGTACCTGAGCACCAGTACCTGAGCACCAGTACCTGAGCACCAGTACCTGAGCACCAGTACCTGACCACCAGTACCTGACCACCAGTACCTGAGCACCAGTACCTGAGCACCAGTACCTGACCACCAGTACCTGAGCACCAGTACCTGAGCACCAGTACCTGAGCACCAGTACCTGAGCACCAGTACCTGAGCACCAGTACCTGAGCACCAGTACCTGAGCACCAGTACCTGAGCACCAGTACCTGAGCACCAGTACCTGAGCACCAGTACCTGAGCACCAGTACCTGAGCACCAGTACCTGAGCACCAGTACCTGAGCACCAGTACCTGAGCACCAGTACCTGAGCACCAGTACCTGAGCACCAGTACCTGAGCACCAGTACCTGAGCACCAGTACCTGAGCACCAGTACCTGAGCACCAGTACCTGAGCACCAGTACCTGACCACCAGTACCTGAGCACTAGTACCTAAGCACCAGTACCTGAGCACCAGTACCTGAGCACCAGTACCTGAGCACCAGTACCTGAGCACCAGTACCTGAGCACCAGTACCTGAGCACCAGTACCTAAACACCAGTACCTGAGCACCAGTACCATTCCCTCCCTCCTCCCACCCCCTGGTGTGTGTGTGGGCGGTAATGGTAGTGGCAAGGTTGTGATATCGATTCCCCATTGTGGAGGGGGTGGGGGTATGGGGTGGGGGGATGTGTTGGTTTCTTGTAAGGGTTGAACAGGTAGACGCTATTCGGCTCCTCGAACAATGTCTACTGTTTTCTGAAGTACAAATAAGCAGCGGAATGATGAAAAAAAAAGTTAAAAAAATCGTAATATTTCCGGTTTTCATGACGGCTCAATGGGTCAGGCGGGTTCTTGCGTTCCCGGTTATAGGTAGAGGTGATAGGTTCACAAGAGTTGGCTTAACTTACAAGCTGCTTTCTTAGAAAGGTGGGGTGTTGTGTTAGGAAGATGGCTTGTTGTAGTAGAAAGATGGGTGTTGTGTTAAAAAGCTGTACCCATAACCCATAAGTTTCAGGGCCAGTTATATCTAAGTTAAGACAGGTCTTTGTGTCTTAAAACCACAATAGTATCTTCTTTGTTTTGAATTGAATCTGCTGAAGACTTCATCGATGTCAGAACAGGACGTCACTGGTTCTCAGGTGACATCAATGTGTGAATTGGGTATCAGTTTGTGACAGTGTTATGCATACAAGCGGTTCGTTGTCCTCTAAAAATCCCTGTTGGAGGTGGGTAAGATGGAGTCCGGTTAATGTGGCCATTCTAACCACACACCACTGTTGTGTAGTTAGAATGTGACCCGCGATGGACAGACCTCTCCCTCGGCTACAGAGGTCCAACAAACCGTCATATAATCGATGGTTCGGTCTTAATACCCCTGGCTTTTTGCTCTGCCATCCAACCACTGTCCCAATTTCTGTCTTGTACCCCTATCATTCTCCCCCTTCCTGTCTCTGTCTCTCCCTCACCCGTCCACCCGACCCTGTCTCACCCTCCCACACCCGTCCACTTCCCGTCTCCCTCCTCACCTCAACGCTGCTGAAAGATAATAACAAACACACCTGTTATATCATGTGTGTTAAAGCTGTTAAAGTCCCCCCTCAACCACTGGTACTGAGCACCAGTACTGAGCACCAGTACTGAGCACCAGTTAATAGCTCAGGTACTAGTAGTGGTGAACCCGCGTGTGCTGTGTTCACCAGAGAAGCCGCCGAAGACCTTACAAGGTTCACAGTTCACCAAGAACATCAGGGGCAAGATTCACGAAGCAATTACTCAAGCACTTACGAACCTGTCCATCTTTTCGCAATCTTTGGCGGCTTTGTTTACAATTATTAAACAGTTAATGAGCTCCGAAGCACCAGGAGGCTGTTTATAACAATAACAACAGTTGATTGGCAAGTTTTCATGCTTGTAAACTGTTTAATAAATGTAACCAAAGCCGTCAAGGATTGAAGAAAGATGTACACGTTCGTAAGTACTTGCGTAACTGAATCGTGAATCTGGCTCCAGGTTCGTAAGTACTTGCGTAACTGCTTCGTGAATCCGGCCCCACACGAAAGAACAATCACTAATGTTTTGGCATGAAAGAGGAATGAGTGTACCAACTGTAAGGAAGTGATGTGAGACTATGTCAACACACTTTCTTTTCAGAGGGGGCAGTAAAGATGACAAACCCAGAAGAGGGGAATAAACTCGGAACAGGGTACAAAGGAGGGGAATAAACCCGGAAAAACGGCCCCAGTCATTCAATACAGCGACATCTGTACTGTATTGCTGATTGTATCCTTCACTGGCAGCCAGAGTTCGTGTAATGTATTTATGTGGATCACTTATATTATTGTTCTCACTACACTTTAGGTCATGGTGAGCTGACATGTGTACAAGGGATATAGAACACCCTGAGTCCACTACGGGCTCGCCATAGCCCGTGCTACTTTGAAACTTTTTGTTCCAAGTAGTGAATCTTAAACAACAACAACAACAGAACACCCATTCATTGAGTTAGAACACAGGGAAGATGATGAATAACGATGAATACGTTATTACTAAGGTATATATTAGGATAATTCAGAGTAGATAGCAGAGTAGATGTCTGTGCTCTCGTCTACCCGAGCGTACCATGCTCTCGTGTACTACAGCGTACTGTGCTATCTACTTCAGCGTACTGTGCTATCTACTTCAGCATACTGTGCTATCTATTTCAGCATACTGTGCTATCTACTTCAGCATACTGTGCTATCTATTTCAGCATACTGTGCTATCTACTTCAGCATACTGTCCTATCTACTTCAGCATACTGTGCTATCTACTTCAGCATACTGTGCTATCTACTTCAGCATACTGTGCTATCTACTTCAGCATACTGTGCTATCTACTTCAGCATACTGTGCTATCTACTTCAGCATACTGTGCTATCTATTTCAGCATACTGTGCTATCTACTTCAGCATACTGTGCTATCTACTTCAGCATACTGTGCTATCTACTTCAGCATACTGTGCTATCTACTTCAGCATACTGTGCTATCTACTTCAGCATACTGTGCTATCTACTTCAGCATACTGTGCTATCTACTTCAGCATACTGTGCTATCTACTTCAGCATACTGTGCTATCTACTTCAGCATACTGTGCTATCTACTTCAGCATACTGTGCTATCTACTTCAGCATACTGTGCTATCTACTTTAGTGTACCGTACTATCTACTTCAGCATACAGTACTATCTACTTCAACATACCGTACTATCTACTTCAGCATACCGTACTATCTACTTCAGCATACCGTACTATCTACTTCAGCATACTGTGCTATCTACTTTAGTTTACCGTACTATCTACTTCAGCCTACCGTGATGTCTATCTCACTATACCGTGTGTAGTATTGAAGGTGAAGATTATAAGGGATTAAGGTAGATTATCTACTGACTTGTGGCTTTGTCCTCCTTCCTTATTGTTATTCCTCTGTGTCCTCTTGTTCGTTATCGTTCTCCCCTTGTTTATCATCCTCCCTCTTCCTTCTGCTCCTTCTCTTCCTCGTCTAGTTCTGCCTATCTCTCCTGATATTCCTTCACAGACGTCTTCTTTCTCTTGTCCCCTCCTCCTGTCTCTCCTGTCTCTCCTCCTGTCCCTTCTCCTGTCTCTCCTGTCTCTCCTCCTGTCCCTCCTCCTGTCCCTTCTGTCTCTTCTGTCCCTCCTCCTGTCTCTCCTCCTGTCCCTCCTGTCCCTCCTCCTGTCCCTCCTCCTGTCCCTCCTGTCTCTTCTGTCCCTCCTCCTGTCTCTCCTCCTGTCCCTCCTGTCCCTTCTCCTGTCCCTCCTGTCTCTCCTCCTGTCTCTCCTTCTGTCTCTCCTCCTGTCCCTCCTTCTGTCTCTCCTCCTGTCCCTCCTCCTGTCCCTCCTTCTGTCCCTTCTCCTGTCTCTCCTTCTGTCTCTCCTCCTGTCTCCTTCTGTCTCTCCTCCTGTCTCCTTCTGTCTCTCCTCCTGTCTCTCCTCCTGTCTCTCCTCCTGTCTCCTCCTGTCTCTCCTCCTGTCCCTCCTCCTGTCCCTCCTGTCTCTCCTCCTGTCCCTCCTCCTGTCCCTTCTCCTGTCTCTCCTCCTGTCTCTCCTCCTGTCTCTCCTTTTGTCCCTTCTTCTGTCTCTCCTCCTGTCTCTCCTCCTGTCTCTCCTCCTGTCTCTCCTTCTGTCTCTCCTGTCTCTCCTTCTGTCTCTCCTCCTGTCCCTCCTTCTGTCTCTCCTCCTGTCTCTCCTCCTGTCTCTCCTTCTGTCTCTCCTCCTGTCTCTCCTCCTGTCTCTCCTCCTGTCTCTCCTGTCTCTCCTTCTGTCTCTCCTTCTGTCTCTCCTGTCTCTCCTTCTGTCTCTCCTTCTGTCTCTCCTTCTGTCTCTCCTGTCTCTCCTTCTGTCTCTCCTGTCCCTCCTTCTGTCTCTCCTCCTGTCTCTCCTCCTGTCTCTCCTTCTGTCTCTCCTCCTGTCTCTCCTTCTGTCTCTCCTTCTGTCTCTCCTGTCCCTCCTTCTGTCTCTCCTTCTGTCTCTCCTTCTGTCTCTCCTGTCTCTCCTCCTGTCTCTCCTCCTGTCTCTCCTTCTGTCCCTCCTTCTGTCTCTCCTCCTGTCTCTCCTTCTGTCCCTCCTTCTGTCTCTCCTCCTGTCTCTCCTCCTGTCTCTCCTTCTGTCTCTCCTTCTGTCTCTCCTCCTGTCTCTCCTCCTGTCTCTCCTCCTGTCTCTCCTCCTGTCTCTCCTTCTGTCCCTCCTTCTGTCCCTTCTCCTGTCTCTCCTGTCTCTCCTCCTGTCTCTCCTCCTGTCTCTCCTTCTGTCTCTCCTTCTGTCTCTCCTCCTGTCTCTCCTCCTGTCTCTCCTCCTGTCTCTCCTCCTGTCTCTCCTTCTGTCCCTCCTTCTGTCCCTTCTCCTGTCTCTCCTGTCTCTCCTCCTGTCTCTCCTCCTGTCTCTCCTCCTGTCTCTCCTTCTGTCTCTCCTGTCTCTCCTCCTGTCTCTCCTCCTGTCTCTCCTTCTGTCTCTCCTTCTGTCTCTCCTGTCTCTCCTTCTGTCTCTCCTCTTGTCCCCTCTTCCTGTCTCTCCTCCTGTCCCTCCTCCTGTCTCTCCTCCTGTCTCTCCTCCTGTCTCTCCTCCTGTCTCTCCTTCTGTCTCTCCTTCTGTCTCTCCTGTCTCTCCTTCTGTCTCTCCTCCTGTCCCTCCTCCTGTCCCTTCTCCTGTCTCTCCTCCTGTCCTCCTGTCTCTCCTGTCCCTCCTCCTGTCCCTCCTCCTGTCTCCAGTTGCTGGTGGTTGGCCAGCCCAGTGCCACACACTATTGAGTAAGGTCTTAAAGGGGAACATTGGACAATCATTGTAGCTGTACTCTGCCAGCGTGGGAGTCTGTCACTACCATGGGAGTGTCCACTAGGAGGGTTCTTCCTCCTCACTTTAAATAACAATTGGCCCTCATCATACCTCTGGCACTAATCTATAATGAGGCACTTACAAGGGTGGGGGTGAATTGCCCACCTGCTAGAAGAAGGCAAATGTGGTGCCAATGTAGATGAGAGGAGATAAAGAAGAGGCACTTAACTACAGACCATTGCCACTCACAAGCATCTCTTGTAAAGTACTTGAGAGAATTATGTGGTTAAGACTAGTTGGACGTCTAGAAAGAGTTAGGTTTGTAAGTAATCAACAACATGGCTTTAGGGAAGGGAAATCATGCCTGCCGAACTTCCCTCCTCCTGTCCCCCCTGTCCCTCCTGTCCCTCCTCCTGTCCCCCCTGTCCCTCCTGTCCCTCCTCCTGTCTCCTCCTGCCCAGAGTTTTATGATAAGATAACAACAATAAGGTAAGACGGAGAAGGCTGGGCAGATTGCATATTTCTGGACTGCCAAAAAAGCCTTTGATACAGTACCATACGAAGGCTACTATACAAACTTTGAGAGGCAAGCGGGGGTAGAGGGAGACGCACTATCATGTTCCTGATGTATAAAATACTTAAGAGGGATTGACAAGGTGCAAAGAGAGGAAATGTTTACATTGAATAACATTAGAACAAAGGGGCACGAAGCTTTAGACTCAGATATGTTATAGAGATGTTAGGAAGTTTTCTTTAGCGTGAGAGAAGTGAATAAATGGCATGCCTTAAAGGAGCAGGTTGTAGAGGATAACGCCATTCATAACTTTAAAAGGAGGTATGATAGAGAAATAGGCCAGGAGTCATTGTATTAGTCAGCCAACGGCTAGAAAAGCCGGGACCAGGAGCTAGAGATCGATTCTGCTGGCCCCATGAGGTGAGTACACACACACACACACACACACAAACATGGATTCAGGGATGGCAGGTCCTGCCTCACAGGGTTACTTGAATTCTACGACCAGGCAACAAAAATAAGGCAAGAAAGAGAAGGGTGGGCAGACTGCATATTTTTGGATTGTCAGAAAGCCTTTGATACAGTGCCACACAAGAGGCTAGTGAAAAAGCTCGAGATGCAGGCTGGAGTGAAAGGGAAGGTACTCCGTTGGATACAGGAGTACCTAAGCAACAGGAGACAAAGAGTCAGTGTGAGGGGTGAGGTCTCAGATTGGCGAGACGTTACAAGTGGAGTCCCGCAGGGGTCAGTCCTTGGACCTATACTGTTTTCTGATATATGTAAATGATCTCCCAGAGGGTATAGAATCGTTTCTCTCAATGTTTGCCGATGATGCAAAAATTATGAGGAGGATTGAAACTGAGGACGATAGTAGGAGGCTACAAGACGACCTAGACAGACTGAGTGAATGGTCCAACAAATGGCTGTTGAAGTTCAACCCGAGTAAATGCAAAGTAATGAAACTAGGCAGTGGAAACAGGAGGCCAGACACAGGATACAGAATAGGATGAAGTACTTAATGAAACGGACAGAGAGAAAGATCTAGGAGTTGATATCACACCAAACCTGTCTCCTGAAGCCCACATAAAAAGGATAACATCTGCGGCATATGCGAGGCTGGCTAACATCAGAACAGCGTTCAGGAACCTGTGTAAGGAATCATTCAGAATCTTGTACACCACATATGTAAGACCAATCCTGGAGTATGCAGCCCCAGCATGGAGCCCGTACCTTGTCAAGCACAAGACGAAGCTGGAAAAAGTCCAAAGGTATGCCACTAGACTAGTCCCAGAACTAAGAGGCATGAGTTACGAGGAAAGGCTGCGGGAAATGCACCTTACGACACTGGAAGACAGAAGAGTAAGGGGAGATATGATCACAACCTACAAAATCCTCAGAGGAATCGACCGGGTAGACAAGGACAAACTATTCAACACTGGGGGGACGCGAACAAGGGGACACAGGTGGAAACTGAGTACCCACATGAGCCACAGAGACGTTAGAAGGAACTTTTTCAGTGTCAGAGTAGTTAACGGATGGAATGCATTAGGCAGTGATGTGGTGGAGGCTGACTCCATACACAGTTTCAAGGGTAGATATGATAGAGCCCAGTAGGCTCAGGAATCTGTACACCAGTTGATTGACAGTTGAGAGGCGGGACCAAAGAGCCAAAGCTCAACCCCCGCAAGCACAAATAGGTGAGTACAAATAGGTGAGTACACACACACACACACACACACACACACACAAAGAAGACAGGAGCGCCAGAAAACAGGGGTGTACCAAGACAAATAGAAGACAGGAGCGCCAGAAAACAGGGGTGTACCAAGACAAATAGAAGACAGGAGCGCCAGAAAACAGGGGTGTACCAAGACAAATAGAAGACAGGAGCGCCAGAAAACAGGGGTGTACCAAGACAAATAGAAGACAGGAGCGCCAGAAAACAGGGGTGTACCAAGACAAATAGAAGACAGGAGCGCCAGAAAACAGGGGTGTACCAAGACAAATAGAAGACAGGAGCGCCAGAAAGCAGCCAAACCGAAGACGGGGGACGCCGGCAGACAGACAAACGGGTTCCTCATATCAGTTAGGGTTGTTTACGGAGCTATTAACCTCCTGGAAGTGACAGTCGGGTGGTATCCTAACTGGTGAAGTTAGTTTATTGACAGTCCTGTAGAACGGGGGGGGGGGGAGGGCTGATAGTGTACTCACCTAGATACTCTCACCTAAAGGTACTTCCCTCCCTGTTGTCTGTTAATTCATCATGTTTATTTGCTTCTCCTTTCATGAAGAATTGTTTTCCTGGTGTGTGAGAGTCATGTGTGTGTGACTGGTGGCCACTCGCGATCACTGCTCTTGTGTTACACATGACTGCTTAGACTGTGTGTGTTTTACACATGACTGCTTAGACTGTGTGTGTTTTTACACATGACTGCTTAGACTGTGTGTGTTTTACACATGACTGTTTAGACTGTGTGTGTTTTTACACATGACTGCTTAGACTGTGTGTGTTTTACACATGACTGTTTAGACTGTGTGTGTTTTTACACATGACTGTTAGACTGTGTGTGTTTTTACACATGACTGTTTAGACTGTGTGTGTTTTTACACAATGACTGTTTAGACTGTGTGTGTTTTTACACATGACTGTTTAGACTGTATATGTTTGTACATATGACTTTTTAGACTATGTGTGTCTCCATATGTGCCTTTCCCACCTCTAGCGCTGTCCTCAGGTGTGGCGAAGCCCGCAGCCCTTCACTCGAGTTCAATTCCCCAATCCTTGTCAATTTTTCTATTTTCAATTTGTGCACATTCAAATGGAATATACACAAATTGCATCTCCCTTGCCGGCGATGCATACTCAAGGGCGAGTCTCACGTTGGTTGTATACCGTGTTCCTATGTATGTAAACCTGAGATCTTTTTTGTCTTTTAACATGAAGCAATTTGTGTTTAGTTGTGAGAGTGAAGAGTGCAGAATGCTGACGACAACAGTCTAGCGGAACCAGTGAAGGATGAGAGTAGACTTGATTGTAGATAATGTTTCTCTCCCTCTCTCTCTCTCTCCTCTCTCCTCTCTCTCTCTCTCTCTCTCTCTCATCTCTCCTCTCTCTCTCTCTCCTCTTCCTCTCTCTTCTCCTCTCAATTCTTTTTTTAGGGGGGGGTGGTGGGAGGGGTGAGAGGGCGGCGGCACGGGATGGGGGGGGGGGGGGTGATGCGAAGGCTGTGGGGTT
>WNGS01005680.1:19674976-19679976 GCA_020271785.1 Procambarus virginalis
CACACACACCACAGCAGGAATAACGGGGGCAGCGGTATACCATACTGATAAACGTCTGGTTATCCTCCCACGCTCTTAGAGCAGCGCTGTTTCTGTTATAACAGAAGCATTCAGTTTCTTCTGTGCTTCAGAAACTTAAAGAAGCGCTGTTTCAGGAACGTTAAATAAGCCTTTTCGAGCGGTGTATGCATCGTTTGCCAGCTCTATTATTGAGTATGCTGCCCCAGCATGGAACCCTAACCTAAACAAACACAACATAATTAGAAAAGGTTCCAAAAATTATAACGTGACTCGTACTTAATCGAAGATGGTCTGAGCTTTGAAGAGAAAGGTTGAAGGAACTGGAATTCACTACACTGTAGGAAAGAAGGAACAGAGCAGACATGATGACACTATACAAGATACTAATTGGTATTGACAACGTAGATATAGAAGCAATGTTTAAATTAAGGGACGTTTAAAACTAGAGGACATAAATGGAAGCTGGAAATTGGAAACACAGATGAATCACAGGGATGTCATAGAGATTTTTTTTTCAGTCTAAAGGTTGTAAATAACAGACCAGATGAGCAAGTTCTCTAAGTCAATTCGATTTACAATTCTATATGTAAATGTGATAAAAAAAATAAAGGAAAAGAGTCACTGTTTGAACTAATGAGTAAATATGTCTCCATACCGTCAATGGGTCACTCAGTGTATCCACCCGTATTGAAGAGTGTTGCATTAGCAGTGACAAAGAGAGATACTTAAACAAAGGTCTGATGGTAATCTTACTAACCCAACAATTTCACAAAGTCCTGAAAGTTATAGCAATAAACAATATGATGAATACTGTGAGGAGACATATTTATATATGGAACAAATAGAGCAAGAACTCGGCAATGCGATATTATAGTGGCCAGAATACGACAGGGATATAGGACGTATCTGGCACCTTTACAAAAACCCAAATGTGGGAATACACAATGTCTGTGTAGTGCCTCGCAGATGTCAAGGCCGCCTGCTGTCGCTGTATCTATCAATGATTTCTGTGTTGTTTGCTAAGATTTCTCTGGGTGATTGGTTTGGTTGTGGGAAGAGTATATGTTCCTTAATGGAGCCCTGTCAACTTTGTGAAAGAGAAAACTTGCACTTCCTTCAACATTATATTGTAGAATGTCACATATTGACTGACTTTCGCTCTCCCTGGGCTAAGGTATGTTGAACTCTGTAAATACTATATGAGTACTGGAACACTTGATGATATATTGGTCTTGTTCCCAAGACTGACAATGTAATGCATCAGTTAGTACAATGTATGTGATGTAACTATAACCTGAGCTTGTTAAAGTATCTTAATCACCTTCAGTGGTTAAGTGCTTAATAACACACTCGTGTCCATGTCGGCTATCTTACCCTGTTTAATAGGAGAGACATAAATATGTATTTGTATGTGTATATATCAACCCATCCTTCTGTTGAGAGAGTACGTTCTGTAACTATATGGACGATGGTAGATATATTGACATAGTCAACTGGAAACATTAATTAGTAGAATTAGAAAACATAAATACAAAACCTTCTCCCAATTGTCCCAATTCAGCAGTACCAAATTCTACTTTCTAATTGTCCATTAGGTCAATGTATGTATCATGGTCCCTATCGTTACTTAAGTACTATCTAAACAGGAGGGTGGCTGGTATATATACACACACAACACACACACACACACACACACATATATATATATATATATATATATATATATATATATATATATATATATATATATATATATATATATATATATATATGTTATTAAATATGACCGAAAAAGTAAGATTAAACAATTCTAAACACGAATTTTTCCTTCGATTTTCCTTATGTTTCTTCTTTTTACTGGTGACGGTAAATGAAAAATCAATTCTCCAAAATTAATTTTTTTATTTCTAGTCTGACGCGACACTTGAGCGCGTTTCGTAAAGCTTATTATATTTTCAAAGACTTCAGTTTATCCACACACAACTTTATGACTGAAACAGCAATTTGGCTCTTATACCTGCATTTGGGTGAGGTGATGTAATACAATAGTGGGGTGAAAAAAAACAAACTTCAACAAAACATAGAACACGAAACAATGGGTAGTTGGGTAACAGATGGGGGGGGGGTTAAGAGGGGGGTCATAGGCCTATTTTTTCTATCTATTAATTACATCCACATTTTATTTCAAAAGATTCATACTTTTTTGTATATGAAGTGAATTTTATTTTATGGGAATTACTGCAACTAATGAACCTCGAATTAAATATGAATGTAAAAATGATTATTCATAACTATACAAGTATTTTCATTTATACAAATTCAAAAGGCTGAAAATGGTTGTACAGCAATGACTGCCTCGGCTCACAAGTATTTGATAATACACTTACCACTTTATACAAGAAAAACTCCTAGCAATATCCTACACACTGTTCGTAATAATATAAATTATACATTGTATAATCAACAGAGAATAAGTTGAGTTGACGTGATGTTGAGGAAGTAAGATAAATCATATTATGTACAGTTGTTGACAATAAATATATTTAAGCAACAGAAGACAACATGTTGTTGTTGTTGTTGTTGTTAAAGATTCGCTACCTGGAACAAAAAGTTCAAGTAGCACGGGCTATGGTGAGCCCGTAGTGGACTTACCTGGCACAGGAGCGGGGCAAGTAGCACGGGCTATGGTGAGCCGTAGTGGACTTACCTGGCACAGGAGCGGCGCTCTAACTGTGTGTGTGTATGGCACTAGAAAACACAAACTTTAAGCCTAACCTGTATTTCCGTCCCCCCCCCCACTCCTCCTTCCCTCCATCCCTCTCCCACTCCGCGCCCCTCACCCTCCCCCCCCCCTCGCAGCAGCTCGCATACTGCCAAGTTTTGCCACAGAATCCTTGGGCAGTTTTGCCGACACACTTGAGAGCTGTGAGGATAATCTGAATGCCAGAACGGTTTGGTAGGTCTATATGGTGATGGTGCTGGTGATGGTGATGGTGGTGATGGTGTTGGTGATGGTGGTGATGGTGGTGGTGGTGATGGTGGTGATGGTGGTGATGGTGATGGTGGTGACATTAGTACAGTGCTTCTCACAATCAGCATCCGTCATCTCCGTGTCTAGATAAAGTGATACAAGCCATTAAGCATCCCATTACATAATCCCAAACCTCACATTAACACATTAGACCTATTGACAGGAAAATTAGTGTTGTTTTAGAGGTGATTGAATACACACCACAAGCTGGTTGATCAAGTTGATGTTGTTCCAGGAGGTAGATACAACAGAGCCAGTTGCTACACGGGCGAGTCTTCATCAAGACAGACCAATACATCAATAGCTCCTCCTCACCATTATCGACCATACGCCTCACACAACAGTCACAGGCAATTACTTGCTTTCTGGCCGTTCAGTTCACCGGGTTGTGATCAACATTGCGTTGTTGCTCATATTTTCTGCCACTCACGTGTGTAAGTCACGAAAATTAACACGTGATGAAAAATGTGACAATGTCAGACCACGGAGGAAGAATTGAAACAGGAATTTCCTTAAGTACTTTCGTATATTAATACATCTTCAGAAGGAGTGATTTCCCACTCATGTGTGTGTGTGTGTGTGTGTGTGTGTGTGTCTAGTTTCCATTTATGACCCGCTAGTTCTCCTGTTTATAGCTCTGAACAATGTTCTTTATTATTACTCGTCTGATATATTATTATTATTCGTCGACACTTGAAACTGTGTATGGAGTCAGCCTCCACCACATCGCTTCCTAATGCATTCCATTTGTCAACCACTCTGACGCTAAAAAAGTTCTTTCTAATATCTCTGTGGCTCATTTGGGCACTCAGTTTCCACCTGTGTCCCCTAGTGCGTGTGCCCCTTGTGTTAAATAGCCTGTTTTTATCTACCCGTGTGTGTGTGCGTGTGTGTGTGTGTGTGTGTGTGCGTGTGTGTGTGTGTGTGTGTGTGTGTGTGTGTGTGTGTGTGTGTGTGTGCGTGCGTGCGTGCGAGCGAGCGGGCGTGTGTGTGTGTGTGATGCACAAATGGTTCTGGCGCCTAGACCTGCTGGCGGGAGATGACTACACATGTGGAGTATTATATATGCCGCCGTTAAAAGCTACCAGGGCTGACATATAACTGTGCAGGAACAATAAGCATAAACCGTTGAACACGAACCCATCTGAACGAATAGTCTCAACATGAACACCTTGAATAGATTCCTCCTAGGGAGGTGTAGGGCGGTGACGGGCATCCTTATCCTCGTCAGATTATTAAGGAAAGCTAAACCCAACGTACCAGATATGCCGCTAGTTTAATAATTTAGGAATTTACCAGCTGAATAATCCGGTGTTGGCCGGATGGAGAGGCCATATGTTCACCACACACCATCATAACTTCCCCACCAGAGGCCGTTCTAACACCCCCTCTACTGCATCAGGCTCTGCAGAGTCCCTCTGGGAACTCACTAGAGCCTGAAATGCAGTAGCCATGTGTAGTGTAATGTTGCTGTCTCGCTTATCATAATAGGGCTCTCCCTCCCTCTCCTCGAGGTTCAGGTCTTCGCCGCCTCGAGTCGAAGTCAGTGTCTCCTGGAGGTTCAAGTCTTCGGTGCCTCGAGTCGAAGTCAGTGTCTCCTGGAGGTTCAAGTCTTCGCCGCCTCGAGTCGAAGTCAGTGTCTCCTGGAGGTTCAAATCTTCGGTGCCTCGAGTCGAAGTCAGTGTCTCCTGGAGGTTCAAGTCTTCGCTGCCTCGAGTCGAAGTCAGTGTCTCCTGGAGGTTCAAATCTTCGGTGCCTCGAGTCGAAGTCAGTGTCTCCTGGAGGTTCAAGTCTTCGGTTCCTCGAGTCGAAGTCAGCGGCTCCTGGAGGTTCAAGTCTTCGGTGCCTCGAGTCGAAGTCAGTGTCTCCTGGAGGTTCAAGTCTTCGGTGCCTCGAGTCGAAGTCAGTGTCTCCTGGAGGTTCAGGTCTTCGGTGCCTCGAGTCGAAG
>WNGS01005680.1:19687476-19692836 GCA_020271785.1 Procambarus virginalis
TGTGTGTATGGTTGTTGTTGTCATGGCTTGGGGCCCCTGATCCGTGTGAATAATATCTAACATACACAGCTCTCCTCTCTCCCCGTGTGTATGAAACAGCCGTCATACACAACTTGGCCCTCCGTCCGTGTATGGGTATACAGATCGTCTCACATGGCTTCCTATCCTCTGGTCCAAGATCAAGAGTTAAAACGCCCAACCTCTTGTCCATGGCACCTTAGATAAATAGAATCTCTGACACTTCGCTGAATTCTTCTTCGGGTCTGTCATTGGATGGGGCACCGTCGTGACAGTTTGTGTGTTGGAGGCGTGCCACGCTGTCAGTGACGAGGCATGCCAGCTGTGAGGGGGACGCCAGTGCCAGTGCCAACCTCTCTCCTCTTGACTCTGTCGTATCTGGCACTCTCTGCGCTCTTGTGAGGGGGAAGCGGTGGACTCTTGTTGGCCTGCTTGTCATGTCACTCTTGACTCCCTCTGAGACTTTTCTTGGGCTTGTTGTCATCCAGATGGAGGCTCAGAGACTCTTCTTGGGCTCGTTGTCAGCCAAAGGAGACTCAGCTCCTGTTTCTCTCCTGATCAAGAGGCATTGTATAGGACCTCTCAGTGCCTGGACCAAAGACACCATGTTGGTACTTTCCCTAGGACTGATTGGACCTCAGGGCTCTATAAGACACTCTTCACTTACTCCAGGGACCTCAGGGCCCCATAAGACACTCTTCCCTTACCCCAGGGACCTCAGGGCCCCAAAGCGCCATCGGTCAGGCCACCTACAATCGACATGAGTTACCTGACAATGCCCGCTCACTCTCTGCTTCAACCACTGTTGGTGTTGATGCTAAACATAGCGGGAAGGTTGAATGTATGCCGCTACTTGGCACATTAGCGGGAGCCGTGAATGGCATCTGGCACTGGTGGCATTACTGTGATGGATGAATAGAACCTGAACTTGACGCATTAGCAGAGTGAATAGAGACTGGAACTTGAATTACTGGGATGGTTGAATGGTTGCTGGAATTATAGAGACTATTAATAACTTGAGTGTTGGGGTGGTAGGTTGCAACTCGCCAGCGGGTACTGCAGGTGTTGCAAGAGATTGCAACACCTGGAGTCTATATAGCCACTGCGTAGGCTGTTAGTTCTTTGCAATTAGGACAGGAAATGTCAACAGTGATGCATAATATTTTAAGCCCCCCCAGGCTGCCTCAACTCTGAAGGGTAGTGAAATAGGTGAGAGAAGTGCTAGCTGCCTCTAAGGTGGTGGGAAATGTAATGCCAGGACTCGTACATCATTTACACAACCCCTTACGAAACCTGTACATCTTTTCTCAATCATGGCGGCTTTGGTTACACTGATTAAAACAGTTTATTAGCATCTGAACTCCGCAAGCTGAGATGGTTGGGTATATTATAGCAATATAGTTATTTGTTATAAATAACTTCGTAGTGCTTCAGTATTTCACAGTTCAAAAGGTTGTGAAACTGTGGCAGATGTAGGGACGATTGTGTGTGCTTACCTACTTGTCCTTGCGGGGGTTGAGCTCTGGCTCTTTGGTCCCGCCTCTCAACCATCAATCAACTGGTGTACAGGTTCCTGAGCCTATTGGGCTCTATCATATCTACACTTGAAGCTGTGTATGGAGTCAGCCTCCACCACATTACTTCCTAATGCATTCCATTTGTCTACTACTCTGACACTAAAAACAGTTCTTTCTAATATCTCTGTGGCTCATTTGGGCACTCAGTTTCCACCTGTGTCCCCTAGTGCGTGTGCCCCTTGTGTTAAACAGCCTGTCTTTATCTACCCTATCAATTCCTCTAAGAATTTTGAATGTGGTGATCATGTCCCCCCTAACTCTTCTGTCTTCCAACGAAGTGAGGTTTAATTCCCGTAGTCTCTCCTCGTAGCTCATACCTCTCAGCTCGGGTACTACATACATGCGTGTGTATGCGCGTGCGCGCACAAACAAATCGGAATAAAAAAATTAATTAAAAGTAAAAGTTAAAAACAAAAAAACAAAAACCAAGTCTGCCAAGCACTTTAGCTTGTAACATTGCCGCGGGCGGTCACAGTTACACACACCGTTGTTTGTTTGTTTGTTTGTTTCTTCCCTAGAAATATTGGCAGCGAAAGTTATTGGGGTGTGTACTTCTGTGTGTGAATTACCCCCCCCCCACCCCTTCCGACCCCACACACACGCACGCACGCACACGCACGCACACATGCGCGCGCGCATACACACACACACACACACAGTACATTGACGATTAAGAGGCGGAACCAAAGAGCCAAAGCTCAACCCCCCTTCAAGCACAGCTAGGTGAGTACACACACATTGACATCCATGTGCATATCTTGGACGTGGCAGTACACATGTCTCATTGGACTGTTGTGGTTTGGAAACAGTAGTTATGTATATTAGGTCAGAGAATAACTGTTGGAAATTGAGTTAGTTTTCCATCCACAAAAAAGTATTGTGTAGTGTCTTAGAGCAAGTTGAGGGGGGGGGGGAGTGGAGGAGGAGGTTATCTTATCTTGAGATGATTTCGGGGCTTAGTGTCCCCGCGGCCCGGTCCTCGCCCAGGTCTCCTCCCCCAGGAAGCAGCCCGTGGCAGCTGACTAACTCCCAGGTACATATTTACTGCTAGATAACAGGTGCATCAGGGTGAAAGAAACTCTGCCCATTTTTTCTCGCCGGAGCCCGGGATCGAACCCGGGACCACAGGATCACGCGCCCAGTGTTCTGTTCGCTCAGCCACCGGCTCCCTGAAGGAGGAGACTGAAGTTATTCTACTAAGGCACCACAACCTTCTGTACCTGATCAACCAGGCTGTGACTCATGCGTCAGGCTGAGAGCACCCGCGTCCAACAGCCTGGTTGATCAGTCCAGCAACCAGGAGGCCTGGTCGACGACCGGGCCGCGGGGACGCTAAGCCCCGGAAGCACTTCAAGGTAACCTCAAGGTAACCTTTGTAATTTACTGCATAACACCGACACCTGCATCCATGCTTACCTAATAAATCCATACAAATACATAAAGCCCATTCAGATACATATATACCCATGCAAATACATAAATCCTACAAATACATAACTGTAAGTGCCCCAGAAGAGCGCTAGAGCAGCCTACCCGCTGAACTCCTTTACATGGTGTCAGCAAGGCGGCCAGCAAGCCAGCCAGCCGCTGGTCTTCAAGAATCACACTATTTTGGTCCAGTGGTCCACCTCGGCTCACAGTCGAGGGACCGGATTCAGTTCCCGGAGCAGTACAGCAAAAGTTTCCTTTCACCTGATGATTCTGTTCACCCAGCAGACAAACAAAATAGGTACCCAGGAGTTAGGTAAGAGTCTTATCCTTGATGATGGGGGGGCCGCCAGGCTGTTCAAGTTGAACTACGTTTATTGAGACCTTAAATAGATCTCAAAGGGATAGAGTAGCTTAGGCTATTTTCTACCCCTCTATTAAGGCCCGTCTTCCACTGATGGGGCCAGATTCACGAAGCAGTTACGCAAGCACTTACGAACCTGTCCATCTTTTTCTCATCTTTGGCGGCTTTGTTACAATTATTAAACAGTTAATGAGCTCCGAAGCACCAGGAGGCTGTTTATAACAATAACACAGTTGATTGGCAAGTTTTCATGCTTGTAAACTGTTTAATAAATGTAACCAAAGCCGTCAAAGATTGAGGAAAGGTGTACACGTTCGTAAGTGCTTGCGTAACTGCTTCGTGAATCTGGCCCCAGGTTCGTAAGTACTTGTGTAACTGCTTCGTGAATCTGGGCCCCAGGTTCGTAAGTACTTGTGTAACTGCTTCGTGAATCTGGCCCCAGGTTCGTAAGTGCTTGTGTAACTGCTTCGTGAATCTGGCCCCAGGTTTGTAAGTGCTTGTGTAACTGCTTCGTGAATCTGGGCCCCAGGTTCGTAAGTGCTTGTGTAACTGCTTCGTGAATGTAGTCCCAGGTCGTGGGAAAGCGCCAGTAATGCCATTATGGCTCCTCCCCCACTACTGTAACTAATTAGCCCTGCAGGGTCGTTAGTTCTTTGTCCGTTGTCGATATTACTTCTTTGTTGACTAGCGGGGCGTCTTTAATAATATCTATAAGAAGGGAATCTCTCGCGGGCTCCAGAGGCTCGATAGTCGGCCAGTTTTATTCCAGTTTTCTTTCACGCTGGAGAAAACGGGGGATCAGTTTGTGTTTTTTTTTTTTTTAGGTGAATCTATCCAGTTTTATCTTATTCCTTCTTTGACCTCTCCGTCCTCTCTCTCTCTCTCTCTCTCTCTCTCTCTCTCTCTCTCCCTCTCTCTCTCTCTCTCTCTCTCTCTCTCTCTCTCTCTCTCTCTCTCTCTCTCTCTCTCTCTCTCTCAGTGTCAGTTCGCTTGCCAGCACCTCTTGAAATCTATGGATTAGTATCACCACGTTTTTCGTTAGGCCTATATCTCGTATATAGGCCTGGCTCGTTCAAAGAGGTCTCCCACGGGCAGGTCAAGCACATTTAAAAATAAAACTGTTCTATGGAAGCCTATGCTAGGTAAAGTCAGACAGAAAACGGGGCCGCCACAAGACAAAGACTCCAGAAACAGGGGGTGTACCAAGACAAATAGAAGACAGGAGCGCCAGAAAACAGGGGTGTACCAAGACAAATAGAAGACAGGAGCGCCAGAAAACAGGGGTGTACCAAGACAAATAGAAGACAGGAGCGCCAGAAAACAGGGGTGTACCAAGACAAATAGAAGACAGGAGCGCCAGAAAACAGGGGTGTACCAAGACAAATAGAAGACAGGAGCGCCAGAAAACAGGGGTGTACCAAGACAAATAGAAGACAGGAGCGCCAGAAAACAGGGGTGTACCAAGACAAATAGAAGACAGGAGCGCCAGAAAGCAGCCAAACCCGAAGCACGGGGGACGCCGGCAGACAGATCAAACGGGTTCCTCATATCAGTTAGGGTTGTTTACGGAGCTATTAACCTCCTGGAAGTGACAGTCGGGTGGTATCCTAACTGGTGAAGTTAGTTTATTGACAGTCCTGTAGAACGGGGGGGGGGGGGGAGGGCTTGATAGTGTACTCACCCTAGAGTACTCTCACCTAAAGGTACTGATCCCTCCCTGTTGTCTGTTAATTCATCATGTTTATTTGCTTCTCCTTTCATGAAGAATTGTTTTCCTGGTGTGTGAGAGTCATGTGTGTGTGACTGGTGGCCACTCGCGATCACTGCTCTTGTGTTACACCATGACCTGCTTAGGTGTTGTTTTACGATGCTGTGCTGTGTTTTTTTACACATGACTGCTTAGACTGTGTGTGTTTTACACATGACTGTTTAGACTGTGTGTGTTTTACACATGACTGCTTAGACTGTGTGTG
>WNGS01005680.1:19699760-19719826 GCA_020271785.1 Procambarus virginalis
GCGCTATATGTAGCCAGAGCGCTATATGTAGCCAGAGCGCTATATGTAGCGAGAGCGCTATATGTAGCGAGAGGCTATATGTAGCGAGAGCGCTATATGTAGCGAGAGCGCTATATGTAGCGAGAGCGCCATATGTAGCGAGAGCGCTATATGTAGCGAGAGCGCCATATGTAGCGAGAGCGCCATATGTAGCGAGAGCGCCATATGTAGCGAGAGCGCTATATGTAGCCAGAGCGCTATATGTAGCGAGAGCGCCATATGTAGCGAGAGCGCCATATGTAGCGAGAGCGCCATATGTAGCGAGAGCGCCATATGTAGCGAGAGCGCCATATGTAGCCAGAGCGCTATATGTAGCGAGAGCGCCATATGTAGCGAGAGCGCTATATGTAGCGAGAGCGCCATATGTAGCCAGAGCACTATATGTAGCGAGAGCGCCATATGTAGCCAGAGCGCTATATGTAGCGAGAGCGCCATATGTAGCGAGAGCGCCATATGTAGCGAGAGCGCCATATGTAGCGAGAGCGCCATATGTAGCGAGAGCGCCATATGTAGCCAGAGCGCTATATGTAGCGAGAGCGCCATATGTAGCGAGAGCGCTATATGTAGCGAGAGCGCTATATGTAGCCAGAGCGCTATATGTAGCCAGAGCGCTATATGTAGCCAGAGCGCTATATGTAGCCAGAGCGCTATATGTAGCCAGAGCGCTATATGTAGCCAGAGCGCTATATGTAGCCAGAGCGCCATATGTAGCGAGAGCGCTATATGTAGCCAGAGCGCTATATGTAGCCAGAGCGCTATATGTAGCGAGAGCGCTATATGTAGCCAGAGCGCTATATGTAGCCAGAGCGCTATATGTAGCCAGAGCGCTATATGTAGCGAGAGCGCTATATGTAGCCAGAGCGCTATATGTAGCCAGAGCGCCATATGTAGCCAGAGCGCTATATGTAGCCAGAGCGCTATATGTAGCGAGAGCGCTATATGTAGGACACACACACATAGCTAACTACGCTTGTTGCTCTCTTGCAAATATTACTGATCCACCACCTACTAGAGGCTTCCTCAGGGAGAACTGCCAGTGTACCAGACCCAACAACTTGATGGAACAGAAGGAATCCCATCAGAAGAGAGTGGACGCTGAGGTGGGGGGAAGTGGGGACTCGAGCGCAGACTCGCAAGCTGTAGTGCCCATTGGAGACAAGGTCATGGAGCCGGATGGAATAATACTCTACCATAAGGAGAGCTGTTAGGCCTTAGCCTCGAGTACTGACGTCTGAAGGACGTCCCATTGTAGAGGCTTACTGATCAGGCGCTGCGTCTGCCTGCGTCTGCCTGCGTCTGCCTGCGTCTGCTTCCGTCAGCCTGCGTCAGTCTGCGTCTGCCTGCGTCTGCCTGCGTCAGTCTGCGTCTGCCTGCGTCAGTCTGCGTCAGCCTGCGTCTGCCTGCGTCTGCTTCCGTCAGCCTGCGTCAATCTGCGTCTGCCTGCGTCTGCCTGCGTCAACCTGCGTGTGCCTGCGTCAGTCTGCGTCAACCTGCGTCAGTCTGCGTCTGCCTACATCAGCCTGCGTCACTGCGTCAACGTTGTGACGCCCCAGAGTTAAAAACAACAATCAAGGGTTTATGAAGTGACTCAGCAACCAATCAACTACCACAATACAACCCCCTAAACTACATTAAAGTTACCTTAGTTTACAACAACTTAGTACCCTGAGAGGTATACAAGTTTACCCTCGTGCAGGGGGCGCTGAGCTCGCCGGCAGAGTGCCTTCCTGAAGGCACTCTGGCACCCGTTGATAGGGACAGGAAGCCTGCACATAGGTTTACCTAGCCGCCCCCCCTAGGAACTATGAATAATCTCTGATCCAACATTAATTTAAAATTGAGAAAACTTCCTTAAAAAAAGACTTCCTGTACAACCCGTTCTCGCACTTGCTTATAGCCAATATTGGCTTATTTAATAAGTGCATATATGACATACTAATTGATTGTAAATATTTTAGTTTACCTTGAAAAGCTTCTTAGAAAACCCCGACCTCACCGAACCTTCTTAGTATGTTAAGATAAGCATCTTATTGCTTCTTATTTACAATTCTTACTTAACCTATCAATGGTATAGGTTAAGTAATAATTGCAATTAAGAAGCAATAAGATGCTTGTCTTAACATACTAAGAAGGTTAGGTGAGGTCGGTGTTTTCTATGAAGCTTTTCAAGGTAAACTAAAATATTTACAATCAATTAGTATGTCACATATGCACTTATGAAATACGCCAATATTGGCTATAAGCAAGTGCGAGAACGGGTTGTCCTGTACGTCAGCTGAGTGATATCTAAGCCAAATACTGACTTACTAACCTGGAACATACCTGGAGCGTGTTTCAAGAATGCTTCTACTCCCCTAGCCCGGCCTAAGGCTCGACTTGTGATAACTTGATCCAACAGGCTGTTGCTTGGAGCAGCCCGCAGACTGATACTAAACGTCGGCGGGAGAATTCAAGCAGGAAAAAATAAACTTAATTATTAGATATCAGCGTTAGCGTTGACATTATGAACTCTGATTCAGCGTTACGAATCATCGAGTGGAAGATGAGTTACACAGAGGCTCATCAATCATCACTCATAAATCGCCTGGATTACAGCCCTCACACCCTCACGCCTCACCTCACATAATCCTCATATTCTTAGACAATCGTATCATCGCGTTAATTCTCATCACTTACAAGTCAACACCTCGTGGGGTCGTGGCCGCCTCTGATGAATACTGGGACCTGGTCTCATTCTGATGAATACTGGGACCTGTTCTCATTCTGATGAGTACTGGGACCAATATATTGCTAAGTAATTAAATATTACTTAGATACTTTACATGTGATGTAAGTAGATACTAAGTATCTACTTAGTATCAACTAAGTAGATACTAAGTAGTCTTAGTATCTCTCTTAGTATCCCTAGATAGTATCTACTGACTGTTATGGAGGCCTGCGGTATACGAATACAACAGCCTCATAGATCAGGGGCCAGATTCACGAAGCAGTTACGCAAGCACTTACGAACCTATACATCTTTTCTCAATCTTTGGCGGCTTTGTTTATAATTATTAAACAGTTAATGAGCTCCGAAGCACCAGGAGGCTGTTTATAACAATAACAACAGTTGATTGGCAAGTTTTCATGCTTGTAAACTGTTTAATAAATGTAACCAAAGCCGTCAAAGATTGAGGAAAGATGTACACGTTCGTAAGTGCTTGCGTAACTACTTCGTGAATCTGGCCTCTGGCTATTAGCACAGGCTGTGGCAGCAGATGGACTCTAGAACTCCTTAACAGGTAAAGAATACATGAATATAGTCAGCTTCGAGGCCCTGTCCTCACTCGAAAGATGCGCAGTAGGCTTAGCTAAAATCAGTTTGTTGATTTTCACTTCAAAGCTCAAGCACTTGAGGACTCGCTACTAAAGTGGGTAGAAGCAGGTAACACTTGGGAGATTGAGCTAAGACAACACGACTACACCACATAGAACCAACATGAGGTCAAGGAGTTCGGATATGAGGTGAAAGGAGTTTGGATATGAGGTCAAAGGAGTTCGGATATGAGGACAAGGAAATACGCCCCAACCACTTGGGCTGGACGGTAGAGCGACAGTCAAGCTTCCTACAGGTCTGCGTTCAATCCCCGACCGTCCATCGGTGGTTGGGCACTATTCCTCCCATCCCAAATCCTTATCCTGACCCCTTCCCAGTGCTATATAGTCATAATGGCTTGGCGCTTTACCCCTGATAATTCCCTCCCTTCCAACTACTTGGCCCATTGGGAATCGAACGTCGACCAAGGAAACGACACTAGTGCCATTGGTCCATGCGAGGCACCTCCTGTCTATCTACCCAAACGTGTTCACATACATGTCTGACCTTCGCTTGAAACAATTCACGTGATCCCACAGCCATTATGTTGCCCGGTAGTTTGTGCCACAAACAACCGAGATTTGTACTAAATCTAATCCTATTCATTATTCTATGTTCTAGTTTGCGTGGGTAAATTTCCCGTTCCACTAGCACCCACTAGCACCTCACGACACTGGAAGACAGAAGGGTAAGGGGAGACATGATCACAACTTACAAAATTCTCAGAGGAATTGACAAGGTAGATAAGGATAAACTGTTTAACACTGGTGGTACGCGAACAAGGGGAAACAGGTGGAAACTGAGTACCCACATGAGCCACAGGGACGTTAGAAAGAACTTTTTCAGTGTCAGAGTAGTTAATGGATGGAATGCTTTAGGAAGTGATGTGGTGGAGGCTGACTCCATACACAGTTTCAAGTGTAGATAAGATAGAGCCCAGTAGGCTCAGGAACCTGTACACCTGTTGATTGACAGTTGAGAGGAGGGACCAGAGAGCCAGAGCTCAACCCTTGCAAGACACAAATCAAACCAGCACAAGATAACAACCTGAATCGTATTAACCCAACCAACCCACCTAACCTACCGAAGCCAGTGATACGAGAGCGTCAACATTCCGGTGCTTCAATTACACTAATACGTCGCATTTTCGACGGATTGGCCCATTCGGAAAAAGGACCAGTACAGTACAATGCAGTAAGGTCTGAGATCCCGAGCCCTGATCAGCTAGTTATCACCCCCCCCCCAATCAGCGCCAACCCACCCTACACCTCCCTAATCACAGCTCGAATCCTAACAAGGCCATCGACAGGAACATTAACCAGGTGATTAGACCAGCAAGGTCGTTAGTGCCAGAATCTTGGCGAACACTTCCCATTACTGCAGTTGGAGACACTTGTCTAGGTTAAGAAAGTGTAAACATTAAGACATGTAAACAATTGGAGTCTATCTCTGTATCTCCTCTTTCTCTCTTTCTCTCTGTCTGTCTGTCTGTCTGTCTGTCTGTCTGTCTGTCTGTCTGTCTCTCTCTCTCTCTCTCTCTCTCTCTCTCTCTCTCTCTCTCGTTCCTAGATCTCTTCCTCGATGCTCTCAGCTCGCATCTAGCTCTCGATCGAATCTCTAGATATCTAGCTCTCTAGGCCTCCCCTCTCCGCGCGCTCTTTCTCTCTCTATCTCTCTCTCTCTCTCTCTCTATCTCTCTCTCTTCCTCCCCCTCTCTCTCTCTCTCTCTCCCTCCCCCTCTCTCTCTATCTCCCTCCCTCTCTCTCTCTCCCTCCCTCCCTCTCTCTCTCTCCCTCCCTCCCTCTCTCCCTCACCCTGAACGCATTAACTATCGCCATAAAGACAACACTGGTGCTATCTTTACATTAATGAAATGCTATCTTCCCTGCAGGTGTGTGTGTGTGTGGACGGAAGCTATTTGGCAGCACCTGCGGGAATACAATATTTTCACATACGTGGGACAATAGCGGGCCTCGACAATGACTAGAAGCAGTGCATGGGAGTCTTGCATGCTGTTCTGTTCTGACCATGGGAGTGGAGGCGTGTCTGAACCTGTCTACCACCCCCGTGGGTCGAGTAGAACCCGTCTGCCACCTCGTGGGTCGAGTACAACCCGTCTGCCACCCCGTGGGTCGAGTTGAACCCGTCTGCCACCTCGTGGGTCGAGTAGAAGCCGTCTACCACCCCCGTGGGTCGAGTACAACCCGTCTACCACCCCCGTGGGTCGAGTAGAAGCTGTCTACCACCCCGTGGGACGAGTACAACCCGTCTACCACCCCCGTGGGTCGAGTAGAAGCCGTCTACCTTCCTGTGTGTGCCGACTGGTAAGCCGAGTGGCAGAGAGAAGCTGCGCAGATGTGTAACACAGGTGCTCGGGTCTTCACAAAAGACCCGCAGAGGTGGAAAACTGCCACACCAGCGGCCTGTGAAGGGCCACACCAGCGGCCTGTGAAGGGCCACACCTGCGGCCTGTGAAGGGCCACACCAGCGGCCTGTGAAGGGCCACACCTGCGGCCTGTGAAGGGCCACACCAGCAGCCTGTGGAGAGCCACACCAGCAGCCTGTGAAGGGCCACACCAGCAGCCTGTGAAGGGCCACACCAGCAGCTTGTGAAGGGCCACACCTGCAGCCTGTGAAGGGCCACACCAGCAGCCACACCTCAGTGAAAACGTCAGACAGCCAACAGTGAGGTAAAGCTGAACTTAGTGATTCAAGCCCTTGGTGTAGTGGGTGGAGGTGGGTGTAGTGGGTGGATGTAGGTTGAGGGGGGATACCTGGTTGATACCTGGTTGATGGGGTTCTGGGAGTTCTTCTACTCCCCAAGCCCGGCCCGAGGCCAGGCTTGACTTGTGAGAGTTTGGTCCAACAGGCTGTTGCTTGGAGCGGCCCGCAGGCCCACATACCCACCACAGCCCGGCTGGTCCGGAACTCCTTGGAGGAATAAATCTAGTTTCCTCTTGAAGATGTCCACGGTTGTTCCGGCATATTTCTGATGCTTGCTGGGAGGGTGTTGAACAACCGCGGACCTCTGATGTTTATACAGTGTTCTCTGATTGTGCCTATGGCACCCCTGCTCTTCACTGGTTCTATTCTGCATTTTCTTTGAAATGCAGATGGGGGGGTTGAGGTGTTCTCAATTTATGGGGGAAGGTTACATTTAATTTGATGAGTAAAGGAGGATGAGAGATGAGGAAGGGGGTGAAATAGTGGTGAGGGGGAAGATGGGGGACATGGTGTGGCAGGCCAGTGCCATAACCACATCCTGCCAGCCTACCACAGTCCGGCAACTCCGCCCACACCCGTCATACCTCCTCCATCACACCCAAAGGACTCACGCTCCATCTTGCAAGGCGTGCAAGATGGCCCTTACAAGATCCTACACTTAAATACCAATAATACCAATTTGACTCGTACTTACGCCGGAGAAGCACAGACACGACGCCATCTCCGCTTACCTGTCAAGGAGGAAAAAGATTGCTGCAATTAGCCAATGACATATAGCTGGTTTGGGGGCAAGGAAGGAATGCAATTCATAAGCGACAAAAGGTCTTTACAATGGCAAATGGAAAAGGTCATGGATTCAAGAACGAACAGGGGGATCGGGCTTACCTGGTTCAGGAGGGAAGGGAAAGTTGAGAGTCCTCATGACGAGGCTAAGGACGCCAATCATCCTACGGGAGTCCTGTGGGACCACGGGAGGCACAGGCAGGGGGCGCGCAGGGCGGGTCGCCATTTTGGCGTCTCTCGATATCCTTTCCGGGCCTGGGAAAGAACTGAGCTGCAGTGGGAGATCCGGGGGGTGGCGGTGTCCTTAAGGTGACGACGTCCAGTGGGTGTCCTTAAGGTGACGAGGTCCAGTGAGTGTCCTTAAGGTGACGACGTCCAGTGGGTGTCCTTAAGATGGCGATGTCCAGAGGGTGTCCTAACGGAGGTGATGGAACCCACAAAATAGAGGCCTCGTATGTTGTAAAGTAATATAAAGTGTTCCTCCAATGTTGGCGGCCTCTAAGATAAAAATCCCCAGAGACGGCGCTAATCTCCAACACACCGCTCGGAAACTGGTCCTTCGAACCGCACGCGCGGGATGCGGCAAGGCGAACTGCTCGTCCAAGCCTGTACGACAGATGGTGGACTGACCAAGGCTGGAGGTACAAGAGCTAGAGTCCGTCCTCGAGATGCTGCTGTTATCCTGACAAGCAGTGGGAGCATCACAAGATCCCCATCGTTACCAACATGATTTAAGCTTCGTTACTTTGATTGTTGGCTCTTTAGGTGGTAACAGTAGTTGGCACAACTTTAGTTGGCCTGAGCAGTATATAATATTCTTTAACAAAATTATATAATTTTTCCAAAACTTAAAAAAGTAGTTAACAATACAAAAAACACATTGAAACTGTACAGTAGTTTGATTTATTTTTGTGATTGCAGTGTCAATATATCAACAATATTTATTGCTCTTAAAACACAACATTTGAATATGGTGAAGGCAGATCATCACATTTGATCAACAAATCGGCAAAAAACAGCACCACAGGGTCATCATAACCTGCCCAGCAGGGGTCAACACAGTTCACTAGAGGCAACGGCGTCACCGGAGGTAGGTCAGGATCATTACAACTTCCAAACATTTGCGTATTCTCCGCAGCTGAATGCACTCGCTTTCGCAGGAGTTGCTGGGAACGAGGCTCATAAGGTGCTTATAACACACACTCTAAGAACTTCAACCATTGTGGCAGCGCAAAGGACTCCAGGTACACACTGATTCACCTTTGCAATCATCACCGTGACGCTGTTTGTTCTTGCACCGTTATTTGCATTCAACAGCCCGTGTTTTGCTTGCTTTCTTCTCAATGTCATTGGTCACGATTGCATTCAATGGCAGATGTCGACGAGTTCAAGACGAGATTGATTACTATTCAACTCCATGATTCCTGGAATAAGGGCACAGCTGTTAGCGCTGAGGGCAGTTTGAGGTCCTTTCTTAGACGTGACCACTAATGACCACGGCAGCTTTGAGGTATTTAGTGTTAATTGTTGTTAAAAGATTCGCTATCTGGAACAACAAGTTCCAAGTAGCACGGGCTATGGTGAGCCCGTTGTGCCTTTAGCGTTAATGTAGTTCCCCCAGTGTGCGCGGGAGACGTGCGCAGACACTGATTCTACGGAAGACCTCCACACGTCCTGGACAGGTCCACGGCGGAAGAAATTTTTGCACAATCGTTGAAACACTTGAATGTTTGGAGAAGATTTAGGCTGCAGGAAACTGGTGCTTTAGGATCAACTTGCTGTCGCCAGCTCGTCGCCATTTGCAAGATATTTATTGCAATCCAAGTGAAAGGTTTAGGAAAGAAAGCCTTAATTACCAAGCTTTTAGTCTTAAATGAGTCTGCTGAAAGGAATGATTTTCAACAACTTTATTGCAATGTCTAAAATCAGTCTTTTCATATATGTCGCGAAGACTTATATTTTAAACACGAGGTATACTCCTTGAGCGAGCATGGAGGCAGCTGTATCAGTAAGTTCTCGACGATATCAAGATCAAGGCGACTGTTGTGAGGTGCAAGATGCACCAAGATGACGGGCAGCGTCGTGAGGCTGAAGCCCAATGGAAGCCTGTCTGTTATTGCTACAGTTACAGTACACTAAAGGGTGTAAGGGTGTGCTCAGGCGCCCACCAATACCTTGTAACAAGCTGTCCCATCTGAAAATTAATTTTTGAAAAAAAAAATAGAACTGTGAATGAGAGACATTTACCCGCGCACGGAACCATTTCCTGAACAACTGACTAGGCACAAAACAGACAGTGACTGTCCTGTACAATGATAACCTGTCTTACAGTTAGCAAGAGTGGGATTATACACCAGGATAACATTATACACCAGGGTAAGATATCAAACAGCTTAAGATAAACTAAAATGCCTTCTTCACTAATAGGTATCGTTCAAGAGTGTCCCTAGAAGTTGTCATCATAATTATAAACACATCATGTCAACACATTAAGCCTTCACATTAAGTTAATGCTGTATTAACAGTTTGGCAACATATCTACATTTAAAGTAAATAATCAAACCCAAACATAAGTAAATAACAGCTGCCACGTTGCTCTCCGTCGCATATATTATGTAGGCTGGGTAGGCTGGGTAGGCTGGGTAGGCTGGGAAGGCTGGGTAGGCTGGGTAGGCTGGGTAGGCTGGGTGGGCTGGGTAGGCTGGGAAGGCTGGGTAGGCTGGGCAGGCTGGGTAGGCTGGGAAGGCTAGGTAGGCTGGGTAGGCTAGGTAGGCTGGGTAGGCTGGGTAGGCTGGGAAGGCTGGGTAGGCTGGGAAGGCTGGGTAGGCTGGGAAGGCTAGGTAGGCTGGGAAGGCTAGGTAGGCTGGGTAGCCTGGGTAGGCTAGGTAGGCTGGGTAGGCTGGGTAGGCTGGGAAGGCTGGGTAGGCTGGGAAGGCTAGGTAGGCTGGGTAGCCTGGGTAGGCTAGGTAGGCTGGGTAGGCTGGGTAGGCTGGGAAGGCTGGGTAGGCTGGGAAGGCTGGGTAGCCTGGGTAGGCTGGGAAGGCTAGGTAGGCTGGGTAGGCTGGGTAGGCTGGGAAGGCTGGGTAGCCTGGGTAGGCTGGGAAGGGTAGGTAGGCTGTGTAGCCTGGGTAGGCTGGGTAGGCTAGGTAGGCTGGGTAGGCTAGGTAGGCTGGGTAGGCTGGGTAGGCTAGGTAGGCTGGGTAGGCTGGGTAGGCTAGGTAGGCTGGGTAGGCTAGGTAGGCTGGGTAAGTTATTTCAGCCAGGTTTATATTTATGCAAATATAAAAAAAATCCAACTCGTCCATATATCAAGCGAACTTTGAATACTTTTTTATAGCACGTGGCTGCCCGCTTGTTACTCTGATCCATCGTTCGAAGCACAGAATTTCTTTCTGATGTTCCAGGGGCCAGATTAACGAAGCAGTTACACACTTACGAACGTGTACATCTTTCCATAACGTTTGACGACTTTAGTTACATTTATTAAACATTTTACAAGCATGAAAACTTCTCAATCAACTGTTGTTATTGTTATAAACAGCCTCCTGGTGCTTCGGAGCTCATTAACTGTTTAATAATTGTAAACAAAGCCGCAAAAGATTAAGAAAAGATGTACAGGTTCGTAAGTGCTTGCGTAGCTGCTTCGTGAATCTGGCCCCAGGTTCGTAAGTGCTTGCGTAACTCCTTCGTGAATCTGGCCCCAGGTTCGTAAGTGCTTGCGTAACTGCTTCGTGAATCTGGCCCCAGGTTCGTAAGTGCTTGCGTAACTGCTTCGTGAATCTGGCCCCAGGTTCGTAAGTGCTTGCGTAACTGCTTCGTGAATCTGGCCCCAGGTTCGTAAGTGCTTGCGTAACTCCTTCGTGAATCTGGCCCCAGGTTCGTAAGTGCTTGCGTAACTGCTTCGTGAATCTGGCCCCAGGTTCGTAAGTGCTTGCGTAACTCCTTCGTGAATCTGGCCCCAGGTTCGTAAGTGCTTGCGTAACTGCTTCGTGAATCTGGCCCCTGGATCTTTCTCTGCGTCCCAGAGTCCATTACGAAGCGTTGGATTCCCCTCAACTACGATCAGGCTACGAGGTCTTAGGTCGCTGCGTAAGTCACAAGGTCGCATCGCAATATTCAGCTTCCGGTAATCCGAACGGGATTTACGTGATTACATTATCCGGCAGTGATTGTGGGAGCTGTCAGAGGGGCCTGACAGCTGAGTGGACAGCGCTTTGGATTCGTAGCCCTGAGATTCCGGGTTCGTTCCCCGATGGAGGCTGGGAACAAATGGGCATAGTTTCTATCACCCTTATGTCCCTGTTCACCTAGCAGTAAATAGGTACCTGGAAATTAGACAGCTGATACGGGCTGCTTTCTGGGGGTGTGTAACAAAAAGGAGGCCTAGTTGAGGACCGGGCCGCGGGGACGCTAAGCCACGAAATCATCTCAAGATAACCTCAAGATAACCTCAGTACCCCTCTTGACCGGGTCCTTGTTAAATCCGAGCCCTCGCCCCTCCCCCCCCCCCCGTGTGGCTATGCAATCAATTCTTAAAAGCTATTTGTGGCAACAACGATAACTAGCAATCCTGTTATTCACAGTTGCTTAATGCTATCGCCTCATAATTACCTTACATGGGTATCTGGACGCATATATTACGTATCCACAACCTAACCACAACTTTCCTACAATCATTCTACAACAACTTTCTTCAGCTTGTACCCATTGTCGTGACATGTTCAGAGAATTTTGGAACCATATATATATACTTGTTTACACTGCTGACCCACTTGAAAACCTGGGGCCAGATTCACGAAGCAGTTACGCAAGAACTTACGAACCTGGGGCCAGATTCACGAAGCAGTTACGCAAGCACTTACGAACCTGGGGCCAGATTCACGAAGCAGTTACGCAAGTGTACCCCTTTATATACTGGGTATACGATCCTGTACCCCTTTTCTCGATCTGTGGCGGCTTTGTTTACATTATTGAACAATTAATAAGCGCCGAAGCACAGGAGGCTGTCTATAACAATAACAACAGTTGATTGAACACCCCCACCACCCGGAAACACACACAAATGAGGCGGGGACCAAAGAGCCAGAGCTCAACCCCCGCAAACACAACTAAGTGAGTACAAACGTCCACCAAAGAGACCAAAGAGCCAGAGTTCAACCCTCGCAAGCACAACTAGGTGAGTACACCCACCCCACACACCCACACACACCTGGAGTAAATACGCATGTGTTAGCAGTCCTACAAAGCATATATAATGCAAATAAGAGATTATGTGATCGAGTGGTAGCGAATAAGATTCGCTACCTGTAACAAGAAGTTCCAAGTAGCACGGGCTATGGTGAGCCGTAGTGGATGTTAAGGTATGTCGGTGCTTGGGTAATTGTAACACTGCCACCACACACTCGCTGACTAAAGGAGAACGAGGAGAAGGAGGAGGGTTACCTCAAATCCCCAAGCGGAGATTACCACAACCACCAAACGGGGGATTTACCTTATCCCAGGAAGGGTTTACCTCAATCCCCCAAGCGGCGATTTTCTCAACCTATCGAACAATTCCTCAATCACTGGCGAATAATATGGAGCTCTTCAACAGACAACATTACGTTAGAAAATGGGTCCAAGAGCTGGAACTCGATTCTGCAAGCTTAAATAGGTGAGTACACACACACACGCGCGCACACACACACACACACACACACAACACACACACACACACACACACCACACACAACACACACACATAGACACACAGACCACACACACACACACACACACACACACACACACACACACACACACACACACACACACACACACAGTCCTGTCCAGAACTAAGAGGCATGAGTTACGAGGAAAGGCTGGAAATGCACCTTACGACACTGGAAGACAGAAGAGTAAGGGGAGATATGATCACAACCTACAAAATCCTCAGAGGAATCGACGGGTAGACAAGGACAAACTATTCAACACTGGGGGACGCGAACAAGGGGACACAGGTGGAAACTGAGTACCCACATGAGCCACAGAGACGTTAGAAGGAACTTTTTCAGTGTCAGAGTAGTTAACGGATGGAATGCATTAGGCAGTGATGTGGTGGAGGCTGACTCCATACACAGTTTCAAGTGTAGATATGATAGAGCCCAGTAGGCTCGGGAATCTGTACACCAGTTGATGACAGTTGAGAGGCGGGACCAAAGAGCCAAAGCTCAACCCCCGCAAGCACAAATAGGTGAGTACAAATAGGTGAGTACACACACACCACACACACACGCGCGCACACACACAGACACACACACAGACACCAACACACACACACACCACACACACACACACACACCACACACACACACACACACACACAACTGTGTACCAAAGAATGCCTGTTCCTCAAAAGTGTGCTACTCACATACACACTTACCAAAACAGTTCTATATAAAAAAAATACATTATACTTTTTATATAAACCAATAAGATAGACCTGAAGACAAAGAGAAACTTGAAGATCAACTCCATAAAAGGGAGAGTCTCACAGACAGAAGCGACACAGGCCGGAGGGAGGAATTCATGGCATCTAACCCTTAAGCTGCTACAGACACAAGCATGATAAAGCTCCATGAGATTAACACTTGGATGTGAGGGAGTGGTGATGGATCCTCAGAGAGGGACCAGACCAGGTGTCAGGGGGACGAGAACAGGTGTCAGGGGGACGAGAACAGGTGTCAGGGGGACGAGAACAGGTGTCAGGGGGACTAGACCCTATGTAGAGGACACAGGTAGGCCACAGGTCACTACACCAGGTCACAAGGGACGCGCAGAAAGCTACACAACACAAGATACGAGTCTTACTTGATAAAACAATAAGAAAAAAAATATATTTTTAAAACACTGAACCAAGACACAGATGAAGGACAAGTCAGTAAAGAAGATAAGAATAAAGCGAACACCAATGGTTATAAATAAAGAAGAGGTAGGAAATCTAAAGGATAGATATATGGGGCGGAATTGAAGGGTAATTTTATACCAAGATATGGTACTGGGCACGAGCAGCTGGGTCTGGGCATAGATGCTTGATATGGGCACAAGAATAAGGAGAATAATTACGTTGCAAATAGAACATGAACGTGAGTGTCTAAAGAACATGTGTGGAAGGAAGCAGGAATACGTAATAAATGGGAAAAGAATACTTGGGAAAGAAGTGAAAATACGCAGAGAACATTCTTAAAAGAAAGAGGAGGACACATTTGAGGAAACGTACAAGGAAACCTCGGAAGGAGGAGGAGAGAGAGACAGCAGACAGACAGACAGACAGAGAGAGAGAGAGAGAGAGAGAGAGAGAGAGAGAGAGAGAGAGAGAGAGAGAGAGAGAGAGAGAGAGAGAGAGAGAGAGAGAGAGAGAGAGAGAGAGAGAGAGAGAGAGAGAGAGACAGAGAGAGAGAGGAGAGACAGACAAGGTACCATCTGAGAGAGAGACCAGGACAATCCTAATGATCCCAGAGTCGACAATGAATTAGTATGGAAGATTAAGGCAAATCAATGTAAACATCGTAACCGTATAGATTAATTACCAACGAGGATCAAGGGGAAACTGACCCTTGTGACCAGCAGGAGGTCCCGTAACTAAAGGGAAAAGATTTTAACGAGCACAAGGAAGGAGGGAGAAGCAAAGAGGACAAAGGACACTAATGAAGGAGGGGATGAGAGTTTACATCATGACAATTGAGAGAGAGAAGAGAGAGAGAGAGGAGAGAAGAGAAGGGAGGGAGAGAGAGAGAGAGAGGAGAGAGGAAAGGGGAGAAGAGAGAAGATCTAGCAAGAAGAACAGCCAAAGGAGCTAACTTTAGTCACCAAAGAACAAAGCTGAACAAGAACAACAGTTAACAACAACTGAACACAACAAGAACTGGTCAGCGTTTCGCTTCTTATTTGCCTTCAAAACTAGCAATTAACTCTGGCAATTAGAGTCAACAGCCCGAGGGTTAATGAACAAGGCCGGCCTTGTTCACAGTCCCAGCTGCAAAAAAATTCACAATAAATCCCAAAATAATTTCGGCATACAAACGACTGGCAAAAATAACAGTCATAAAGAACTGTTAACTAAAACATGTGTCAAGACTCGATGAATTATATATCCTCTTGCAGAACTGGGAGAGTAGTGGTGTGACGCCGTTGATGAACTGGTTGACGGTAGACACGGGTGACTGTTTAACGAACTGGTTGACGGTAGACACGGGTGACTGTTTAACGAACTGGTTGACAGAGGCAGCAGTGGGTAAGTGGTTGACGGAGGCAGCATACCTGGTTGATGGGGTTCTGGGAGTTCTCCTACTCCCCAAGCCCGGCCTGAGACCAGGCTCGACCCACCATTGGGTAGCAATGAACAATCAGCTGAGGGCCCCTCAACTCACAACACCCGTAGAAACCCACTAAACATTAGACAAAAACAAAATGTTGACACTCTTCAAGACGACGACAAAACAAGTGAACTTCCACACCAAACACTATTACCATCCTCGCGGGGACACGGAAACCAATCAAAATGAAGTTTTTCATATAGTTTCAGACACGATCGCGGATCTCGACAAAACCCCGAAAAGCGACAACGGAAAAAGAAGAAAGGGAATGATAGCGATCATTGTCGGCGGAGTCTGGTGCCAAACGTTGAATATTTTGTTTGTCCGCTCTGAGGTCCAGCCGTCTGAGGGCCGCTGTCGTATATTCTATCGCGGATTCCGAAGGTTAAAACCAGAGTGTAGTGCCTTCTGGCGGCGCGGTGCTGGTGGCAGCTAGGAGCCCAAGTTGCTCTTCTTCACAAAGTATGAAACTATATTTCGGCTTAGTGTTTATTACCCTCTTGAGACTATGCGGTATATCATCTAGACTTGACGTGATGTCTTGGTGCCTCAGGTGAGCTTCTGTTAGCCGGGTTGAATAACTCATCAAGTTTCCTTGGGGCTCAATAGATTGTTTCACTTGATTGCCCGCATTTGCTCCCCTCCTTGCTACTGTAACCACACACGCACGCACACACACACACACACACACACACACACACACACACACACACACATACACACACGCATGCACACACACACGCGATGTGGTGGAGGCTGACTCCATACACAGTTTCAAGTGTAGATATGATAGAGCCCAATAGGCTCAGGAAACTGTACACCTGTTGATTGACAGTTGAGAGGCGGGACCAAAGAGCCAGAGCTCAACCCCCGCAAGCACAACTAGGTGAGTACACATACACACACACACAGGGTCAGGGTAGTTGGTAAATGGAATGCACTAACTACTTTCCGTAAGTTTCCTTGAAGTTGAGTTTCCTTGAAGCTCTAATTGGGCTCTTATTTCCTTGAAGCTTTCTGCTTGCCTCCCTACGCCTTTCCTCACTATGTGTGGCGAGTCCCACCTTTCTTGCTGGTCTGGCTGTGATAATCCGGCTCTCCAAGTTATGTTTTCATATTGCTAATCTTTTCAGCCTTGCATGTATATTTAAAATGAGAAGAAATTTGTATGCCTTTCCCTTGTGGAACGTACGTGTGTGTGTGTGTGTGTGTACTCACCTAGTTGTACTCACCTAGTTGTGCTTGCGGGGGTTGAGCTCTGGCTCTTTGGTCCCGCCTCTCAACCGTCAATCAACAGGTGTACAGTTTCCTGAGCCTAATGGGCTCTATCATATCTACATTTGAAACTGTGTATGGAGTCAGCCTCCACCACATCGCTTCCTAATGCATTCCATTTGTCAACCACTCTGACACTAAAAAAGTTCTTTCTAATATCTCTGTGGCTCATTTGGGCACTCAGCTTCCACCTGTGTCCCCTAGTGCGTGTGCCCCTTGTGTTAAACAGCCTGTCTTTATCAACCCTGTCGATTCCCCTGAGAATCTTGAATGTGGTGATCATGTCCCCCCTAACTCTTCTGTCTTCCAACGAAGTGAGGTTTAATTCCTGCAGTCGCTCCTCGTAGCTCATACCTCTCAGCTCGGGTACTAGTCTGGTGGCAAACCTTTGAACCTTTTCCAGTTTAGTCTTATGCTTGACTAGATAGGGACTCCATGCTGGAGCCGCATACTCCAAATGTCGCATAGAGCAAATGTGTGTGTGTGTGTGTGTGTGTGTGTGTGTGTGTGTGTGTGTGTGTGTGTGTGTGTGTGTGTGTGTGTGTGTGTGTGGTTGCAGTGACAAGGAGGGGAGCAAATGCGTGCAATCAAGTGCAACAATCTGTTGAGTGCAAGGCGGATTTCAAGGAATATGGAGCCGTTTTCTGAGTATATTACAGAGATTTAGGGTAACACTTGGCAGTGCAGGGAAGATATGGGCACGGATTAGCAACACTTTAGTGAGAGTCCAAGAGTGATGTGTGGGGAAATTTTTGCAATGATTGATGGGAAATTTGGGGAAAAAAAGCTTGGTGGGAAATTCATGTCTTGGGAGAATGTGGGGAAACACTGGGGAAAATTTCAGAAGTTTCTTTGGAAACTTGAAAATTACTTGGTGCAAGATTTTTCTTAATATTTATAGGGACTCAGCGACTGTTTTAGTGAATATAAGAATGACATTTTTAAAACTTTTTCTGGTTAATGCTGCAGTGACGAGCTCTTCCTGCATGCTGAGACGATGACCCGTGCCTGCTGGAGGGACGACCCGTGCATACCGAGCTATATATATAACCAAAATTGGACCAAGAGTACCAAACAGGTGAACAACCTATCGTTCAAACTCTACGGGGAACTCTACCCACATTTCATTATCTCATAGCGTGTTCGGCATCAGATGAACAAAAATATAATTATAGCGTTAAAATTTGCAGAATGTATTGGCCAAGAACTGGTAAAAATACATCGCCATCATTTACGAAGCACAAATTAAATACTGGGCACTAATTACCTAGGTACAAGGTGTCTTGAAACCATAAACAATCGCGCGTGATAGCCGTCTTAACGAGTCAGATTAGTGGTCAGCATTATTAGTATTGTCAAATGACGTTAACGATTCATTAGGTCTTGAAAGTTGATAGTTACGGCACGAGGGAGGAGAGGTTAGGTGAGGAACGAGGTTGGTTAACCTTGAGGGGAAAAGGAGAAGGTTCTCTTGACCCCAGTTGTGGGGTGGGAAGGTTCTCTTGACCCCAGTTGTGGGGTGGGAAGGTTCTCTTGACCCCAGTTGTGGGGTGGGAAGGTTCTCTTGACCCCAGTTGTGGGGTGGGAAGGTTCTCTTGACTCCAGCTGTGGGGTGGGAAGGTTCTCTTGACCCCAGGTGTGGGATGGGAAGGTTCTCTTGACCCCAGGTGTGGGATGGGAAGGTTCTCTTGACCCCAGGTGTGGGGTGGGAAGGTTCTCTTGACCCCAGGTGTGGGATGGGAAGGTTCTCTTGACCCCAGTTGTGGGATGGGAAGGTTCTCTTGACCCCAGGTGTGGGATGGGAAGGTTCTCTTGACCCCAGGTGTGGGATGGGAAGGTTCTCTTGACCCCAGGTGTGGGATGGGAAGGTTCTCTTGACCCCAGGTGTGGGATGGGAAGGTTCTCTTGACCCCAGGTGTGGGATGGGAAGGTTCTCTTGACCCCAGGTGTGGGATGGGAAGGTTCTCTTGACCCCAGGTGTGGGATGGGAAGGTTCTCTTGACCCCAGGTGTGGGATGGGAAGGTTCTCTTGACCCCAGGTGTGGGATGGGAAGGTTCTCTTGACCCCAGGTGTGGGATGGGAAGGTTCTCTTGACCCCAGGTGTGGGATGGGAAGGTTCTCTTGACCCCAGGTGTGGGATGGGAAGGTTCTGTTGCCACAAAGTTTTGGATGGGAAGGTGATGGGCTGCTCAAGGTCTTGCCCCAGGCGTGCACTATCTGCTCCATCTTTACCTGCGTCACCAGCTGTCTGGCCTCCACCACCTGCCTCATACAGATTGAGGAGCTCTCCGCTCTAAACAACGAATCCAAGACTGAATCCAAGAATCCAAGAAACAAGAACTGGGCTGGATACACATCTGGATAAATCCATGTCACTGGAAGCTCCGATATCAGAGGAATTCAGTGACATCTCCTGAAGGATAAACTGCTGAAGAACACACATGTATATGACCGACATCTACCATTCCACTCACGTAACCCTAAACTGATCAGCATATAGCCAAATTTCCCTCTACCGGAACTTCAGTGTCGAGTGTCCAGCAGAGAGAGAGCCTTGCAGTCTATTGAACCGTAATTATGTTAGCTTTGCTGGCCGACCAGATGGAATCACACTGCGTCCGTGGAAGGGTGGCAGACAGTTGGCATGGGACTATACTTGCGTATCCACCCTGGCAGCCACATACATCAACCTCTCTGCCGGCACAGCAGGAGCCGCGGCGACACACAGAGAAAGACAAGTCAAGCAAGTACAGGGAAATAGATCACCGGTACAATTTCCTTCCAATAGGATCCGAGACCTTTGGTCCATGAGGAGACCAAAGACCCCTAGAGCGACCAGTTTTCTCTTCCTGCGCCTCAGTGTAGCGATCCAGAGGGGGAATGCCTGATGCGTCCTCGGTTCCTGCCCGACGTCGGAGGAGTTCGAGGAAATCTACAGCCTGTAGGAAACAAACTGCCCCTTATTTCCTCCTAATGTTCTCTTTTTGTAACCAATCAGATAGGTAACACAGACACGCCCACGACTGATTACGTTCAAGCTTTATCTAAAAGTCGTTTGCTTATTTCCAGTGTTCGAACCACACCTCCCTAATTGCTTCACCCACATCCTGCAAAATCAATCAATTGCCAACAGAAACAAAACATTAACTTCTCCCACCCTGGACACTATACAACTATACACAAATACAATTTACTGTTAACAATCATGATTGTGTATATTTGGTCGGTCGCTGCCTGGACCAGCGTTTGTTTGAGGTGTGCATAAGTGTTATCTCATTCTTGCAGTTATCTTGAGATGACTTCAGGTCTTATTGTTCCCCCCGCGGCGGGCCGGTCCTTGACCAGGCCTCCCCCCCAGGAAGCAGCCCGTGACAGTCTGTAGCCTCCAACTCCCAGGTACCTATTTTACTGCTAGGTAACAAGGCATAAGAGAAAGAAACATTTTGCCCATTTTGTTTTCTCCTCCCACCGTGAGACGAACCCGGAACCTAAGGACGAGTAATCTGAAAGCGATGTCTCCCCATCTTGGTCATGCGCC
>WNGS01005680.1:19721355-19734034 GCA_020271785.1 Procambarus virginalis
CTACTGTAGGAAATGTATTTAATACAGCTGAATGTTTACGACTTGTTGCTGGGGGAGGGGAGGGGGGTAAGGTAAAGGGGGGGGGAACCCCAGTAGTGAGAGTGCCCAAACGGTCTCACCACACCTCCACGAGTCATAACGAACCACGAGGCTCCAGACCTCAACTGGACGCGTCTCGTGAGGAGGTAATTACACGCTGTGGTCTTTAATGTCAAGTGGCACTTGTCTCCGGCGCCGATGGCACTTTAGTGCCAGGAGGACCTGCCTCACTCCTCCCTCTGGCCTGGTTCACCCTGCCAGCTGTGATAAGTGGCTACTGTTGCACTTAACAGCGGGTCTTAAGTGGTTACTGTTGCACTTAACAGGGGGTCTTAAGTGGTTACTGTTGCACTTACAGGGGGTCTTAAGTGGTTACTGTTGCACTTAACAGGGGTCTTAAGTGTTACTGTTGCACTTAACAGCGGGTCTTAAGTGGTTACTGTTGCACTTAACAGGGGTCTTAAGTGGTTACTGTTGCACTTAACAGGGGGTCTTAAGTGGTTACTGTTGCACTTAACAGGGGTCTTAAGTGGTTACTGTTGCACTTACACAGGGTCTTAAGTGGTTACTGTTGCACTTAACAGCGGGTCTTAAGTGTTACTGTTGCACTTAACAGCGGGTCTTAAGTGGTTACTGTTGCACTTAACAGCGGTCTTAAGTGGCTACTGTTGCACTTAACAGTGGGTCTTAAGTGGCTATTGTTGCACTTAACAGGGGGTCTTAAGTGGCTATTGTTGCACTTAACAGGGGTCTTAAGTGGCTATTGTTGCACTTAACAGGGGTCTTAAGTGGTTACTGTTGCACTTAACAGGGGTCTTAGTGGTTTACTGTTGCACTTAACAGTGGTCTTAAGTGGTACTGTTGCACTTAACAGTGGTCTTAAGTGGTTATTGTTGCACTTAACAGTGCTTAAGTGGTTACTGTTGCACTTAACAGTGGTCTAAGTGGTTACTGTTGCACTTAACAGTGGTCTTAAGTGGTTACTGTTGCACTAACAGTGGGTCTTAAGTGGTTACTGTTGCACTTAACAGTGGTCTTAAGTGGTTACTGTTGCACTTAACAGTGGTCTTAAGTGGTTATTGTTGCACTTAACAGTGGGTCTTAAGTGGTTATTGTTGCACTTAACAGGGGGTCTTAAGTGGTTATTGTTGCACTTAACAGGGGTCTTAAGTGGTTATTGTTGCACTTAACAGGGGTCTTAAGTAGTTACTGTTGCACTTAACAGGGGGTCTTAAGTGGTTACTGTTGCCTTAACAGGGGTCTTAAGTAGTTACTGTTGCCTTAACAGGGGTTCTTAAGTGGTTATTGTTGCACTTAACAGGGGTCTTAAGTAGTTACTGTTGCACTTAACAGGGGGTCTTAAGTGGTTACTGTTGCACTTAACAGGGGGTCTTAAGTAGTTACTGTTGCACTTAACAGGGGGTCTTAAGTGGTTACTGTTGCACTTAACAGAGGTCAACAGGGGGTCTTAAGTGGTTACTGTTGCACTTAACAGGGGGACTTACAAGATCCAGGGCACCCCCCCCCTCCACCTGCCCGTTGTTCCAACAGCCGCCCCCTGCCCGTTGTTCCAACAGCCGCCACCTGCCCGTTGTCCCAACAGCCGCCACCTGCCCGTTGTCCCAACAGCCGCCACCTGCCCGTTGTCCCAACAGCCGCCCCTGCCCGTTGTCCCAACAGCCGCCCCCTGCCCGTTGTCCCAACAGCCGCCCCCTGCCCGTTGTCCCAACAGCCGCCACCTGCCCGTTGTCCCAACAGCCGCCCCTGCCCGTTGTTCCAACAGCCGCCCCCTGCCCGTTGTTCACACAGCCGCCCCCTGCCCGTTGTTCCAACAGCCGCCCCCTGCCCGTTGTTCACACAGCCGCCCCCTGCCCGTTGTCCCACAGCCGCCCCCTGCCCGTTGTTCACACAGCCGCCCCCTGCCCGTTGTCCCAACAGCCGCCCCCTGCCCGTTGTTCCAACAGCCGCCCCCTGCCCGTTGTCCCAACAGCCGCCCCCTGCCCGTTGTTCCAACAGCCGCCCCCTGCCCGTTGTTCACACAGCCGCCCCCTGCCCGTTGTCCCAACAGCCGCCACCTGCCCGTTGTCCCAACAGCCGCCCCAGCCGCCCCCTGCCCGTTGTCCCAACAGCCGCCACCTGCCCGTTGTCCCAACAGCCGCCACCTGCCCGTTGACCCAACAGCCGCCACCTGTCCGTTGTTCCAACAGACGCCACCTGCCCGTTGTTCACACAGCCGCCCCCTGCCCGTTGTCCCAACAGCCGCCCCCTGCCCGTTGTTCCAACAGACGCCACCTGCCCGTTGTCCCAACAGCCGCCACCTGCCCGTTGTTCCAACAGACGCCACCTGCCCGTTGTTCCAACAGCCGCCACCTGTCCGTTGTTCCAACAGCCGCCCCCTGCCCGTTGTTCCAACAGACGCCACCTGCCCGTTGTTCCAACAGACGCCACCTGCCCGTTGTTCCAACAGACGCCACCTGCCCGTTGTTCCAACAGACGCCACCTGCCCGTTGTTCCAACAGACGCCACCTGCCCGTTGTTCCAACAGACGCCACCTGCCCGTTGTTCCAACAGCCGCCCCCTGCCCGTTGTTCCAACAGACGCCACCTGCCCGTTGTTCCAACAGACGCCACCTGCCCGTTGTTCCAACAGACGCCACCTGCCCGTTGTTCCAACAGCCGCCACCTGCCCGTTGTTTAGTACAAATTAACTTGGGACAGCCTGTGTGAACAAACAAGACCTCCAGGCGCCCAGTGAATGTTTCACTTACTTCCTTCTTGTCTTCCTTCCTTCCTTCCTTGCTTGCTTGCTTGCTTGCTTGCTTGCTTGCTTGCTTGCTTGCTTGCTTGCTTGCTTCCGCCTCCTCCTGCTCCTCCTTTACCATTAATCTTCACAACTCCTGCCTTTGTCTTGTAATCTCCTGAGGAGCTGAACTTCAGTACAACCTATCACGCAGCCAAGCTGGCGCACACACTTACACACACACACACACACACACACACACACACACACACACACACACACACACACACACACCACACACGCACGCACGCACACACACACACACACGCACACGCACACACACACACACACGCCACACACACACACACACACACACACACACACACCCACACACACACACCACATACACACACACACACACACACCACACACACACACACACACAGTTCACAGAGACATTAGAAAGAACTTTTTCAGTGTCAGAGTAGTTAACAGGTGGAATGCATTAGGCAGTGATGTGGTGGAGGCTGACTCCATACACAGTTTCAAGTGTAGATATGATAGAGCCCAATAGGCTCAGGAACCTGTACACCAGTTGATTGACGGTTGAGAGGCGGGACCAAAGAGCCAGAGCTCAACCCCCGCAAGCACAATTAGGTGAGTACACACACATACACACACTCGAGAAACTGCAGAAAGTTCAGGCTACGCCAACAGAAAAGTCTCAGAGCTGAGAGGCATGAGTTAATATGGAGGATTTAGGGAATTTTAACCTAAAGTCACTGGAAGAGAGAAGAGCGGAGACATGAGCACCTCATTAATAATCCTGAAGAAGATAAACAGGGCACACATTGAACAATTTCGCATAATTCGTACTTAAAGTTAGCAGAGAAAACTAGAAAAAGGTTCAGAATTTTTACAACGAGCCCACCACATAATTGTGAGGCATGGGGTATGAAGAGAGACTGAAAGAACTAAACCTGTCGACGCTAGAAAAGAGGAGAGAGTGGAGACATGATGGTGACATATAAATACTGATGGGGATTAACAGAGTGGGGAAAAGGAAATATTCACAATGAGTACCAATGAGAGAGAGAGAGAGAGAGAGAGAGAGAGAGAGAGAGAGAGAGAGAGAGAGAGAGAGAGAGAGAGAGAGAGAGAGAGAGAGAGAAAGAGAAATCAGCCTCCAGGTCCAGCTATTGAAGAAAGAACCAGCTATACCACCCTTAACACCATTAACAGCTGGAAAAGCTGGGGCCTAGGAGGCGAAGCCCACCCTACAGGCCAGCAACACCCCCCCACACAGCCCAGAGCATTATGGGTAAACAGGCCAACATTTACACTGCGATCACTGCCCCAAACCCCAGTGCATTAGCCTTCAAGTCTCCGCATTAACTCGACCCACAAAAAGATAATTTAGGGAAACTTATCTCGCTGAGGAAATATTTTGATTCAGTGATGAATACCCCCATCCCCCCCCCCCGTCCTTCCCTTAATGTGAGGGGAGAGGGAGAGGGGAAAGGCAAGGATGAGGGCACAACAGGGGGGAGGAGGCAGAGCAGAAGATGGGGGAAAGTAGGGTGTAGAAAGGGTGGAGGGTCTCGGTCTCGTCTCGAGACGGTGCTAGACGGTGCTAGACGGTGCAAGACGGTGCAAGACTGTGCAAGACGGTGCAAGACTGTGCAAGACGGTGCAAGACTGTGCAAGACGGAGCAAGACGGTGCAAGACTGTGCAAGACGGTGCAAGACGGTGCAAGACGGTGCAAGACTGTGCAAGACGGTGCAAGACTGTGCAAGACTGTGCAAGACGGTGCTAGACGGTGCAAGATGGTGCAAGACGGTGCAAGACGTGTGCAAGACGGTGCAAGACTGTGTAAGACGGTGCAAGACTGTGCAAGACGGTGCAAGACGGAGCAAGACGGTGCAAGACTGTGCAAGACTGTGCAAGACGGAGCAAGACGGTGCAAGACTGTGCAAGACGGAGCAAGACTGTGCAAGACTGTGCAAGACAGAGCAGACGGTGCTAGACGGTGCAAGACGGTGCAAGACGGAGCAAGACGGAGCAAGACGGGACGGAGCATCATTGCAAGCAGCGAAGACGCAGCACGGGCAACAACGTTGCATCAAGAGCAACATCAGCAACAGGGCAACTCACAAGGACACACAACAAAACATAACAAAAGAAACTATGATGAGGAGAGTTGTGGCGGCGGCCAGAAGGCCAGCAACACCAGGACCATGCACGGGTTGTAGTCCCAGCCACCCAAACCCGTCCACACCCGTCATACCCCATCACTACTACCACCACATAACCCACTCACAACCCACCACAACCCACCCACAACCACCACAACCCGTCCATCACCACCACAACCCGTCCACCACCCGTCCATAACCACCACAACCCGTCCACAACCCGTCCATAACCACCATGGCTACCACCACCACCACAACCCACTCACAACCACCACAACCCACCCACAAACCACCACAACCCGTCCACAACCACCACAACCCGTCCACAACCACCACAACCCGTCCACAACCCCACAACCCGTCCACAACCACCACAACCCGTCCACAACCACCACAACCCGTCCACAACCACCACAACCCGTCCACAACCATCACAACCCGTCCACAACCACCACACCCGTCCACAACCCCACAACCCGTCCACAACCACCACAACCCGTCCCACCACCACCACACCGTCCACAACCCCCAACAACCGTCCACAACCACCATGGCTACCACCACCACCAAACCCACTCACAACCACCACAACCCACCCACAACCACCACAACCCGTCCACAACCACCACAACCCGTCCACAACCACCACACCCGTCCACAACCACCACAACCACCACAACCCGTCCACAACCACCACAACCCGTCCACAACCACCACAACCCGTCCACAACCATCACAACCCGTCCACAACCACCACAACCCGTCACAACCACCACAACCCGTCCACAACCACCACAACCCGTCCACAACCACCACAACCCGTCCACAACCACCACAACCCGTCCACAACCACCACAACCCGTCAACAACCACCACAACCACCACAACCCGTCCACAACCACCACAACCCGTCCACAACCACCACAACCACAACCCGTCAACAACCCGCCGCGGGTAAAGTAACGGAAAATATGTATTTAACGCCAAAGAGAAATCACAAACCCACAAATGTTATACAACAGCGTTAGGACAGCTGAGTGGACAGCGCTTCGGATTCGTAGTCCTGAGGTTCCGGGTTCGATTCCCGGTGGAGGCGGAGACAAAGGGACAGAGTTCCTTTCATCCTGACGCCCCTATTCACCTAGCAGTAAATAGGTACCTGGGAGTTAGACAGCTGCCACGGGCTGCTTCCTGGGGATAACAGAAAGGAGGCCTGGTCGAGGACCGGGCCGCGGGACGCTAAGCCCCGGACCTGACACTGATTATATATCAACATGATATCACCCCTTGATCGACCAGGCGCGTTGTGATTGGTCAGATTTTTAGCCAATCACGAATTCACTTTGATATATATATATATATATATATATATATATATATATATATATATATATATATATATAATATATATATATATATATATATATATATATATATATATATATATATATATATATAATTCTCGCTATAATATAAATATATAATATAGGAACCAAACAATCGCCTGATAGAGGTAAGAAATTGTGTGTTAGTTTCTTGAATTTGTTTAAATAATACAGTGAAGATTATTGCCTAATATTACTTTATACAGTCCAACAGAAGGGGAATGGGAGATTAGGTCTAATTTCTTGTCCCGATGCCCATAGATAAAGGGGTGTTGAGGTGGGGTTCGACGCAAGGGACTACCTTCGGGGGTTCGATCCCCTGGCACCCCCTGGGAGTATACCCATAAATAAGGTGTAAACTGTGTCAGGGGGAGGTGACGGTGCGGCCCGTGACGTCCCCCTGCTGGTTATGTGTTGTAGGGGTGTGTGTTGTTGAGGTCAGAGGTCATGTTGTGTATAATGATTCTTACATCATGTCTCTATGGAACATCTCTGTCTCTTTCTGTTCTCTGTCTCTCTCTGTCTCTNATAATAGCACCAATTATGGAGTTGTTAGCTAGCCATTCCCTTGAGCGGACCTCCTCCTTGACGACAGGTTACAACTGAGACTTCAAGAAGCTGTCAGTCTAGCCGCGGTTCTCGCGCTGTTGTTGTTGTTGTTTTTAGATTTAGCTACTCAGACAAAGTGTCCATGTAGCACGGGCTATGGTGAGCCCCGTAAGGTTCTCGTGGTCCATCCACCATTTTATACATGGCTGGCCTCCCGAGCCATCCACCAGTCCTTGGGTGGCCTCGGCGAAAGAATAACCCCTAGGAAATAATCTACGTCATAAACAATCCACAAGGGCCGTGATTGAGGTTCGAACCTACGTCCGAGAGGATCCCAGACGCTGACTTAATCGACTGAACAACGCCATGGTCAACTTCTCACTCCAGCAGCACCAAGACGGAACAACTTAGCGTGGAAAGGGAAGATTGGTCTTCTTGGTGGCCTCCACTTGCACCACAGACCACATCAAGACGACCGCATGACCTCATCTTGCTCCTTAAAGGGACCACCACAACTGCAAGCCGCTCCGGAACGATTGGGCTTTCCGCCAGCAGCCTGTCCTCAGGCTTGTCACTCCCGTGCTGGTCAGCCCAAAGATACATTCATCTGTGTTAACACAATGGGTATTCAAAATTACTTTTTGCTCATGTGAATATTGAATCCAAGAATTTGATGAATACTTAGGTCTAAATTGAGTAAGGTAGTTGGCAATTATTATTATTCGCAGAAGGTTGATGAAGTAGTTAGTGCTTATTATACTTAGAGAAGTGTTGAGTCAAGCAGCGGAGGCGAACGAAACACTGCTCCGGAAAAGTGCATCTGTGTTCAGTTGGGCGTGTGAACATGTGGACTGTGTTGATGAGGACAGGTTGTTGCCAGAGCGTCGCTACTGCCGCTGCTGCTGCTGTTGGTTCTGTTGCTGCTGCTGTTGCTGCTGCTGCTGTTGCTGCTGCTGCTGCTGTTGCTGCTGTTGGTCCTGCTGCTGCTGCTGGTCCTGCTGCTGCTGCTGCTGTTGCTGCTGTTGGTCCTGCTGCTGCTGCTGGTCCTGTTGCTGCTGCTGCTGTTGCTGCTGCTGTTGCTGCTGGTCTTCCTGCTGCTGTGAAGGGCCTCACATCTCACAGTACCACACAACAGAGAGAGAGGGTGGGGGCGCTACAAGCGGGGTCCGCTATTGGACGGCCTCATAAGGAACCTCACCTAACACCACTCCTGCCAAGCCACCGCCCGCTTGGCGAACTAAAGCCCGACTTTGTTGCAAGATATGACCCACCTCTCTTGCAAGATATGGCCGCTCTTGCAAGATGGCAAGAAATTTTCCCCTGGGAAAAATAAGGTGGAAAACAAAAATGATTGACAAACGTTGTTTTGTTTAAGCTGGGAACGTTCCATGAGGAACACATCATACTGGGAACGTTCCATGAGGAACACATCGTGCTGGGAACGTTCCATGAGGAACACATCATGCTAGGAACGTTCCATGAGGAACACATCATGCTGGGAACGTTCCATGAGGAACACGTCATACTGGGAACGTTCCATGAGGAACACATCATACTGGGAACGTTCCATGAGGAACACATCATGCTAGGAACGTTCCATGAGGAACACATCATACTGGGAACGTTCCATGAGGAACACATCATGCTAGGAACGTTCCATGAGGAACACATCATGCTGGGAACGTTCCATGAGGAACACATCATGCTAGGAACGTTCCATGAGGAACACATCATACTGGGAACGTTCCATGAGGAACACATCATTCTAGGAAAGTTCCATGAGGAACACATCATACTGGGAACGTTCCATGAGGAACACATCATGCTAGGAACGTTCCATGAGGAACACATCATACTGGGAACGTTCCATGAGGAACACATCATGCTAGGAAAGTTCCATGAGGAACACATCATACTGGGAACGTTCCATGAGGAACACATCATGCTGGGAACGTTCCATGAGGAACACATCATGCTAGGAACGTTCCATGAGGAACACATCATGCTAGGAACGTTCCAGGAGGAACACATCATGCTAGGAACGTTCCATGAGGAACACATCATACTGGGAACGTTCCATGAGGAACACATCATGCTGGGAACGTTCCATGAGGTGCACATCATACTGGGAACGTTCCATGAGGAACACATCATACTGGGAACGTTCCATGAGGTGCACATCATACTGGGAACGTTCCATGAGGAACACATCATACTGGGAACGTTCCATGAGGTGCACATCATACTGGGAACGTTCCATGAGGAACACATCATGCTGGGAACGTTCCATGAGGTGCACATCATACTGGGAACGTTCCATGAGGAACACATCATGCTGGGAACGTTCCATGAGGAACACATCATACTGGGAACGTTCCATGAGGAACACATCATGCTAGGAACGTTCCAGGAGGAACACATCATGCTAGGAACGTTCCATGAGGAACACATCATACTGGGAACGTTCCATGAGGAACACATCATGCTAGGAACGTTCCAGGAGGAACACATCATGCTGGGAACGTTCCAGGAGGAACACATCATGCTGGGAACGTTCCAGGAGGAACACATCATGCTAGGAACATTCCATGAGGAACACATCATGCTAGGAACGTTCCATGAGGAACACATAATGCTGGGAACGTTCCATGAGGAACACATCATGCTGGGAACGTTCCGTGAGGAACACATCATGCTAGGAACGTTCCATGAGGAACACATCATGCTGGGAACGTTCCGTAAAGAACACATCATGCTAGGAACGTTCCATGAGGAACACATCATGCTAGGAACGTTCCGTGAGGAACACATCATGCTAGGAACGTTCCATGAGGAACACATCATACTGGGAACGTTCCAGGAGGAACACATCATGCTAGGAACGTTCCATGAGGAACATCATGCTAGGAACGTTCCATGAGGAACACATCATGCTAGGAACGTTCCATGAGGAACACATCATGCTAGGAACGTTCCATGAGGAACACATCATGCTAGGAACGTTCCATGAGGAACACATCATGCTGGGAACGTTCCATGAGGAACACATCATGCTAGGAACGTTCCATGAGGAACACATCATGCTGGGAACGTTCCATGAGGAACACATCATGCTAGGAACGTTCCATGAGGAACACATCATGCTAGGAACGTTCCATGAGGAACACATCATGCTAGGAACGTTCCATGAGGAACACATCATGCTAGGAACGTTCCATGAGGAACACATCATGCTAGGAACGTTCCATGAGGAACACATCATGCTGGGAACGTTCCATGAGGAACACATCATGCTAGGAACGTTCCGTGAGGAACACATCATGCTGGGAACGTTCCATGAGGAACACATCATGCTAGGAACGTTCCATGAGGAACACATCATGCTAGGAACGTTCCATGAGGAACACATCATGCTAGGAACGTTCCATGAGGAACACATCATGCTGGGAACGTTCCATGAGGAACACATCATGCTGGGAACGTTCCATGAGGAACACATCATGCTGGGAACGTTCCATGAGGATCACATCATGCTGGGAACGTTCCATGAGGAACACATCATGCTGGGAACGTTCCATGAGGAACACATCATGCTGGGAACGTTCCATGAGGAACACATCATGCTAGGAACGTTCCATGAGGAACACATCATGCTAGGAACGTTCCATGAGGAACACATCATGCTAGGAACGTTCCATGAGGAACACATCATGCTAGGAACGTTCCATGAGGAACACATCATGCTAGGAACGTTCCCAGCTTGATGAATACCGATTCGCAATCAAAAACAACCTCATTACTACATTAAAACACAGAAGAGCACTTCAAACCAGTGCTTGTTGGTGAGTTACGAGGAAAGGCTAAGGGAGCTGAAACTCACGTCCATGAAAAACAGAAGAGTAAGGGGAGACATGATAACCACCTACAAAATTCTCAGGGGAATTGACAGGGTGGACAAAGACAAACATTTTAGCACGGGTGGAACAGGAACAAGGGGACACAGGTGGAAACTGAGTCCCCACATGAGACACAGGGATGTTTGAAAGAACTTTTTCAGTGTCAGAGTAATTAACAGGTGGAATGTATTAGGCAGTGATGTGGTGGAGGCTGACTCCATACACAGTTTTAGATGTTGGTATGATAAAGCCCAATAGGCTCAGGAATCTGGGGCCAGATTCACGAAGCACTTACGCAAGTACTTACGAACCTGTACATCTTTTGCCAATCTTTGGAGACTTTGTTTATAATTATTAAACAGTTAATGAGCTCCGAAGCACCAGGAGGCTGTTTATAACAATAACAACAGTTGATTGGCAAGTTTTCATGCTTGTAAACTGTTTAATAAATGTAACCAAACCCGGCAAAGATTGAGGAAGATGTACACGTTCGTAAGTACTTGCGTAACTGCTTCGTGAATCTGGCCCCTGTACACCACTTGATTGACAGTTGAGAAGTGGGACCAAAGAGCCACAGCTCAACCCCCGCAAGCACCACGAGACCACACCCTCGTCAGTGGTCTCCAGGGGACGTAACGACACCTGCCCCGAACTATTCACGCCCTAACGAGTCCTTAATGACTCGTGTCCCACAAGCCTTACCGGCTGGTCAAGACGGTCAACTGATTGTGAGAAGGTAGAGGGAGTTTACTCTGGAGGGGGGGGGGGGTCGAAGGGGGGATGGGGGGAGACCTTAAGGAGGGGGGGAGGGAGAGTGGAGGGAGGGAGGGAAAGGGAGGGGTAAGAGAGGGAAGAGAAGAATGAGGGAATAATGAAGGTACCCAACGAAGAAGCAAAATATGAAAGAGAAGAATAGAGAACAGAGAATTAGATAATTAACCCAACAACAACATTAGGAATGACGACTAAATGGGATAAATGGTGTCAGAAATAACAAACATGAAATATAATGTCTGCGTCTATCTGTCCAAAATTGGCCTGAGGCTCGCGGCTAGCGTGAACTAATGTGTAATAAGCCAGTGGGGTGACGGCCCAAGTGCCATGGTTTAAGAAATATCGGCATCTAAAACTACCCCCACCACCACCACCACACCAACAGCAGCGCTCTAATACCTCTCACCTAGTTGTGCTGGCATTGTCGGTCATCAGCTCCTAAGCCCCGCCTCTCCTCCGACCACTAGAACCTTAACGATCACCTTTATGACAAACGCTGTCCTCGTTATTCTCCTGGTTGATACCTGGTTGATGGGGTTCTGGGAGTTCTTCTCCCCAAGCCCGGCCCGAGGCCAGGCTTGACTTGTGAGAGTTTGGTCCACCAGGCTGTTGTTTGGAGCGGCCCGCAGACCCACATACCCACCACAGCCCGGTTGGTCCGGCACTCCTCGAAGAAAACTATCCAGTTTTCTCTTGAAAATGTTCACGATTGTTCCGGCAATATTTCTGATAGTCGCTGAGAGGATATTGAACAACTAGCTCTGTGCGTGTGTGTGTGTGTATTTAATATTTGTGTCTGCAGGATCGAGTTATTTAGCTCTTGGCCCCCGCCTTTCTAATAATTCTATTTTCCTCTATTATATCTACTATATATATATTTCTCTCTAACACACATATGCACACACACACACACACACACACACACACACACACACACACACACACACACACACACACACACACACACACACACACAGGAAGCAGCCCGTAGCAGCTGTCTAACTCCCAGATACCTATTTACTGCTAGGTGAACAGGTACATCAAGGTGAAACTCTGCCCATCGTTTCTCGCCGGCGCCCGGAATCGAACCCGGGCCCAAAG
>WNGS01005680.1:19779993-19782493 GCA_020271785.1 Procambarus virginalis
TACAGTCCTAGCACCGCTGCTCTGTACCCCAGGGTACAGTCCTAGCACCGCTGCTCTGTACCCAGGGTACAGTCCTTGCACCGCTGCTCTGTGCTCCAGGGTACAGTCCTTGTACCGCTGCTCTGTGCTCCAGGGTACAGTCCTAGCACCGCTGCTCTGTACCCAGGGTACAGTCCTAGCACCGCTGCTCTGTACCCCAGGGTACAGTCCTAGCACCGCTGCTCTGTGCTCCAGGGTACAGTCCTAGCACCGCTGCTCTGTGCTCCAGGGTACAGTCCTTGTACCGCTGCTCTGTACCCCAGGGCACAGTCCTGGCACCGCTGCTCTGTACCCCAGGGTACAGTCCTTGCACCGCTGCTCTGTACCCCAGGGCACAGTCCTTGCATCACTGCTCTGTACCCCAGGGCACAGTCCTGGCACCGCTGCTCTGTACCCCAGGGCACAGTCCTGGCACCGCTGCTCTGTACCCAGGGCACAGTCCTGGCACCGCTGCTCTGTACCCCAGGGTACAGTCCTTGCACCGCTGCTCTGTACCCAGGGTACAGTCCTGGCACCACTGCTCTGTACCCCAGGGTACAGTCCTTGCATCACTGCTCTGTACCCCAGGGCACAGTCCTTGCATCACTGCTCTGTACCCCAGGGCACAGTCCTGGCACCGCTGCTCTGTACCCCAGGGTACAGTCCTTGCACCGCTGCTCTGTACCCCAGGGTACAGTCCTGGCACCACTGCTCTGTACCCCAGGGTACAGTCCTTGCATCACTGCTCTGTACCCCAGGGCACAGTCCTTGCATCACTGCTCTGTACCCCAGGGCACAGTCCTTGCACCGCTGCTCTGTACCCCAGGGCACAGTCCTTGCATCACTGCTCTGTACCCCAGGGCACAGTCCTTGCACCGCTGCTCTGTACCCCAGGGTACAGTCCTGGCACCACTGCTCTGTACCCCAGGGTACAGTCCTTGCATCACTGCTCTGTACCCCAGGGCACAGTCCTTGCATCACTGCTCTGTACCCCAGGGCACAGTCCTGGCACCGCTGCTCTGTACCCCAGGGTACAGTCCTTGCACCGCTGCTCTGTACCCCAGGGTACAGTCCTGGCACCACTGCTCTGTACCCCAGGGTACAGTCCTTGCATCACTGCTCTGTACCCCAGGGCACAGTCCTTGCATCACTGCTCTGTACCCAGGGCACAGTCCTTGCACCGCTGCTCTGTACCCCAGGGCACAGTCCTTGCATCACTGCTCTGTACCCAGGGCACAGTCCTTGCACCGCTGCTCTGTACCCCAGGGTACAGTCCTGGCACCGCTGCTCTGTACCCCAGGGCACAGTCCTTGCACCGCTGCTCTGTACCCCAGGGCACAGTCCTTGCATCACTGCTCTGTACCCCAGGGCACAGTCCTGGCACCGCTGCTCTGTACCCCAGGGCACAGTCCTGGCACCGCTGCTCTGTACCCCAGGGCACAGTCCTGGCACCGCTGCTCTGTACCCCAGGGCACAGTCCTTGCAACACTGCTCTGTAACCCAGGGCACAGTCCTTGCACCGCTGCTCTGTAACCCAGGGCACAGTCCTTGCACCGCTGCTCTGTACCCCAGGGCACAGTCCTTGCACCGCTGCTCTGTACCCCAGGACACAGTCCTTGTACCGCTGCTCTGTACCCCAGGGCACAGTCCTTGCACCGCTGCTCTGTACCCCAGGACACAGTCCTTGTACCGCTGCTCTGTACCCCAGGGCACAGTCCTTGCACCGCTGCTCTGTACCCAGGACACAGTCCTTGTACCGCTGCTCTGTACCCCAGGGCACAGTCCTTGCACCGCTGCTCTGTACCCCAGGACACAGTCCTTGCACCGCTGCTCTGTACCCCAGGGTACAGTCCTAGCACCGCTGCTCTGTACCCCAGGGCACAGTCCTTGTACCGCTGCTCTGTACCCCAGGACACAGTCCTTGCATCACTGCTAATTCTGTTTCTTATCTCTGATATAGACGAAAACACTAATCACGATCATCATGAAAATTTCCACTGTAGAAGACACTAAAAACTACAGATATAAATATAGTATTCGATTGGGCAACTGAAAATACCATGATTTTTAATGGTGACAAGTTCCAGGTACTGAGGTATGGTGGAAACACAGGGTACAGGACACAGGGTACAGGACACAGGGTACAGGACACAGTGTACAGGACACAGGGTACAGGACACAGTGTACAGGACACAGGACACAGGGTACAGGACACAGGGTACAGAACACAGGGTACAGGACACAGGGTACAGGACACAGAGTACAGGACACAGGGTACAGGACACAGGGTACAGGGCACAGGGTACAGGACACAGGATACAAGACACAGGGTACAGGACACAGGGTACAGGACACAGGGTACAGGACACAGGGTACAGGACACAGGGTACAGGACACAGGATACAGGACACAGGACACAGTGTACAGGACACAGTGTACAGGACACAGGGTACAGGACACAGGGTACAGGACACAGGGTACA
>WNGS01005680.1:19789993-19792107 GCA_020271785.1 Procambarus virginalis
TATAGCTCAGGCTATCACTTCCTTATGTCCGGTCGTGATGGTCAAGCGGATTAAGGCGCCCTGTAGTTACCAGTTGCTTTGCTCCTGGGAGTATGGGTTCGAGTCACTTCTGGGGTGTGAGTTTTCAGTTGTATCTAGTCCTGGGGACCATTCAGGCTTGTTTGCATTTGTGTTCCTCACGTGTTGCCCCAAAAAATGAGGTGATTTGATAAAATGCTATGCCCAAGATAACCATCCAGGTGCCGGCGGGGAAGTGGTTCATATAGCTCAGGCTATCACTTCCTTATGTCCGGTCGTGATGGTCAAGCGGATTAAGGCGCCCTGTAGTTACCAGTTGCTTTGCTCCTGGGAGTATGGGTTCGAGTCACTTCTGGGGTGTGAGTTTTCAGTTGTATCTAGTCCTGGGGACCATTCAGGCTTGTTTGCATTTGTGTTCCTCACGTGTTGCCCCAAAAAATGAGGTGATTTGATAAAATGCTATGCCCAAGATAACCATCCAGGTGCCGGCGGGGAAGTGGTTCATATAGCTCAGGCTATCACTTCCTTATGTCCGGTCGTGATGGTCAAGCGGATTAAGGCGCCCTGTAGTTACCAGTTGCTTTGCTCCTGGGAGTATGGGTTCGAGTCACTTCTGGGGTGTGAGTTTTCAGTTGTATCTAGTCCTGGGGACCATTCAGGCTTGTTTGCATTTGTGTTCCTCACGTGTTGCCCCAAAAAATGAGGTGATTTGATAAAATGCTATGCCCAAGATAACCATCCAGGTGCCGGCGGGGAAGTGGTTCATATAGCTCAGGCTATCACTTCCTTATGTCCGGTCGTGATGGTCAAGCGGATTAAGGCGCCCTGTAGTTACCAGTTGCTTTGCTCCTGGGAGTATGGGTTCGAGTCACTTCTGGGGTGTGAGTTTTCAGTTGTATCTAGTCCTGGGGACCATTCAGGCTTGTTTGCATTTGTGTTCCTCACGTGTTGCCCCAAAAAATGAGGTGATTTGATAAAATGCTATGCCCAAGATAACCATCCAGGTGCCGGCGGGGAAGTGGTTCATATAGCTCAGGCTATCACTTCCTTATGTCCGGTCGTGATGGTCAAGCGGATTAAGGGCCCTGTAGTTACCAGTTGCTTTGCTCCTGGGAGTATGGGTTCGAGTCACTTCTGGGGTGTGAGTTTTCAGTTGTATCTAGTCCTGGGGACCATTCAGGCTTGTTTGCATTTGTGTTCCTCACGTGTTGCCCCAAAAAATGAGGTGATTTGATAAAATGCTATGCCCAAGATAACCATCCAGGTGCCGGCGGGGAAGTGGTTCATATAGCTCAGGCTATCACTTCCTTATGTCCGGTCGTGATGGTCAAGCGGATTAAGGCGCCCTGTAGTTACCAGTTGCTTTGCTCCTGGGAGTATGGGTTCGAGTCACTTCTGGGGTGTGAGTTTTCAGTTGTATCTAGTCCTGGGGACCATTCAGGCTTGTTTGCATTTGTGTTCCTCACGTGTTGCCCCAAAAAATGAGGTGATTTGATAAAATGCTATGCCCAAGATAACCATCCAGGTGCCGGCGGGGAAGTGGTTCATATAGCTCAGGCTATCACTTCCTTATGTCCGGTCGTGATGGTCAAGCGGATTAAGGCGCCCTGTAGTTACCAGTTGCTTTGCTCCTGGGAGTATGGGTTCGAGTCACTTCTGGGGTGTGAGTTTTCAGTTATATATATATATATATATATTATATATATGTATATAATATATATATATATATATATATATATATACATTATATATATATATATAATATAATATATATAATATATATATATATATATCATTGAATATGACCGCATATTCTGTATTTACTATCTTTTGAATTAGGGCTTCTATCCCTCTAACTAATTTCTTAGCATCAGGCTTAGCTGAAATAGGAGTTCTCCAAAACTCATTTTCGTAATTTCAGGGTGAAGAAAAAGAGGTGAATTACTATAGAATGTATTACACTATTTATACAATTTGCACAACGTTTCGACCTCCATGGTTCATTCTCAATGAAGGATTTTACAATTCTGGTTGATTTATACCCACACTGGGTCAGGTGATAAGACAATAAAGGTGAAAACATAGGGGGATACAAA
>WNGS01005680.1:19795760-19816568 GCA_020271785.1 Procambarus virginalis
ACAAAGTCCAGACCCCCGATCTCTGTCGACTGAACAAGTCCAGACCTCCGATCTCTGTCGGACTGAACCAAAGTCCAGACCTCCGATCTCTGTCGGACTTGAACCAAAGTCCAGACCTCCCGATCTCTGTCGAGCAAGACGGGATTCGAACCCGCGTCCCTGGTAACCCTATACGCGCGCCTGAACCCATCAACTCACCTTGTACTAGACTTTACTGAGGCAGTAAAGCTTCAAGGGGCCCCATCCGCCTCCCTTGCGTCAGGGGGCCCCATACCCTCCCTTGCGTCAGGGGGGGCCCCATCCACCTCCCTTGCGTCAGGGGCCCCATCCACCTCCCTTGCGTCAGGGGCCCATCCACCTCCCTTGCGTCAGGGGGCCCATCCACCTCCCTTGCGTCAGGGGGGCCCCATCCACCTCCCTTGCGTCATGGGGGGCCCAAACACCTCCTTGCGTCAGGGGGCCCCCATCCACCTCCCTTGCGTCAGGGGGCCCATCCACCTCCCTTGCGTCAGGGGGCCCCATCCACCTTCCTTGCGTCAGGGGGCCCCATCCACCTCCCTTGCGTCAGGGGGCCCATCCACCTCCCTTGCGTCAGGGGGCCCCATCCACCTCCCTTGCGTCAGGGGCCCCATCCACCCCCTTTGCGTAGGGGGCCCCATCCACCTCCCTTGCGTCAGGGGGCCCCATCCACCTCCCTTGCGTCAGGGGGCCCCATCCACCTCCCTTGCGTCAGGGGGCCCCATCCACCTCCCTTGCGTCAGGGGGCCCCATCCACCTCCCTTGCGTCAGGGGGGCCCCATCCACCTCCTTGCGTCAGGGGGGGCCCATCCACTCCCTTGCGTCAGGGGGGCCCCATCCACCTCCTTGCGTCAGGGGGCCCCATCCACCTCCTTGCGTCAGGGGGCCCCATCCACCTCCCTTGCGTCAGGGGGCCCCTTCCACCTCCCTTGCGTCAGGAGCCCCCACCACCTCCCTTGCGTCAGGGGCCCCCATCCACCTCCCTTGCGTCAGGGGCCCCCATCCACCTCCCTTGCGTCAGGGGGCCCCATCCACCTCCCTTGCGTCAGGGGGCCCCACCACCTCCCTGCGTCAGGGGGCCCCTTCCACCTCCCTTGCGTCAGGGGCCCCCATCCACCTCCCTTGCGTCAGGGCCCCCATCCACCTCCCTTGCGTCAGGGGCCCCCATCCACCTCCCTTGCTCAGGGGGACCCATCCACCTCCCTGCTCAGGGAGACCCATTGTTGATTTTGAGTTCGACTTTGAAGTACAGAAATTTGACTCAACAAACATCAACATCTTCCTAGACAACATGGGTTAGACATCTTAGATGTTAGATGCCTAAAAAACACATCCTTAGACGCTTGCAAGTCGAACAAACCATTTGAGTAGATTTCTTAACAGCTCAATTAACACTACGGCACACTGAAGCCACGGAGGACACCAGAGGCCACCACACTCACGGAGGAGCTACGGAAAGATGGTGAGCCTAACCATTTTTTTTAATATAAACTTTGGCGACAGATCGTAGTTAGAGCTAGGATGGGGGGGTGGGTTGGGGCAGGGATGGGGGTAGGTTGGGGCAGGGATAGGGTAATCCTGGCGGGAGACCAGCTCCGTGTCGCCCTCTCCAGCACCCCCCCAACGTCACTAAACTGATGAACTATATCACCCGAACCTAACCTTACCAAGAACCCTCGAATAGAAAACAGAGCCTCCGACAGTCTGCTAAATTACAGCTCGTCATATTCTGACGTCGGGCAATTTAAACGTTGAAAATACGATCAACAAAATGGAAAAAAAGGAGAAATGTTTGTCCTTTCCTCAGCGAGTCGCTAGCTAGCCCTCGCCCAGCGAAGTCGCCTAGCTAACCCTTCCCTCAGCGAAGTCGCCTAGCTAACCCTTTCCTCAGCGAAGTCGCCTAGCTAACCCTTCCCTCAGCGAAGTCGCCTAACTCACCCTTTCCTCAGCGAAGTCGCCTAGCTAACCCTTCCCTAAGCGAAGTCGCCTACCTAGCCCTTCTCTTAGCGAAGTCGCCTAGCTCAACCCTTCCCTCAGCGAAGTCGCCTAGCTAACCCTTCCCTCAGCGAAGTCACCTAGCTAACCCTTCCCTCAGCGAAGTCGCCTAGCTAACCCTTCCCTCAGCGAAGTCACCTAGCTAACCCTTCCCTCAGCGAAGTCACCAACGCACTTCACCAACGACAGGGGCGCTAATGTTCCACTATCAGCCAATAACGAGGGTATAAACCCCGTATTTGTGCCTAGAATGCGAAATCAAGCATTATAATCAGCAGTAAGTCTGCGAGTGTTTGCTAATACCGCTCCTAATGTGAGTGGATATTATTTCAATTATAGCAAACTACGCGAGAGTGAGAAGGATTGGGCGAGGAGGAGGAGGATCACCACCTACCCACATCCAAGGTGGGTACATACCTCTAATGTGGGTCGAAAGCGGGTATATATATATTATATATATATATATAAACTTCCTTTCCACCTAGCTAGGACTCTAGCTATCTCTCCCATGAGCAGGCACCCCCCTATTCTTTCTTTTACTGCTAATGGCAGATCGCGGCATCTTGAGTTATTCCGTTCCATCCCTAATCCTTATCCTGACTCCCTTCCCTCCCCCGTCACATCCCTAATCCTTATCCTGACCCCCTTCCAAGTGTAATATAGTCGTAATGGCTTGGAATGAAATATTGTATTCCGTGTATTTTAAAGTCCCCAAACATAGCGAATATTAACACCAATGATCAAAGTGCGGCAGTGTTGTCGTGAAGGCAGGGTCGGGGGGGGGGTGTGGGGAGATGACCACCACAGCCTCCACAAGACGCCAGCGTAAATCATCGCCTCCGTAGTGATGATGTTGCCTCATTCCATCATCCTCGTGTGATGAGTTGCCCGGGCAACCCCCCCCCCTCCCTCTCTTTCTCTCTCTCCCCCACCCCCCCCCCCCCGTCACTAAGTCAATCGCTTAATTGCTTGCTTGGTGAGATGAGTGTGACTGCCAGTAGGAAGACGAGGGTGAACTATTGGTGTTCAAGGCATTCCAACCCTCTGGCGTGCCGCCCACCACACCCATGCACGCAAGCGCACGCACGCACGCATGGACATCAACCTAAAGTCTATTTGTCATTCCCATGCGTGGGGAAGAGGGAGGAGAGAGGGGGGGGGGTCGAGCTGATCGATAAGATTTTGGCTTCTCTACAACTAACCCCCCCCCCTACCCCCCTCCTCCTGTCTGCCACACACTATCATGGCTTGCCCTCAGTGTTTGGCAGGCCTATATACACTATTATAGGCCTATATACTCATTTCCAGTTTTTGTTTCTAATTCCTCTCCTGTTTTAACCACCTCTCACCCCCCCCCACCCCCCTGGTACGTCACACCAGCACAAACAGTTTGGTTACACCAGTGGCTCGTCTCACCCTACTGGAGGGGTGTGCTGCCCTGACGTCACGTCAGTGTTATGTGACGTCACGTCAGTATTATGTGACGTCACGTCCGTGTTATGTGACGTCACATGGCAGTTCCACAATTGCAAGAGGGTTTCTCCAGTCAATAATGTTGCTCACGTGATGTTGCAAACGATGCTGTGCGCAGCAGCGGCTTATGAGAGCACAACCAAATAAAGTGAAGGTCGAGGGTGAGGTAAGGAGGTCGAGGGTGAGGTAAGAAGGTCGAGGGTGAGGTAAGGAGGTCGAGGGTGAGGTAAGAAGGTCGAGGGTGAGGTAAGGAGGTCGAGGGTGAGGTAAGAAGGTCGAGGGTGAGGTAAGAAGGTCGAGGGTGAGGTAAGGAGGTCGAGGGTGGGGTAAGGAGGTCGAGGGTGAGGTAAGGAGGTCGAGGGTGAGGTAAGGAGGTCGAGGGTGAGGTAAGGAGGTCGAGGGTGAGGTAAGGAGGTCGAGGGTGAGGTAAGGAGGTCGAGGGTGAGGTCGCCACAGTCGCCAGCTCAACACCAATACAGCAACCATAGTTATGGTAATTTGTCCTTCATTCTCCTTGCAACATCATCTTGTTTTCGTTGCAAAAAAGCAGCGGGATGCAACAGCCTGGTTGATCACACCACCAACCAAGGACATCGAGTCCCGGAACTGACATCGGTCTGCTGGTCCTTCCTAAACAGGTTGGGCAGGGTGTCATAAGCTTCTAAATGAGAGCTGGACAATTTTATACTGAAGTGGATCAGCTTGACTGTGATGACTGTATCAGGCTACGAAGACAGACTCATAGACCTATCTTGACGTTATCTTGAGATGATTTCGGGGCTTAGCGTTCCCGCGGTCCGGTCCTCGACCTGGCCTCCACACCCAGGAAGCAGCCCGTGACAGCTGACTAACTCCCAGGTACCTATTTACTGCTAGGTGAACAGGGGCATCAGGGTGAAAGAAACATTTTGCCCATGTGTCTCCGCCTCCACCGGGGATCGAACCCGGAACCTCAGGACTACGAATGCGAAGCGCTGTCCACTCAGCTGTCAGGCAGTCCACACTATTAAAGGCTCCGGCAGTGCCAGGTCTGGCACTGCAGGAGTCGTTGTCAAGGCATCAGCAAGAATGAAAAACCATCACTATCTGTCTGTTGTTGTTGGTAAAGAGTCGCTACCTGGAACAAAAAGTTCCAAGTAGCACGGTCTATGGTGAGCCCGCAAGTAGCACGGTCTATGGTGAGCCCGCAAGTAGCACGGTCTATGGTGAGCCCGCAAGTAGCACGGTCTATGGTGAGCCCGCAAGTAGCACGGTCTATGGTGAGCCCGCAAGTAGCACGGTCTATGGTGAGCCCGCAAGTAGCACGGTCTATGGTGAGCCTGCAAGTAGCACGGTCTATGCTGAGCCTGCAAGTAGCACGGTCTATGGTGAGCCCGCAAGTAGCACGGTCTATGGTGAGCCCGCAAGTAGCACGGTCTATGGTGAGCCCGCAAGTAGCACGGTCTATGGTGTGCCCGCAAGTAGCACGGTCTATGGTGAGCCCGCAAGTAGCACGGTCTATGGTGAGCCCGCAAGTAGCACGGTCTATGGTGAGCCCGCAAGTAGCACGGTCTATGGTGAGCCCGCAAGTAGCACGGTCTATGGTGAGCCCGCAAGTAGCACGGTCTATGGTGAGCCCGCAAGTAGCACGGTCTATGGTGAGCCCGCAAGTAGCACGGTCTATGGTGAGCCCGCAAGTAGCACGGTCTATGGTGAGCCCGCAAGTAGCACGGTCTATGGTGAGCCCGCAAGTAGCACGGTCTATGGTGAGCCCGCAAGTAGCACGGTCTATGGTGAGCCCGCAAGTAGCACGGTCTATGGTGAGCCTGCAAGTAGCACGGTCTATGGTGAGCCCGCAAGTAGCACGGTCTATGGTGAGCCCGCAAAAGGGTGTATCTGTCAGTCATCAACAGTGCCAGAACCAGAGTCATGCGGTTAGGAATATAGAAAAAAAATGCAGCAGGACTATTGGCCCACGCGAGGCATTTTATATATAAATATACTCAAACTCGCTCATATTTGTCAGTTTTAAAGGCTAAACAAACAGACGCCAGCACGGACCTCTCTTATGTATTTGTTTCATGACATATTTATATATATATATATATATATATATATATATATATATATATATATATATATATATATATATATATATATATATATATATATATACAAACTTGTTTTTCACGGAGGTATTTGTTGGCTAAATCTTATTCAATTGTTTCCATATTTTGAGAGATATATTTAACACCAATACCACCCATCTGTGCAACCCGTCCTCATACTAGGCTGGTTAAAGCAGCGGCCGTCCTCTCACTAGGCTGGGTAAAGCAGCGGCCGTCCTCTCACTAGGCTGGTTAAAGCAGCGGCCGTCCTCCCCAGACGCATATAAATTAATATATTAGCATATTGTGCATATTTAGGCACTGGTTAGGTTAGATGTTTAGGTTCTGTAAGCGATTATTTATATTTGAAGTTCGTGGGTGAAGCATTTAGAGAATTGTAGTTCGAACAGAGGAAGTGAACGAAGCACTTGTTCCGGAAGTGTTCGGACGTCATCTGTTGTGAGTCGTGTATAACAGCCCGGCCTCCAAACAAAGACCCAAAGTCCATTCCATCCACCCACCAACCCCCCCCCCCAACTGTTTATGAGTGAAAAAAACGGTTTACACACGACTCACAACTGATGACGTCCGAACACTTCCGGAACAAGTGCTTCACTGACGACTGGTGTTCGAACCACAACGCTGTAAATGCTTCACCCACGTACTACAAATACAAATAATCGCCAACAGAACCTAAACACCTAACCTAACCTATGCCTATATATGCCCAATATGCTATTATAATATTAATTTATATTTGAGAAAAATCCCGTTTTGAATGAACAACATGTTAAAATTGATGAATGTGTCTGTGGGGTCGACCGCTGGATGGAATGGACTGGTTGAAGATCGCCTACCAGACGAGGCAAGACGTCTGAGAAAGTTTCCTTTCGCCTCATGCTCCTCTTCAGTGCCGAAAATAGGTCTGTGGGAGTTTGGCAAATGTTGAAGGTTACCTCTCTTGCTTTGTGGTGATTCCGAGGATCAACGTCCCGGCGGCCCGGTCTCTGACCAGGCCTCTTGGTTGGTGGTCTAGTCAACCAGGCTGTTGGAGGTGACTGCTCGCAGCTTGACGTGTGAATCACAGGCTAAAAGGTTTTCAGTAACAGTCAATGATTAACCAATTAGGGCTAACCCTTATACTGTAGTGAGGGCGTGGGCGGTGAGGGGCGTGTGTTAGTTACCGTGGGCGGGGGGGGGGGGGAAGGTGGGCGTGTGTCAATTAATCTCAGATATGACAACACGGAAAGAAAATGTACACCATCCTGGAAAAAAAATATTGCAAGACAGAAAACGGGTACCATCATAGAAAATGTTAATACTTTGCCGTGTGAAGGGGATACTGCGAAGGATGTAAGGGGGCAGCGGACGCTGGAGAAGGTGGCAGGGACGTTGGGGATAAAGAGGGAATCGCGGCGAGAAACATTAACGTTGACATGGTGACAGTAGACGAACTTACCCAAACCAGCCACAGGCGAATGGCGAAATGGCACATTGAAATATTAATGTTTTTGCAAGTCCCCAGCAAGGACACGTCGCCTTGATTTATCAGTTGATTCTCTTCCCACAGACGAGACCATTCAGCTATAAGACTAACTAGAACACACACATGACTAAGAGCACCATCTTTACACATCGTAGTGGGTTACTGAGTACTTAAACCACAGACGGTGAATGGTGAGCTTTACACTCAACTTCAACTTACAGAACCATGAATAGCATGTGTAAATACAGTGAATCTGTAGTTTCATACTTGTTACACAAGAGTACATAGCCCACCTATCCTGTTCAGCTACTGTGACTTTCGTCAATAGTCACAAATTCGTACGTACTTAGCTTTTAGATACTTAGCTTTTTAGATACACACCAGCAGTAAATAGCCACTTGGGAGTTAGTCAGCTGTCACGGGCTGCTTCCTGGAGGTGGAGGCCTAGTCGAGGACCGGGCCGCGGGGACACTAAGCCCCGAAATCATCTCAAGATAGATAGTAGTATACCGACTAGTAAGGAATTGTTTTAAAATAAATTAAGCTAAAACACAAACTTAAAATATTCCTAGACCTTGTATAGTATACATATGTACTATATAAGGCCACAGATAGCTTATATTAGGCCTAACAAGCTTAGGTTAGTTTGTCAAAGCAACACAAGAAAAAAATAGTTTTCCGCTTTGTCCAACTCAATAGTTCTGATTTCTAATTTCGTTGTTATATATACTATGGTCCTCACCGTTACTGCACTACCAAAAGAGAAGGATGGATTGGCATAGCACTCATTACATGCGTAGGTGCTAGTTCACAAGGGGGGAGAGAGAGAGAGAGAGAGAGAGAGAGAGAGAGAGAGAGAGAGAGAGAGAGAGAGAGAGAGAGAGAGAGAGAGAGAGAGAGAGAGAGAGAGCCAGCCCTGTATACACTAAGAGCGCAACACATACACCCCAACATACCAATGAGAGGCAGCGTCAGAGACCCTTCACAGCCTGCCAACAGCTGGCAGAGACCACACAGCACCGCACCCGGCGCTCATGACAGGGTGGACCTGCACCAGACCTACAGGAGCAGTCTCCTCCTGCCGAAGGACAGGCACCCACACCAGGGAAACAAAGAGAGGGTGGGAGGGCGGGCGCGTCACCACGTGGCCACCCCCGCCCGCCCGCCCGCCCGCCCTCCGCCACCCACATCACAAACGGCAGCGGCGGGAACTAGGTCAGATCAATAGTTCCCATGTAGAGAGTGCAGTGTGTCACACCCAAGCCAGCCGTGGGGGTGGCTGCAGGTGGGGCTGGGGTGCCACGGAGGTGGGGCAGGGGAGGGAGTGCCACGGAGAGGGTGCCACGGAGGTGGGGCAGGGGGTGCCACGGAGAGGGTGCCACGGAGGGGGTGGAGGAAGAGGAGGTGTAGAGAGTCGTGCAGCCTCACCGTGAGAGATGCGAGGCCGAGTCTGGGGGGCTCATGTGTGTGTGTTTAAATGTACTATTTCTGTGGGGGTGTACTCAGTTGTACTTGCGGGGGTTGAGCTCTGGCTCTTGGGTCCCGCTTGGTGTATGTATATATTGCTGCAGCCTTGCTTAGAGCACGTGCTTAAGACAAGCAACAGTGCCTGCGTCAGAGGAGACATTCTTGAGTAAATCTGAATATGATGCAATGTTGCAGAAATAAACTGCGTTGTTGCATCCAGTCTGTAGTGCAGCGAGGCACACAGACTACCCACTACCAATAACACAATATATGCCTCATAGTTGAGAGGCGGGACCCAAGAGCTCAAGCACAAAAACTAATCGCGTGAATCACCACTTATCATACGTCCACGCGCACACACGTGACGGGTAGGGAGGTTGACCTCGAGGGTGGGTGGAGGTTGACCTCGAGGGTGGGTGGGTGGAGGTTGACCTCGAGGGTGGGTGGATGGGTGGAGGTTGACCTCGATGGGGGTGGGTAGAGGTTGACCTCGAGGGTTGGTGGGTGGAGGTTGACCTCGAGGGTGGGTGGGGTGGAGGTTGACCTCGAGGGTGGAGGTTGACCTCGAGGAGGGGTGGGTGGAGGTTGACCTCGAGGGTGGGTGGAGGTTGACCTCGAGGGTGGAGGTTGACCTCGAGGAGGGGTGGGTGGAGGTTGACCTCGAGGGTGGGTGGAGGTTGACCTCGAGGGTGGGTGGGGTGGAGGCTGACCTCGAGGGTGGAGGTTGACCTCGAGGAGGGGTGGGTGGAGGTTGACCTCGAGGGTGGGTGGAGGTTGACCTCCATATAAACTTCACACAGGTTGCCTAGTTCCCAATATTTCCTTTGCTTGGGTTAGTACGCTTCTGGCTAACCCAAACAGTTGCATTTTGTACGTAGTGGCGTAGATAGAGAACGGGCCTTACTTACACCAGGCTAAACTATATCTATTTTCAGCTGGAAAAACTTATCATTATAATTACATAAAGCCCTTTTAAAGTTAAAAAAAAACTATTCACATTTATCATGCTGTGCATGTCCAAACAACATGCAGAAGTTATTATTCATTATTATTATAATTTAGAGACACAAGCAACGCACCAAAATAGAAAAGCTTCCCCAATATAGATTGCGGCTTTAAAGTTTAATACAGAAAATGCAGACAGTCCGTAGTGGAGGGGTAACTGGCCCATCTCCCAACGGCCACACATTCCGGCTGATCCTGTTTGAGCTATCGTTGTCATTTACCTTCACGCATGACTTAGTGCAATATAATATTACCAGTATTGAACTAGTGTGTGCGGAGGCATGTGATCTGTAGCACAGTCATTACCACAGTTTGCGCCCAACCGATTACACTCTTAATGACATTCACGGTTAAGGTGATATGGTTGTCAACTTTAATCTTGACGTTTATCTTCACCTAGCAATAAGTAGGTGCTCGGGGGTCAGGATAATTTTTGCGAGGTACGTCCTGGGGCAGGTCATTTGTTAGGCAGCGCGTCGATCTCTATATTATTATAAACCTAACCTAAGAAGTTTACTGTCCTATTATAACGCATTATAAACGTGAGAAGTTTCATGTCCCCCCTACAATGAGGAAACCCTACATACCATAGAGTAGGGTAGAACTGTATGCAAAAATTGGGATATGTAGGCCAATGTATGGAGACTACTACGTCTCTTACTTCCTCCTAAATTACCATCTTCCCATCACAATTGACGAGGCAGAGACAGGCAGGGCAACGGTGCCACCTACACGGTCGTAAACGCAACTTGTGTTCAACCGTAAGAGTAAAAGTTGATGACAGAAGTGTGCAAGCAACATGACCACCATTCTGGTGTCCTCGCCGGTAAACTTGCTGGACCGGGTCTTATAACCGAGCCGGGTGAAGAACGCATCATCAACCACCCCCATACGATCCTTAACAAGACAAGAGCGTAATCTCAGACAGCCCAAGAACGCCAATTCGTTTAAATTAACTCGGCCGTAGTGTATATATTTTTGGTTTTCGCACATACTGGGTCAGCTAGCAAACACCGAGGAGCGACACAAGCCCGGGCTGGGAGGATACCTGGGTTGATACCTGGTCGATACCTGCTTGATGGGGTTCTGCGAGTTATTCGTCTCCCCAAGCCCGGCCCGAGGCCAGGCTTGACTTGTGAGAGTTTGGTCCACCAGGATGGTCGAGGCAGCTTCAAGCCCAAGTGAAAGACAGACAGAAAAGAGTGAGCGAGTGCAAGACGGGTGTGATGTGTCAATAGATTACATCACTAGTGAATTACAGATTCATTAGTTCCTGACGGGGGAACTAATGAGCTAATTCTTCACCGGAGTGACACACTGATAAAGAATTATACCCCCGATAAATCCCGGCAGAACCAAGACGAGGAACCGGAGGGGTTCGAAGCCACTGGGAAGAGAGAGGGTTGAGGCTAGTGAATTTCCACGGGGTGGATGTGTGTACTCATCAATTGTGTGTGCGGGGGTTGAGCTTCGGCCCTTTGGTCCCGCTCTCAACTGGTATACAGGAGGTTCTCGAGCCTATTGGGCTCTATCATATCTACATTTTAAACTGTGTATGGAGTCAGCCTCCACCACATTACTGCCTAATGCATTCCATTTGTCAAGTAGCCTGATACTGAAAAGGTATTTCGAATGTTTCTGTGGCTGATTTGGGTACTCACTTTCCATCCGAGTCCCCCTTATTCGTTTTCCGCCCATGCTCGTATGTCTTTGTCCAATTCCGGAGAATTTTGTAGGTGGTGATCATGTCTTCCCTCCCCGTGCGGGTACGAGTCGTAGGCATTGGATATACATAAGGTCAAGGGGTCACGGCCGCCAGAACCTCACCCTCGTCATCCGGACGCCCTGCCTGTGTATCATCTGATAACTTGTCCACAAACGTCAGTTCAGACCAACACTCATCACTCCCATAATGCCAGCCGACCCTGGGAGTCAGCCCATGGCGTCTCCCACGCACAATAACACGTCCAGCCTCACGTAGACTTAATCACTTGCGTCCAGACATGATCTAATCCATAACTGTAATGCTGCCTAGAATAATATTCGCGGCCTGATCAGTAAATCTATTGCTACTCAACGATAGATTGTCACGTCATTAAAACAAGTGGCACTATCGCTATATGATGAAACTATAAAACCCGACAACCAATTTACGTTTTCGTTATATCGGTCACAATACGCACGTCTAACATAGTCATGACACTATACCCAGTGGCCACACTATCCAAGAGAACCGTTAATTCAACTTTGAATCCTGGTTATTGGACTAGGTAACGCAAGCAGCTACTCTGAACAAAACTCCAAGTAGCACGGGCTATGGCGAGCCCGCAATGGACTTTGTTTCACGCTTAATGAGAGAAAGTCAGACAGAAAACACATACTCATTTACACATTTAAGTTATAAACCCATGGAGCCGCCTACCCGCCAATGCCAGGACATTCCTTCAGTAATAATTCTGACCTTGTTTCCTGAAGGCAACGGCAACAGAAAGCCGCAGGCTTCCTGTCCCAAATTGACACCACTACAAGATGGCTTTAAAAATCCCTATTATAGCTACGTGTAACCAGTGATCTCTGCAACAAATATTCAGTACACTTCACATACATTGAGGCAACCAGTTATGTATACTGCTGATATGCATATCACATATGGTTAGACATATCTGATATACATTCGGTGAGGCGATAAATTGAACAAAATTGTAATATTGTTCCAATCCGCGAGAGGGATGAGTTATACGATGCCATAAAAATATACAGAAGGCTTGCTCTAATTTCATGCAAGAGAGAGACTACACGCAAGTGTATTTCCTATTGTATAATACAGCGTCTACCATGTGCCGGAGTAACAATTTATCAGCTCAGAATTCTCGAAGGAAACGAGAAGAGAATAATTTGTTAAATATCAATTCTGTTCATTGTTCAACACAGACGTAATTGTTTAAGAAAACAGATATCCTACCTATGAGTGCACAAACGGTGCAGTTACGTATAAAAATTATAATCTTAAATTTACAAGATTTGACATATTGACCAATCCACACTAGAAAGTGAAGGGACGACGACGTTTCGGTCCGGCCTGGACCATTCTCAAGTCGACAATGGACTTGAGAATGGTCCAGGACGGACCGAAACGTCGTCGTCCCTTCACCTTCTAGTGTGTGGTCTGGTCAACGTATTTCAGCCGCGTTATTGTGACTCATCGCCTGCAAGATTTGACATGGTTCCTGAAGGGAATTGGCAGTATTCTAGGCAATTAAGGAAGCCCTCGTGTTATTCTAAAGTTAAAAAAAAATAATGCTAAATTGCTTACCTCATGTTTGGCATACATTAGTGTGACCTCGTCGCCGTCGTCTGCAACAGAAAACGGAATAAATGAAAATTGGAATACGAAAGAAGAATTGTGAATGGACAACTAGAGAAGAAAAAAAAAATAGAGAATTCAGGGTTTTGATAACTAGGCGGGACAGAAGTGGTTAGGCAAGTTTCCTTTCACCTCATGGTGCTCTTCACCTAGCTGTAAATAAATACCTTATGTTCAACTGCTGTGGGGTTGCTTCCTGGTAAGGGTCAGCAATTCGACCTTGGGGGAAACCACAATATTAGCTTAACATATATATACTGCCTGCCTGTCCCCCCCGACACAATTCAATTAAGAGTAATAAGCCAGCTAGCAATTCAACTATTTATAGTCGTTCATCCGCTTAATTAACTCAGTTAAATGTTCATTTATTATACGAATGCTGTAATTCTTAACTGTCATCATATTCTGAACGTGAGCCCATTATCTGTCACTTCAGTAACCAGCCCGTCCTCATGAACAAAGGTTAAATAAAGTCCATTCCATCCACCCGCCAAACCCCCCCAACTGTTTATGAATGAAAAACGGTTTACACACGACTCACAACTGATGACGTCCGAACACTTCCGGAACAAGTGCTTCACTGACGACTGGTGTTCGAACCACAACGCTGTAAATGCTTCACCCTCGTACTACAAATACAAATAATCGCCAACAGAACCTAAACACCTAACCTAACCTACGCCTATATATGCTCAATATGCTAACATATTACAATTTATATTTGACAAAATTCCTGTTTTGAATAAAAAGCATGTAAAAAATGTATGAATGCGTTTGTGGGGTCGACCGCTGGATGTAATGGACTTGAGTCGAGGACGGGTTGCAAGCCGTCTCTGCCCCGCTGCTACCACCCCCTGGTACCTCATCAACTCTGGTCCCCCATAGACCACCAGACCAGAATAATCACAAACATTACTAACGTGAGGGGGTAAACCTTGCTCACTTCGGTACACGAAACACAGATGGCGCTGATGTTCATCACACGCCTTAAACACACAATAAAGCAGAATGGCAACTCTTAATGCTTTGCTTCACAGGTTTGACTTAGATACACAAGCCGGCTGAGGTCTCTCTGGACTTTGTGTTGCTGCTCTTTACGGTGTAAAGTGTACACAACTAACGTAAAGTGACACTTTACACTTGCTGGTAACTCCGTCGGCCATCGTGAACTGCCATTATTACACACACACACACACACACACACACACACACACACACACACACATATAGGTGCTCCAAGTAGTCATTTTAGACAGACGTGAAGGTTCATCCACTTAATGGCTAGAGACTCTGCAGTCTAATGGCTAGGCTTGGGATGGGTATAATGATCCGTAGGACCTAACAACGCAGCATAATGACACCATTGTTGGCACTCCATTATATTCTTCGTGGGCATTTGTGACCGTTGGTTCCACCTGGAGCGTCTTGTTCTGTTCCCACTGTTCAGCGCGCATAATACTTGTTTTATAGTCAGTTCACTTTGTTCATTAATTATGCATAACCACCCTGTGAGTGGTAGTGAACCCATGCCCATCCTGTGGGTGGTAGTGGACCCCCATGCCCATCCTGTGAGTGGTAGTGGACCCCCATACCCATCCTGTGAGTGGTAGTGGACCCCATACCCATCCTGTGAGTGGTAGTGGACCCCATACCCATCCTGTGAGTGGTAGTGGACCCCATGCCCATCCTGTGAGTGGTAGGTAAGCCTGGTCCGGCCTGAGGCCAGGCTTGGCTTTGGTCAGGCCCAGCCTCAACCCCCCCCCCTCCCAAGGCTTAACTTGAGTCACTCGAGACCCACAGTAACGGAGAAAAGACTACTCATAGCTGAGTGGATAGCGCTTCTGCCTCACACGCCTGGGGTACATGGTTCGAGTCTCTAAGAGCTCCAGGTGATTGACAATGAAGAAACGAGGTCATTTGCGTCGTGGACCATCATCAGGTCGTCTGAGGACGTCTTAAGGCGGACTTGACCACATCCCAGACGTCAAGAGTGGTCCTTAAACCAGAAGAACCTTCCTTGCAATACATATTGCACTAAACATCTGCAACATAACATCATGATCGAGTACATCAACTCAAGAATCGACTTGAGAATGGTCCAGGACGGACCGAAACGTCGTCGTCCCTTCACCTTCTAGTGTGTGGTCTGGTCAACATACTTTAGCCCCGTTATTGTGACTCATCGCCTGCACATGAACTCATTCCACGTGAATACAAACTTGTGTATGTATACAAAAAAAACTATCAATAAATAGCGTATACGAGGTGTATGTTTACCTAGCAAACACACACACAATACAAGCACGTCGACGGCCAGGCGAACAAACACAGCTGATTACAGCACCATATAAAAGTGTTAGAGGGACAAACACAGGTCTTGGTACCCCCGCTGACCTTCTTCCAAACACAGGTCTTGGTACCCCCGCTGACCTTCTTCCAAACACAGGTCTTGGTACCCCCGCTGACCTTCTTCTAAACACAAATCTTGGTACCCCCGCTGACCTTCTTCTAAACACAGGTCTTGGTACCCCCGCTGACCTTCTTCTAAACACAGGTCTTGGTACCCCCGCTGACCTTCTTCTAAACACAGGTCTTGGTACCCCCGCTGACCTTCTTCTAAACACAGGTCTTGGTACCCCCGCTGACCTTCTTCTAAACACAGGCCCGAAGCTCTCATTCTTGACTGAGATCTTTGCTACCTGCTCGATGGGGTTTCTGGGAGTTCTTCTACTGCCCGGCTCGAGGCCAGACTTGACTTGGTGAGAGTTTGGTCCACCAGGCTGTTGCTTGGAGCAGCCCGCAGGCCCACATATCCACCACAGCCCGGTTGGTCCGCCACTTGCTTGCAAGGGTCGAGAACGCTGCATCTGGCTTGTCTTTCAGGTAGAAAGCCAAATGGCAGAAAAAAAACACTGAATCAGAGGTGAACTTACTCTCCCTCTCTCCCCCTGCCTCTCGCCTCTCCCTGCCTCCTCTCCCACCAGGTCTATCCCTATCTCTACTCTCCCAGCTGGGATCGACTATTCAGGATACTCTACATCAGGCAGCAAGATTCATGGTTCAACTAGCAGCAAGTGAGAGTGGAGAGAGAGGCCACTCTCCAGGGAGAGATTGTTGGAGTGAACTTTGGAGAGTTAATTTTTCAACTTCCTGCTTCGGTGAGGAAAAGCATAAAAAATATCGGGCAGATTCGAGCCAGAATAATAAATCTTCATGGAGTGAACTCTCCAAACAGTCCTACGGCCAGATTCACGAAGCATTTACGCAAGTACTTACGAACGTGTACATCTTTCCTCAATCTTTGACGGCTTTGGTTACATTTATTAAACAGTTTACAAGTAGGAAAACTTGTCAATCAACTGTTATTGTTATAAACATCCTCTTGGTGCTTCGGAGCTCATTAACTTTTTAATAATTGTAAACAAAGCCGCCAAAGATTGAGAAAAGATGTACAGGTTCGTAAGTACTTGCGTAACTGCTTCGTGAATCTGGCCCCTAGGCCGGTGGTGATCTATCTATCCATCTATATCCCATACTATCCGTCTCCCTCTCCCTCTCTCTGAGGTTTAATACACAGCCAACCTTTCTACCTAACCAACATCACAAGGATATGAGCCGTAGATGTCAGGTTGGCAACCATTAGACCTGCCTTTAAAAAATGTGTAACGATGTATTTAAGACCTTGTATGAGGTATATACTATCCATATACAAGTTAAGACCTTGTATAACATATATCCGTTCTGGAACATGCTGCTCCACCTACAGGAATTAAACTTCACTTCGCTAGAGACGAATAGCTGACTAATAGTCGATAGGCGGGACTAGAAAGTCGAAGTTCAATCCCCCGCAGACACAATTAGTTGAGTACAAGCGCCCACAGGCAGTCAAGGTAGATATAGGCCTTTAGTACAGGTAGCCAAGTCCAGGTACTGGTAGTACAGGTAGTACAGGTAGCCAAGTCCAGGTACTTGTAGTACAGGTAGCCAAGTCCAGGTAAAGGTAGTACAGGTAGCCAAGTCCAGGTACAGGTAGTACAGGTAGTACAGGTAGTACAGGTAGCCAAGTCCAGGTACAAGTAGTACAGGTAGTACAGGTAGTACAGGTAGCCAAGTCCAGGTACAGGTAGTACAGGTAGCCAAGTCCAGGTACAGGTAGTACAGGTAGTACAGGTAGTACAGGTAGCCAAGTCCAGGTACAAGTAGTACAGGTAGTACAGGTAGTACAGGTAGCCAAGTCCAGGTACAGGTAGTACAGGTAGCCAAGTCCAGGTACAGGTAGTACAGGTAGTACAGGTAGTACAGGTAGCCAAGTCCAGGTACAGGTAGTACAGGTAGTACAGGTAGTACAGGTAGCCAAGTCCAGGTACAGGTAGTACAGGTAGCCAAGTCCAGGTACAGGTAGTACAGTAGCCAAGTCCAGGTACAGGTAGTACAGGTAGCCAAGTCCAGGTACAGGTAGTACAGGTAGCCAAGTCCAGGTACAGGTAGTACAGGTAGCCAAGTCCAGGTACAGGTAGTACAGTAGCCAAGTCCAGGTACAAGTAGTACAGGTAGCCAAGTCCAGGTACAGGTAGTACAGGTAGCCAAATCAGCTCGGTACAACAATTGCCTACAAGATTTAGCAAACACTTAGCAATGTTGACAATCAAACACGACAACTGCTTAGACATACCTGAAGACTTGATGACCAACAATGGGGACATGACGACCGAGTAATGGTCTAGAGCGGCCTAAAACGTCCTGATGTATAGTTTGGTTATAGACAAAATTGGTTACACTGTCTTCCTGCGTCCTCTCCTGCGTCCCCTCTCCTGCGTCCTCTCTCTCCTGCGTCCTCTCTCCTGCGTCCCCTCTCCTGCGTCCTCTCTCTCCTGCGTCCTCTCTCCTGCGGCCTCTCCTACGTCCTCCCTCCTGCGTCCTCTCTTGCGTCCCCTCTCCAACGTCCTCTCTTCCTGCGTCCCCTCTCCCCCTACCCTCTCTCCCACACGCTAATTCCCTCCTACACGTAGTAAAATGAAAACATCAAATCATCTCGCTGTGTTGAGGGCGCTGGCCACGGTAACAGGCCAGTTGACTGACAAGCCCCCGGGAGGGTAAGGGAAGACAAGGGTAAGGGGGAGGGTAAAGGGGGAGACAGAAGGGGTCAGGGGGAGGGTAGGGAGGAGCAGGGAAGTAAGTGTTAATTCTCCTTTACCAGAGAGGACACCTGCGCCAGAGGGCGCCCCTCGCTGCCAGAAACACTGGTCTTTGTACAGGAAAAAACATGTTTTTGGGTCAGTTAGATGTGATGGAGAGAGAGAGAGAGAGAGAGAGAGAGAGAGAGAGAGAGAGAGAGAGAGAGAGTAGAGAGAGAGAGAGAGAGAGAGAGAGAGAGAGAGAGAGAGAACGAGACAGAGAGACAGAAAGAGACAGAAAGAGACAGAGAGACAAGAAAAGAGTAATAAGAGAAAGAGAGAGAGAGAAAGAGAGACAGAGAAAGAAACAACAAAGCTATACATATATACATAAAATACTTAGGAAGAACAGTGGCATAGTAAAAGAGGGAAATGTTCACAATAAACACTGGAACAGATGAACACAATGAACAGTTTAACTACAGACAAGTTAAACCTTTAGTTTTGTCTAAGCCTAAGCCAAGTGCACAGACTGACCGAACAGGTTGTGGAAACCGAACACTAATCATGACCCCAAGTTGAAGCAAGAGAACAAGAGGTCGGGAAGCTGTTCACTGCACAGACAACCGGAGTTAGGAAAGGCGGGGTACAGGAGCTACAGTGCGACCTTCTAAGCACAACGACCAGTCTAATTAGGTGAGTTACAACCTCCAAAAGTCACACACACACGACTCCAGTTAAGGATGGAGGTTGTGGAGAGGTTGTGGAGAGGTTGTGGAGAGGTGTGATGGAGGTTTTGATGGAGGTTGTGATAGAGGTTGTGGAGAAAGTGAAGGAAGAGGAGATGGTGTAGGCAGGGGGGTGGGGTGGGAGTGGGAGTGGGGGGGAGGACACTAACGAGGCCATTCAGACCTCAAAGATGTAAATGAAATCTGCTCTCTAAATACTCTGGACACATTTACTTCTATACAAAGATGGAGTTGAAGTACAGGGCCCTGGCACTCTGGGGCCCCTGTGGCCCTGGCACTCTGGGGGCCCTGTGGTCCTGGCACTCTGGGGCCCTGTGGCCCTGGCACTCTGGGGCCTCTGTGGCCCTGGCACTCTGGGGCCCTGTGGCCTTGGCACTCTGGGGCCCCTGTGGCCCTGGCACTCTGGGGCCCCTGTGGCCCTGGCACTCTGGGGCCCCTGTGGCCCTGGCACTCTGGGGCCCCTGTGGCCCTGGCACTCTGGGGCCCTGTGGCCCTGGCACTCTGGGCCCTGTGGCCCTGGCACTCTGGGGCCCCTGTAACCCTGGCACTCTGGGGCCCCTGTGGCCTTGGCACTCTGGGGCCCCTGTGGCCCTGGCACTCTGGGGCCCCTGTGACCCTGGCACTCTGGGGCCCCTGTGGCCCTGGCACTCTGGGGCCCCTGTGACCCTGGCACTCTGGGGCCCTGTGACCCTGGCACTCTGGGGCCCTGTGACCCTGGCACTCTGGGGCCCTGTGGCCCTGGCACTCTGGGGCCCTGTGACCTGGCACTCTGGGCCCCTGTGGCCCTGTGACCCTGGCACTCTGGGGCCCTGTGGCCCTGGCACTCTGGGCCCCTGTGGCCCTGGCACTCTGGGCCCCTGTGACCCTGGCACTCTGGGGCCCTGTGGCCCTGGCACTCTGGGCCCTGTGGCCCTGGCACTCTGGGCCCCTGTGGCCCTGGCACTCTGGGCCCCTGTGGCCTGGCACTCTAGGCCCCTGTGGCCCTGGCACTCTGGGGCCTGTGACCCTGGCACTCTGGGCCCCTGTGGCCCTGGCACTCTGGGGCCCTGTGACCCTGGCACTCTGGGGCCCCTGTGGCCCTGGCACTCTGGGGCCCTGTGACCCTGGCACTCTGGGGCCCTGTGGCCCTGGCACTCTGGGGCCCTGTGACCCTGGCACTCTGGGCCCCTGTGGCCCTGACACTCTGGGGCCCTGTGACCCTGGCACTCTGGGGCCCTGTGTCCCTGGCACTCTGGGGCCCTGTGACCCTGGCACTCTGGGGCCCTGTGGCCCTGGCACTCTGGGGCCCCCGTGGCCCTGGCACTCTGGGGCCCCTGTGGCCCTGGCACTCTGGGGCCCTGTGGCCCTGGCACTCTGGGGCCCTGTGGCCCGGCACTCTGGGGCCCTGTGGCCCTGGCACTCTGGGGCCCCTGTGGCCTTGGCACTCTGGGGGCCCTGTGACCCTGGCACTCTGGGGCCCTGTGACCCTGGCACTCTGGGGCCCTGTGGCCCTGGCACTCTGGGCCCTGTGGCCCTGGCACTCTGGGGCCCTGGCACTCTGGGGCCCCTGTGGCCTTGGCACTCTGGGAACCCTGTGGCCCTGGCACTCTGGGGCCCCCGTGGCCCTGGCACTCTGGGGCCCCTGTGGCCCTGGCACTCTGGGGCCCCTGTGGCCCTGGCACTCTGGGGTCCCTGTAGCCTTGGCACTCTGGGGCTCTATGGCCCTGGCACTCCGAGGCCCTGGCACTCTGGGGCCCTGGCACTCAGGGGCCCCTGTAGCCTTGGCACTCTGGGGCCCTGAGGCCCTGCACTCTGGGCCCCTGTGACCCTGGCACTCTGGGCCCCTGTGGCCCTGGCACTCTGGGGCCCCTGTGCCTTGGCACTCTGGGGCCCCTGTGGCCCTGGCACTCCGAGGCCCTGGCACTCTGGGCCCCCTGTGGCCTTGGCACTCTGGGGCCGAACCCCCGAGAGCAACAGGAGCCCGTGTCCATGCAAGGTGAGGCAAGAATATGCAACACTGCTTTCCCGCCAAGTGGGAGGGGATACCGACTCATTTATGGAACAGGGAGGC
>WNGS01005680.1:19821350-19841217 GCA_020271785.1 Procambarus virginalis
TCATCCGGTGAGTTAGTGGAGGCGATGGTTGGCCTCCCACGCCTTCTCCAACACTCCACCTTAACAGCAAGTTCCAGAGGCTCCTACACCAATGGGAGACTGGAGGCTCCTACACCAATGGGAGACTGGAGGCTCCTACACCAATGGGAGACTGGAGGCTCCTACACCAATGGGAGACTGGAGGCTCCTACACCAATGGGAGACTGGAGGCTCCTACACCAATGGGAGACTGGAGGCTCCTACACCAATGGGAGACTGGAGGCTCCTACACCAATGGGAGACTGGAGGCTCCTACACCAATGGGAGACTGGAGGCTCCTACACCAATGGGAGACTGGAGGCTCCTACACCAATGGGAGACTGGAGGCTCCTACACCAATGGAAGCAAGACTGAGAGGTTCCTACACCAATGGAAGGATGACAGAGGCTCCTACACCAATGGAAGCAAGACTGGAGGCTCCTACACCAATGGAAAGAAGACTGAGAGGCTCCTACACCAATGGAAGCAAGACTGGAGGCTCCTACACCAATGGAAAGAAGACTGAGAGGCTCCTACACCAATGGAAGAAGACTGAGAGGCTCCTACACCAATGGAAGGATGACAGAGAGGCTCCTACACCAATGGAAGCAAGACTGAGAGGCTCCTACACAATGGAAGCAAGACTGAGAGGCTCCTACACCAATGGAAGCAAGACTGAGAGGCTCCTACACCAATGGAAGCAAGACAGAGAGGCTCCTACACCAATGGAAGCAAGACTGAGAGGCTCCTACACCAATGGAAGCAAGACTGAGAGGCTCCTACACCAATGGAAGCAAGACTGAGAGGCTCCTACACCAATGGAAGCAAGACAGAGAGGCTCCTACACCAATGGAAGCAAGACTGAGAGGCTCCTACACCAATGGAAGCAAGACTGAGAGGCTCCTACACCAATGGAAGGATGGCAGAGAGGCTCCTACACCAATGGAAGGATGACAGAGAGGCTCCTACACCAATGGAAGGATGACTGAGAGGCTCCTACCCCTTGTATGGTGTAGGAGCCTCCAGTTGTGGAGTGTATGAGGGAGGAATCATAGTGTCAAGGGTCGTACAGTGCTTGAACGAGAGACCCAGTTCGCAGCAATTGGGTCGAAATTGCCTCGTTCGGCGGCCACCCAGCTGTTAACATGCCACGGTAGTAAGTAGTTTGACCACGTTTCTACTGGTTTACACGCATTGTTGGTGGGGCTAACCTAGTTTACAGAGCTGCCTGTCAAACACGTTGATGAGTTTACACTGGTTCGAAGTATACACAGACCAGTTTGAAGACTTTAGTCTCGTTTAAGCGGGTTGTATTGGTCCAGTGAGTTTACACACTGGAGTTTACTACGGTACAGGACGGACACAGTCCTTCCAAGTTTACACAGCTTCCACTGGACTCTCAAGTCGTGAGGAAAGCCCAACAGGTACAGTTTACCTTATTCTTTTCCAACTAGTTTACCGGACTGTTCTACAGATAAGCTTTGTGTTCTTTGTTCTTCTACGAAGAACGATTGGATATCTACGGGTATCCAAATCAACCTTCAGTATCCCTGTTTATTTGCAACACTCCCAGCAACGATAGCACGATAACATGGCCAGCTACGATAGCATGTTAGGGAAGGGAACTATCAGGGGGAAAGCGCCAAGCCATTACGACTATATAGCACATGGAAGGGATCGGGATAATGGTTTGGGATGGGACGGGGGGAAGGAATGGTGGCCCAACCACTTGTGGACGGTCGGGGATTGAACGCCGACCTGTATGAAGCGAGACCGTCGCTCTACCGTCCAGCCCCAAGAGGTTATATGCGATAACATGTTAATGATCTCGTATGAAAGGAAATTAACATTAGCCAACAGTGATAGGATGTTACCTGAAGGGACAGATAGACAGCAATAGACAGGTGATGAAGCAGTTGACGGCCAATGACAGTAGCCAATCACCGTACGGGAGCAAGGCGATATTTCGAAGTGATTAATTATGGTGATTGCGGGGAACTTAAGCTTCGTCAAAATTAGTGCCAAGCTGGAAGTCCGCTAAAATTATAACTCATTAAAATTAGGCCTAATTCAAATGGGAGCCCATCTAAATTATGGGGCCGAGGCAAATGAGGGCCCACGAAAATTGGGCCATTATATGACCCATTCCCACTACTAATGGCTATTAAATCCGTTCATCTTTATTACCAAATGCCATATAATAATTCTGTATAATATAGGATAGGGTTGGAAATTGGAGCCGGTCGGCCGAGCGGACAGCACGCTGGACTTGTGATCCTGTGGTCCTGGGTTCGATCCCAGGCGCCGGCGAGAAACAATGGGCAGAGTTCTTTCACCCTATGCCCCTGTTACCTAGCAGTAAAATAGGTATTTGGGTGTTAGTCAGCTGTCACGGGCTGCTTCCTGGGGGTGGAGGCCTGGTCGAGGACCGGGCCTCGAGGACACTAAAAGCCCCGAAATCATCTTAAGATAACCTCAAGATAGGGGTCTACAATACAGATGTCATTCACACACCCTTACCTATATCTTGTGTGAATTCCGGGGAACAACGTCCCCCGCGGCCCGGTCTCCTAGTTGGTCATCTGGTCAACCAGGCTGTTGGACGCAGCTGCTTGCAGCCTGACGTATGAAACACAGCCTGGTTGATCAGGAATACCTTGGAGGCGTTTATCGAGGTGTCTCTCGAAGACAGTGAGAGGAAGACTCATGAAGACACTCAATAGACGAAATAATATAACTTGCACACTACAGGTCAAAAAACATCAGCACGTCATCCGTAAGTTCGAATCCTCGTCACGGCCCTGGTGGATTTGATCAGGACAATCAGTAAATAGGAAAAAAATAGGGAATCCCTAAAAACTTTAAGTCGTTAACAGCCAAAATTGTTGTTCTGAAGGCGAGAAAATTGGGATTTCTGAACCCAACCAGTCAGAGGGCGCGTAAAAATCGGTTCCAATTGATGTCTTGCCAGTATTGGAGGGTGTGCCAGCTGAGACTGTCTCCTGCACCCGTCTTCTTCCTCAGATGGTTCTCCTGCACCCGTCTACCGTCCCAGATGGTTCTCCTGCAACCGACCACCGTCCCAGATGGCTCTCCAGCACCCGACCACCGTCCCAGATGGCTCTCCCAGCACCCGTCCACCGTCCCAGATGGCTCTCCAGCACCCGTCCACCGTCCCAGATGGCTCTCCAGCACCCGTCCACCGTCCCAGATGGCTCTCCTGCACCCGACTACCGTCCCAGATGGCTCTCCTGCACCCGTCCACCGTCCCAGATGGCTCTCCTGCACCCGACAACCGTCCCAGATGGCTCTCCTGCACCCGTCTACCGTCCCAGATGGCTCTCCTGCACCCGACAACCGTCCCAGATGGCTCTCCAGCACCCGACCACCGTCCAGATGGCTCTCCAGCACCCGTCCACCGTCCCAGATGGCTCTCCAGCACCCGACCACCGTCCCAGATGGCTCTCCAGCACCCGACACCGTCCCAGATGGCTCTCCAGCACCCGTCCACCGTCCCAGATGGCTCTCCAGCACCCGACCACCGTCCCAGATGGCTCTCCAGCACCCGTCCACCGTCCCAGATGGCTCTCCAGCACCGTCCACCGTCCCAGATGGCTCTCCAGCACCCGTCCACCGTCCCAGATGGCTCTCCAGCACCCGACCACCGTCCCAGATGGCTCTCCAGCACCCGTCCACCGTCCCAGATGGCTCTCCAGCACCCGACCACCGTCCCAGATGGCTCTCCAGCACCCGTCCACCGTCCCAGATGGCTCCCCTGCACCCGTCCACCGTCCCAGATGGCTCTCCAGCACCCGTCCACCGTCCCAGATGGCTCTCCAGCACCCGTCCACCGTCCCAGATGGCTCTCCAGCACCCGACCACCGTCCCAGATGGCTCTCCAGCACCCGACCACCGTCCCAGATGGCTCTCCAGCACCCGACCACCGTCCCAGATGGCTCTCCAGCACCCGTCCACCGTCCCAGATGGCTCTCCAGCACCCGTCCACCGTCCCAGATGGCTCTCCAGCACCCGACCACCGTCCCAGATGGCTCTCCAGCACCCGACCACCGTCCCAGATGGCTCTCCAGCACCCGACCACCGTCCCAGATGGCTCTCCAGCACCCGACCACCGTCCCAGATGGCTCTCCAGCACCCGTCCACCGTCCCAGATGGCTCTCCAGCACCCGACCACCGTCCCAGATGGCTCTCCAGCACCCGACCACCGTCCCAGATGGCTCTCCAGCACCCGACCACCGTCCCAGATGGCTCTCCAGCACCCGACCACCGCCCCAAATGGTGACTTATCAACCTCACATCTTTCAAATTTACGCGCGAAATTACAGTTGGAAATTTATGCAAAAGCCACGTTCATTTTGGCATGAGACTTCAGCCACGCCCTGCCACGTGTCAGGGATTCGAACCCGGGGACCATTAGCCGACTAGAAACTTCTAACAACCTTCGTTTAGTAGGGTCATGAAGAACATGAACTTCTTAATGAAGAACTACCCTCGACGCGAGACAAGACGTCTTGAAAGAGGCCGATGTTGTCTATGCCTGCAGATACCCGCTTGGGGACTCTCGGGTCCAAAGATCTCGATATATAGACAAGACAGCAACGCTACTTTCAAGGCGTCAGGGCACAAAGAACAAGGATTCATCAGAGAACATCTCTCTACCCCACAACCTGATCCCCCATCACAGATATCCTGATCCACAAGGATAGCAGGAGATCAGATATCAACAAAGCATTATATATGAAGGAGCCACAGCCAACTCGGGTATATTCTACTATCATGAAGACTATGCTAGGCAGCATATCCAGCGATATGCATAGTATATATCTATAATGAGGAGAGGGGGGGGGAGGATATGTGGGGGAGAGGGGGGGGATAATGTGGGGGGGTGGGGGCCGCCTGGTGATCAATAAGATAAAGACAGCGTGGGTGGTGTCCGCCCCCCCACCAGGACCCCCTTCTACTCATACCCCCCCTTTAACACCCCCCCCTCTATCCCCCTCTACACCCCCCCAGTCTCCCCATGGTCTGTCTTACTACACATTCTCCCCTTCATCTCTCAACCTCTCCCTCTCCCACACAACCCCTTTCACGCCCGTTCTCCCTCTCTCTGGAAAGTCATGATTATATAATTCCAACTAGAAGGGTTACCCGGCGATGCCCGGGTCCGTTTCTCCTCTCCATCCTATTCCCTCCTCTACCACTTCCACCTTCTATAATCTCACCGATTTCAATTCTCTCCCTCCCGCTCCTCTCTCTCCTCTCTCTCTCTCTCTCTCTCTCTCTCTCTCTCTCTCTCTCTCTCTCTCTCTCACTCCCTCTCCTTCTCTCTCTCTCTCTCTCTCACTCTCTCCCTCAGAACATGCAGAGTAAACACAAGTAACTAAAATGCTATATATTCAAACTGTTACGTTGCTGAAACATTGCAACAACATAGTTACGTGAAAGAAAGTTGTGGTTAGGTTGTGTGAAAGTTGTAAAGTTACATAGATAGAAATATCTTGGGAAACTAAACCCTTAATTTCATACTTCAATTTGCGTTTCTAGAATTCAAAACATGAAGCGTTACATGTCCCATAACAGTACCCTTGTACTCACAAATCGCCATGCAAAGTTCCACAGCGCTAGCCCCAATATAGTCCACTACGGGCTCACCATAGCCCGTGCTACTTGCCCCGCTCCTGTGCCAGGTAAGTCCACTACGGGCTCACCATAGCCCGTGCTACTTGCACCGCTCCTGTGCCAGGTAAGTCCACTACGGGCTCACCATAGCCCGTGCTACTTGCCCCGCTCCTGTGCCAGGTAAGTCCACTACGGGCTCACCATAGCCCGTGCTACTTGCCCCGCTCCTGTGCCAGGTAAGTCCACTACGGGCTCACCATAGCCCGTGCTACTTGGAACTTTCGTTCCAAGTAGCTGAATCTACAGCAACCAGAAGTTAGCCCCAAGCAGACATAGTCTTCAAGCTTGGGCAGACAGGCACAGACATGCCCTTTAAAAATGTTTATTACTCTCAAGGAAATCTTTATGCATATTTTACCATATATTTACTGAAATTACTTTATTCCATATTATTTAGCATTTCTAGAACTGCCTACTCCCGTTTTCTATAGATTCTGAAATTTACCAATTTTCCCCATAGGGTTTATAAAATTCCACTCTCCCGTTTCTATAATATTTCTAAAATTGCCCTCACCTGCTTTTCTATAAAATTATGGAATACTGAGGTTACCTTGAGATGATTTCGGGGTTTTAGTGTCCCCGCGGCCCGGTCCTCGACCAGGCCTCCACCCCCAGGAAGCAGCCCGTGACAGCTGACTAACTCCCAGGTACCTATTTTACTGCTAGGTAACAGGGCCATCAGGGTGAAAGAAACTCTGCCCATTGTTTCTCGCCGGCGCCTGTATCGGGACTCCCCTTCCCTAATTGACTATAGCGTTTCTAGAATTGCCCTTCTCGTTTGCCTACAGCGGGAAATCTTGCCCTCTAGTCTTGTTACTTCACACACCTGCAACAACAGGTGTGTGATGTAGGACGTGCTTGAGAATAAGGTACTTGCTGGTAGCTGCATGACACTTCCTGACCTTCTACACACTTGTTGGTCCAACAAATGGCTACTAGAGTTTAACTCGAGCAAGTGCAAAGTGATGAAGATAGGCGTAGGGAGCAGGAGGCCAAACACAAGGTATCAGCTGGGAGAGGAATTCCTCCAAGAGTCAGGAAGAGAGTAAGATATGGGGGGGGGTTGATATCACACCAGACTTGTCCCTGAAGCCCACATCAAAAGGATAACATCAGCGGCGTATGCAAGGCTGGCGAACATAAGAACTGCCTTCAAGACTTGTGTAAGAAATTCTTCAGAACCTTGTATACCACATATGTCAGACCAATACTGGAGTATGCAGCTCCAGACTGGAGTCCACATCTAGTCAAACACAAAATGAAGTTAGAAAAGATGTAAAGGTATGCCACCAGACTAGTTCGGAGCCGAGGGGTATAAGCTTCGAGGAAAGCTTAGAAGAAGTAAAACCTCACGACACTAGAAGAGTTAGGGGAGACATGATCACCACCTATAAAATTCTGAACAGAATTTACAGAGTAGATAAGGATAACTGTTTAACGGGTGGACGCGAACAGGGGACACAGGTGGAAACTGAGTACCCAAATGAGCCACAGGGACGTTAGAAGGAACTTTTTCAGTGTTAGAGTAGTTAACAGATGGAATGCATTAGGCAGTGATGTGGTGGGGCTGACTCCATACACAGTTTAAAATGTAGATATGATAGAGCCATAGGCTCAGGAACCTGTACACCAGTTGATTGATGGTTGAGAGGCGGGACCAAAGAGCCAGAGCTCAACCCCTGTAAGACACAACTAGGTGAATTCGGTGATAACAGCATCGATAAGAGGGCCATGACGCATCAAGCATTTAGTGACCATCTACGAACCTGTGCATCTTTCTCAGTTTATTGCGTCTTAATTTACATTTCTAAAACAGCTAAAGAGCTCGTAGCCGTTTAAGGTAGCCTATACAATACTACCCTAGGGTGGGGAAGTTTTAATAAATGCAACTAAGCTGTCATGGAGTGAGAGGAGATGTACAGGTTTCGTAAGCAGACATGTANCCCAGAGACCAGACGACACAGCCGCACCCCAGAGACCAGACGACACAGCCGCCCCCCAGAGACCAGACGACACAGCCGCACCCCAGAGACCAGACGACACAGCCGCACCCCAGAGACCAGACGACACAGCCGCCCCCAGAGACCAGACGACAAAGCTGCCCCCAGAGACCAGACGAGACAGCCGCCCCCAGAGACCAGACGACAAAGCCGCCCCCCCCAGAGACCAGACGACAAAGCCGCCCCCAGAGACCAGTCGACACAGCCGCCCCCCAAAGACCAGACGACAAAGCCGCCCCCAGAGACCAGACCACACAGCCGCCCCCCCCCCCCCACAGAGACCAGACGACAAAGCCGCCCCCCCCACAGAGACCAGACGACACAGAGGCCCCCCCCAGAGACCAGACGACACAGGCCCCCCCTCCAGAGACCAGACGACATAGCCGCCCCCCAGAGACCAAACGACACAGCCGCCCCCAGAGACCAGACGACACAGCCGCCCCCCCACAGAGACCAGACGACAAAGCCGCCCCCCAAAGACCAGACGACACAGCCGCCCCCAGAGACCAGACGACACAGCCGCCCCCAGAGACCAGACGACACAGCCGCCCCCCCACAGAGACCAGACGACACAGCCGCCCCCAGAGACCAGACGACACAGCCGCCCCCAGAGACCAGACGACACAGCCGCCCCCAGAGACCAGACGACACAGCCGCCCCCAGAGACCAGACGACACAGCCGCCCCCAGAGACCAGACGACACAGCCGCCCCCCCCACAGAGACCAGACGACAAAGCCGCCCCCAGAGATCAGTCGACAAAGCCGCCCCCAGGACCAGACAACAAAGCCGCCCCCAGAGACAAGACATCCTACTCATAATACAATAAAAGTAGTCAAAATCAAGAGCAAGTACTCACAAGTGTCGTGGGTGAAGAGTATGGACTTAGCCTCGGCCACAGAGCAGAGCGGCTCGTCCTGCTCCAGCAGCTTGGTCAGCAGCATGTCGCAGATGCCCTCCAGCGACGTCTCCCCGACGTCCAGCACCAGCGTCGCCTGCGACAGGAAGTGCGCGATGTCCATCGTCGCCCGGACCTCGGACCCGAAGTCCTTCATGGGCACTTTCTGCAAGGTGCAAGCGAGGAGCTGCGTGAACGACTCGCTCACTGTGAGGAGATAGTGTTCGTTGAGGAGGTCGTGAGGGGGTAGGAGAGGGGCGGTAGAGGATGAGGTTGTCATGGTGGAGGTCGTGACGACGGAGGAGGTCGTGGCGGCGGTCGTCGAGGTCGACTGGGTAGCCCCGTGGCTATTAGGGAGGGCCGAGGCGGCGGCGGCCCCCATGTGCGTCATCTCAACCTGCACCGACGGGGCTCCTCCTGCTCCCCGTCGGGGCAGGACGCCTGCCGACGGCGGCAGCTCGTTACTGCCGTGTCGGCTGCCCGGGGCCGACGCGTTGCTCTGCCACGACCCGTACAGCGTCGCGTACGGCTGCGTCAACGAGCAGCGACGCGTCGTGACGGACGCCGCCGCCGCCTCGCTCGTCAGAGGCTTCCTCTTTATAGCGTGCGGCGGGATGACGGGGATCATCTCCGACAACCCGGAAATGTCTGTGTGACAGGAGCTCCGCCGCTTGCGGCGCGCATCCTGGTGCGGCAGGTGCGGCACCGAAGTGGAAGGAATAGAGTGCGATCTCGAGTTGTTGCTCCCCGACGACCTCTCCAGCTCCTCCGGCTCCTCCCGAACTGTGTGCCAGTCGTCGGGCAAGTCGGGGAAGCCGCCGAGTCGTTCATCCCGACCGCGGAAGAGCCCCAAGACGGCGGCGAGGGAGTGCTGCCGGATGAGGCGGTGAGGGGGCGGTGCCCTCGGGCTCCGGGAGTGCCCGGGGCCACTCTTCCCCCCTCCGCCGGTGCCCAGGAACTTGGTCATGGCGCCACCGGTGCTGGCCTGGGGGAGCGAGACTGGCGCCTGGCCCGTCTTTGTCTGACAAGCTTTACCGGCGACCTTGGCTGGGGAGTTGCGCTCTCGCCCCAGCAGAGGGCTGTACGGGCTCGAACCCCTCGTTGGGGACCCGATGATCGGGGACCTGTGTCCTCCCCCGGGGCTACAGGGCGGCGGGGGTAGCTGGGGAGGCAGGGAGGCCCCAGGTGTGCCCCTCTCGGGGAGTGGGGGCGACTTGGGGGACACGCAGCTGATTGTCAAATTTATGTGGGGGAGTGGGGACGCCCTGGGGGACACGTGGGAGGCAGGTGTGCCCCTTTCCGGTAGTGGGGAGGCCCTGGGGGACACGTGGGAGGCAGGTGTGCTCCTTTCCGGAAGTGGGGAGGCCCTGGGGGACACGTGTGTGGCAGGTGTGCCCCTTTCCGGAAGTGGGGAGGCTCTGGGGGACACGTGTGTGGCAGATGTGCTCCTTTCCGGAAGTGGGGAGGCCCTGGGGGACACGTGTGTGGCAGGTGTGCCCCTTTCCGGAAGTGGGGAGGCTCTGGGGGACACGTGTGTGGCAGATGTGCTCCTTTCCGGTAGTGGGGAGGCCCTGGGGGACACGTGTGTAGCAGGTGTGCCCCTTTCCGGTAGTGGGGAGGCCCTGGTAGACACGTGTGTAGCAGGTGTGCCCCTTTCCGGCAGTGGGGAGGCCCTGGGAGACACGTGTGTAGCAGGTGTGCTCCTTTCCGGTAGTGGGGAGGCCCTGGGAGACACGTGTGTAGCAGGTGTGCTCCTTTCCGGTAGTGGGGAGGCCCTGGGGGACACGTGGGAGACAGGTGTGCTTCTTTCCGGAATTGGGGAGGCCCTGGGGGACACGTGTGTAGCAGGTGTGCTCTTCTCAGGATGTGGGGAGGCCCTGGGGGACACGTGTGTAGCAGGTGTGCTCTTATCAGGAAGTGGGGAGGCCTTGGGAGACACGTGTGTAGCAGGTGTGCTCTTCTCAGGAAGTGGGGAGGCCCTGGGGGACACGTGTGTAGCAGGTGTGCTCTTATCAGGTAGTGGGGAGGCCCCCCTGGGGGGGACGTGTGTAGCAGATGTGCTCTTCTCAGGTAGTGGGGAGGCCCCCTGGGGGGCACGTGTGTAGCAGGTGTGCTCTTCTCAGGTAGTGGGGAGGCCCTGGGGGACACGTGTTTAGCTGGTGTGCCCCTTTCCGGAAGTGGGGAGGCCCTGGGGGACACGTGTGTAGCAGGTGTGCTCTTCTCAGGAAGTGGAGAGGCCCTGGGGGACACGTGTGTAGCAGGTGTGCCCCTTTCCGGAAGTGGAGAGGCCCTGGGGGAGACGTGTGTAGCAGGTGTGCCCCTTTCCGGAAGTGGAGAGGCCCTGGGGGACACGTGTGTAGCAGGTGTGCTCTTCTCAGGAAGTGGGGAGGCCTTGGGAGACACGTGTGTAGCAGGTGTGCTCTTCTCAGGAAGTGGGGAGGCCCTAGGGGACACGTGTGTAGCTGGTGTGCCCCTTTCCGGAAGTGGAGAGGCCCTGGGGGACACGTGTGTAGCAGGTGTGCTCTTCTCAGGAAGTGGGGAGGCCCTGGGGGACACGTGTGTAGCAGGTGTGCCCCTTTCCGGTAGTGGGGAGGCCCTGGGGGACACGTGTGTAGCAGGTGTGCTCTTCTCAGGTAGTGGGGAGGCCCTGGGGGACACGTGTGTAGCTGGTGTGCCCCTTTCCGGAAGTGGGGAGGCCCTGGGAGACACGTGTGTAGCAGGTGTGCTCTTCTCAGGAAGTGGGGAGGCCTTGGGAGACACGTGTGTAGCAGGTGTGCTTCTTTCCGGAAGTGGGGAGGCCTTGGGAGACACGTATGTAGCAGGTGTGCTCTTCTCAGGAAGTGGGGAGGCCCTAGGGGACACGTGTGTGGCAGGTGTGCTTCTTTCCGGAAGTGGGGAGGCCCTGGGGGACACGTGTGTAGCAGGTGTGCTCTTCTCAGGAAGTGGGAGGCCCTGGGGGACACGTATGTAGCAGGTGTGCTCTTCTCAGGAAGTGGGGAGGCCTTGGGAGACACGTGTGTAGCAGGTGTGCTCTTCTCAGGTAGTGGGGAGGCCCTGGGGGATACGTGTGTAGCAGGTGTGCTTCTTTCCGGAAGTGGGGAGGCCTTGGGAGACACGTATGTAGCAGGTGTGCTCTTCTCAGGAAGTGGGGAGGCCTTGGGAGACACGTGTGTAGCAGGTGTGCTCTTCTCAGGTAGTGGGGAGGCCCTGGGGGATACGTGTGTAGCAGGTGTGCCCCTTTCCGGAAGTGGGGAGGCCCTGGGGGAGACGTGGGAGGCAGGTGTGCTCCTCTGGGGACGTGGCGACGACGTGGGGGAGCTACTACGTGGCTGAGAGGAAGCTGAAGTAAGATTTGGCAGGGCAGGAGGCCCGGTCTCCTGAGACAGCACTGTCCGGGGAGTGTCTTGGGACCTACGAGCGATACTGTTACTGTTGGCTCGCTTGGGGTCGGAGTTAGACATAGTGTTGTCTGGGGGTGTAGGCTGCTGCTGCGGCGGCGGCACGACGCTTTTCTTGACGCCTGTGTCGGGTGGTGTAGGCTGCGACACGACGCTTTCCACGAGGACGCCACTCGGCAACATCACTGTCGCACTCTAGCCACGCCGTCCTCATCGCCCGTCCGCGACTCGCAACATCCTTCTCGCGTCGCACTCACCACCACACTGACCCATCGCACCCTCCCCCTCGCGCACCCGGCTCTCGCGCACGCACCTCTCACACACTTCTGCACGCACTCCCGCAACCCATTCAACCTCACTTCCATCAAACCAGTCACATCACCTAACTCGAACCAAGGCGGCTGTGTGACTTGCATTCGAGCCTAAGCACACACACCTAATTATAGAACCCTGACACCATCACCAGATGGGCCAAGAACGCTCGCATTAACCACATAATCTACACACCTGCCGCCAGTGATTGATGTACACACACACACACACACACACACACACACACATCTGCTGTCATCGTTATACGAGCCGTTTTCACCGATAAATCTATCCAGCTATCAAATCAGCAAGTCTATCGACCACTATACCCGCGTTGATCTCAGGGCCGCGTTGATCTCTTCTCGCACCACCTCGCTCGTTGGATAGATAACGCTATTAACGCGCTCTAATATTCCTCCATTACAAACAATGTATCGATAGCCTGCACCCCCCCCCCTTGAAGACACTTCAGCAGCATCCACTCGTGCTTATACTCAAGATTGTTTTGAGTGCAATCACAACACACTTTCCTGTCCAGGTTTCTATAGACACTATTTGTACTGTGAATTTGATAACGATTCACAACGAGCAAAAAAATAAATAGCAGATCATTTAGCTCATTGATTGATGCTTGATTTGGAGATAAAACTCATCAGTTCATTCCACTGCAGTATGGCGCATTAGTTCCTAGTCTAATGACAGTCACTACGCAATCAAACACATCGAGTTTATATATATATATATCTTTAACTTCTGCCCTTAACGCAGATGCCAAAATGGCAAAGCTTCCCCGCTCAGTGTATCACTCTCGTGTTGAATAGACTGATAGCTTACCACCCACACAACAAACACTGAAACAGGCTTCAAAAATCAATGTATCTTTTGATTTGGCGTCACCACCAGACAGAAGAAGACAGGAAGGAACAACGCCCTTATCCTCCTGAATATTTCATGAAACCTCATTTCTAGGTGACAGTTCTAGTGAAATCTTAGTTTCTAATGATTGACCGTTGATGGTGTGGGAGGCTGAGTGTGGCCTCTAACTTCCGCTAACTTCCTCTCTCCCTCACGACGACATGGGGCGTGGGACAGGAGATTAGAAAGAGATGAAAAATGAGTGAACAGGGTAAGAATTAGATGAAGCAAGGCGTCAATAAGACGAATACATTACACAACAACATTTAAACTTTATAAACATGTGTAACAAAAATAATAATCCTTAGTGGCATCATTACTGTATATTCATACAACTAAATATATTTTTATAAACCAAAAAAATAGAAGAGAGGCTATTACAAGAACACGGAATCTGAGGACTTCCTTAATACAAGAATATTGGTTGTGGTTGAAGGGGGAAGGGGGGGAGGGGGGAGGATTGGGGGGAGATGGGGAGGGAACTATCAAGAGAGAGCACCAAGCCATTACGACTATACAGCACTGGGAAGGGGTCAGGATAAGGATTTGTGATGGGACAGGGGAAAGGAATGGTGCCCAACCAGTTGGACGGTCGGGGATTGAACGCTGACCTGTATGAAGCGAGACCGTCGCTCTACCGTCCAGCCCAAGTAGTTGGAGAGGCTTGGGGGGGGGGGAAGGGTTTGACAGTTGTGTCTATATATCAAGTCGATGTTTCTTCTCGTAAATACAAGCCGTCCTCAGGGAGGAGGTCCGCTTAATGGAATGGATTACGAACGAATACATAAATGTCTGCTATTATCTACTTCTTATCCATGATTAGGTTAGATTTAGGCTACTTTAGGTTAGGGTTAGGTTTCATTACGTTTGGTTACCTTAATGCAGTGTATTACTGACGATAATGTGAAATATGGAATTCAAAAACTATTTCAGTGTGTCCGTGAATTCTGTTTTCAGAAAACCAAATTCTTCAAAAAGAAACCTTTTTCCAATATACACTTTTCTTGTAATATATCTGATGACTATATAAATTGTTAGTTTAAAATGTAGAGTTATAACGTGAGAATAATCTGTTTACAACAAAGGTTCACTTCCGGTTTACATGTAGACTATTACTGGAACGGTACAATGTTTTCAGACAATCAGAAATGTCTAGGTTTGGTGGTTTGAGAAGGGTGTATTCAACTAGTTGTATTCACCTAGTTGTGCTTGCAGGGGGGTTGAGCTCTGGCTCTGTCGGCCCGCCTCGCAACTGTCAATCAATCAACTGATTTTTTTTTGCATGGTGTCTTATGGTAATGGATTTGCTCTGAGCATGGACTCAATTATGACATCACCACGCCCCCCCCCCACCACTCCCACTGATGTCAGGTCATCGGATTGTCTAATGGTGGATTGTGCAGACCTCTATTGATACAATGACGACGTCTCCACTAAAATACATACAGTCCCTTATGGCGCAGTGGTAACGTACTCGTCCGGCGAGTATGTCACCTCTGGTCAGGTTCGAGTCCTGGGTAGGGAGACATGACTGGGCGCCACTCGTCAACTATTCACCTCTGTTTACCAAGCGGTAATTGCGTACCTGGTTCTAAACCGATTGGCGAGGCGGTAAAGACAATTGGGTAAAGCTTACCATGAGGCATGACAAGGGAAAGTGCCGGAAAGCTCTTGGTCAGCCAACAGAATCAAAAGTCATCTGCTCCTGTACCCACATGTGTAAACACACACCCACACCCACACCCACACACACACACACACACACACACGACGGGTGGAGGCAGAGCGGGCAGTTTACCTAGGGCCAAAGGGGTCGTTTGGTCTCGAATCATCATCACGATTCTTGTTTGCTTGAGACCAGGCAGGCGTATAGCAATGGATGAGAACACGTGAATGATGATACAGAACCTTGAGGCCAAGATGAATACGGCGCAGTATAAGTAGATGGGTAGATGAGGCCGCAGCAACACCTGGTAGAGGGAGTCATCACCATCAGGGAACACTAATGGGTGTATACCCTGGTGTGAATGGTATGGTAAACAACACAATAACTTAGTTTGACCAGTTCAGCGGGAATTGAAAACCATTCGAGGTCAGGTTTGAAGTTGTCAACTGCCAGTGAGCGCGAAGATTCCAGGAGGCAGAGCCCCCAGGGGGACAGAATCACCAGGGGGGGACAGAACCCGTGCGTTCCACCAGCTAACAGACCGCCAACCAGTCCTCAGGCTAGGCTCGTTAAAGCGGCACGCCCTACCCTAAAATAGCAATTGCAAATTATGTACCTATTGTGTACTGAAAACATTTATATTTCCCCCTCCTTCATGGTGGAACACTTCTTTGCCTTCAAGGACCACTTGAGTGGCAGTTAACAACGTCAGTCAGGCGGCCTAAGTGACTGGAAACAGTTTCCCCAGCTTTCAACACCTGTTTAGACTGTTAAAGCTGGTCTGGTTCCAGCTGTACTCTCTTTCCAGAGCTTCCTACAGTCCTGAAGCTGGCAGCTGCCAGCTGAACCACCAGCTGAACCACCAGCTGCCTTCCCTGGGTCCCCTGTTGCCGAAACTTTAGTTCCAGCCGTCCCTGTCGTACATGAAGCCAGTTGGTCTGAGAGTTAGTGTGTAGTGATGGGCTCAGCTGCACGTCTGCGGTGACTGCGTCGAGAATTTTCAATGTATCCGTATGCATAGGACTGTGGTCGTCCACACAGCGACTGGCGGCGGCGGTCACGTGATCACTCAGGCCAACCAACCCCGTAGCGCATAATAACGAGACGCGAAGGTACTCTTCGGGGGACCCTTGACGGCTCGTATCACCGGCGGTATTATTCCGTAGCGTTGGTAAGACTGGCGAGGTTTGCAGTCAACAACAACAACAACAACAGCTGTAGCTCTAATCTCAGACTTCTTGACCAATAGCAGCGATGGACAGAGTGCCACAGCAGCCGTGGACAGGGCGCCACAGCAGCCGTGGACAGGGCGCCACAGCAGCCGTGGACAGGGCGCCACAGCAGCCGTGGACAGGGCGCCATAGCAGCCGTGGACAGGGCGCCACAGCAGCCGTGGACAGGGCGCCACAGCAGCCGTGGACAGGGCGCCACAGCAGCCGTGGACAGGACGCCACAGCAGCCGTGGACAGGACGCCACAGCAGCCGTGGACAGGACGCCACAGCAGCCGTGGACAGGACGCCACAGCAGCCGTGGACAGGACGCCACAGCAGCCGTGGACAGGACGCCACAGCAGCCGTGGACAGGACGCCACAGCAGCCGTGGACAGGACGCCACAGCAGCCGTGGACAGGGCGCCACAGCAGCCGTGGACAGGGCGCCACAGCAGCCGTGGACAGGACGCCACAGCAGCCGTGGACAGGACGCCACAGCAGCCGTGGACAGGACGCCACAGCAGCCGTGGACAGGACGCCACAGCAGCCGTGGACAGGACGCCACAGCAGCCGTGGACAGGACGCCACAGCAGCCGTGGACAGGACGCCACAGCAGCCGTGGACAGGACGCCACAGCAGCCGTGGACAGGGCGCCACAGCAGCCGTGGACAGGACGCCACAGCAGCCGTGGACAGGACGCCACAGCAGCCGTGGACAGGACGCCACAGCAGCCGTGGACAGGACGCCACAGCAGCCGTGGACAGGGCGCCACAGCAGCCGTGGACAGGACGCCACAGCAGCCGTGGACAGGGCGCCACAGCAGCCGTGGACAGGACGCCACAGCAGCCGTGGACAGGGCACCACATCACACCCATACAATCACTATAATAGATAAATTATAGGAGTGACATACAATCAGGAGGAACAGACAATCCTGGCATAAAAAAAATCCCATTAGTTTTTTACAATTTGTCCAATAAAGAATCCTGATTCGATTCCCGATTTCTTCCGCTGTAGCTTCAACAATTATCTTGAGTTAAACTTGAAGAGTTGAGTTGATGTTACTTGACAATTTGTTTCCCGAGACGCACCTGTCAATCCACTCAATTCTCGAGTGACCGTCTCACTCACTGACGTCACTTGACTGGCCTATCCTCGGGATTTACAGCGAGAGTAAGCTGTAATCCTGCAGGATTTCCCTGCATCAATTCCCCAGGGGATTTTTACTCGGGGTGCAAATGGGATTATTAAATTCCGACACTAAATTTTTCCTGTTGTCTTTCTTGCTAAGCCACAGTCACTAGTACTGATGTCACTCAGATGACAGCTTGTGTGTCCCCTTCACCACTCAGATGACAGCCTGTGTCTCCCCCTCACCACTCAGATGACAGCCTGCGTCTCTCCCCTCACCAGTCAGCAAGGCACTACGGGCTCACCATAGCCCGTGCTACTTGGAACTTTGTTCCAGGTAGCGAATCTTCAAGAACAACAACAATCCCCACTCAGCGTCCAATGGGGAATCATTTTCTCTTAGAACTCCTTTGGGAAATCCTGTAATCGCCTGAACGGGCTGACTGAGAACCTACTTTGGTGGGAGCCTGGGATTAACCCCCATAACCGAGGGGGAACATTAGCAGGCAAAAGACTTAAGATAGGGAAATCCTGGATTTCCGACCGCTGATTGGTTCCTCGCGGCGGTCTAGAAACTGACCGCTGATTGGTCCCGCATCGATAACTGTCGCGGTGCTGGACGTTTATTGGACGTTGTTCAGGGGGAGATCTGGGCGCAATAAGGCGATTGGGCAGCGCTGAGGCTCCCCCCACTCCAATCACTCGAATCCGAGGGGGTAGATTTGGAGGCCCGGCTCTCTCAAGGATGTTTCCTCATTTACATGGAGAAACTCTTTGAGTACATATCCAAGAGTGGTCACCCCTCAATACTCTCTCATCCTCCACCTTACCCAGGCGCCCCCCTCACACCCCCACCCCATCATCCACACCCCCCTCGCCCCCTCCCCCATCATCCAGACGCCCCCCCCCCATGCCCCTGCACCGTACACGGTGTCATCCGGTGAGTTAGTGGAGGCGATGGCTGGCCTCCCACGCCTTCTCCAGTACTCCACCTTTAACAGCAAGTTCCAGAGGCTCCTACACCAATGGAAGCAAGACTGGAGGCTCCTACACCAATGGAAGCAAGACTGAGAGGCTCCTACACCAATGGAAGCAAGACTGGAGGCTCCTACACCTATGTAAGGAAGACAGAGGCTCCTACACCAATGGAAGCAAGACTGGAGGCTCCTACACCTATGTAAGGAAGACAGAGGCTCCTACACCAATTGAAGCAAGACTGGAGGCTCCTACACCAATTGAAGCAAGACTGAGAGGCTCCTACACCAATTGAAGCAAGACTGAGAGGCTCCTACACCAATGGAAGCAAGACCGAGAGGCTCCTACACCAATGGAAGCAAGACTGGAGGCTCCTACACCTATGGAAGCAAGACTGGAGGCTCCTACACCTATGTAAGGAAGACTGAGAGGCTCCTACACCAAAAGAAAGCAAGACTGAGAGGCTCCTACACCAATGGAAGCAAGACTGAGAGGCTCCTACACCAATGGAAGCAAGACTGAGAGGCTCCTACACCTATGGAAGCAAGACTGAGAGGCTCCTACACCAATGGAAGCAAGACTGGAGGCTCCTACACCTATGGAAGCAAGACTGAGAGGCTCCTACACCAATGGAAGCAAGACTGAGAGGCTCCTACACCAATGGAAGCAAGACTGGAGGCTCCTACACCTATGGAAGCAAGACTGAGAGGCTCCTACACCAATGGAAGCAAGACTGGAGGCTCCTACACCTATGTAAGGAAGACAGAGGCTCCTACACCAATGGAAGCAAGACTGGAGGCTCCTACACCTATGTAAGGAAGACAGAGGCTCCTACACCAATTGAAGCAAGACTGAGAGGCTCCTACACCAATTGAAGCAAGACTGAGAGGCTCCTACACCAATGGAAGCAAGACTGAGAGGCTCCTACACCTATGGAAGCAAGACTGGAGGCTCCTACACCTATGTAAGGAAGACTGAGAGGCTCCTACACCTATGGAAGCAAGACTGGAGGCTCCTACACCTATGTAAGGAAGACTGAGAGGCTCCTACACCAATGGAAGCAAGACTGGAGGCTCCTACACCAATGGAAGCAAGACTGGAGGCTCCTACACCTATGGAAGCAAGACTGGAGGCTCCTACACCTATGTAAGGAAGACTGAGAGGCTCCTACACCAATGGAAGCAAGACTGGAGGCTCCTACACCTATGTAAGGAAGACAGAGGCTCCTACACCAATTGAAGCAAGACTGAGAGGCTCCTACACCAATGGAAGCAAGACTGAGAGGCTCCTACACCTATGGAAGCAAGACTGGAGGCTCCTACACCAATGGAAGCAAGACTGAGAGGCTCCTACACCAATGGAAGCAAGACTGAGAGGCTCCTACACCAATGGAAGCAAGACTGAGAGGCTCCTACACCAATGGAAGCAGACTGAGAGGCTCCTACACCTATGGAAGCAAGACTGGAGGCTCCTACACCTATGTAAGGAAGACTGAGAGGCTCCTACACCAATGGAAGCAAGACTGGAGGCTCCTACACCTATGTAAGGAAGACAGAGGCTCCTACACCAATTGAAGCAAGACTGAGAGGCTCCTACACCAATGGAAGCAAGACTGAGAGGCTCTACACCTATGGAAGCAAGACTGGAG
>WNGS01005680.1:19908703-19920459 GCA_020271785.1 Procambarus virginalis
TGTGTGATTTTCAACTGAAATTACTATAAGTTTCAAATCATATATAATATAATAGATAGCTTTATTAATGCACAAGAAAATTTCTTTGACAAAATTAATATTTTAAGAAAATTCGGCTATTAGGCAACATGACCTATTAGGGACACTCATATGTATGGTATATATATATATATATATATATTATATATATATTAGTATATATTATATATATATATATACTAGTAGTATATATATATATATATATAGTAGTAACTAATCCAAGTGCCGGCGGGGTAAGTGGTTCAAATAGCTTTCAGCTATCACTTCCTTTTGTCCGGTCGTGATGGTCAAGTGATTAAGGCGTCCCTGTACATACCGTTGCGTTGCTCCTGGCAGTATGGGTCAGAGTCACTTCTGGGGTGTGAGTTTTCAGTTGCATATATGTCCTGGGGACCATTCAGGCTTGTTTGCATATATATATATATATATATATATATATATATATATATATATATATTATATATATATATATATATATATATATATATATATATTATATATATATATATATATATATATATATATATTAATATATAATATATATATATATATATGTCGTACCTAGTAGCCAGAACGCACTTCTCAGCCTACCCTACTATGCAAGGCCCGATTTGCCTAATAAGTCAAGTTTTCATGAATTAATATATTTTCTCTAATTTTTTTCTTATGAAATGATAAAGCTACCCATTTCATTATTGTATGAGGTCAATTTTTATTTATTGGAGTTAAAATTAACGTAGTTATATGACCGAACCTAACCAACCCTACCTAACCTAACCTAAACCTATCTTTATAGGTTAGGTTTGGTTAGGTATCCGAAAAAGTTAGGGTTAGGTTAGGTTAGGTTAGGTTAGGTATTCGAAAAACAATTAATTCATGAAAACTTGGCTTATTAGGCAAAGCGGGCCTTGCCATAGTAGGCTGAGAAGTGCGTTCTGGCTACTAGGTACGACATATATATATATATATATATATATATATATATAGATATATAATATATATATATATATATATATATATATATAGATGAAAGAGTTGAATGCTCATTATTCGTAGAAATTCGGAAATTAATCGTCATTATTCGAAGATGTACGGGTTATCTCGATATTAGGGATTAATCTCATTATTCGGGGAGGTTCCTTTTCGCCCGCAGGAAGGTATCACTAACACAGTGGTCATGTCCACTTCTTCCCTTCCAGGAAGCCATCAGGTACTATGACCAAGATCTGGCGCTGGCCAAGGACCTACAGGATCGCAAGTCCATGGGACGGGCCTACTGCAACCTGGGCTTGGCCCACCTGGCACTAGGCAACTCCGAAACGGCCCTGGAGTGCCAAAAGTACTTTCTCGGTAAGTGCCTTGCACGCTGCTCTACTGCCTCTTAGTCTGTACTTACGGCCCTTGTGGGAGCAAGTATTTCCACGAGCAGGTCTCTGTTTGTCTCTCTCTCTCTCTCCTCTCTCCTCTCTCCTCTCCTATTCTTCCTTCCTCACTCTATTTTCATCCTACTTATCTTGCTGCCTTGCCTCTCCCATCCGAGGCATCTCCATGCAGGCCACGGAGCGCGAGCGTGCGCGCGTGCTCTGTGTTTACCTCTAGAGATGGTCTCATGCTTCACAGATCTCACGTGTTTCAGAAGGTAAGTTATTCTCCCGGATGTGCTGGAGGAGGAGGCTGCTTGGACGCCCCTATAGGGACTCAGCTCCTGGGCCCCTTGTAGTGTGCCTCTGGGTTGTGCTTTAAGGCTCCGGTAAACTCAACCAAACACACACACACACACACACACACACACACACACACACCACACACACACACACACACACACACACACACATCACCACACACATCATGTTACATTACCATTAACACACACACATTACACGAAATTTCCACAAACCTAACCCACCTAACGTAACTAAGTAATTCATGTTCCTTCCCTGCTGAAAAGTTGTAGACACATTAACTTCTATTTACTCTAGTGAACATTTCCAAGCATTACACTTGTCTGGATCCGTCATAACATCATCCCAACTTGCAGTTGAAAACTTCTTCAAACATTTCAGTCAAAGTGTATTGTTAAAAATCTGGTACTTAGGCAAAACTTAGTATTATTTGCCCAACTTAAATGTATATTTTAAATACAAATTGACATCTTATCACTTCAGTCTATCTCGCCAACAATTCCTGTTTTTTTTTATAAACAATTATTTGTAGTTAAAACTAATTATTGGATATTTATATCAATAGAGAATTTTTGACCAGTTGACTTAGTACTCTATTCTTATCAAGAGGCTTTGTAAAAGCTCTTCCATCGGAGATAAGACACACTCAAAATTCAATTCAATTAAAATAATGGGAAAGCGCCAAGCCATTATGACATTACAGCACTGGGAAGTGGTCAGGATAAGGATTTGGGATGGGACGGAGGAAAGGAATGGTGCCCAACCACTTATGGACGGTCGGGGGATTGAACGCCGACCGGCATGAAGCGAGACCGTCGCTCTACCGTCCAGCCCAAGTAATTGGACTAACACTCAAAAGAAAGCACCAAGTCTGGTAGACAATGAAGTTACTGACCTTAAAGTTACCGAGGCAGTAGTGGGCATATCCCAGGAAGTGGCAGGCCCTGGCCTCTCCTTCAGTGTCGTGGAGCTCCTGTGAGAGCATCAGGTACTGTTCGTAGTAGGGTACTGCCTGCGCGAACTCCCCTCGCGAAGAGTGGCAGTTGCCAAGGTTGAGGAGAGCACAGGCTTCCCCCGCCGTGTCCTTGAGTTCCCTGGCGATGTTGAGGTGGGAGTGGTAGTGGAGGAGGGCCATCTCGTGCATGCCTAGTGCCTGGTAGGCCACCGCTAGGTTGCCATGGGTGGATGCTTCGCTCATGCGGTCGTTCACCTCCTTGCTGATGGTCAGCTCCTGCTTGTGGTATTTGATGGCTTGTTCGTAGTAACCCATGGCGGAGTAGGCATTGCCTATGTTGCCATAGGCTCTGCCCATCCCTGCACGATCTTGCAGGAGCCTGGCGATGTTGAGATGAGCTTGGTGGAGCTTTAGCGCCGCATCGTGGTGGCCCATCAGTTGGTAAACAATACCTAGGTTCGAACAAGCGCGGCCTTCAGCGACCTTGTCCTTCGTGCTGAGAGCCATGTCCAGCTGTTTTTCGTGCCAGCGCTGAGCCTGGCCATAGTCGCTCATGCAGCGGGCAGCATGCCCCAGCCCAGCATATGCCCTGGCCTCGATGGTACGGTCGCCCAGATCCTGTGCAATCCGCAGCACGTGATTGTGGAAGGCGATGGCCTGGTCGAAGTTGCGCTTGTAGTGGTGACTAGAGCCAAGGTTGCTGTAGGCCCGTGCCTCCTCCACCTTGTTGTTGAGGTGCTTGGCGATGCGCAGGTGTTCCATGTGGCAGTCGACGGCGCTGTCGAAGTCGCCCATGGCCAGGTAGACCGCTCCCACGTTGCCGATCTCACGCGCCTCTTGCAGTTTGTCGCCCATCTGTTTGACCAGCTGCACGCATTGCTTGTGGGAGGCCAGGGCGTTGGGGTAGTCTCCGATGGCAGTGTACACATGACCTGCCGACAAAATAATTTGTTATATCTTACACACAACGAGATAAATAAAGATTATTCAGCTCCGTTCCTGTGCCAGGTAAGTCCACTACGGGCTCACCATAGCCCGTGCTACTTGCCCCGCTCCTGTGCCAGGTAAGTCCACTATGGGCTCACCATAGCCCGTGCTACTTGCCCCACTCCTGTGCCAGGTAAGTCCACTACGGGCACACCATAGCCCGTGCTACTTGCCCCACTCCTGTGCCAGGTAAGTACACTACGGGCTCACCATAGCCCGTGCTACTTGCCCCGCTCCTGTGCCAGGTAAGTCCACTACGGGCACACCATAGCCCGCGCTACTTGTCCCGCTCCTGTGCCAGGTAAGTCCACTACGGGCTCACCATAGCCCGTGCTACTTGCCACACTCCTGTGCCAGGTAAATCCACTACGGGCTCGCCATAGCCCGTGCTACTTGTCCCGCTCCTGTGCCAGGTAAGTCCACTACGGGCTCACCATAGCCCGTGCTACTTGCCACACTCCTGTGCCAGGTAAATCCACTACGGGCTCGCCATAGCCCGTGCTACTTGGAATTAGTTCCGAGTGGCTGAATCTATAACAGCAACAACACCAGCACGGGTGGTACTCGCACAAGGGGACACAGGTGGAAACTGAGTACCAACATAAACCACACAGACATTATAAAAAAAATTCAGTATCTGAGTAGTTAAATATGCATTATGCAGTGATGTAGTGAAGGCAGACTCCATACACAGTTTCAAATGTAGATATGCTAACAGCCCAGTAGGCTCCAAAACTTATCTCAACTATCAGTTGACTGATAGTTGAGAGGCGGGACCGAAGAGCTGAAGTTCTTTGCCTGTCTTACCTTCCTCTCCCCCACCCCCACCCCCTCCTCTCTCACCCTCCCTCCTTCCCCCTAGGAGGGGGAAGTCTAAGGAAAACATACGAAAGATTTTGGGATTTAAAGGGTAAGAATTATGATTAGATTTTTTTTTCAATTTTGAAGTGATCAGCAGATGCTGTTTCCACAGAAAAAAAATTAAAATAAATACAAACTAATAACAACAGTTCAGATCAGTCATATCGTATTGCGAGATTTTTATGGGAGACATGTTACCTCAGTGTTACTTGGCACTATTTTTCTTTTATGTCAATCCCAACCCGCCCATGTTTGGCACATACCCAACAGCAATTACTGGGAACAAAAATTGTGAAGCTAGCCCCAAGAATCTGACCTCCATCAACGAACAGACGTAGGCATTTATATATATATATATATATATATATATATATATATATATATATATATATTGGAAAGAATTGAGAGAAAGATAGAGAGAAGTGGGTTTAACTCCAACACTAAGTGCCAAGGGGCACACACAAACAGGATAACATCAGCAGCGTATGTGACGCTGGCAAACATTAGAATGGTAGTTAAAGATCTAAATGTGGACCCTTTCAAGGCAACATACACAGCCATTGTTAAGCCAATCCTTAAGACACACACACACACACACACACACACACACACACACACACACACACACACACACACACACCACACACACACACACACACACATATATATATATATATTATATATATATATATATGTGTGTGTGTGTGTGTGTGTCTTAAGGATTGGCTTAACAATGGCTGTGTATGTTGCCTTGAAAGGGTCTACATTTAGATCTTTAACTACCATTCTAATGTTTGCCAGCGTCACATACGCTGCTGACGTTACCCTGTTTGTGTGTGCCCCTTGGCGCTTAGTGTTGGAGTTAACCCACTTCTCTCTATCTTTCTTTCTTTCCAATTCACGTAGCTGCCTCATGGTCTCCTTTGCCTTTCTTCTCCGCCTCCAAAAATGTTAGTTTAACAGCTCCGTTGTATCAGCGCATTTCCGAGCAATGATTCCCATCATCTTATTTGATTATCTTCACTTCCAGTTCTCTTTCCCCCCATTAGAGTTCACTCAGAAAGTCCATCATCTTCCCGTAGTCCCCCCACGCCTGTAATCTCTCATCTTCATCAACAGTTTTCTTTGTGTAATCAACTCCTGCAGCTCCATTATGTACCCCAGCACGATCGTGCGCCGGGGTCGCCAGTTTTCCAGGGGCATCACATGCCCCTATCTGCTCCACATATGTCGCATTTTGGAGGGAAACATAGGGTGTAGTGACGCTGGACCCCAGCTCTTTACTGCTGGTGGTGTTGGTGGTGGTAGTGGTGGTTCTATTGCTGCTGCTGCTGCTGTTGTTGGTGGTAGTAGTGGTGGTACTGGTAGCTGGTGGTTCCATTGCTGGTGGTGGTACTGGTATCTGCTGCTGTTGTTGGTGGTGGTACTGGTAGCTGCTGCTGTTGGTGGTGGTGGTGGTGGGTCAGCAAGCTGTGTGGAGGCGTCAGTGCCGTATTCGGAGGAGTGGGGAGGAGCAGTGAGGGAGCAGAGTTCTCTGTGGGGCAGTAAAGGAGAGAAGTTCTCAGGGAAGTGACAGGTTGGATATTAATGCCATTTGGTGATGACAATATCGCAGTGAGCATCTTCCTCTTGACTTGCACTTGGGGCCAAAACCGCAGTCATGCTCTAATGAACGACCAACAGAGCCGCCTGGGCCACGTCTCCGCCTCATCCCATCATCTTTATTAATATTATTATTATTATTACTTATCTTCTTCCTTGTTGCTTTGTCACTGAATTAATCCAAGTCCGCTTGTTTCTCTTTTTGTTCTTCCTGTAGGTGAGGAAGCAGTTCGTGTGTGGATCGACGAACTCTGCTTGTTCACCTTTTGTTTACTTTTGTTTGGCTACGGGTGTTTAGTTTCTATACGACTCGAAGCTATTGGAGAGAGTGGAACGTCTTATTTGTTTGTGTGACTTCATTAGCATGGAAATGCTCTTGTTCTCTTCCAGCTCCCACGACCAGGAGTCTCTCCTTCAACTGTTCCAGCTCCCACGACCAGGAGTCTCTCCTTCAACTGTCCAGCTCCCACGACCAGGAGTCTCTCCTTCAACTGTTCCAGCCCCACGACCAGGAGTCTCTCCTTCAACTGTTCCAGCTCCCACGACCAGGAGTCTTCCTTCAACTGTTCCAGCTCCACGACCAGGAGTCTCTCCTTCAACTGTTCAAGCTCCCACGACCGGAGTCTCTCCTTCAACTGTTCCAGCTCCCACGACCAGGAGTCTCTCCTTCAACTGTTCCGCTCCCACGACCAGAGAGTCTCTCCTTCAACTGTTCCAGCTCCCACGACCAGGAGTCTCTCCTTCAACTGTTCCAGCTCCCACGACAGGAGTCTCTCCTTCAACTGTTCCAGCTCCCACGACCAGGAGTCTCTCCTTCAACTGTTCCAGCTCCACGACCAGGAATCTCCCCTTCAACTGTTCAGCTCCCACGACCAGGAGTCTCTCCCCTTCAACTGTTCCAGCTCCGACGACAGGAGTCTCTCCTTCAACTGTTCCAGCTCCCACGACAGGAGTCTCTCCTTCAACTGTTCCAGCTCCCACGACCAGGAGTCTCCCCTTCAACTGTTCCAGCTCCGACGACCAGGAGTCTCCCCCTTCAACAGTTCTCAGTACCAAGTCACAGACCGGCGCGTAATTTTTATTGATCTTTGCGCATTCACAAAAAACAGTTAAGCTTGTAAAGTGGTTCTTGTAATTGTAATTGTAATTGTGTTAGTGCTTGCTTTTGCGAGAGCTTAGGACGTGAGTTGAATGGGTCGAACTGGCTGCTCCAGGACCTTATCTTCGTTCTTTTATCCAAGTCTTGATCTCCTTCGATGTTTGGGGGATACTTCGATGTTTGAGGGATACTTCGACGTTTGGGGGATACTTCGATGTTTGTGGGATACTTCGACGTTTGGGGGATACTTCGATGTTTGCGGGATACTTCGACGTTTGGGGGACACTTCGATGTTTGTGGGATACTTCGACGCTTGGGGATACTTCGATGTTTGGGGGATACTTCGACGTTTGGGGGATACTTCGATGTTTGTGGGATACTTCGACGTTTGGGGGATACTTCGATGTTTGTGGGATACTTCGACGTTTGGGGGACACTTCGATGTTTGGGGGATACTTCGATGTTTGGGGGACACTTCGATGTTTTGGGGACACTTCGACGTTTGAGGGACACTTCGATGTTTGAGGAACACTTCGACGTTTGTGGGACACTTCGATGTTTGGGGGACACTTCGATGTTTGAGGGACACTTCGATGTTTGTGGGACACTTCGACGTTTGGGGGACACTTCGATGTTTGGGGACACTTCGATGTTTGGGGGACACTTCGATGTTTGTGGGACACTTCGACGTTTGGGGGACACTTCGATGTTTGGGGACACTTCGATGTTTGGGGGACACTTCGATGTTTGGGGACACTTCGATGTTTGTGGGACACTTCGATGTTTGGGGGACACTTCGATGTTTGGGGACACTTCGACGTTTGTGGGACACTTCGATGTTTGGGGACACTTCGATGTTTGGGGACACTTCGATGTTTGAGGGACACTTCGATGTTTGGGGACACTTCGACGTTTGGGGGATACTTCGATGTTTGTGGGACACTTCGATGTTTGGGGGACACTTCGATGTTTGGGGGATACTTCGATATTTGGGGAACATTTCGATGTTCAATGTTTGTATTTCTTGTTACTTCTGCCATGCCTGCCAGTGGCTGTAACTACCGGTGTTAACCATCCACTCACACTGCTCTCTCGTCAACCACACCTCCAACCAACCACCTCACCAAGCCTCCACAAACACTCCCCTACTAGCATCCACCTCAACCTGCTTCCACCCCCGACCCGCCCCCACCTCCACCTCCACTCCACGCCTTTCCCCTCCCCCTAGCCACACTCCTTTCCCCATCCACACCCCATCCACACCTGCCTCCACGCCCTCATCCACCCGCCCAAAAGGAGTAAATCCCAAACTCATGTTTCTCTTTCTTCAGCGTCTTAATAGAGACGTCTGAGAGGCGCTGCTCTTTGAGCATTTTAGAAAGAATGCTTTTTTTGACAACTTTATTTTTTCTTTTGCCCCTACACTAGGTTTAATATGTTAAAAGGTTTTATGTTTTTTTTTTGTATATCTGTTACTTTAAATTCTCTTGGAGGGTATAGCGAGACACTATAGGTTGTTGGTGTTGCTCACAGAGATGCAGTTGCAAGGCTGGTTGCAAGGTCAGGGAAGGACCCTGACCGCTATCTGTGACCTCCTGATCTCTGTGAACCCTGACCTCTCGCTGAGACTTTGATCTCTGTGACCCTGATCTCTCTCTCTCTCGACGTTAATTACGGGTTATTGATACCGACGGATAGTGGTCGTACGGTACGACCAACAATACCTGGTCGACGACCAGGGTGACGTCACCCAGTGATTGTCGACTAGGTGACACCCTTCGTCCCCCCCCCAAGGAGCATGAGGGGGGGGGGTGTGGAACGAGGGCCAGGAGACGTCAGCAGGTGGACACATCTATCCTCATGAGGGAGTGGTGTTGGATAGCAGCTTATCATCCCTCATCTCAACAGCGTCCACCATTCTCTTGAGGTATTTCTTGCTCCCCCGCACCCATGGTCCCACGTCCCACGCCGTTACTTGTCGTTGTTTATAACAACATTGTGTATAAGCTGGGTATGTTGACCAGACCACACACTAGAAGGTGAAGGGACGACGACGACGTTTCGGTCCGTCCTGGACCATTCTCAAGTCGAGAATGGTCCAGGACGGACCGAAACGTCGTCGCCGCTTCACCTTCTAGTGTGTGTGGTCTGGTCAACATACTTTAGCCACGTTATTGTGACTCATCGCCTGGATAAGCTGGGTATATATGGAACTCCTAGTAATTCAGCTTGACGAGGGGTCGGCCGTGTCGCAATAGTATTAGAATGATTAGTAGTCGAAGTGAGAACGGGGGGCACAAGGGTTCCTCCTCCTCTTAAGGGGGGTATAGATGTGCAGACGAGGAGTCACAATAACGTGGCTGAAATATGTTGACCAGACCACACAATAGAAAGTGAAGGGACGACGACGTTTCGGTCCGTCCTGGACCATTCTCAAGTCGATTGTGAATGTCTCAAGTCGGGGTATAGATAGGATGGTGGTGAGGGGGGGGGTGAGGTGATGGTGGTGGGAGGGGGTAGGTAAGGGGGGTGAAGTGTTCTGGTGTGATTGTTTTCAGTCCGTTAGGTACTCTCTTATCACGTTATCCCCTCTTATCTATTTAGTATACAAGGCTTTCATGGGTTACAGCATAAAATGCGTTTTAGCATAGTGAAGTGGTGGCTGTGAGAGTGGATAGGGGAGGGGGGGGGGGTAGGCAAGTAATGGTGATAAGAGGCAGTGGTGTGTGATAGTGAGGTGTGTGAGGAAGTGGGAGGTATAGTGAGGAGGGTGACCACTCCAGGAGGTGAGTGTGAGAGTAATGAGCCGGGTCTGAATGTTGTCAAGGTGATGCCCACACAGCATTGTATGGATATGAGCATCGTCTCCCTCGCCACCACCACCACCACCATCACCACCACCATCACCATCATCACCACCACCATCACCACCATCACCACCACCACCATCACCACCACCACCACAAACCACCACCACAACCACCACCACCACCCACTACCTCTTGCTCCTCACTCCCATACCGTGATGGTCACCACTGAGACAACAAATGGCTAATAGAGTTTGATCCCAGCAAATGTAAACTAATGAGAATGGAAAGAGAGAAAGAGAGCAGAAGAGCAACACGTGATAAAGAGCTAAAAACAGTGACAGGACTCAGAAACAGCGAAGAACCAGGACATGGTGGTGCGGCGCCACTTGAAGGAATGGTACCCAACAACTTGGACCGTTGGGAATCGAACGCCGACCCTGTAAAAACAGACCAACACTCTACCGACCAGTCCAAGAGCTTGGGTAGCCTAAACAAGGAGTAATTCAGAGTACAATATACAGCCGGTGTCAAACCAAATCCATGACACTGAATTACAAATTAGTGGACCTTGCAACGTGATCGATAAGACAGTTGTGGGAGGCCAGAAGCACATCTGATTTCATGTATGATTACTCTGGTCTTTACAAACTGACAATTCAGGTGTGAGAGAGCTTGCCTCTCAGACCTGGCAGTTATTGAGCCAAGCAAGAGTCAAAAAGAGAGAAGGAAGGGCAACTGCTTATTTGTGGACTGTCAGAAAGGCCTTGACATAGTACCTCCCCCCCCCCCTCAAGTCGCAAGTTGGAGAGAAATAGGCAGGAATGTACTGTGAGATATATAGCCAACAGAAGGAGATATCTAGCCAACAGGAGATATCTAGCCAACAGAAGAGATATCTATCCAACAGAAATATATATTAGCCAACAGAAGGAGATATCTAGCCAACAGAAGGAGATATCTAACCAACAGAAACTAGAGTCGAGGTGAGAAGATATCTCAGAGTAATGAGATGTCTCCAGAAGTCACTCACAGGTGTCAGGTCAGCACTAAGACCTATACCTTGCTCTTGATATATGTAAATGATCTTTAAGGTAAAAAAAAAACACTTCCTATCAATATATACTGACATTGCAAATTTATGAGGGGTTAATACGGTGGAAGAAAGGCACTACAAGATCACCTGAGCATACAGGAACGATGGTTAAACAAATGGCTTCAGAGTTTAACTCACATACGTGCAAGTAATGAAGCTGGGTGTTGGGAACATGTTGGGCCAAGCACAAGGTGATACGGGAAGATAGACCTGGGGTTGATATCACACCGAACCTGGGGCCAGATTTACGAAGCAGTTACGCAAGGACTTGCGAACGTGTACATCTTTCCTGAATCTTGACGGCTTTGGTTACATTTATTAAACAGTTTACAAGCATGAAAACTTGCCAATCAACTGTTGTTATTGTTATAAACCGCCTCCTGGTGCTTCCGAGCTCATTAAACTGTTTAATAATTGTAAACAAAGCCGCCAAAGATGGAGAAAAGATGGACAGTTCGTAAGTGCTTGCGTAACTGCTTTGTGAAACTGGCCCCTGTTCCCAGAAGCCACACAACTGAACGGATATCATCAAGGATGTACTGCACTACAGAATCCTTAAATCAACACCACAGAAGCGATGTCCGATTAGCCATGTGTCAAATACGTCAAATACATCTATTGACCTATG
>WNGS01005680.1:19945770-19958481 GCA_020271785.1 Procambarus virginalis
CTATAAAATACATTTGATGTGTCAAATACATCAATTATAATAATTATTGTTGTAATTAATTGTTATTACTCTTCCTTCTGGTGGGTCATGAAGGAGGCCGGCCTCGGGTGAAAGAGGGCTGTGACGATCACTGTCTGAGACCCGTAGGTGCTGGACCGGGCCGTCCACCTCCTTGGGCTCGGGCGGCCCCCAGGCTCTGCTTCAGGAGGCTGGGGTCGTTCTTGCCCTTGCTGGGGTGGTTCTTCTCCGGCCCCGACCCCGGCGGTCTCCGGGTGTGGAGTCCCTGTACCTTCTTTTACCAACTTCGAGGTCAACTCCGGAGCTGGCGCACCCAGGGGGCAGTTCGTTGTTGCCTTCAACCTTGTTCTGATAGTTCCTGCGACGGCGCTGGAACCAATCATATTGGCGTTTGCCTTTCCACTGAAGACTTTTGGCACCGTGGAGAGGGGGGGGGACCTGCTGCATGGGTAACAGCTTCCCTTCCATATCAACCTTCCCTGGCTTTGCGCCCTGGAGAGGCCACTCCAGACCGACAACCAGAGCCCAACTCCATAGTCTCCTGAGACTGGTGGATGTCAACTACTACATCAGTGTCATTCACGTGGACCAGCGCCCCCCCCCCCTTGAAAGGCAGTGTCAGCTGAGGGAAGTGTGACACTCTCCACCCTAAGACAGTGCCACACTGGGGGATCTAACTACCATCAGTTCTTCCCTAATGCAACAGATCTTCGCGTTCCGTATCTGCCTATTACCTCACCATTTTTTCATAGATTTTTATTTTATTTTATTTTATTTTATTTTATATATACAAGAGTTCTTACATTCTCGTGAAGTTACTAGTACGCGTAGCGTTCCGGGCAGGTCCTTAATCCTCATTTTCCCTCCGGAATAAGACCCGCTAAATCGTTTAGCAACCAGGTACCTATTCACTGCTGGGTGAACAGAGGCTACAGTCAAGGATTGGCACCCAGTCAATCCTCCCCGGCCAGGATACGAACCCAAGCCAAAGCGTTCGCGAAGCGCCGGGTGAGTGTTTTACCACTGTGCCACGGGGACTGCAAAATCTGTAGCAAAGGCTTTCTACTCGCTACAAATAATAAATAAATAAATAAATAAATAAATATGTTTATTCAGGAAAGGTACATACATAGAGAGATTTTACATAAGTTGATCGATTTATAGATAGAGCTAGTACATACAATGCCTAAAGCCACTATTACGCAATGCGTTTCGGGCAAGAAAACATTAATATCTAAAACTTAATGCTAATTGAACAAAAAGAATAAAATGTTTTGAGAACAGATACAAATAAAGGTACAAAAAAAAGGGGGGGAACATGACTGAAAAGCAGCACAAATACAATATGTAGACAAACAGCGTTGAATAAGAAAAAAAAAAAAAATAAGACATGGGTTGACAATAGAGGGGTAAGGTAGGTTACAGGGAGTTTAACAGGTAGTGTTTAGTTTTAATCTTAAACTGGTTGAGAGAGGTACAGTCTTTAACATGGTTGGGAAGGTCATTCCACATTCTGGGTCCCTTGATTTGTAGAGCATTTCTAGTTTGGTTAAGTCGTACTCTTGGAATATCAAAACTGTATTTATTTCTGGTGTGGTGCTCATGGGTTCTGTTACAGCTTTCAATGAAGCTTTTGAGGTCAGGATTGGCATTACAGTTCAGCGTTTTATATATGTATAATACACATGAGAGAAATATAGCAGTGAAGAGGTACCGGAGAGTTGTGCAACTGTTGTGGGGCTGCATCTTGGGGAGGGTCAGTAGTTCCACCTTGGGAACGTCTCGATACAAGTTTAAAGTGTATATATATACACAAGCTTCATGTCGTAACGAAACGATTTACGCTCAATTTACCCTGTTGCTATAGTTTACGCTAAAGCACGTTTTCTTATATGAAAAAAATTGCGTTCATTTTCTATGATTGTTTGTTCAAGTAAGGGATAACAAACTTAATTTTGAGCACCTTTAACTTTGGTCAATTTATTTATTTATTTATTATTTACTTGTTTATCTATATATTTATTTATAATCCCAATGGTTTGGCACTTTCTCCTGATATCTATTTATTTATTTATGCAAAAAGGTACACTGGGATATGAAAGTACATACGTTGATTCATATGCAAAGGCACTAATATTCATGGCTCCTTGACGATGACCGGACGACTGAACTCCTCCTACTCTGCCTGGGAGCTGCCGGATCGCGTACTGTTTTGCGATTTTGGATTATAATACTGCCGTTTAGCATTCCTATTCAACGGTCCGGATTGTTACGACGGCTGGCGCACATATCGCCTGTGGTCACGACGGCTGGCGCACATATCGCCTGGAGTCACGACGGCTGGCGCACATATCGCCTGGGGTCACGGGATCGTTGATAAATTTTGAAGGGGTTCTGGCTGGTTCTTCGGGCGGGGTGTCTATGTCCGGCGCCGGTTTGGCCGAGAGGTGCCGGGAGTTGGTGGGTCTTAGTGGGCTCCTGGTGGGCCCTCAGCCGTGGTGGGCTCCTGGTGGGTCCTCAGCCGTGGTGGGCTCCTGGTGGGCCCTCGACAGCCGTGGTACTAGGCCCTCAGCCGTGGTGGGGCCCATTAACATGTTACAGGTGGTAATGGACCCCATTCCCATCCTACAGGTGGTAGCTAGTGGACTCCCATACTCATCCTACGGGTGGTAGTGAACCCCATACCCATCCTACGGGTGGTAGTGGACCCCATACTCATCCTACGGGTGGTAGTGGACCCCATTACCATCCATTTGTGCAGAATATAATATTCTGAACAATGTCATCCTGGACGTTAATAGTTATAAAATGTCCACACTTCAGTAAGTTATAATCCCTTAATTTGTCATTAACGAGCAATATCTTAAGTCAATTGAAAGCAAATATTTAACATCAACCAATGTTGTGTCAGGAAGTTTGGGTTGTTGTGTTTGTTAGTTTGTTATTGTATATGTTGTATATTGGTGTTGAGGAGCGGCCATTAACAGTTCTTGACTGACGGACGATTACTACTTCACTGCCGATTCTATTGCAAATGTTGCTCTGTTGTACCCGTTGTTCTGTTGCAACATTTACAATAGAATGTTGTATTTGGTTTGTGAATTAGATTTTTAAATTAACAACTTCAGACATTCAAGCTGGGGACCATTATTGGTTCATTAGAGACTCGTTCGTGTTTGAGGAAGTGAAGGAGTGGCTGTTGGCCATTGTTAATTGACACTTTAGACTCGCAAAATATTAACCAATGGGGGTGAGTTTTAGGGTGAATGTCAGCCAATCAGCGGCCGAGTTTGGTCGGCTGCTGGGTATAAAAGTGACGATGAGACAAAAAGCACTTCAGTGTGTTTTACCTCACTTTTGGTATACAGTTCCAGCTTCGTCTCTTGGAGGTGAGCTGTATGGGGGTGGATCCCCCCCACGCCCCACTTTTTGTGCCGCCCCCCTCTCCCTCCCCCTTTTTTTGTGCGGCCCCCGCCCCCTCTACCCCCCCCCCTTTTTGTGCCGCCCCCTCTCCCTCCCCCCCCACCCCAGCTCCCCGTACTGGAGCTAGTTAAGTGTATTGGAGGTAAAGATGCATAATTATTTCAGGTTTGCCTTGACAGTCGAAGGTTGGGTGAAGTGCGCATAAAGCTGCTTGTGGCACCACAGTAGACCCAAACTGGCCTATGACGCTCCTCTGCTCCACTTGTATCATTTGAGACTAGCCCTTAACGTCTGGCCTTCAACTTCAAAAATTCGGATAAATATATATTACAAATTTCTGTAAGTATACAATGGTGGTTACTAGTTTTTAAAACGTGGAAACTACAAATTTAACAAATTTTAATAACGTAACTAAAATTGTTGGTTAGAAATGTAATTCTAGTTCTGTAACTAGGTTTTCTAAACCATGAACTAGGATCTTATAGATTAAGATATCCATCCATGGTGGATTTTTAAAATTAACGCTAATTATGTAACTTTGTCGTAGATATTAATAGTAAAATTCCCCTAATATATAAGCATTTCGGTACTTCTAAATCACGATTTTAATGTGAACAAAGAAAAATAATTACAAAAGCAATCAGTTTCATAGTTCGTGCATTCAGAGATCAGTAATTCGACCTTGAGGCATACAAAAGCAGCAGAGACCTAGTGGGACTTATTGCTCCAAATTTAGCTAAATTGTTCGTAACAGATCATTAGTTTCTGCCTTTCAACAGCCTGAGAGCAGTAAAATTACTAGAAAATCTAACGTGAGGCAAAGTTAAATAATTAATAATAATTACAAAAGATCAACTATGGTATTTTAACTACCACTTATGGCTCCTTATTTAAGCTTTTTGGGTGATTTTTAAGGATTAATAATTAAGATAGTGAGGTCGTCAGCGAGGCTGATTAGCTGTTAACGGATAAATTCTCTTAAAGTGGTTAAATATTCGGTAGAAAGTAATCTCATTTGTGTCGACTAATATTTTTTAAGACAATGATTTAAAGCACTATTCTACAGTGCATCCTGTTAAAGGTTGGTACTAGAAATGTCTTGGCGATTCTCGGAAAATTATATTATCACTAAATTATATCCTTTGTACTTGTAGGCCCCGCCTAACCACTCTGCATACTCCGCTTCCACGCAGGTCGCACTCCAAGCCTTGCTCCGGCCGGAGGTTGCTCCAAACTTGGTTGATACTAGTTTCCAAGTTGTTGCACAGATCCTCTATCGCATCTTCCCTCTTCTTACGCGCCGGAGGGCCTATCACGAACGTAAGTCCCTTTTCCAACAGTTTCCTCTCCTGTTCAGTAAGGGGTACCTCCGAGACAACTGTCTGTTTCAATTGTCCTCTTTTCCGCCTTAATTCCTGTCGTTTCCTGAGTTTCTCCGATCTCCACCGTTCCACCCTCTGTCTCTTCCTTGTTGGTCTCGGTTCGTGCTGTTCCAGCGCTTGGGTCTGTTGCTGTTCCCCTGGTTCCGATTGTTACCTCTGCCCCTGTTTCTGAAAAAATTATTATGGCCCCTATTAGGGGGGGGGTAGAAATAGCCTAAGCTACTCTATCCCTTTGAGATGTATTTCTTGCTTATCTCAATAAACATACTTGAACTTGAATTATATCCTTAACTGTAGCCTCCGTTCACCAACAGTGAAATGGGCACCTGGATAAGATTTGGCGTGTCGTATTCCGGGGAAAATTAGGCTTTAAGAACTTGCCCGAAACGCTATGCGTGCTTGTGGCTGTACAAGAATATTAAGACTTTTTGAGGTAAATAAAATACATTAGTTTATGCCTTAGAAACGAAGAGAATGTGGTTGTAGGAATGTTAACAGAAAATGACGTCGGAATGTCTGTGGGGTATACTACTGCAAAGATGGGTCTAGGGCTTAGTTATACGATGTTCTTAGGTCCACTACCACCGAAAAGGATAGGTATGGGGGGGTCCACTACCACCTGTTGGATGGTGGTTTAAATATCACAGGCACTGTTGGGTTAATGCGTGATATAATAGATGGGACATCGGCTAGAGGCTTGGTGTTGCGTTAGGTATTAAGGAGAAATATTGGCGAAGTTTGACCCTCCTCTCCTCTCCCACCTATACCACACAAAGCCTAGTTACCTGCCCCTCTCGCATACCTAGAGTATATCTATCTTGTTCGTCAGATTCTTGACTAAAAATATCCTGTGGGCGGTATAGTGAAGGTTAAGTGTAACGAAGATTTGACTAACTGCATTTAAATACCTGTAAAAAAAAATTGTAAAATATTAACCGTTTTCAACTTTACATTCCTAATATTAACTTCCTCTCGTCTTCAGGTCCAGTTAACTACAGCAAGAGAAGGCAAAGAGGACAGTCTTAGTCAACATCTACAAAGACGGAATGAATAGATGCAATGCCCATCACCACTCTCTTCTGATCGAAGAGCATAGTTTTCTGATGCCTCGCGACAAGAAGGTAACAGAGAAAAGGAGGACAATAGCACAAATCGATGAATCTGTAGGCTGGTACAACATGGCTGCACCTGACGATGCCAATCAGCAGTACGTACGAAGAGGTGACCGCGGGAGAGAATCTGTAATGGCAAGGATGTCTTGGATGCAAATATCCATGGCGATTCGGAATGGAAACAGTTGATCAGCGGAGTTCCAGAATGTCTTGAGTGAAATACACCGCCTTGACCACTATCAACGAGAACATGAACGTCTAAGACATTAGAAATGTGCAGAATAGTAAACCCTCACATTGTTAGTTAGGAAAACACTATTTGTCAAGTTTTAGATACTATTCTTAAGATGGCCCCCATTTTATACCCACAAGATAACTTAAGATTTTAAGGCTTGACAAATGTTAATTTTGTTTAAGAAGCTGTTCACGGGAGTTTAATCCCAGCTGTGTCTGGGTACAAGTGACAGGATGAACCCACCGGGTTTTCTTCCTACTGGGTAGTGTTGTACATTCTGCTATGGCGGTATGTCCACTCACAGGATGAGTGGCGCTGCCCAATAAACTCGCCCCTCGGGGCAAAACTACAATTAAAATTACCTCACACTGATTCTTGACATTGAATTTTCAGTATAAACTGGTACCTCGGTGGCATCTTATCCTACATTATTTAATTAAACGTGAGTTGTACTACTGGGCACAATGTTTGGACGGTAGAGCGACGGTCTCGCTTCATGCAGGTCGGCGTTCAATCCCCGACCGTCAAAGTGACTAGGCACCATTCCTTCCCCCCGTCCCATCCCAAATCCTTATCCTGACCCCTTCCCAGGGCTATATAGGCATAATACCTTGGCGCTTTCTCCTGAAACTTCCCTTCCCTTCTACCTTCCATAGTAAGAATGGGCACAATGTTCTCGCGGCCCGGTCTCTGATTAGGGTGTTGATTTTGCTGTCCTGAACCCACAATCTGGATGATTTAGAGTTTTGAAGGTTCATAAACCCCAGGAACTAATGACTTACCCTTTCCATAAAACCTTTCTATTATCTTGCATCTAGTAATGCCACTAAAGCTTGATATTTTGGGCGGTAAACACACTTCGTTAACTCTCGGTAAGACTTAACAGCACGAGGTCTCTGCTACCCCGGTATGACAGCCCTACCATAGTGTTAACTTAGTTTTAACTTTCAAAAAGGGGCTATGGAAGCCCCTTTTTGGAGCTTGTGAAGCTAATGGGGCCACCCATTAGCTCCACAAGTAGGCAAACTGTAATAGTTTGTACAGGTCTGCTGAGAAAAAAGAGGCTTAGTTTCCCGTTGCACCGTAATTCCGTTGTTTTTTTAGATTCAGCTGCTCGAAACTTAAGTTCAGAGTAGCACGGACTACGGTGAACCCGTAGTGGACTTAGCTGACACAGGAGAGGTGCTGTAACTTGTGTGTAATTCCATTGTTTATAGATTCAGCTACTCGGAACAAGTTCAAAGTAGCACGGGCTATGGTGAGCAAGTAACTTACCTGGCACAGGAGCGGGCCAAGTAGCACGAGCTATGGTGAGCCCGTGGTGGACTTACCTGGCACAGGAGCGGTGGACTCTGTAATTCCATTGAACTGGCCTGGTTATATACCAAAGGTTCTGGAAAGGTGCACGCGAGAGTTCAACAGGAACTGTGGCTACCCAGGTCACCCTCAGGATTGTGTACTCGCTTAGTTGTGCTTGTGGAGGTTAATCTTCGGCTCTTTGGTCCCGCCTCGCAACTATCAATAGACTAGTGTACAGATTCTTGAGTCTATTGAGCTCTATCATATCTAAATTTCAAACTGTGTATAGTGACTCCTCCGCATCACTGCCCAATGCATTCCACATGCCAACTACTGACAATCTTTAAAATGTGGCTCGCCCAACCACTTGAGCTGCACGGTAGAGCGCAGATCTCGCTTCATGCAGGTCTGCGTTCAATCTCTGATTAACCACTCTTCTCTCCCGTCCCACGTTATCCTGACCCCTTCCAAGTGCTGTAAGTGTGTGGTAATGGCTTTGCGCTTTTTCTTACGTTCCCTCATTTAGGCACTGTTTCCATCTGTGTGAGGTGCTACATAGCCTTCCCGGTTTGGTGCCTTTTGATAATTACTTACTTTCACCTGTGTTCCACCCATGCTAGTTTTTTTTTCACTCGATTTCTTTTTGTGATCACCTTAGATTCACTAAGTCTTCCAGGAACGTGTCATTTAGTTCCCGTAGCCTCGCCTCGTAAGTCATACCTCTGTTCTGGTACTAGTATGTTCCTTGTGGTTGCCTTGGGCCGGATATCGTCTCTGTAAGAGATGCAGACATAATCTTGTCATAGTCACACAGCTAACAGCTGTAGTATGTTATCCCGAATAAGATTTGTGGGTGTCTGCCGGTGAAGCTAAATATTAAGTAAATCTTTCAGGACCGAAATAGTGGTTGGAGGGTCTGATGTTACTCGATTTGTCCCTATGTTGGCATCTTTCATTTTTAATATCTAGACAGCAGCACAAAGCTGGGAAAAAAACACGCCACTGATAAATTTCCAGTCCTGATCCATCCATCAGAGGAAAGTAAATATGTATGCAAGTCGGGATTACCAAGAGGGCCACCACCTCGTCGCTGGCTTCCTGTCCCCCGTCGAGGCACCTTAAAAATCCTCTTCCAGATGCGGTACATTTTCGACAGCATCGGCAGGTAAGCGGTTCCATGCTTTTAAACCCTATGAGGGTGAAGTCTTTGGGTTTCAAGCAGTTTGTCCCTTTTATTGCATTACATTGCACCTTTAAGTCTGTAAAATACTTAAATGGGGGGAACAAGATCAGACCTGGAAGTCATGTGACTCAAACTTACGAACTTTATCAACTAACTTTTAAATGTAGACGTTATGAAGCATGTTTAATCTTTTCCATTATTTGATACGTAAAAAATGTAGTCCTCTGGATAAAGTTATCAAAAGGCGGCACCAAGCCAGGAAGGCTATGTAGAATAAATCAGTAAATGACATCAATATGAATGTTATTTCATTGTCCTGCCTCGTATTTATCTAAGGTTGGATTTTAAATAGACGAGCAAACCTAAAATTAAGAGGCAGATTCGTCTGACAGCTTTCTTCCAAGAGATCAACGGTACTGTTTATGTAGCTCCTATCATGTTGGCAGCATCAGATATGGTAGGAGCTGACAGTTTAAGCAGTTACCTGCAGCATCCGAGACCAAACTTGTAGCTCAAAAAAAAGACTGTTGACCAAACCACACACTAGAAGGTGAAGGGACGACGACGTTTCGGTCCGTCCTGGACCACTCAATTGACTTAGGAATGATCCAAGACTGTTCGAAACGTCGTCGTCCTTTCACCTGTTGTGTGGTCTAGTCAACATACTTTAGCCTCGTTTGAGACTCATCGCCTGCAGAGACTACTGGAACAAGAGATCTTAGAAAAGAAGTGGCTGGGATTACTAGAGTCGGCAATACAGAGAACACAGCAAGAGACCAGCGGGAGTGTTCACGAAGTCATCTCCCCGTTCAGGTGACAGGCCAAGCCTCTACTCTTGCTCCGGGGCTGCTCAACATGGTCACTGCCTTTTAGCGAGGCCACAAACTATAGCGAGCGAGGTTTCAGTAATCTGCAATTCACGAGGCTGACGTTATTCGTGTTGCCAGGCCATTTGTGGCCAGTTCTCGCAGTCTTGCTATTTTTATTTAAAGTAGAAATTCACTTACAACCAAGTAAAAAGGTTCAGTTACTAATGTAAAAAGGACAATTAAAACCTGGAGATAAAACAAGCTCACTGCAAATGCGTGCATCAATTTTGTTCAAAATTTTAGTAAATTAACAAAAGTAGAGCCCTGGGGAGTCTGACGAATTTAACATTGTTAGTATTACATGAAAAACTTCTTCCCCTTCCCTTAATCTTTATTAAACTAGAAATTTAAATGTTCCATCTATAAATCCATGTATGATATGAACAAGTAATGGTTTAGAAATTTATTTCTCCCATACTGGGGTCGCAATATAGATTCCAGTTTTGTAGATTGAGAAATATAGGCAAGTAAGGAAGTCTTGCAATCAAACCCATTCTAATTGGGCAACTAAAGGCCTGTAAAATGTATTTTCTAACACTGGAGAGTCGTCCCAGCGTTGGTGTTCCTTCCAGATACTAAACCACTGCCAAACAGGACTTCTTTTATTATTATTATTTTCTACCACAGATGTGGCCACACATTTACAATGCTAATCAGCATGTATACATTTTCTTCTGTCCTCCATGGACAGGGTTAGACTATTTTATCTTAAAAGATACCCAGCGAGGTCACTGGGAGCGAGGCTAAAAAATAATGCCACAATCAGGTTTTTACAAGTAACACTCCTACACTGGTCTGAAGGCGGAATGCATGTGGTAGTTGACATGGCCAGAACCTGCATTGTTCTTTGTCAAAGATTAGCTACCTAGAACATAAGTTCCAAGCAGCACGGGCTATGGAACAATGCAGACCTGCGGGCTCACCAATGTCACTTAAGTCACGAGCAGTTTAGAGCTTCCTCAACCAAAGAGGAAAAAAAAAATTTTTCCTCAACAGTATAAAAACCGACCTAACTACACTTAAAGTCCTTAGAGGAAAGGAAAGCTGTGTAGCCATCTTGCCAGACCTCTTGGCTAAGGTAGTCAAGAAGATTATGAGCTAGTTTAAAATTTTATTTTACAACTTCACCATTCTAGGCCATTTTCTGGCAAAATAATATACACAAGGCTGGTCTCAGATGACAGACTTCAGAGTGAGACTAGTGTACCAATTTTTGCCGTTATAGGCGTGTTCTTCAGTACCCCTAGACGGTCCTCGTTGCTGTGGTGGGCCGAGCCTGGGGACGAGAGGGACCAGTTAACATCGGAACCATTATATTCCTTAAAATAAGTCTTGCGGAAAGTTAAGATTTACTTATACACCTGTTTAAGCCCTTATGAGTAACCTACACTGAAAAAATTTCTATCAAACACCCCGTATGTTATGATAATTTGAGTTTGATCCCAGCTGTATGAATATTCCTGCACCATTAAAAATGATAATCCTTACCAACCTTAGTTTCATGTATCTAAACATCTCAAAATTAAATATAAATTTACTCTAAGGTGACAGTAGTAGCCATGTTGAGGCTGCTAACCGGCATCTTTGGTACTCTTAAGCACATTACTAGTTTGATCTATTGGATTTAGAGAGTTTAACCCAAATCAAACGAACATTTTACTTACCATGTTACCAGGTATTCCACAGCAGTTTGAAGAGTTTCCTGTGGCCTTAACGGCCGAGACCAACGGAAGATTGGACATCTTAAATGCAGGAAGGGTTGAAAGCACAGGGGGTGGAGCTTTAACAAAACTGTTGGACGTTATACGAAACTGGAAAGAAAAGGTAGGAAGTGTTAGCGTCTTGAGAACTGTAGAGTACCTGAAGGAATTTTGTTAACAGATGTAATGCATTGAGGCAGTGATGGGGGAGGCACTCATACACAGTTTAAGTTAGATATGATAGAGCCCATAGTCTCAGGAACCTGTACACCAGTTGATTGACAGTTGGAGGCGGGACCAAAGAGCCAGAGTCAACCCCACAAGCACAACCAAGGATACACACACCAACACCACACACACACACACACACCACACACACAACCACACACACACCACACACTCACCACACCCACCACCACTTATCCACTTAATAAACCAATATATTTCTTAACACCATCCAGCATCAGAGCTCTTATACAAGGAAATAGGCTGGCAGAGTGAGCGAGGATCAGGTTGAAGGGGGAGACATGATAACGACATACAAATTACCATTGTTCAAGAGCTACGAACAGCATAGGGGGAAACTAGTCTCATAGATTTCACAGCAAAAGCTGAAATGTTTAGATTGTAAACTCATGCAATGGACCTATAATGGCGAGTCTACATGATGCATCGATTGGTGTAAGTGCTGCTGTGCTCTGCAGGGCGTGCTGTGACTCGATCCTCGAGGTCCTGATGTGGTCAGCGAAGGAGAACGGGGGTCGAACGTGATGCTGAGTCGACCCCGAGATGAGCAGCATCCTCATCTCTCCTGCCTCGGCGGTTCTTAGACAATTCCTCTCCAGGAGCCAAATTTTTGGGTCTCCGCCCTCCGAGGACCTGATTCACGAAGCAGTGGCATACGAACTAGGGGGCAGTCACTGTACGCAAGCACTGACCGGGGGCACGATTCTCGAAGCATTTACGCAAGCACTTACGAAACTGGGGCACGATTCACGAAGCAGCTACGCAAGCACTTACGAACCTGTCCGTCTTTTCTCAATAATTGGCGGCTTTGTTTACAATTATTAACAGTTAATGAGCTCCGAAGCACCAGGAGGCTGTTTATAACAATAATAACAGTTGATTGGCAAGTTTTCATGCTTGTAAACTGTTTAATAAATGTAACCAAAGCCGTAAAGATTGAGAAAAGATGTACACGTTAGTAAGTGCTTGTGTAACTGCTTCGTGAATCTGGCCCCACGTTCTGAATGCAAGGGATGAACCACGGCTCTTGGGTCCCGCCTCTCATCTCTTAATCAAATGGTGAATATAGGTTCCCGAGCCTAAAAAGTTTAGTTTACAGTGGTCCAGAGCTTACAGTGGTCCAGAAGGTTACAGTGGTCCAGAAGGTTACAGTGGTCCAGAAGGTTACAGTGGTCCAGAAGCTGAAGGAATGGTTCAATCTTCATTTTCCACTATCCACTCGAGGTCTCATCAACTCCAACTTC
>WNGS01005680.1:19984587-19995457 GCA_020271785.1 Procambarus virginalis
TGTTGAGGAGCGGCCATTAACAGTTCTTGACTGACGGACGATTACTACTTCACTGCCGATTCTATTGCAAATGTTGCTCTATTGTACCCGTTGTTCTGTTGCAACATTTTACAATAGAATGTTGTATTTGTTTGTGAATTAGATTTTTAAATTACCAATATACAACATATACAATAACAAACTACCAAATACACACCCAAACTTCCTGACACAACATTGGATGATGTTAAATATTGGCTTTCAATTGACTTAAGATATTGCTCGTTAATGACAAATTAAGTGATTAAACTTACTGAAGTGGGTCCATTTATAACTATTAACGTCCAGGATGACATTGTTCAGAATATTATTCTGCACAAGTGACGTCCTCGACGATCACCACGTGACGCCGGACGGGTCCTCGACGTCGTCCTCCAAGGTACTCCTCGGCGTCTGGAGTATTAGTCTCAAGACGAGTCTTATAGGCTGTCAGGCGGTTCCCAGCTCCTTCCTCCACGCCCTCTACATCTCCAGCCTCTTCAGTTCTGCCTGTTAGAGCTGTATGTTACCTTGAGATTTATAAGCTTATAACTGTCTTATCGTAACCTCCACCTTAGACGACCACAGCCAGACAGCAAGGAAGGCACCTTAAGACCGTCTATGTGGACTAAAGAACATCTACAACGACGGGATAACGTAACACAACATTGCCTCTCACTACGTCAAGTCTGTCACGTGACACTAGAGCCTCTGATGTGGACACCTCTCGTCGGTCTTACCTCTTAAGTCTTCTTCCTACTTGGGAAGCTGTACACTGAACATTGCTACCTTCAACACTGCCAGTGTATCATCAGGATGGGCATGGGGTCCACAGCTATAGTCACTCGATGGGTATGGGGTCTACTACCACCCGTAGGATGGGTATGGGGTCCACTACCACCCCTAGGATGCGTATGGGGTCCACTACCACCCGTAGGATGGGTATGTGTATGGAGTCAGCCTCTACCACATCACTGCCTTATGCATTTAATTTGTTAACTACTCTGACACTGAAAAAATTATTTATAATGTCTCTGTGGCTCATTTGGGAACTAACTTTCTACCTATGTCCCCATATTCGTGTTCCACCCGTGTTTAAACAGTTTCTTTGTCCACCTGTCAATTCCTCTGAGAATTTTGTAGAAGGATAATGACAAATCAATATGAAAAATTCTATATATAATACATAAGATATATTACAATAATCATATAATATATATCACAATATACAGAGAAACACAACCAGTGTTTGTGGCACGGCATGGGACCCACTCTCACACTCACTCTCTCTCTCACTCTCTCACACACACACATACACACATATATATGCATGCATGCAGGCACATGCACACTTGCAGATGGAATATTCAAGAAACAGAAGTACAACCTGAATGGGGGGGGGGGAGGACCAGAGAAACAGTTCCAGTCACAAGCAACATAGCTGTCAGCCTAAAAGAAAAAAACTCCCAGATTTGGAGTAGGAAATGGACCCGGGTATATACATACACACACACACTTGCTGGTATGTGTGCACGTGTTGGTGTATGCATGCATGCATGCTTGTAATTACGTAAGTGTAGTTACCAGGGGCCAGATTCACAAAGCACTTACGCAAACACTTACGAACTGTACATCTTTTGTCAATCTTTGGCGGCTTTGTTTCCAATATTCAACAGTTAATGAGCTCAGAAGCACCAGGAGGCTGTTTATAACAATAACAACAGTTGAATGGACGTTTTCTGCTTGTAAACGGATTAATAAATGTAACCAAAGCCGTCAAAGATTGAGGAAGATGTACACGTTCGTAATGTTAGCGTAAGTGCTTTCGTGAATCTGGCCCAGTACTTAAGTGTAGTTACAGGATAGAGTTATGCTCGTGGCGTCCAGTCTTCCCAACGCAATGTCATATAATGCTTTGAAACTACTAAAGATTTTGGCCACCAACGCCTCACTTGCCTTGTTCCAATCATCTACCACTATGTTTATGAAAGTGAAATTTCTTATATTTCTTTGACAATCTTTTGTTTATTTAGTTTAAATCTATGACCTCTTGTTCTTGAAGTTCCAGGAATTCTTCCCTTCCAATTCTTCCCACCTGTGGTTCTCAGGTGATAGTTTTCTATCTAGAACCACCTCTAGATCTCTTTCTTTATCAGAATTGTTGAAAGGCTTTTTCACATAATTTGTAGGTTGTGTGTGGTCTATTTTCTTCTATTCCACAATCCATATCATAGCATTAATTCAGGACGTTTGGTCCTGAATAGATTTAAACACAATGGACTTGATAATGGTCCTGGACGGACCGAAACGTTGTCGTTCCTCCAATCTTCTGGTGTGCGGTCTGGTCGTCATATCTCCAGCCACGTTATTGTGACTCGCATAACATTATTGTGACTCGCAATAACATTATTGTGACTCGCAATAACATTATTGTGAATTTGCCAAGTGATTTGCCAAGTCAAGTCACTTGGCAAATTCCATTTGCCAAGTGGTGCTACACACACTAACGGAGCATACGTGTGTACACATGCATACGCACGTGTGTTTGTATGTAGTCTGTAAATATATTATATGTATACCACACGGTAAAAATGTGACAACATCGATGACATGTTTAACTACAGAATGTAATAACATACTTTGGAACCTTCGCAAGGAATCGCTTTTAGAGCCATCTGCCACCTACATGAACAGGTGGTTGGCGTAAGTTTGCACCACCATAATGGAACACACCTAACGAAGAACATATATCTTATTTTCCATGGCTCGCTACAAGGCAGATACTAGAACCAGACCACACACTAGAAGGTGAAGGGACGACGACGTTTCGTCCGTACCTGGTACCTGTACCTGGTCGGTACCTGACGCATGTCGTCGGACCATTCTCAGTCGATGTGAGTCGACTTGTCCATTCTCAAGTCGATTCTCCATTCTCACAATCGACTTGAGATTGGTCCAGGACGGACCGAAACGTCGTCGTCCCTTCACCTTCTAGTCTGTGGTCTGGTCAACATACTTATTCCACGTTATTGTGACTCATCGCCTGCAGATACTAGGAATTAAAGAAATGTGCTAATTGGCTTATAGAACAGGTCAATCACTGAGAAAGAGTACCAAAGGATACATGATTCTAACATACAAGATTCAAAAACCAAATGGATAAAGACAAGCTGCCACAGAAAGCAAACAAATGAGATGACAAAGTGGAAACTGTGTTTAAGAGTAAGAAACTTAAAGAAAAGGAATGTCTTCAAACGGGTAGAAATGTAAATAAGGGGTAGAAAGAACAAGTAACCTCCATTAATACATCTAAATGTAAGTTTAAGAACAGTCAAATTGATTAAATTTAGGCTTAAAAGCCTAAAAAAAACTATTGCACCAGACAGTTTGCTGCTCAAAAATGGTGAAAATGTTCAGTAGGTGAAAGTATATTTCCCACAAATACTGCTAAGTATGCAGACATGCATGCACGCACTCAGGGCACAGAACACCTGATTATGTTGTACAACCTGCCCCATTCATGGTCATTAACACATGGTAGCAGTGACTAAGTTCCTACAACTGATGTGTTTCAACCTACGCACAGACCCCCATGCTGGCCACTGTGCATTAACGTGTGCTCTCTAGAAAATAACAGTGGCACATACCCCCTTTTGCTTTCCCTCTCACTAGAATGTCACTAAAACAACCTTTACTCGTGTATGACTTGAGACAGAAAGCCCCCCTTCGCTCATCTATATCTTCACCGTACAGGCACTTCACTTATATACAATTTATGGAAATACATTCATAGTCCCCCCCATTGCACACGATATGCCAAATACACTAACGCGCACGCACTCATTCAAGAATCAAAACTATACACAAAAAACAGATGAGTTATAGTCGCTAAACACCTCTGTTCATAGTCCTTCATCGCCTGGGTAATATTTTAAGTTCACCTAATTCTCATGAGCATCAAAATTTGCATTGTACTCTGTAGACCCTTTAAGAAATCAAGCAAAAAAATTGCACCTTACCGATTACATTTGCATGTTGCTCATACAGGATGGTGGCAACATGTAGTAGTACAGTAGATGTGCTGTAAGTCTGATCACTTAAAGTATATCTACTGTTGACCAGACCACACACTAGAAGGTGAAGGGACGACGACGTTTCGGTCCGTCCTGGAACCATTTTCAATCGATTGTGAGAATGGTCCAGGACGGACCGAAACGTCGTCGTCCCTTCACTTTCTAGTGTGTCGTTTGGTCAACATATTTCAGCCACGTTATTGTGACTCCTCGTCTGTATATCTACTGTAAGTGATCAGGCTAGTCCCTATGAGTGTTTGCTTCAGTAGCTTTCAAAGACTAATAGTATTTTTTACAAGATCATTATTCACATGTGGGTTACTTGTATACAAGTTTATACATTCAATTTATCATGTAGCGCTAGAGAAATACCTGAAAGAGCCAGATTTATTGTTGAAAATTGTGAATTCATAGTACAGCTGATGCCCATTTGATATCATGTTTTCCTTAGGCCTAGTAAATTTTAGATGCTTAGATGGAACCGGTGACATACCGAAGGAGCACTTATGGCCTACACTCCTTATAGAATTCTTCCAGAATAACTGCATGCACAGTTATATATTTTGGCTCACTGTCTTTGTTTTGGGAAGACACGCATGACACGGGACAGTTTTGTAATGCTTTGGCACCGACAGATGTCCCTAGATCTTTGTCTCCCAACACTTGATATATGGCATCGCTCACTTGGCACTCTTACTTGGCAAAGAAACCAGATGGTTTCGCCTGGCACACACTCCCCATGCACGCCTCGCCCACTTAAATACACCTATATACAGGGGTACACAGCACTGAGAGCACACCGCACGAGTGGAGAAATGTCCTCACTAAGTTCCTGCGTGTGGGTGGCCTCAGCAGCTGGGTAGACGCTAGCAAGACGAAGATTGCTGAGCATGGTGAGAAAATTGTTTATGACTCTTAGCTTTACTCCAAGCAGATGGATGTTTGCCGGGGCGTTTACACGTTTTGGTCTTTACTTCGGATGCCTCGTCTGACTGATCGTTTTCTGAAGGTTCAGTAGTACCTAGTAGCTGCTCCATATACTCCGCAATCTCAGAAGACCCAATTCGTGCACCAACTGACCCAACACTCATGGGCTCATCATGTTCGTAAGCTGGGTTGAAGGCAGCATATGTGTTGAGTTCGGCAACTGTATGAAGAATGGGCTCATCGGAGCGGGATGGTAATGTACCTAATGTATCTTGCTCTCTTTCAGCACTCCCAACTCCTGCACCTCCTTTCAGGTCATAATATCCACGGCTCTGAGAGGAAGACACAGTTCCGCTGAGGTCTCCCTGCTTGTTGCCTCCATTGTTCCGTGATGGGGAATAGCCTGAGTAGTGAGAATCTGTCATGGAACGGCCGTCACCCTCATCACGTCTGCTGAGTTCGGACACTACACTTGACTGTGGGAGACCGGAGGTGGTGTCTAAACTAACGCCAATATTTGGAATTTGTGGATGAGCCGACACCCAAGGCTTAGGACCAAATCTCTTGGGTGGAATAGGTGGTGGTTTAGGTTTAAAGTCAGGTTTAGGAGGCAGTGCTAGCTGGTTATCATCAGCAAGTGATAGCTTATCAAAGTTACCAAAGCTGTCTTCGGATGCTGATTTGCTCTCTGCATCTCCATGATCAGATGCAACGATGGGCTGAGCAGCTGACATGAGGAGTTTTGAGAGAGGTGGAGCTAGGCCAAGGCCTAAATTCCTCTCATGGTAGACATCGCTGATCGGCATCTCCCTATTAAGGCGCGACATCTGAGTAGCAATAATGTGATCCTGGATGCTCTTGTGGCCCATGTGACTCATCTTCATGGACATTTCATCACCTGAACGATAGTTGTAGAGGGAATCGTTCTCGTGAATAGTTGCTGCATGGTTAGTACGTGGCCGCAGCAGCTTACCAATTGAAGAGTCAAGTTGCACCTCTGGCATCTTTCTTGCCTGCACTACTTGTCTGGTCTCGCTTGCTTCAGAAGTGGTGTTTGAGGTAACTGTTGCACCAGAGCTGGAAGCTTGGCCCTCAGCAGCCTCAGAAGAGAGCTCACGCTCACTACTACGATCCCGGCGGCCACGAGCCCCTCCAAGTGTGGGACGCCCCACCTCAGTGCGGACACTGAGACGGTCCAGGGTGTCCATAGTGGCACTCTTACTCAGCTTAAGAGTAGCTGCACTGCCTACTGTTGTGTACACACTTCTTACGGTACCTGTTCTTCTAGGCCCAAAATCTGAGTCTGAGCTTTGGGATTCAAATCCAGAAGAAGCTTGAGAATTGCTCTTATTGATGGAGACATACTGCGGACGCATGAATCCGGCACTGACATCACTAACACGGCTGTGAGCAGAAACTGGGGCTTTTGAAGCAATGATTGGCTTGGCAAGTGGCTGACGTCTTACTGTTGCCTGTCCACTCTCCCAGTCAGTCATACTACTGGTGCTGCTGGAACTGTCAGGTCGTTTTCCACCACCATCACTTGCTGGAGATGCTGAAGTATACATGGAACGGATTTTGTTTTGGTGAGCGAGCGTGAGAGAGAGACGTGGAGAGGGCTGGGGCGACCCTGTGTCACTTGGAGGCCCATGGTTAGGACGGAATGCTTGAGAATATTTGGCAACGGGATCAACAGGAGAGGGAGTAAATGCTGCATCGCTCTCCCGCCCCTTCTGCTCACTGGTGGAAGCTCGGGCGCCATCTGGCTCCCGCGGTTTCTGACGTAGCTGGAGAAGGCTCCACGGCCTAGCAGGAGTGGAACAGTGCGGTGCGGGAGCAGGGGCTGGGATGGGGGAGGCGGAGGAGGAGGAGCTGCCACAGACTCATCCTCATCATCAGAACTCACCAGAGACTCCAGACTACTGCTTGAGTCCACACTTAGGCTCTTTGGGGCATCTTGAGTGTCTGTAAAACAGCAAAATTTTATGAAATATGCATATGTCACATGTATTGAGAGAGTTTAAGCAGAGGTGAAGTACAAAAACTCATTGTGAAATGACAAACATGACTAATTTTGTCAATATTTGAGAAAATCACACAGAATTACTACTGTAGTATAACATTATAATGCATTGTCAGTAGTTTAGAACACAGTAAATGACTTTGACAGACATAATGGATTGAAATTATTATCAATACTATCCATGGATGTTTAGTACAGATGTATTTACAAATTCTTATCAGAAAAGCTACCAAATACAGTAATAAATTTAATACAAAGATTCAAATTATTTACAGTTTTTTGTTGCATTAAAACTATTATTTATTAGTATTCTATAACTAGTCAAAAAAGACATTATGCTTCGCCGTTAGTGTACTAGTGTGGCAGTGGCAGAAGGGAGGGGAACTATCAGGGAGGAAAGCGCCAAGCCATTTCGCAGGAGTGCTGCCCGAAACGCTTTGCGTAATAGTGGCTTTAGGCATTGTATGTACTAGCTCTATCTATAAATCCATCAACTTTTGTATCTTACCTTGTATGTATGTACCTTACCTGAATAATATTTATTAATTATTTATTTATTTATTATTACGACTATATAGCACTTGGAAGAGAACAGGATCAGATTTGGGAAGGAACGGGGGGGGGGGGAAGGAAAGGTGCCCAACCACTTGGACGGTCGGGGGATTGAATGGGCAGTTGGAGAAGCATGAACTAAGACGTACCAAAGAGAGCGAGAAGAGCCTGGTGAGCGAACTGGATGTTACGTTTGTTGGCCTGCTTGCCTGTACGGAGGGTCACTTCGTCACGCCCCACCTCCATTAAGTCAAATCCTGCCCGGGGATAGAAAACTTTAGAAAAAGTCACTTGCACAACTTATGTCTAGAAATATAAGATTGTTGAACAAATTCACAAGGGCCCATGATGAGGGTTCGAACCTATGTTCGGGATAGTCTCAGACGCGCCTTAGTCGACTGCACAACGACATGGTCAAAAGAATTGCAACGGGGAGTGCTACTGCACTCACACTAATCCCACAGCCTCTCCAGACACAAATCAGGGTTTTACACAATTCCCCCATTCACCCGGGCTCTATCAACAAGCTGTTCTACCTCTTTGCCCTTACTTCAATACACTGTTTTGTACTTCAATATGCGTGATTTGATGCATCACGCTATTGTGATATCTGTGTGTATAAGATTGTTTTACACTCTTGTACACCTTAACAGATAATTACCTAAGTGTTACAGGATGAGAGCTACGCTCGTATCTGATCAAGGACAGATACCAGAGGACACAGATTCAAGCTAAGGTGCCACAAAAATATTCGAATGTTTTCTATAGCAAACACAGTGATAGATAGTTGGAACAAGTTAAGCGAGAAGGTGGTGGAGGCCAAAACCGTCAGTAGTTTCAAAGCGTTATACGACAAAGAGTACTGGGAAGACGGGACACCACGAGCGTAGCTCTCACCCTGTAACTACACTTAGACATGTTCAGTCTAGTCAGAATTGTAACGATCTGTTTAAGTTGATACGAATATAGCTTTGATCCACAATTTTATAACAAATGTTCAAGAAATATGTAAATATTTCATTCAAAATAATCTGCTACCAGAAACTTTTAGCCAAAAATCCCCAAGTTTGCTAACTGTAGGTAGTTACTGAGCGATTGTAACCTATCCACCGCTGCCCACTGGATGGGGGGCGGTGTGCAGGACAAACATATAAACTATGACACTAGCTCTCCAAATATGTCAGTTGTATAATTTAGAAACTGTACTCGTGGTCAGTCTCAAGCCCATTGTTGATGTGACAATATGCATTGAATTTTGTAACTAGCTCATCAAGACTATAACTTGCTTAGCTAAATGAATTGTTGGGGTTCAGTCCCTGAGCCCATTTTGTGCCTCTGTAACCCTTTCCACTACTGCCCACAAGATGGGTATGGGGGTATAATTAATGAAGGAAACAAAACATTCATATATATGATATATATATATATATACATATATATATATATATATATATATATATATATATATATATATATATATATATATATATATATTTATATATATATATATACATATATATATATATATTATATATATATATATATATAATATATATATTATATATATATATAAAGGCATTAAGGTCTTTTCATACTATGATTCAGCTCCTCTCTTCTTCCAAGACATACCTAGAGAGGCAAGGAGCTCGTGGCACCCATTGACCCTCCAGAGCTTGACGTGAACTGGCACCTCGATGGACTCGCTCTCCAAGTCCTTGAGGGTGAACTGGATGATGACAGCTCGCATCACAGAGATGACATCTTCAGCATATTCAGGGGAGTCCAAGAGCTTGGAGACTGCTTGTAGGGATGTCTGTGATAACCCTGTCGAGACATAGGTATTTAGCATATATATATATATATATATATATATATATATATATATATATCTCTATATATATATATATATATATATATATATTTAATATATATCTATATGATATATATATTATATATATAAATCCTTTGCTAACTCAGGGCAGAAACCTCCTTCAAGACTGTGTATTTGAAATATGTTAAAGGCAAAACTGATAGAACTGCCAGATACAATTTGAAAAACGTACTGTATATGGGATTTACACAATAGAAAAACACACATTTAACACTGATTTTTTCCACCTGGCACCTGCTAGTTAATTCTTGGAGTTCCCAGAGATATTCATAGTTATTATTGCATTTCTAGACACTTTATTAAATACACATCATATTAACAGCCTCTAGATATGTGTTAATATGGGTCGATCATGAAAGGTATCTTAACATTTATATTGGCAACACAAAGTATCAAAACACACAAGGCAAAAAATTATATTGTATAACTGGATAGTGAGTTCACCTGAGGATAGTGGTCCTCAGGTGAATTCAAGTTAAAATGACTGGGACTGCTTAACATATCTCAATCTGCACTTTTTAGATCACAGAAGAGAGATATACATAATAGTGTACACTTGGAAAAGGTTGGACTGGTTCCAAATCTGTACATGGAATTACTCCATATGAAACCGGATGATTTGGCAGAATGTACAAAATAGCCCATGATTTACCAAATGTGCCTAACATTGTTAATATATTGAATTTTACAAGGTAGGAGTAGAGCTGTTTGTAAATCTTTTCAAATACTTTTTATAATACTGATAGGTTTCATATTGACCTGTAACTGATTATCAGCTGTATCACCCCCATTATGAAATGGAGTTTCACTTGTTTTTTTAGCACATTGGGAAGGTTTGACACTCAAGAGATTTGTTGAAAAGTAGAGCTATGGCTGGTGCAAGGACACGAACAGTACGTTGTATACCGTAGTTAATACAGGTATTTCACTGTAATACAGGTGACACACCGTGAGACAGTGACTAGGTGATGCTACAGCTTCACCAAGTCACTGCCTCACGGCGTGTCACCTAGACACTGCCTCACGGCGTGTCACCTAGTCACTGCCTCACGGCGTGTCACCTAGACACTGCCTCACAGCGTGTCACCTAGTCACTGCCTCACGGCGTGTCACCTAGGCACTGCCTCACGGCGTGTCACCTAGTCACTGCCTCACGGCGTGTCACCTAGGCACTCACGGCGTGTCACCTAGCTACCACCATACCAAACACCAATGCTGCTCACCGAGAAGAGCCTGGAGCTAGCCGAGCACTGGGTGAGTCTCTCGCCCGGGTCACTCTGCGGGAAGAACACGCTACTCGGAATCCCGTTGGCGGCGGGCTCGAATCTGAACCCGACGCTCATCAACAGGTCCTTCCAGCCAGTCACATTGCCCACTTATTCTCAA
>WNGS01005680.1:19996457-20009475 GCA_020271785.1 Procambarus virginalis
TTAGTTTAAATCTATGACCTCTTGTTCTTCAAGTTCCAGGAATTCTTCCCTTCCAATTCTTCCCACCTGTGGTTCTCAGGTGATAGTTTTCTATCTAGAAACCACCTCTAGATCTCTTTCTTTATCAGAATTGTTGAAAGGCTTTTTCACATAATTTGTAGGGTGTGTGTGGTCTATTCTTCTATTCCACAATCCATATCATAGCATTAATTCAGGACGTTTGGTCCTGAATAGATTTAAACACAATGGACTTGATAATGGTCCTGGACGGACCGAAACGTTGTCGTTCCTCCAATCTTCTGGTGTGCGGTCTGGTCGTCATATCTCCAGCCACGTTATTGTGACTCGCAATAACATTATTGTGACTCGCAATAACATTATTGTGAATTTGCCAAGTGATTTGCCAAGTCAAGTCACTTGGCAAATTCCATTTGCCAAGTGGTGCTACACACACTAACGGAGCATACGTGTGTACACATGCATACGCACGTGTGTTTGTATGTAGTCTGTAAATATATTTATATGTATACCACACGGTAAAAATGTGACAACATCGATGACATGTTTAAACTACAGAATGTAATAACATACTTTTGGAACCTTCGCAAGGAATCGCTTTTAGAGCCATCTGCCACCTACATGAACAGGTGGTTGGCGTAAGTTTGCACCACCATAATGGAACACACCTAACGAAGAACATATATCTTATTTTTCATGGCTCGCTACAAGGCAGATACTAGAACCAGACCACACACTAGAAGGTGAAGGGACGACGACGTTTCGGTCCGTCCTGGACCATTCTCAAGTCGATTGTGAGTCGACTTGTCCATTCTCAAGTCGATTCTCCATTCTCACAATCGACTTGAGATTGGTCCAGGACGGACCGAAACGTCGTCGTCCCTTCACCTTCTAGTCTGTGGTCTGGTCAACATACTTATTCCACGTTATTGTGACTCATCGCCTGCAGATACTAGGAATTAAAGAAATGTGCTAATTGGCTTATAGAACAGGTCAATCACTGAGAAAGAGTACCAAAGGATACATGATTCTAACATACAAGATTCAAAAACCAAATGGATAAAGACAAGCTGCCACAGAAAGCAAACAAATGAGATGACAAAGTGGAAACTGTGTTTAAGAGTAAGAAACTTAAAGAAAAGGAATGTCTTCAAACGGGTAGAAATGTAAATAACGGGGTAGAAAGAACAAGTAACCTCCATTAATACATCTAAATGTAAGTTTAAGAACAGTCAAATTGATTAAATTTAGGCTTAAAAGCCTAAAAAAAACTATTGCACCAGACAGTTTGCTGCTCAAAAATGGTGAAAATGTTCAGTAGGTGAAAGTATATTTCCCACAAATACTGCTAAGTATGCAGACATGCATGCACGCACTCAGGACACAGAACACCTGATTATGTTGTACAACCTGCCCCATTCATGGTCATTCAACACATGGTATCAGTGACTAAGTTCACTACAACTGATGTGTTTCAACCTACGCACAGACCCCCATGCTGGCCACTGTGCATTAACGTGTGCTCTCTAGAAAATAACAGTGGCACATACCCCCTTTTGCTTTCCCTCTCACTAGAATGTCACTAAAACAACCTTTACTCGTGTATGACTTGAGACAGAAAGCCCCCCTTCGCTCATCTATATCTTCACCGTACAATCACTTTACTTATATACAATTTATGGAAATACATTCATAGTCCCCCCCATTGCACACGATATGCCAAAATACACTAACGCGCACGCACTCATTCAAGAATCAAAACTATACACAAAAAAACAGATGAGTTATAGTCGCTAAACACCTCTGTTCATAGTCCTTCATCGCCTGGGTAATATTTTAAGTTCACCTAATTCTCATGAGCATCAAAATTTGCATTGTACTCTGTAGACCCTTTAAGAAATCAAGCAAAAAAATTGCACCTTACCGATTACATTTGCATGTTGCTCATACAGGATGGTGGCAACATGTAGTAGTACAGTAGATGTGCTGTAAGTCTGATCACTTAAAGTATATCTACTGTTGACCAGACCACACACTAGAAGGTGAAGGGACGACGACGTTTCGGTCCGTCCTGGAACCATTTTCAATCGATTGTGAGAATGGTCCAGGACGGACCGAAACGTCGTCGTCCCTTCACTTTCTAGTGTGTCGTTTGGTCAACATATTTCAGCCACGTTATTGTGACTCCTCGTCTGTATATCTACTGTAAGTGATCAGGCTAGTCCCTATGAGTGTTTGCTTCAGTAGCTTTCAAAGACTAATAGTATTTTTTACAAGATCATTATTCACATGTGGGTTACTTGTATACAAGTTTATACATTCAATTTATCATGTAGCGCTAGAGAAATACCTGAAAGAGCCAGATTTATTGTTGAAAATTGTGAATTCATAGTACAGCTGATGCCCATTTGATATCATGTTTTCCTTAGGCCTAGTAAATTTTAGATGCTTAGATGGAACCGGTGACATACCGAAGGAGCACTTATGGCCTACACTCCTTATAGAATTCTTCCAGAATAACTGCATGCACAGTTATATATTTTGGCTCACTGTCTTTGTTTTGGGAAGACACGCATGACACGGGACAGGTTTTGTAATGCTTTGGCACCGACAGATGTCCCTAGATCTTTGTCTCCCAACACTTGATATATGGCATCGCTCACTTGGCACTCTTACTTGGCAAAGAAACCAGATGGTTTCGCCTGGCACACACTCCCCATGCACGCCTCGCCCACTTAAATACACCTATATACAGGGGTACACAGCACTGAGAGCACACCGCACGAGTGGAGAAATGTCCTCACTAAGTTCCTGCGTGTGGGTGGCCTCAGCAGCTGGGTAGACGCTAGCAAGACGAAGATTGCTGAGCATGGTGAGAAAATTGTTTATGACTCTTAGCTTTACTCCAAGCAGATGGATGTTTGCCGGGGCGTTTACACGTTTTGGTCTTTACTTCGGATGCCTCGTCTGACTGATCGTTTTCTGAAGGTTCAGTAGTACCTAGTAGCTGCTCCATATACTCCGCAATCTCAGAAGACCCAATTCGTGCACCAACTGACCCAACACTCATGGGCTCATCATGTTCGTAAGCTGGGTTGAAGGCAGCATATGTGTTGAGTTCGGCAACTGTATGAAGAATGGGCTCATCGGAGCGGGATGGTAATGTACCTAATGTATCTTGCTCTCTTTCAGCACTCCCAACTCCTGCACCTCCTTTCAGGTCATAATATCCACGGCTCTGAGAGGAAGAAGACACAGTTCCGCTGAGGTCTCCCTGCTTGTTGCCTCCATTGTTCCGTGATGGGGAATAGCCTGAGTAGTGAGAATCTGTCATGGAACGGCCGTCACCCTCATCACGTCTGCTGAGTTCGGACACTACACTTGACTGTGGGAGACCGGAGGTGGTGTCTAAACTAACGCCAATATTTGGAATTTGTGGATGAGCCGACACCCAAGGCTTAGGACCAAATCTCTTGGGTGGAATAGGTGGTGGTTTAGGTTTAAAGTCAGGTTTAGGAGGCAGTGCTAGCTGGTTATCATCAGCAAGTGATAGCTTATCAAAGTTACCAAAGCTGTCTTCGGATGCTGATTTGCTCTCTGCATCTCCATGATCAGATGCAACGATGGGCTGAGCAGCTGACATGAGGAGTTTTGAGAGAGGTGGAGCTAGGCCAAGGCCTAAATTCCTCTCATGGTAGACATCGCTGATCGGCATCTCCCTATTAAGGCGCGACATCTGAGTAGCAATAATGTGATCCTGGATGCTCTTGTGGCCCATGTGACTCATCTTCATGGACATTTCATCACCTGAACGATAGTTGTAGAGGGAATCGTTCTCGTGAATAGTTGCTGCATGGTTAGTACGTGGCCGCAGCAGCTTACCAATTGAAGAGTCAAGTTGCACCTCTGGCATCTTTCTTGCCTGCACTACTTGTCTGGTCTCGCTTGCTTCAGAAGTGGTGTTTGAGGTAACTGTTGCACCAGAGCTGGAAGCTTGGCCCTCAGCAGCCTCAGAAGAGAGCTCACGCTCACTACTACGATCCCGGCGGCCACGAGCCCCTCCAAGTGTGGGACGCCCCACCTCAGTGCGGACACTGAGACGGTCCAGGGTGTCCATAGTGGCACTCTTACTCAGCTTAAGAGTAGCTGCACTGCCTACTGTTGTGTACACACTTCTTACGGTACCTGTTCTTCTAGGCCCAAAATCTGAGTCTGAGCTTTGGGATTCAAATCCAGAAGAAGCTTGAGAATTGCTCTTATTGATGGAGACATACTGCGGACGCATGAATCCGGCACTGACATCACTAACACGGCTGTGAGCAGAAACTGGGGCTTTTGAAGCAATGATTGGCTTGGCAAGTGGCTGACGTCTTACTGTTGCCTGTCCACTCTCCCAGTCAGTCATACTACTGGTGCTGCTGGAACTGTCAGGTCGTTTTCCACCACCATCACTTGCTGGAGATGCTGAAGTATACATGGAACGGATTTTGTTTTGGTGAGCGAGCGTGAGAGAGAGACGTGGAGAGGGCTGGGGCGACCCTGTGTCACTTGGAGGCCCATGGTTAGGACGGAATGCTTGAGAATATTTGGCAACGGGATCAACAGGAGAGGGAGTAAATGCTGCATCGCTCTCCCGCCCCTTCTGCTCACTGGTGGAAGCTCGGGCGCCATCTGGCTCCCCGCGGTTTCTGACGTAGCTGGAGAAGGCTCCACGGCCTAGCAGGAGTGGAACAGTGCGGTGCGGGAGCAGGGGCTGGGATGGGGGAGGCGGAGGAGGAGGAGCTGCCACAGACTCATCCTCATCATCAGAACTCACCAGAGACTCCAGACTACTGCTTGAGTCCACACTTAGGCTCTTTGGGGCATCTTGAGTGTCTGTAAAACAGCAAAATTTTATGAAATATGCATATGTCACATGTATTGAGAGAGTTTAAGCAGAGGTGAAGTACAAAAACTCATTGTGAAATGACAAACATGACTAATTTTGTCAATATTTGAGAAAATCACACAGAATTACTACTGTAGTATAACATTATAATGCATTGTCAGTAGTTTAGAACACAGTAAATGACTTTGACAGACATAATGGATTGAAATTATTATCAATACTATCCATGGATGTTTAGTACAGATGTATTTACAAAATTCTTATCAGAAAAGCTACCAAATACAGTAATAAATTTAATACAAAGATTCAAATTATTTACAGTTTTTTGTTGCATTAAAACTATTATTTATTAGTATTCTATAACTAGTCAAAAAAGACATTATGCTTCGCCGTTAGTGTACTAGTGTGGCAGTGGCAGAAGGGAGGGGAACTATCAGGGAGGAAAGCGCCAAGCCATTTCGCAGGAGTGCTGCCCGAAACGCTTTGCGTAATAGTGGCTTTAGGCATTGTATGTACTAGCTCTAAATCCATCAACTTTTGTATCTTACCTTGTATGTATGTACCTTACCTGAATAAATATTTATATATTTATTTATTTATTTATTATTACGACTATATAGCACTTGGAAGAGAACAGGATCAAGATTTCGGAAGGAACGGGGCGGGGGGAAGGAAAGGTGCCCAACCACTTGGACGGTCGGGGGATTGAATGGGCAGTTGGAGAAGCATGAACTAAGACGTACCAAAGAGAGCGAGAAGAGCCTGGTGAGCGAACTGGATGTTACGTTTGTTGGCCTGCTTGCCTGTACGGAGGGTCACTTCGTCACGCCCCACCTCCATTAAGTCAAATCCTGCCCGGGGATAGAAAACTTTAGAAAAAGTCACTTGCACAACTTATGTCTAGAAATATATCATTGTTGAACAAATCCACAAGGGCCCATGATGAGGGTTCGAACCTATGTTCGGGATAGTCTCAGACGCGCCTTAGTCGACTGCACAACGACATGGTCAAAAGAATTGCAACGGGGAGTGCTACTGCACTCACACTAATCCCACAGCCTCTTCGAGACACAAATCAGGGTTTTACACAATTCCCCCATTCACCCGGGCTCTGTCAACAAGCTGTTCTACCTCTTTGCCCTTACTTCAATACACTGTTTTGAACTTCAATATGCGTGATTTGATGCATCACGCTATTGTGATATCTGTGTGTATAAGATTGTTTTACACTCTTGTACACCTTAACAGATAATTACCTAAGTGTTACAGGATGAGAGCTACGCTCGTATCTGATTCAAGGACAGATACCAGAGGACACAGATTCAAGCTAAGTGCCACAAAAATATTCGAATGTTTTCTATAGCAAACACAGTGATAGATAGTTGGAACAAGTTAAGCGAGAAGGTGGTGGAGGCCAAAACCGTCAGTAGTTTCAAAGCGTTATACGACAAAGAGTACTGGGAAGACGGGACACCACGAGCGTAGCTCTCATCCTGTAACTACACTTAGACATGTTCAGTCTAGTCAGAATTGTAACGATCTGTTTAAGTTGATACGAATATAGCTTTTGATCCACAATTTTATAACAAATGTTCAAGAAATATGTAAATATTTCATTCAAAATAATCTGTTACCAGAAACTTTTAGCCAAAAATCCCCAAGTTTGCTAACTGTAGGTAGTTACTGAGGATTTTAACCTATCCACCGCTGCCCACTGGATGGGGGGGCGGTGTGCAGGACAAACATATAAACTATGACACTAGCTCTCCAAATATGTCAGTTGTATAATTTAGAAACTGTACTCGTGGTCAGTCTCAAGCCCATTGTTGATGTGACAATATGCATTGAATTTTGTAACTAGCTCATCAAGACTATAACTTGCTTAGCTAAATGAATTGTTGGGGTTCAGTCCCTGAGCCCATTTTGTGCCTCTGTAACCCTTTCCACTACTGCCCACAAGATGGGTATGGGGTGCATAATTAATGAAGGAAACAAACATTCATATATATATATGCAGAATAACCATATGATATGTGGTTATTCATGTGGTATACGGGATTATATATATATATATATATATATATATATATATATATATATATATATATATATATATATATATATATACTACATACATATATACATACATATATACATATATATATATATATATATAAATATATTATATACATACATATATATATATATGATGAAACTCACACCAGAATTCGCATATAGTCCTGGGGACTTCAGGCTTGTTCGCATATATATATATATATATATATATATATATATATATATATATATATATATATATATATATATATATATATATATATAAGGCATTAAGGTCTTTTCATACTATGATCAGCTCCTCTCTTCTTCCAAGACATACCTAGAGAGGCAAGGAGCTCGTGGCACCCATTACCCTCCAGGCTTGACGTGAACTGGCACCTCGATGGACTCGCTCTCCAAGTCCTTGAGGGTGAACTGGATGATGACAGCTCGCATCACAGAGATGAATCTTCAGCATATCAGGGGAGTCCAAGAGCTTGGAGACTGCTTGTAGGGATGTCTGTGATAACCTTGTCGAGACAAAGGTATTTAGCATATATATATATATATATATATATATATATATCCTTTGCTAACTCAGGGGCAGAAACCTCCTTCAAGACTGTGTATTTGAAATATGTTAAAGGCAAAAATCTGATAGAACTGCCAGATACAATTTGAAAAACGTACTGTATATGGGATTTACACAATAGAAAAAACACACATTTAACACTGATTTTTTCCACCTGGCACCTGCTAGTTAATTCTTGGAGTTCCCAGAGATATTCATAGTTATTATTGCATTTCTAGACACTTATTAAATACACATCATATTAACAGCCTCTAGATATGTGTTAATATTGGTCGATCATGAAAGGTATCTTAACATTTATATTTGGCAACACAAAGTATCAAAACACACAAGGCAAAAAAATTATATTGTATAACTGGATAGTGAGTTCACCTGAGGATAGTGGTCCTCAGGTGAATTCAAGTTAAAATGACTGGGACTGCTTAACATATCTCAATCTGCACTTTTTAGATCACAGAAGAGAGATATACATAATAGTGTACACTTGGAAAAGGTTGGACTGGTTCCAAATCTGTACATGGAAATTACTCCATATGAAACCGGATGATTTGGCAGAATGTACAAAATAGCCCATGATTTACCAAATGTGCCTAACATTGTTAATATATTGAATTTTACAAGGTAGGAGTAGAGCTGTTTGTAAATCTTTTCAAATACTTTTTATAATACTGATAGGTTTCATATTGACCTGTAACTGATTATCAGCTGTATCACCCCCATTATGAAATGGAGTTTCACTTGTTTTTTTAGCACATTGGGAAAGGTTTGACACTCAAGAGATTTGTTGAAAAGTAGAGCTATGGCTGGTGCAAGGACACGAACAGTACTTTGTATACCGTAGTTAATACAGGTATTTCACTGTAATACAGGTGACACACCGTGAGACAGTGACTAGGTGATGCTACAGCTTCACAAGTCACTGCCTCACGGCGTGTCACCTAGACACTGCCTCACGGCGTGTCACCTAGTTACCACCATACCAAACACCAATCTGCTCACCGAGAAGAGCCTGAAGGCTAGCCGAGCACTGGGTGAGTCTCTCGCCCGGGTCACTCTGCGGGAAGAACACGCTACTCGGAATCCCATTGGCGGCGGGCTCGAATCTGAACCCGACGCTCATCAGCAGGTCCTTCCAGCCAGTCACATTGCCCACCTTATTCTCAATGGACTTCTGCGTGGTGTACATGGCATTGCGGTGGCGCGCGGTGGATCCTCTGCAAAGATTTCTCCACCTGCAAAAGGAACCATCACAGGTGTATTAAGGAATGCTAAAGGAGACAAGTTGTTGCGAAGAAAAGAATAGGGGAATGGCAGTTATTGTTAGAATTCGTTATATATAACTACACAACATTGTTATGTGGGGCAAAAGATGCACACGACTCTGGCAGGTGTGTTGTAAAGATTTATCAGGATGGTGCATATATGTACCACTCGGAATACAACATGCACCACTGACAGGTGTGCATGTGCATGTCATTATGTGCATGTCATTATACATGTAAACATGTATAATGACAGGTACACACATGCACAATGACAGGCATACACATGCACAATGACAGGTACACACATGCACAATGACAGCTACACACATCCACAATGACAGGTACACACATGTATAATGACAGGTACACACATGCACAATGACAGGTACACACATGTATAATGACAGGTACACACATCCACAATGACAGGTACACACATGCACAATGACAGCTACACATCCACAATGACAGGTACACACATGTATAATGACAGGTACACACATGCACAATGACAAGTACACACATGCACAATGACAGGTACACACATGTATAATGACAGGTACACACATGCAAAATGACAGGTACACACATGCACTTATTCAGAAGGGTTTTGCAGTCTGTGTTCAGGATTCACCATACACAAACATGGGTTCTATTCCTGGCCAAGGCAGAAAAATATGGAAAGAGATTCTTTCACTCGATGCCTCAGTTCACCTAGCAAATTCAATTCACAACTTTAAAAGATAGGGAAATAGGTTAGGACTAATTGCACTAGATACCTAGTGGCTAGAAAAGCGGAGTCTAAGAGCCTGCTAGAGCTTGAGCTAAAAAAGAGCTAGATCTTGATCCTGCAGGTACAAATATGTGAAAACACACACACACCCACACACAAGAGCTGAAGCTCAACCTCCACAAGCACGAATGAGTGAGTACACACACACACACACACACACACACACACACACACACACACACACACACACAGATAGGTAGATATGATAGAGCTGGGTAGATATGATAGAGCCCAGTAGGCTCGGGAATCTGTACACCGGTTGATTGACAGTTGAGAGGCGGGACCAAGAGCCAAGCTCAACCCCCGCAAGCACAAATAGGTGAGTACAAATAGGTGAGTACACACACACACACACACACACACACAAAGAGCTGAAGCACAACCTCCACAAGCACGACTGAGTGAGTACACACACACACACACAATACCCACCAGGTGCAGAGTAACTCTTAGGGCATCCCGGCACTTGTCTGGGGTCTTCAGTAGTTCACACAGAGCCTGCCCCATCAGTGCCACCTGTGGAAGACCAAGGGAAGTGAGCATAGGGTATCACAAGTGAAGGGGGAGGGAGGTGGGGATGGGTGAGGGCAGCACTGAGGGGTGGAATGAGGAAGGGATTACGTTACATCTACTACGAGCAATCTTTTACTCTCTACTGATCATAACACAACTTGTTAGTAAAACAAATGCGGGAAATGTTAATGACTGCAAGTCTCATTAAGTCAACACTTCCCAGAGCCAAAATAAACTGGAATTCAACAGAACACAAGTGTGCGTTTCTTAAAATAAATGTTTTATGAACATGATACAGTAAGTTGATTAAAGTTGGTACTGATATTCCACCTGTGCAATTCGGCAGGGCCAAAAAAGTTATACCTTGTTTGACAGCTTGACGTCGGCACCGATGAGCAGGAAACCTGCCCAGTTGGCAGGATGGGCAAAGTGTTTGGTCGTCTGCACTGTCTGCTGAGCCTCGGACAAAGCGCGACTCACCCGCGCTCCCTGCAACACCCAAAATAAGTAAGTACATTAAAAAAAATATCTTTCCTTTCCATGGCCACGTTACCGCTAACACATTTAGTGAAAGTGATGATGCACACTGCATTATCTGTCAGGACATAGTTCAATATTTCTTTTCTTATAGTATTAGGAGGAAAATAGTGAGTACCTGAAGGAGTGAGGAGTAGAGGTCCTGAAGAGTATCTTGACAGCGGTGTCAGGGACAGGCCACAGGGACACAAGGACACACTGGGCCCAGCCGCCAGCAATGCCCGAGTGAGACCCACCACTCCGTCACTGTTGGCTCGCCCGTGGTGGTCCCGGGTGTGGCACGAAGACACCACCACCAGCTTAGCTCGCAGCTTCAGGTTCAAGATATCGGCAGCCGTCAGGAGGAACTCAGATAATGCCGGCAAGTCTATGGTGGATGCAATTTCCGAGCCCTCATCGTCCAGGTGCTCGTGGATAGCCTCGGGCTGCGATGAATGAGAGAGTCTCTTCGATGCCCGGGACTCGACGAACTCTCCAGGGAAAGAATCACAGCCGATAGTTTCATGAGACGTGGGAGGCCAGGTGAATACACTCCACCTGAGATATAAGTCTCAAGATGGCTCTTTGTTAGCACAAGAACCAGTCATTGCTTTTGTCTGTAACATTTCTGCGACGATGGTAGCTTCCTGTTCAGCATAGGGAATATCGCCCAGCCCCACTGTTCCGTCACTGTACTAGGTAATTTTGGATTGCCTATCACAAGTGCAGACGTTTGTTCACACTGGGTTTGAGTTCTTTGATCGCTGACTTACTCGTAAAGCACTGATAGAGGGCACAACTAGCAGTGAATAACGCTCACAGAGATAATCATTACAGTTCGTACCTTTAAGAACAGGAAACGGGACAAGGTAGAGGTCCCCTTCCAGCACTAGCATTAGTTCCCGCGACACCCCTGCCTCAGGCAAATGGTCTTCCATGGGTGCGATGAGGAGCTCATAGAGTGAGCGGAGGCAAGATGGACCCTGCCAGGTCACCCTACGAGAACGAGTGGATCCTGGCCGCGATGCAGGACCAGAGGCAATAGATCCACTTACTGACCCCAGTGAAAAGAGAGAAGATAGAGAGTAATTAGAAGAATGAATAAATGATTAGGTTCACCATTCTCAAGAAGCCTGTTCTATCGGCCTCGTGGTTTAAGCTTATCGCCAAGCTCCTCCAAATGAGCATTCCACATATCACCAGCCTCACTCTCCGTCTCGCTGGCGACGCCCCCGCGAGTGACCCCCGCGCCACACTCGACCCTAAGGCATCCCGCACAGATGGATATAGTGCTCCAGCAGGACCCACACGTACCAGTCGAGTCTTCCCCCACAGTCACCTTCTCGTCTGCCTCCACTTCGCTCACACTCACTTCGTTGAACTTGACAATACCTGAAGATAACAAACGTCAATTTGCATTCTCTGTAATAATGAGTTGCATGAAAATTTCCAAGCAGCTAAGTTTTACATAATATGGGTCTCTCAAATGTCGCAAACATCATTAATATTTATATAGCATAAATAATTTTACTTTTGTAGTACACTGTTGAATTATGCAACAGATAAGAATTATGAAGTTAAAAACAATTTTTTTGAGGTATATGGCAAGCTGTATCCATGCAATATAAATAGATCCTGTCTGTCCACAAAAGATGAAAGTATACTTTTGGTTGGGGAAACTTAAATTGTTTACCTTTATTTGGTACTATAAGCCAACTGTAAAGACATCCAGCAGCATGCTATAGTAGAGAACCGAAGCCTTCTGCCGGTTGACAATTTCAACGATCTGGTCTATCGAAGATGGAGTCGAGTCTTCAATTCTAGAGCTCGGGAGGTGGTAGACCCCCTGACGCTCGAACAGAGGTCGACAAAGGCACGAGTTCGTCCACGCTCCGCTACAAGAAGAGCGTCCTCATTGCGGCCGAGCCCGACTAAGACTCGCTGCAGCGCCTGGTATGAGGCAGTCTGGAGTCAAAAAGTGAGAGCGGTAATCCTGCGAACCTCGAGCTTCTCGGCGTATGGCGTCAAGTAGGTTTGGCGGCACGGTCGAGCTGCGTCTGGGCTGGCCTCCAAGTCTCCATGGCCCCATAGTGCCTGCCCAGACGGTGTCGGATTTTGGCCTCATCCTCCCGACGACCTAACTGCTCAGCAATCTGAGGCCCTGCTGCAGGTACGCCACAGCCTGAGTGGTGTTCCCGAGGCATGATGTACCCGACCCAGAGATGCATATGCCAGGGTCTTTGCCACCTGCAACATCAATACCTCCAATAGTATAAAAATTGTAATTGATCAGACTGATTTAAATATTAATCCAATTAGCATTCTAATCAGTGTAAAGTTGAAATAAGTACAAAATAAAATTTGGCATAATGATAAAA
>WNGS01005680.1:20021739-20036551 GCA_020271785.1 Procambarus virginalis
TGGCAACATCAGCCTCGCCTACGAGTCTTTGGGCAACTTCGAACAGGCAGTGACCCACGGGGAACAGCACCTCAGTATTGCCTGCTCAGATGAACGACAAGGTGCGTACGTCTGGTGCTCTTGTGATATGGCTGCCCACATGAACGACAGTGCTTGTACATCTGGTGATCCTCGCAGCATATCACGTCATAGTGTAAATATGAAAAAGCACTTCTTGTATAAGGAAACCTTGAGGGTGTTGTGAAATGTGGCTTAAACAGCACTCTTAGAAATATCTTGAGTCCACGTGCTTCTTCTTAGCTATATAATGCTCTAGAAAGTAACATGTACTCATTTTTTATCATTATGCCAAATTTTATTTTGTACTTATTTCAACTTTACACTGATTAGAATGCTAATTTGGATTAATATTTAAATCAGTCTGATCAATTACAATTTTATACTATTGGAGGTATTGATGTTGCAGGTGGCAAAGACCCTGGCATATGCATCTCTGGGTCGGGTACATCATGCCCTCGGGAACACCACTCAGGCTGTGGCGTACCTGCAGCAGGGCCTTCAGATTGCTGAGCAGTTAGGTCGTCGGGAGGATGAGGCCAAAATCCGACACCGTCTGGGCATGGCACTATGGGGCCATGGAGACTTGGAGGCAGCCCAGACGCAGCTCGACCGTGCCGCCCACCTACTTGACGCCATACGCCGAGAAGCTCGAGGTTCGCAGGATTACCGCCTCTCACTTTTTGACCTCCAGACTGCCTCATACCAGGCGCTGCAGCGAGTCTTAGTCGGGCTCGGCCGCAATGAGGACGCTCTTCTTGTAGCGGAGCGTGGACGAACTCGTGCCTTTGTCGACCTCCTGTTCGAGCGTCAGGGGGCTTCTACCACCTCCCGAGCCTCTAGAATTGAAGACTCGACTCCATCTTCGATAGACCAGATCGTTGAAATTGTCAACCGGCAGAAGGCTTCGGTTCTCTACTATAGCATAGCTGCTGGATGTCTTTACAGTGTGCTTATAGTACCAAATAAAGGTAAACAATTTAAGTTTCCCCAACCAAGTATACTTTCATCTTTTTGTGGACAGAAAGGATCTATTTATATTGCATGGATGCAGCTTGCCATATACCTCAAAAAAATTGTTTTTAACTTCATAATTCTTTATCTGTTGCATAATTCAACAGTGTACTACAAAAAGTAAAATTATTTATGCTATATAAATATTAATGATGTTTGCGACATTTTGAGAGACCCATATTATGTAAAACTTAGCTGCTTGGAAATTTTTCATGCACTCATTATTACAGAGAATGCAAATTGATGTTTGTTATCTTCAGGTATTGTCAAGTTCAACGAAGTGAGTGTGAGCGAAGTGGAGGCAGAGCGAGAAGGTGACTGTGGGGAAGACTCGACTGGTACGTGTGGGTCACTGCTGGAGCACTATATCCAGTCTGTGCGGGATGCCTTAGGGGTCGAGTGTGGCGCGGGGGTCACTCGCGGGGGCGTCGCCAGCGAGACGGAGAGTGAGGCTGGTGATATGTGGAATGCTCATTTGGAGGAGCTTGGCGATAAGCTTAACCACGAGGCCGATAGAACAGGCTTCTTGAGAATGGTGAACCGTAATCATTTATTCAATTCTTCTAATTACTCTCTATCTTCTCTCTTTTCACTGGGGTCAGTAAGTGGATCTATTGCCTCTGGTCCTGCATCGCGGCCAGGATCCACTCGTTCTCGTAGGGTGACCTGGCAGGGTCCATCTTGCCTCCGCTCACTCTATGAGCTCCTCATCGCACCCATGGAAGACCATTTGCCTGAGGCAGGAGTGTCGCGGGAACTGATGTTAGTGCTGGAAGGGGACCTCTACCTTGTCCCGTTTCCTGTTCTTAAAGGTACGAACTGTAATGATTATCTCTGTGAGCGTTATTCACTGCTAGTTGTGCCCTCTATCAGTGCTTTACGAGTAAGTCAGCGATCAAAGAACTCGAAACCCAGTGGTGAACAAACGTCTGCACTTGTGATAGGCAATCCAAAATTACCTAGTACAGTGACGGAACAGTGGGGCTGGGGCGATATTCCCTATGCTGAACAGGAAGCTACCATCGTCGCAGAAATGTTACAGACAAAAGCAATGACTGGTTCTTGTGCTAACAAAGAGGCCATCTTGAGACTTATATCTCAGGTGGAGTGTATTCACCTGGCCTCCCACGTCTCATGGAAACTATCGGCTGTGATTCTTTCCCCTGGAGAGTTCGTCGAGTCCCGGGCATCGAAGAGACTCTCTCATTCATCGCAGCCCGAGGCTATCCACGAGCACCTGGACGATGAGGGCTCGGAAATTGCATCCACCATAGACTTACCGGCATTATCTGAGTTCCTCCTGACGGCTGCCGATATCTTGAACCTGAAGCTGCGAGCTAAGCTGGTGGTGGTGTCTTCGTGCCACACCCGGGACCACCACGGGCGAGCCAACAGTGACGGAGTGGTGGGTCTCACTCGGGCATTGCTGGCGGCTGGGGCCCAGTGTGTCCTTGTGTCCCTGTGGCCTGTCCCTGACACCGCTGTCAAGATACTCTTCAGGACCTTCTACTCCTCACTCCTTCAGGTACCCACTGTTTTCCTCCTAATACTATAAGAAAAGAAATATTGAGCTATGTCCTGACAGATAATGCAGTGTGCATCATCACTTTCACTAAATGTCTTAGCGGTAACGTGGCCATGGAAAGGAAATATATTTTTTTTAATGTACTTACTTATTTTGGGTGTTGCAGGGAGCGCGGGTGAGTCGCGCTTTGTCCGAGGCTCAGCAGACAGTGCAGACGACCAAACACTTCGCCCATCCTGCCAACTGGGCAGGTTTCCTGCTCATCGGTGCCGACGTCAAGCTGTCAAACAAGGTATAACTTTTTTGGCCCTGCCGAATTGCACAGGTGGAATATCAGTACCAACTTTAATCAACTTACTGTATTCATGTTCATAAAACATTTATTTTAAGAAACGCACACTTGTGTTCTGTTGAATTCCAGTTTATTTGGCTCTGGGAAGTGTTGACTTAATGAGACTTGCAGTCATTAACATTTCCCGCAATTTGTTTTACTAACAAGTTGTGTTATGATCAGTAGAGAGTAAAAGATTGCTCGTAGTAGATGTAACGTAACCCCTTCCTCATTCCACCCCTCAGTGCTGCCCTCAACCCATCCCCACCTCCCTCCCCCCCTTCACTTGTGATACCCTACGCTCACTTCCCTTGATCTTCCACAGGTGGCACTGATGGGGCAGGCTCTGTGTGAACTACTGAAGACACCAGACAAGTGCCGGGATGCCCTAAGAGTTACTCTGCACCTGGTGGGTATTGTGTGTGTGTGTACTCACTCAGTCGTGCTTGTGGAGGTTGAGCTTCAGCTCTTTGTGTGTGTGTGTGTGTGTGTGTTTTCACATATTTGTACCTGCAGGATCAAGATCTAGCTCTTTTTTTAGCTCAAGCTCTAGCAGGCTCTTAGACTCCGCTTTTCTAGCCACTAGGTATCTAGTGCAATTAGTCCTAACCTATTTCCCTATCTTTTAAAGTTGTGAATTGAATTTGCTAGGTGAACTGAGGCATCGAGTGAAAGAATCTCTTTCCATATTTTTCTGCCTTGGCCAGGAATAGAACCCATGTTTGTGTATGGTGAATCCTGAACACAGACTGCAAAACCCTTCTGAATAAGTGCATGTGTGTACCTGTCATTTTGCATGTGTGTACCTGTCATTATACATGTGTGTACCTGTCATTGTGCATGTGTGTATTTGTCATTGTGCATGTGTGTACCTGTCTTTGTGCATGTGTGTACTTGTCATTGTGCATGTGTGTACCTGTCATTGTGCATGTGTGTACCTGTCATTATACATGTGTGTGTACCTGTCATTGTGCATGTGTGTACCTGTCATCGTGCATGTATGTATCCGAGTGTGTGTATATATATGCACCATCCTGATAAATCTATACAACACACCTGCCAGAGTCGTGTGCATCTTTAGTCCCACATAAAAAATGTTGTGTAGTTATATACAACGAATTCCTAACAATAAACTGCCATTCCCTCTATTCTTCGCAACAACTTATTGTTCCTTTAGCATTCCTCAATACGCCTGTGATGGTTCCTTTTGCAGGTGGAGAAATCTTTGCAGAGGATCCACCGTGGTCACCGCAATGCCATGTACACCACGCAGAAGTCCATTGAGAATAAGGTGGGCAATGTGACTGGCTGGAAGGACCTGTTGATGAGCGTCGGGTTCAGATTCGAGCCCGCCGCCAACGGGATTCCGAGTAGCGTGTTCTTCCCGCAGAGTGACCCGGGCGAGAGACTCACCCAGTGCTCGGCTAGCCTCCAGGCTCTTCTCGGTGAGCAGCATTGGTGTTTGGTATGGTGGTAGCTAGGTGACACGCCGTGAGTGCCTAGGTGACACGCCGTGAGGCAGTGACTAGGTGACACGCCGTGAGGCAGTGCCTAGGTGACACGCCGTGAGGCAGTGACTAGGTGACACGCTGTGAGGCAGTGTCTAGGTGACACGCCGTGAGGCAGTGACTAGGTGACACGCCGTGAGGCAGTGTCTAGGTGACACGCCGTGAGGCAGTGACTTGGTGAAGCTGTAGCATCACCTAGTCACTGTCTCACGGTGTGTCACCTGTATTACAGTGAAATACCTGTATTAACTACGGTATACAACGTACTGTTCGTGTCCTTGCACCAGCCATAGCTCTACTTTTCAACAAATCTCTTGAGTGTCAAACCTTTCCCAATGTGCTAAAAAAACAAGTGAAACTCCATTTCATAATGGGGGTGATACAGCTGATAATCAGTTACAGGTCAATATGAAACCTATCAGTATTATAAAAAGTATTTGAAAAGATTTACAAACAGCTCTACTCCTACCTTGTAAAATTCAATATATTAACAATGTTAGGCACATTTGGTAAATCATGGGCTATTTTGTACATTCTGCCAAATCATCCGGTTTCATATGGAGTAATTTCCATGTACAGATTTGGAACCAGTCCAACCTTTTCCAAGTGTACACTATTATGTATATCTCTCTTCTGTGATCTAAAAAGTGCAGATTGAGATATGTTAAGCAGTCCCAGTCATTTTAACTTGAATTCACCTGAGGACCACTATCCTCAGGTGAACTCACTATCCAGTTATACAATATAATTTTTTTGCCTTGTGTGTTTTGATACTTTGTGTTGCCAAATATAAATGTTAAGATACCTTTCATGATCGACCAATATTAACACATATCTAGAGGCTGTTAATATGATGTGTATTTAATAAAGTGTCTAGAAATGCAATAATAACTATGAATATCTCTGGGAACTCCAAGAATTAACTAGCAGGTGCCAGGTGGAAAAAATCAGTGTTAAATGTGTGTTTTTTCTATTGTGTAAATCCCATATACAGTACGTTTTTCAAATTGTATCTGGCAGTTCTATCAGATTTTTGCCTTTAACATATTTCAAATACACAGTCTTGAAGGAGGTTTCTGCCCCTGAGTTAGCAAAGGATTTATATATATATATATATATATATATATATATATATATATATATAAATATATATATATATATATATATATATATATATATATATATATATATATATATATATATATATATATATATATATATGCTAAATACCTATGTCTCGACAGGGTTATCACAGACATCCCTACAAGCAGTCTCCAAGCTCTTGGACTCCCCTGAATATGCTGAAGATGTCATCTCTGTGATGCGAGCTGTCATCATCCAGTTCACCCTCAAGGACTTGGAGAGCGAGTCCATCGAGGTGCCAGTTCACGTCAAGCTCTGGAGGGTCAATGGGTGCCACGAGCTCCTTGCCTCTCTAGGTATGTCTTGGAAGAAGAGAGGAGCTGAATCATAGTATGAAAAGACCTTAATGCCTTTTATATATATATATATATATATATATATATATATATATATATATATATATATATATATGTATATATATATATATACATATATATATATATATATATATATATATATATATATATATATATATATATATATATATATATATGTATATATATATATATCATATATATGAATGTTTTGTTTCCTTCATTAATTATACACCCCATACCCATCTTGTGGGCAGTAGTGGAAAGGGTTACAGAGGCACAAAATGGGCTCAGGGACTGAACCCCAACAATTCATTTAGCTAAGCAAGTTATAGTCTTGATGAGCTAGTTACAAAATTCAATGCATATTGTCACATCAACAATGGGCTTGAGACTGACCACGAGTACAGTTTCTAAATTATACAACTGACATATTTGGAGAGCTAGTGTCATAGTTTATATGTTTGTCCTGCACACCGCCCCCCCATCCAGTGGGCAGCGGTGGATAGGTTACAATCGCTCAGTAACTACCTACAGTTAGCAAACTTGGGGATTTTTGGCTAAAAGTTTCTGGTAGCAGATTATTTTGAATGAAATATTTACATATTTCTTGAACATTTGTTATAAAATTGTGGATCAAAAGCTATATTCGTATCAACTTAAACAGATCGTTACAATTCTGACTAGACTGAACATGTCTAAGTGTAGTTACAGGGTGAGAGCTACGCTCGTGGTGTCCCGTCTTCCCAGTACTCTTTGTCGTATAACGCTTTGAAACTACTGACGGTTTTGGCCTCCACCACCTTCTCGCTTAACTTGTTCCAACTATCTATCACTGTGTTTGCTATAGAAAACATTCGAATATTTTTGTGGCACCTTAGCTTGAATCTGTGTCCTCTGGTATCTGTCCTTGAATCAGATACGAGCGTAGCTCTCATCCTGTAACACTTAGGTAATTATCTGTTAAGGTGTACAAGAGTGTAAAACAATCTTATACACACAGATATCACAATAGCGTGATGCATCAAATCACGCATATTGAAGTACAAAACAGTGTATTGAAGTAAGGGCAAAGAGGTAGAACAGCTTGTTGATAGAGCCCGGGTGAATGGGGGAATTGTGTAAAACCCTGATTTGTGTCTGGAAGAGGCTGTGGGATTAGTGTGAGTGCAGTAGCACTCCCCGTTGCAATTCTTTTGACCATGTCGTTGTGCAGTCGACTAAGGCGCGTCTGAGACTATCCCGAACATAGGTTCGAACCCTCATCATGGGCCCTTGTGAATTTGTTCAACAATCTTATATTTCTAGACATAAGTTGTGCAAGTGACTTTTTCTAAAGTTTTCTATCCCCGGGCAGGATTTGACTTAATGGAGGTGGGGCGTGACGAAGTGACCCTCCGTACAGGCAAGCAGGCCAACAAACGTAACATCCAGTTCGCTCACCAGGCTCTTCTCGCTCTCTTTGGTACGTCTTAGTTCATGCTTCTCCAACTGCCCATTCAATCCCCCGACCGTCCAAGTGGTTGGGCACCTTTCCTTCCCCCCCCCCCCGTTCCTTCCCAAATCCTGATCCTGTTCTCTTCCAAGTGCTATATAGTCGTAATAATAAATAAATAAATAATATATAAATATTTATTCAGGTAAGGTACATACATACAAGGTAAGATACAAAAGTTGATGGATTTATAGATAGAGCTAGTACATACAATGCCTAAAGCCACTATTACGCAAAGCGTTTCGGGCAGCACTCCTGCGAAATGGCTTGGCGCTTTCCTCCCTGATAGTTCCCCTCCCTTCTGCCACTGCCACACTAGTACACTAACGGCGAAGCATAATGTCTTTTTTGACTAGTTATAGAATACTAATAAATAATAGTTTTAATGCAACAAAAAACTGTAAATAATTTGAATCTTTGTATTAAATTTATTACTGTATTTGGTAGCTTTTCTGATAAGAATTTTGTAAATACATCTGTACTAAACATCCATGGATAGTATTGATAATAATTTCAATCCATTATGTCTGTCAAAGTCATTTACTGTGTTCTAAACTACTGACAATGCATTATAATGTTATACTACAGTAGTAATTCTGTGTGATTTTCTCAATATTGACAAAATTAGTCATGTTTGTCATTTCACAATGAGTTTTTGTACTTCACCTCTGCTTAAACTCTCTCAATACATGTGACATATGCATATTTCATAAAATTTTGCTGTTTTACAGACACTCAAGATGCCCCAAAGAGCCTAAGTGTGGACTCAAGCAGTAGTCTGGAGTCTCTGGTGAGTTCTGATGATGAGGATGAGTCTGTGGCAGCTCCTCCTCCTCCGCCTCCCCCATCCCAGCCCCTGCTCCCGCACCGCACTGTTCCACTCCTGCTAGGCCGTGGAGCCTTCTCCAGCTACGTCAGAAACCGCGGGGAGCCAGATGGCGCCCGAGCTTCCACCAGTGAGCAGAAGGGGCGGGAGAGCGATGCAGCATTTACTCCCTCTCCTGTTGATCCCGTTGCCAAATATTCTCAAGCATTCCGTCCTAACCATGGGCCTCCAAGTGACACAGGGTCGCCCCAGCCCTCTCCACGTCTCTCTCTCACGCTCGCTCACCAAAACAAAATCCGTTCCATGTATACTTCAGCATCTCCAGCAAGTGATGGTGGTGGAAAACGACCTGACAGTTCCAGCAGCACCAGTAGTATGACTGACTGGGAGAGTGGACAGGCAACAGTAAGACGTCAGCCACTTGCCAAGCCAATCATTGCTTCAAAAGCCCCAGTTTCTGCTCACAGCCGTGTTAGTGATGTCAGTGCCGGATTCATGCGTCCGCAGTATGTCTCCATCAATAAGAGCAATTCTCAAGCTTCTTCTGGATTTGAATCCCAAAGCTCAGACTCAGATTTTGGGCCTAGAAGAACAGGTACCGTAAGAAGTGTGTACACAACAGTAGGCAGTGCAGCTACTCTTAAGCTGAGTAAGAGTGCCACTATGGACACCCTGGACCGTCTCAGTGTCCGCACTGAGGTGGGGCGTCCCACACTTGGAGGGGCTCGTGGCCGCCGGGATCGTAGTAGTGAGCGTGAGCTCTCTTCTGAGGCTGCTGAGGGCCAAGCTTCCAGCTCTGGTGCAACAGTTACCTCAAACACCACTTCTGAAGCAAGCGAGACCAGACAAGTAGTGCAGGCAAGAAAGATGCCAGAGGTGCAACTTGACTCTTCAATTGGTAAGCTGCTGCGGCCACGTACTAACCATGCAGCAACTATTCACGAGAACGATTCCCTCTACAACTATCGTTCAGGTGATGAAATGTCCATGAAGATGAGTCACATGGGCCACAAGAGCATCCAGGATCACATTATTGCTACTCAGATGTCGCGCCTTAATAGGGAGATGCCGATCAGCGATGTCTACCATGAGAGGAATTTAGGCCTTGGCCTAGCTCCACCTCTCTCAAAACTCCTCATGTCAGCTGCTCAGCCCATCGTTGCATCTGATCATGGAGATGCAGAGAGCAAATCAGCATCCGAAGACAGCTTTGGTAACTTTGATAAGCTATCACTTGCTGATGATAACCAGCTAGCACTGCCTCCTAAACCTGACTTTAAACCTAAACCACCACCTATTCCACCCAAGAGATTTGGTCCTAAGCCTTGGGTGTCGGCTCATCCACAAATTCCAAATATTGGCGTTAGTTTAGACACCACCTCCGGTCTCCCACAGTCAAGTGTAGTGTCCGAACTCAGCAGACGTGATGAGGGTGACGGCCGTTCCATGACAGATTCTCACTACTCAGGCTATTCCCCATCACGGAACAATGGAGGCAACAAGCAGGGAGACCTCAGCGGAACTGTGTCTTCTTCCTCTCAGAGCCGTGGATATTATGACCTGAAAGGAGGTGCAGGAGTTGGGAGTGCTGAAAGAGAGCAAGATACATTAGGTACATTACCATCCCGCTCCGATGAGCCCATTCTTCATACAGTTGCCGAACTCAACACATATGCTGCCTTCAACCCAGCTTACGAACATGATGAGCCCATGAGTGTTGGGTCAGTTGGTGCACGAATTGGGTCTTCTGAGATTGCGGAGTATATGGAGCAGCTACTAGGTACTACTGAACCTTCAGAAACGATCAGTCAGACGAGGCATCCGAAGTAAAGACCAAAACGTGTAAACGCCCCGGCAAACATCCATCTGCTTGGAGTAAAGCTAAGAGTCATAAACAATTTTCTCACCATGCTCAGCAATCTTCGTCTTGCTAGCGTCTACCAGCTGCTGAGGCCACCCACACGCAGGAACTTAGTGAGGACATTTCTCCACTCGTGCGGTGTGCTCTCAGTGCTGTGTACCCCTGTATATAGGTGTATTTAAGTGGGCGAGGCGTGCATGGGGAGTGTGTGCCAGGCGAAACATCTGGTTTCTTTGCCAATAAGAGTGCCAAGTGATCGATGCCATATATCAAGTGTTTGGAGACAAAGATCTAGGGACATCTGTCGGTGCCAAAGCATTACAAAACCTGTCCCTGTCCATGCGTGTCTTCCCAAAACAAAGACAGTGAGCCAAAATATATAACTGTGGCATGCAGTTATTCTGGAAGAATTCTATAAGGAGTGTAGGCCATANTCCGATTGGTTCATGCATTAGTCTCGTGCAAACTGTAGTTTTCAATATTTTTTTTCAATGTTGGAACGCCGACCTGCATGAAGCGAGACCGTCGCTCTACGGTCCAGCCCAGTGGTTGGACAACTCTCTCTCTCTGACTGGAGAACCTTGTTTTCTGTTAGTCAGGTACGCCCTTACCTACCTACCTTACCTGTGGATGTAACCACTTCAATAATATCTCAATCCCAGTCGTTCCCCTATCTTGCACACGAGGTTCAAATGAGTAATGAAATGCCCTTTGAAAATCTTGGGAAGATTCTTCGGGTCTTCTCTTTCTTGTGTTTCGGTAACTTTATGATGAAACTCTATTAGTTTATCAGCATGACTTTCCTTCTCTTAAGTCTAGGCTGACTTTCCGTTACGATGTTTATCTTCCCCAGGTGCTCTATATATTCTTATCCTGATGCTCAGATTCGAAGATGCACTTCTTAAAGAATCTGATATCAGTATGGAGGGTGGAGAACTTGGTGGTGTTTTCGGACCTCAGCTGGTTAGTCAACCGCACGCTTCAACCATACTGGCCAACCCCACACACACACACACACCCCAACCACGCCACCACCCACGCCAACTATGCAACTACCCACGCCAACTATGCCACCAGCCTCCTCCCCCCCTTCAAGCAGCTGCACCACAAGCACGCAGTTTCTTTTTTTTTCTTTATCTCGCTGACTCTTGCGTCAACCACAATGGCAACAGCATCTCTTACTCCCCCTCCCCCCCCACGTCAACCACTCCACCTTATCTTGGTAGGTGATCGTTCTCCACCAGCCAGCGGTAGCCCCCCCCCACACCCCCACGCCAGTATTGACCCCCACGTCAGTATTGACCCCCACGCCAGTATTGACCCCCACGTCAGTATTGACCCCCACGCCAGTATTGACCCCCACGCCAGTATTGACCCCCACGTCAGTATTGACCCCCACGCCAGTATTGACCCCCACGTCAGTATTGACCCCCACGTCAGTATTGACCCCCACGTCAGTATTGACCCCCACGTCAGTATTGACCCCCACGTCAGTATTGATCTCCACGCCAATATTGACCCCCACACCAGTATTGACCCCCACGTCAGTACTGACCCCCATGGCAATATTGACCCCCCACGTCAGTATTGACCTCCACGTCGATATTGACCCCCACCCACAAGCCAGTATTGACCGGACAACGTCAACAGCGCAGGCAAAACTGTCTTACACGAGGACGGCTCTCAAGAACCTAAGCAAGGACTCTCTCCAGTGCTGGAATATGCAGCACCACATGCACGACTAACCCACACCGGGGCACAGCACAAGCAGCAACCCACACCGGGGCACAGCACAAGCAGCAACCCACACCGGGGCACAGCACAAGCAGCAACCCACACCGGGGCACAGCACAAGCAGCAACCCACACCGGGGCAAAGCACAAGCAGCAACCCACACCGGGCAAAGCACAAGCAGCATATTTAAGACGTCCAAACATATCCCAGGAGACAAGTCCCGGAGATAAGAGAGAAATGAGCTACAGTGACAGCTCGCGATAAGCAAATCTAACAGCATTAGAAGAGTGGAGAGGAGAAGACGATACAATCACCAGGACACAAGATGCTTAGGTGAATAGACTATTTTTGTCCAAGGAGGAGAACACATGAAGAGGCACAGGTGGAGTTCAGACAGGAAAGCCACTCCAAGTCGCACTTTAAGAGCGCGTCTGACGAGCAAACCCAACCCAAGCAAAATAAAAGATAAAATATAGCATGCATAAGGTGTGTGACGTTACTGTGGCGTATTAAATATTCTCAGTTCTGGCTTGAGATTGTGTTGAGAGAGTACTGGAACGTGTGAAGACAGCTGGCGTAGTATAGAGAGGAGGCGGGGCTCTAGAGCTTGAGCCCCTGTACGCACAATTAGATATATAGTGTAGCTGACCTACTCGTTCAAACCTATTACGTAGACCAGGGGTGCCCAGAAGAAAATTAGCCGGCCCTAAATAGATTACCTCTACAGTGCTATGTAGCCCTTAACATAGACCGAGAAAGTAACAGAGAAAACAGTACAGTGTACGTACGTACGTACGTACTGTGTACACAAAACAGTACGTCCCTTAGCTTGATGGTGATAACAACAAACTAGATGTCTTGCCCGGGAGGCTAGAGGCACTATCCTGGTCATCGTGGCTGTCACACTATCCTTCATATCCAGAGTGCGATCCTGGCCTTTCCTTAGCCGGCCAAGGGGACGCTTCCCTGGTCGGCCCAAAGGGGTCCAGCCATTAGTTACCCCGCCCACTCGCCAACTGCGTCTCGCACTGTATATACTCTGTATCACTGTGGCTATCTGTGCATTAACCCCCAGCGGTCCGCTGCGCTGGTTGATGGGGTTCTGGGAGTTCTTCTACTCCCCAAGCCCGGCCCGAGGCCAGGCTTGGCTTGTGAGAGCTTGGTCCACCAGGCTGTTGCTTGGACCCACCACCGCCACTCTCCCTCTCCTCACTCTCTACTCCACACACTATACGACAACACACCTTAGTCTCACAGGGAGTGAGGGCTTGGAGATGACAGGTGGGAACTACCTGTCCCTCACGCAAGATCAGATCATGTCCATGACATGTATGTGGATTGGGGGTGAAGAGAGTACAATTGTGTGGTGAAATGAGGATATGTGTGTGTGTGTGTGTGTGTGTGTGTGTGTGTGTGTGTGTGTGTGTGTGTGTGTGTGTGTGTGTGTGTGTGTGTGTGTGTGTGTGTGTGTGTACACTCATCTATTTGTGCTTTCAGAAACGAACTTCAGCTCTTGCACCCGCCTCTCTAGCCGCTGGTCTAATACAATGACACTTAATGATCACATTTACTTTTAAAACTGTAAATAGTGGTAGCTTTGACAAGGTGTTCATTTAGTTCATTCCAGTTTCCCCCACAACTTCTATGCTATAAGACAACTTTCCAACATCTCGTGAACAAATCCACAAGGGCCGTGACGAGGATTCGAACCTGCGTCCGAGAGCATCCCAGTCTCAAACTTCCATCCATGTCCTCTCTATTGGTATTCATTTTGAACATTGTCATTTCCTCTGTTAATCCTCCTAAGTACTTACAAGTCTCAATCATGTTTCCTCTATCTCTAATGACGTCAGCTCTGGTCTTTCAATCTTCATACTTGCATTCATTGTAATACCAGGACGTTCTTCGGCCCATGATAGTGGCACTATCATAGTGCAGTGTGTGTGAGTGTGTCCTTCTCTCTCATGCCCTTCGACTCTCATGCTTGGAAAGGCATAGTCATTTCCAACTATGGACAAGTGAAGCAAGACATTAAAGGATGAATGAACTAACCGAGGGGTCTTGGGAGCACAGTAAACACATATGGACACGCTTAACAAACACATACAATCAGGGGGATGCATATGGAATACATTTTCTCACATCAACGGGAACAGAATGTACAATGATACACAAATTATACTCACACAGGAATACAGAACAGTCGAGGCTGCTTGACCAAAACCGCCTGCAGGTCAGCCATTACACACTGCCTCCTCCTGGACAGTTAAGTGTACTTCTGTATTGGAGATGAAGATCTCCAAGGTACTAACCTGGTCATAGAAATGTTCTCCTGTGTCCTGGGTACACATGCTGCAAAACTAGGGTCGGAGCTAAGTCTATGGTGTCTAGGAATGTATATATACTTTTTTTCCATCAAGGGATTTTATTTAATAGAGTGTAGCCGTTGTGTGGAGGTTATTGCTCTGATGTTGCAACACTGAGCTTGCAGCCTGGTGCAGATGTCTGGCTGCCTGCAGGAGGCATTCTTCTAGTCCTCTCCCCCTTTCTCTCATCTCTCTCTCTATATATATATTATCCTTACCCGTTTCCCCTCTTGCTATTTCTTCGTATTTTGAATAAAATGAGGACACAAGCTCCAATGGATACATGTGTGTGCAATTCCCTTCTCGTTTTTTTACGATTTCCCTTTCATTATCTTTTCCTGTGTAAAGTAGCTTTTTCCTCCAGCTCTGCCTTCCTCTGCAAATCTATCTACTTCTCCATCTCATTGGCTCCCTCCCGATCTCTCTATCTCACTCCCTCTGTCTTCCTCCTTCCTTCAGTCCTTCCATTATTCAAGTGGGATCCTCTCGGACGTAGGTTCGAGCCCCTCATCACGACCCTTGTGGCTTCATCCCTCTCTTTGCAAGCCTTGCACCTCATTTCGTGCTCTGCTCTCCACAGCCCTGGCGCACATGATGAAACACCTCCAGGGCAAGTTCCGCGCTCTGGGCAACATCGG
>WNGS01005680.1:20055944-20068125 GCA_020271785.1 Procambarus virginalis
GTGACGGTGTCCCCCCCTTCTAATTCTCCCCGCTGCTGTAAGAGTCATGTCCACTATTCCCGAGCGTTCTCTACATTGCAGGCAACAAGTGAACATATGTGGGAGAGAACAGTATTCTCGAAGAGCCGAGAAATTTGCGTAAATGTAGTATTTGTCCTGTGGGATAGGCCCTTTAGGGAGCCAATATGGCGCTGGCAAGTCTGTTCTCCCGCCAAAACTGTGTGACGTCAGTGGCGCCAGATTGGTCACCGTCAGCGACATGGCACGGGAGCCAATGAAACCAACTTTGGGAAAAGTGACGTCACATAGGCAGGGGGGTCCGGCCGTGTTGGCGCCAGACGATATCAGTCTTTCACGACACGTCCGAGAGGTAGGACGCGCGATCGGTCATCCTGTCAGAGTGACGGATTTACCGAACTCCGGTGGATTTAAGCGTCTCCAGTTGTTGGCACGCACTCTGTGAGGTCTTCCTGCAACCCAGATGTGGCTCAGATAAGGAATTGACAAAATATTGAGCAACAAGTGCTCAGGGGACAGGTGCGTTGCAAGAAGTGGGCCGGGCATCGACGTGTGTCGTCGTTGGCAGTTCACCAGTATAAGAGGCAGCTTAGTGGCCGGGCCACCCACCGTGAGGGAACCAGGTTGACAGCCTTGTCAACCAGGTTGAACGTGTGATCGACGATCCTGTCAAGTTTGACAGTAACCCCACCTTCGTGGAACCCTACGAGTCAACAGTGGGATGCAAGCACGTCGAGAAGTCTTCCCAAATACCTAGCGATATATCTAGACGACGAGGGAATTGACAGTTGTGAGCTTCAAGTGCTCTGAAGTCGGGTGCTGTGCGTGTGTCGTCCGGGACGGCTGATAACTTCAGTGACTTCGTAGTGGTGAGAGGCAGTTACTCTGGGAGTACAGTGACAAGGACTAATTGGGAAACGTACGACGACCGCCGAGACGTAGGCTGGCTGCCGTAGTTGGGAGGAAAGTTGACGGCCAGGAGACCGACTTCAACCCGCGACGTACTGTAGAGAAAGAAGCACGGACCTGCTGTGTACAGAAGCGGCGAGACGCGACATCCTAAGGTGTGGGCTTGTGTTTCTGGATGAACGAGGCGAGAGCCTGGACCAGGAGCTACAACCCAACTGTCATCCTAGGATAGGTGAAGTAGGTGTTTACAGTTCCCTCCCATTCCCCTTTAGTTAGCTATATATTCTTGTCAGGATATTTTGTATGTCGTGAGCAAGTCTCACCTGAGTTTAAGTCACAGAGTGCACAGTATGTGGTGAGGCTGCCCAGAGCGCTCACAGTATCATTTACATATATATCTATGTGTGGGTGTGTGCAAGCACAAGATTCATCAGAGAATTTACTGTGACTATTATTATTGATCTGTGATTATTATTATATATATATATTGGTAGTAAACCATATTGTGGTATTGATCTCTATAATCCATTGATATAAATGCCTGTTGATTGATCTCTATAATCATTGATATCAGTGCCCGTGTGTTGATCTCTATAATCTCAATATAAATGCCCGTGTGTTGATCTCCATAATCTATCGATATAAATGCCTGTGTGTTGATCTCTATGATCTATTGATATATATATGCCTGAAGTTTGATTACTGATTTATATATGACATGATTGTGTGCTGAATAATATCATATACGTGAAGTGTTTGCCAGTGATATCTCTGTGAGAGGAAGTATAAATATAAGAAAAGTTCAGTGATCAAGTGAGTGCATTCACAGTAAATATTATTAAGAATAGAGTAATCTTTTGGTACAGTGAAAAGTCACTGTGAGAGTATTGTGAATATAGATGTTGATCGTGAGGCCAGTGAAATCATAAGTAAGCCATGTGAACGTTGATTAGTGTTTTGGAAAAAGTTAAATAAACGGGGATCGCGACAATTAGAAAACAAGTACTAGTCTGTTCCCACGATCGCGAGGGCCCGGTCAGCTGGCATTCTGACAGGTGACACGTGCCGATGTTGACATATGGTGCGCTCTAGAATATTATGCTATGAATGGAGCGATTGTCATATATTAATTCTGATACATTGATGCATATATATTTCTCGTTGTCTTTTAAGTAAAATACCAAAACTCTTTGGTGTTTGATATCATCCCCTCCATTTATCTTGTGACCGTGTTATGATATAAAGTAGAGTGACCTGCCTGATACCACATTATTGGAATTTGCTCTTGCCACAATTACACCTGACCACTGCAGTGTTACTGGACACAAGAAAACCAGTTGGCGACCTTGAAGGCTGTATAAGAGTTCGGTGTCGGGGTGGGCCACAGATTGAGGGAACGATCTGTGCTCCCACTCATCTTACAAATCTAAGGCCGGTTGTGAGATCGACTGGGATACTCTCCGAGGCCAGCAGTGGAGCCTAGAGGATTTGAGGGAAGACCCGCCGAACGACGGTGAGTAAGGGTTATTGTTGGAGCAACCACCTGGAAAGGAGATCCAGTCTACTGTTGCTTTAACCCTTCTCTAACGAGAACACCGTGAAACCCCGACACAAGTTGGTCTCGTTTTTTCCGTTTGGCAATTCCATAGGCACAATGACGTTTACTATATATGGCTCCATTGCTCATTTGCAATGGAACAATGTCAATGATATATACATTAAAAACCAATAGTTTTAACATGGCTGATAGCCTAGGTCTAACAGTCTCGACATCAAGCAAACATTTTTACGAAATTCTTAACAACAAGTAAATAGGATAACACTTTGGCAGCCGTCAAGTAATCAGTTGACCGTACAACTCAGGATTATTGATCCAGGACAATCATATTCACTTCAATAGGACATTAATACACGCCTACAGACAAACGGCAACAGCCATGGCAGTATCAAATGGCTGCCCTCGCTCCGGTATCCCAAGATGGAATCAACAAACATGACCCCATAATCACAATTTGAGCAACCCACTCTGACACGTGGTTACATATACTCAATAAGTAAAAGGTAACTCAGAAAAATTAAAATTGAAAGAAATTATTTATCGTACCATGTTATTAATGACGTAATAATTAAGTACCATGCAGCTCCCCAGACATGTAAACAAGAGTGTTGCCATATTGTGAGATGCCGATTTCACCAGACAGCTTGCAATTAGTGCTGGACCCGAGGCAAATGCTGATTTTGCCTCTCCTCAATATTATTTCAACAATGGGAAAGATACCCAAGGCCTCCATAGGAGTCTACTGGCCAATCAGCAAATATGCTATATTCCTGAATATAATTTAGGTCTTGTTGTTGTTTTACATTTAGCTACTCAGAAGGAAGTGTCCATGTAGCACGGGCTATGGTGAGCCCGTAAGATTTAGGTGTAAAATAAACTATTTATATACCGGGTCCACCGAGAAGTGAGGTGAACTTCTCGGTGAATATGTGAACTAATTTTGTTGATAAACATTATCTGGTATAAAACATACTGCGACTTATCAGTTGTCTATCTTGCACAGGGTTCTTCCTTCACTGTTTCTAAGATCCTTCCTGACACCCATCTAAGAAGAAATACATGAAGCTCAATGAACACTTCTCCAGGAGTTCTTGCTGTATGTTTAGTGAATATTACATCAGTGAATATCAAACTCATGCAGGCGATGAGTCACAATAACGTGGCTAAAGTATGTTGACCAGACCACACACTAGAAGGTGAAGGGACGACGACGTTTCGCTCCTTCCTGGACCATTCTCAACTCAATTGATATTGACTTGATATTTTGACTCAAGTCCAGTCAAAATATCAAACTCAAATGAGAGACTGCAGTAATAAATACAGTTACTTCACACAACAAATCACTCCATCCAGTTTACAAATCATTATTATACTTACTAAATAAACTAAATAAGAAACAGAAAACAATCATCTGACTCCAGCAGTTTTGAAAATTCATCTTCCATTTCCAAGATGCCATTCATTGAGAGATGACAATGATGGGTGTGGTGGTGATGCCCCCAGCCTCCAAGACAGGAAAAAAAGTCATGTTTTTCAAAGTCTTGACTTCCCTGCCCGCCGGATTACCAATGATAATAGAGAAAGCTCATTCCTCGAGTTTCCGGACAATGGTCTCTTTGTCTAGCGAGAATGACGCCAGAAATCTTCTCCTCCAAGAAATCAGACCTTTCCGTCTCCCCTATATTAATATTTTTTTATCTTTTAGCTGTGATTGTGTTTGTTTTGCGATGATTTTGTCCTCANTCGTTTGTATGTTTTCAAAAATTTTTACTTTTTCTGGTTTTCTACCTGGCTGCATGGACCAGAGCCTTGACTACACATAGGCCCGTGGTGCTAAATTTAAAGTGATATAAATGTTCTAGTTACTATATACATTAATGTTTGTACACTGGGCGCTGTATATATGTGTATACTTTATATACACATTCGTTGAGAATATGTAAGTTCATTTATGCATGAAACCCCAAGGGCATATGAGATTTACTACATTATAAAAGACGACAGGAAATGAGTGACATGATCTCAACATATAAAATTCGTAGGGAAACATGAATAGAAAAAACGAGCTGTTTAGCATGAGTGACAACAAACGATTGACAATGGATGGAAGCTTACGACTTGACATGTCAAAGGAATACTAGGAAACATTTCTTTAGCCTAAAAAATGCCGGAGAAAATGCTGTATTTTTTTTTACTTCTGTAGATAACCTTTCCGTGTATAATGGTCACATTGAAAACACTTGTAACACTGCCTCTTCTGTGATATTTGACTTGGTGTTGCATTACTTGGATGATAAACTCAAGCAACCGAAGCCAGTTTCTTATGCAAATGTAGCTTCATCAGAAGACTCGAAAGTCATCTTGAGTATTGAGGGGCTCGGGGTGTCTTCGCTCATGATGATTTTCACCGAAATAGCAGTCAAGGTCGGATGTAAGTCGTTGATGCCCTCAAAAGTCTCGGTGGTAGGTTTGTCAGCTATCCAGTAACAGATATGTCAAAGACGGTCCTCGTAGCCTGAAAACGCTTTGCTGGCCGTAGCCTCATGCAATGCGGGGTGAAATGATGGGTTAAATAGATTCTGAAAGGCGTCTTCATTTGCGGAAAGGAATATAGCACCACCGTTGTTATCTAACATGTCGACAGCACTCTCGTCATTAATACCGCCAAAAAAATATAGAGTATTTCACTCCGGGTGTTCTGTGGGGTCCCCATGGAACAGAATTTTGTTCTTGCCGACTACTGTTAAGTACCACAAATTCGAATGCAAGGAGCGACTACACACATGTTCAACTTTTAACGCCTCAACGACACGAATTAACGATGAGAGACCACTGTGTATTGCAAGCTTGCACTCTTCTCTCCTGTGCATTTATCGTCTTGTGTATCCGTCCGCCTGCTTAGTTCTGACCTACGGGCTCGCCATAGCCCGTGCTACTTGGAACTTTTTGTTCCAGGTAGCGAATCTTAAACAACAACAACAACATAGTCCTGACCGACGATGCTCGTTGATTTGGTTGAGGATAAATTTTTATTCAAGGATATAATGCAATCTTGGGAGTTATGAAATGTTTTCCATCTACATAGAATAAATTTTGGAGGAAAAAAACAAAAAAAAAAATTCAGAATCCCCAAATGTTCATTGAGAAAACAAGCTCTTTTAAGCTCATACACAGTAAGAGAAGGAAGACAATACACAGTAACCATGAAGCTGGGAGCGTTCCTTAGTTCCCAGACTACTTGACTAACGCGAGAACGTTCTGAAATGTCCAAGTTTGCGGTTTGTTAGAATTAAGGCGAAAATTGCACCAGCGCCAAACCCGTATTTCGGATATCGATGACATTCCAATCTTCTTTTACAGGAGTGATTTTACTGTGTGAAGGGCGTCAAGCGTGTGTTTACAGTTTTGTTTTGATAACGGTAAATGTTTTCTTGAACTTGAATTATTTCTTGTTATCTAGGGTGATCTTGGATTATTTCTTGTTATCTAGGGTGATCTTGGATTATTTCTTGTTATCTAGGGTGATCTTGGATTATTTCTTGTTATCTAGGGTGATCTTGGATTATTTCTTGTTGTCTAGGGTGATCTTGGATTATTTCTTGTTATCTAGGGTGATCTTGGATTATCTTGGATAAATTTGTATATTCTTGAACGATTTTAGGAGTAATTTATTAGTTTGAATGATCTACAAAATCCCTAGAGAACTTATAATCATAGCTGGCCTGAAAATTATTTGAATAATCTTTATTGACGTTACGCTACATGCGAACACTTTAACAGATCTTCAAAACATTGATGGTGATGAATGATCCCAGCTCTGAAATTCATAGTACTGCTGAGGTCAGGGCAACACATGCAGGTTCTGACACATACGTGGGTCAATATAAACAAAACTGATACAGGTGTTGACAAGCACACCAGGGATCCGACACACACATGTTGGTTCACACACATCATGAACCGGATTTATCAAGTAGCTATGCGAGTTCATAGGAAATTTTCCCTTCTTATCGCGGTTACATCACGATCCAACTGTTCACGGACGTAAATCTTCCTAATAAGACTCCTTCACACCACAACACCTCAGCTGCACGTCCAGCTTATATGTAAACCAAACATAAGTCACGCTTTCTCGACTACATAACCTGGATCCGGAAATCTCTCTGTCAGTGAATATATATTATATACTCTGTGTATATATATATATATATATATATATATATATATTAGTATATTTTGGTAGCAGTCTTTCTGTAGACATATGTTATTAAATATGACCGAAAAAGTAAGATTAATAATTCTAACACGAATTTTTCTCAATTTTCCTTATGTTTGTTTTTACTGATGACGGTAAATGAAAAATCAATTCTCCAAAATTCATTCTTTATTCTTAGTCTGACGCGACACTTGAGCGCGTTTCGTAAAACTTATTACATTTTCAAAGACTTTAGTTACACACACACAGAACAACTATAACTGAACAGAGTTTAAACAGCTTTTCTTTTTTATACCTGCATTTGGGTGAGGTGACATGTTACAATGGTTTGGGGTGAGGTGAGAACAAACACAGAACACGAAACAATGGGTATAAGCTAAAGGGAAGAATAGATCTGTAACTGCAGAAGGCCTATTGGCCCGTATTTCTTGATGTTTCTATATTGGAGCGGAGTCTTGAAGTGGGTAGAATATAGTTGTGCGTTAATGCAGGTATAAAAAAGAAAAGCTGTTTAAACTCTGTTCAGTTATAGTTGTTCTGTGTGTGTGTAACTAAAGTCTTTGAAAATGTAATAAGTTTACGAAACGCGCTCAAGTGTCGCGTCAGACTAAGAAATAAGAATGAATTTTGGAGAATTGATTTTTCATTTACCGTCATCAGTAAAAACAAACATAGGAAAATTTAGAAAATTCGTGTTAGAATTATTAATCTTACTTTTTCGGTCATATTTAATAACATATATATATATATATATATATATATATATATATATATATATATATATATATATATATATATATATATATACTCTGTGTGTTTGTATTTCATATCAAATATGTATTTTATGAAAAGACAATTATAAATTATCATGGCAATATAGTTTAGCAGTAGCTAGGAAGTAAATATACACTGTTGAATGATAAATACTCAGAGGAGCTAATTATTGTTGACTTTGTCTTCACCCTGGAAGACTTCTTTTATAATTAGGAGTTTACTTAGTTTTGCAGGTTAATTACAAAAGTGAAACCATTTATGAATAGTTATAGAATGGTACACTAATTACAGTTAATATTATTAAGTATAATACCATGCAAATTGTAAATACTGGAATTACACGAAGTGTTTATGAATAATGTATTTAGGGTTCTTAATTTTCTAGGCTTATCTAACCAATGAGCATTCGGTTGGATCAACTTATCAAAGTTGAACAATATGTAAATATGTTAATAATTAAACTTTGCACACCTTTAATATCTGTGAACATTCTCTTCACACATTAAAATCCACTCAATAGTCCTTACTTACATCACCAACACTTCCATCGGGTTTCGAACTGAGTTCGAGACCTACCAACTAACTACACGATGGTTGTTAAGGTCGTACTAGCAGCTTACTGAACAACCAAGAAGTATATTTGTCAGATTAAAATCCTGCTTGGTTGTTGAAGATTAAGTCACCCGAGAGGTGGCACGGCCATGAATAACCCGTAAGAAAACTCTGATGAAGTATACTTGTCCTTGGTGGACAAAGTCAACATCTTGACTTTGATGCTCAAACCAGTCCGAGCAGACTTGGTCAAGACTTACAGACAACTCTGCTCACCCGCCTCTCCTCTTTGACCAAAATTCTGATTGATTGATGAAGATTAAGCCACCCAAGAGATGGCATGGGCGTGAATAACCCATAAGAAAATTCTGATGAATGATGGCTACCAGGCAGTCCAGAGGAGTCTGGTGCATACTCAAGATGGGAGTGAACTTCACGTGGGATTTCTTTCATGTCGACAGAACAGATTACTTTCATTTTCCGTGTCATTAAACTGTTAAACCGCTCTTGACTAACCTTTGATGAACCTCCTGAAGACATAACTGTGCATGGGAAACACAAAAGGCTTACTTTGCTTTCTGAGAAGCATAACCAACTTCTAACATGTTGGTTAGCTTTGTTTATGAACATGGGGCACAATCGACTTGAGAATGGTCCAGGACGGACCGAAACGTCGTCGTCGTCGTCCCTTCATTTTCTAGCGTGTGGATTAGTCAACATTTGTCAGCCACGTTATTGTGACTCATCGCCCGCGTAGGTTAAATAAAACTTCTCACAGTGAGGAGGTTTCTTCCCATTGTCGTGTAATAGCATGGATGAAGAAAAGTCATTGTTAGGATGTTGACATTCATCATTTCCATTTTTTGTTTCAATTTTCACCATCACAGTCATCTAGACTGTTTGGCCAGACACCAATATCATTAGAGTACTTGTTCTTTTCACTTTTTTCGCATTTGACAGACGCTGGCTATTGCTGTATCATGCTTACAGCCGCAATATTACCAGTTGATCCACTATGTCCAGCTTTAAGCGTTACAGCACAGTCACCCCTCTCCTTGTGTATCATAATATTTTGTTAACCAATTTGTTTTTAATATCACAAGTTAGTCTCGTTTTTTTCCGTTTGGCAATTCCATAGGCACAATGACGTTGAATATATCTGGCTCTATTGCTCATTTGCAATGGAACAATGTCAATGATATATACATTAAAAACCAATAGTTTTAACATGGCTGATAGCCTAGGTCTAACAGTCTCGACATCAAGCAAACATTTTTACGAAATTCTTAATTACAAGTAAATAAGATTAACACTTTGGGAGCCGTCAAGTAATCAGTTGACCGTACAACTCAGGATTATTGATCCAGGACAATCATATTCACTTCAATAGGACATTAATACACGCCTACAGCCAAGTAACGGCAACAGCCATAGCAGTATCCAAATGGCTGCCCTCGCTCCGGTATCCCCAAGATGGAATCAACAAACATGACCCCATAATCACAATTTGAGCAACCCACTCTGACGCGTGGTTACATATACTCAATAAGTAAAATTGTAACTCAGAAAAAATAAAATTGAACGAAATTATTTATCGTACCATGTTATTAATGACGTAATAATTAAGTACCATGCAGCTCCCCAGACATGTAAACAAGAGTGTTGCCATATCGTGAGATGCCGATTTCACCAGACAGCTTGCAATTAGTGCTGGACCCGAGGCAAATGCTGATTTTGCTAGTAGGTTCACCAGTCCCTGCTCTCTCCTTAATATTATTTCAACAATGGGAAAGATACCCAAGGCCTCCATAGGAGTCTACTGGCCAATCAGCAAATATGCTATATTCCTGAATATAATTTAGGTCTTGTTGTTGTTTTACATTTAGCTACTCAGAAGGAAGTGTCCATGTAGCACGGGCTATGGTGAGCCCGTAAGATTTAGGTGTAAAATAAACTATATATATACCGGGTCCACCGAGAAGTGAGGTGAACTTCTCGGTGAATATGTGAACTGATTTTGTTGATAAACATTATCTGGTATAAAACATACTGCGACTTATCAGTTGTCTATCTTGCACAGGGTTCTTCCTTCACTGTTTCTAAGATCCTTCCTGACAGCCATCTAAGAAGAAATACATGAAGCTCAATGAACACTTCTCCAGGAGTTCTTGTGTGTATGTTTAGTGAAGATTACATCAGTGAATATCAAACTCATGCAGGCGATGAGTCACAATAACGTGGCTAAAGTATGTTTACCAGACCACACACTAGAAGGTGAAGGGACGACGACGTTTCGCTCCGTCCTGGACCATTCTCAACTCAATTGATATTGACTTGATATTTTGACTCAAATCCAGTCAAAATATCAAACTCAAATGAGAGACTGCAGTAATAAATACAGTTACTTCACACAACAAATCACTCCATCCAGTTTACAAATCATTATTATACTTACTAAATAAACTAAATAAGAACAGAAAAAATCATCTGACTCCAGCAGTTTCGAAAATTCATCTTCCATTTCCAAGATGCCATTCATTGAGAGATGACAATGATGGGTGTGGTGGTGATGCCCCCAGCCTCCAAGACAGGAAAAAAGTCATGTTTTTCAAAGTCTTGACTTCCTGCCCGCCGGATTACCAATGATAATAGAGAAGCTCATTCCTCGAGTTTCCGGACAATGGTCTCTTTGTCTAGCGAGAATGACGCCAGAAATCTTCTCCTCCAAGAATCAGACCTTTCCGTCTCCCCTATATTAATATTTTTTTCTCTTTTAGCTGTGATTGTGTTTGTTTTGCGATGATTTTGTCCTCAACAGGCAAAACTATAATTAAACTATACACATAGAAATCACAATAGGGTGATGCATCAAATGAACCATGAACTACGAAGTGTGGGGTAAAATCCGGGTTTGTGTCTCGGGAGAGGCTGCAGATCCGTGTGAAGTCAATCGGAATTCCCGGTTTGGGCAATTGCTTTATGTCGTGGCCTAGTCCGACTAACGGTAGCGTCTGGGATCATCCTGGGCCGTAAGTTCGAACCCTCATCACGCCCTTATGGATTATGTTCTTTTATAACAGTAAACTGCATGTATAAGGTGCGTTTGAAGGGTAATTGTTTGATAGTATCATCTTAGTGAAGCAATTTTGCTGTAGGCAGGAAAAAAAAAATTTCTGATGAAAATTAGAGAACTCGTTTGTATGTCATTTTTGGATATATATATATACAATGCATATCAACATCATATTGTATAGTATCGTCATAATGTGAACAATGTCATCATAATGCTCATGGATCAAATACAAGTTGGTTCATAATGTATTATCACAGCATTCATTATAATGTAATATCAAATGTTTGAAATAAAGTGTTCATCATAAAATTACGATGTTCATCATTTCTGGTTCCAGATCTATCCGATCGAGGTGTTGAAGCTCCAAACGCTGAGAGGCTACTTCAACAATAATTTTTTTGTCTTTATTGCTGCTTGGGTAGCGACCAAACATGGACTAAAGTTCGGGATTGGCACCAAACAAAAGCACTGCGCATGACACTGGACACAGCACTACTGGCACAACACTACGAAATATACATAATCATAATGATTACGAATGTTATATTATTCTTATTATTAAGGGATTATTAGTATATATTATTATTAACATTATTATTATTATTAGCCATAGGTAAAGGTAATTGACTATGCGGTGACCTAATAAACTGTAATTATGGGTTGTAACCGTAGATTCTCGATGTAACATGGTTGGTGGGTAGAAAACGATCGACTGTACGAAACATTTGGAATTTTCCATTTAAACTTCGTTATCGCCACATAAGGTCTCTATTAAATCATTTGCAATTTTTTGTTTTCTATGCGCTTGCAATGCATGCAATATATGCAATCCAGGACGGCTAGGTACCTCGTTCTCGTCAATTACCTTACTGCATAGGAAAACTTTTTTGCATTGATGACATCAAAATTAAAGAAAAAAAATCTAATCAAATATTTTTAACCTCTGTTCCCCCCCCGCCCCCCTCTGCCTAAACTTCTTGGGCTGGACAGTACTAGCGACGGTCTATATCGCATGAGTCGGCGTTCAAGAAAAAGCACCAATCAGTCCGAGACACAGAATCGGCTGAAAACCCCCTCTCGG
>WNGS01005680.1:20080885-20085885 GCA_020271785.1 Procambarus virginalis
CACACACACACACACACACACACACACACACACACACACACACCACACACACACACACACACACACACACACACACCACACACACACACAGCCACACCACACACAGCCACACACACACACACACACACACACACACACACACACACACACACACACACACACACACACACACACACACACACAGCCACACACACACACAGCCACACACACACACACAACACACACACACACACACACACACCACACACACACACACACACACACACACACACACCACACAGCCACACACACACACACACACAGCCACACACACACACACACACAGCCACACACACACACACACACACACACACACCACACACACACACACACACCACAGCCACACACACACAGCCACACACACCACACAGCCACCACACACAACACACACGCACACACACACACACACACACACAGCCACACACACACACACACACAACCACACACACACACACACACACACAACACACACACCACACACACACACACACACACACACACAGCCACACACACACACAGCCACACACACACACACACAACACACACACCACACACACACACACAACACACACACACACACACACACACACACACACACCATAACATCGTTCACATCTGTCAACATACAACGTATCAAAACACACAGAACAAACAACGTCCAATTAATAACTGGCTCCCAATTAAAGCTATAGTTATTTTAGACTGTCCTATAGGACAATCAGTCCTATAACAGTGGTTATAGGACTCTTATAACAGCGATATATGAATATCAAGAACCAGTCTTTTCACATGTAACCGACAACACAGACTGTAAATTTAAGATCCTCCTTATGCCTTGAACTAATAAGCACTAAAAACAATATGGTAAAAGTGATGATAATCAAAATAATAATTCATGATCCTTATATAGTTTTTGATTCTTGTATATAAGTCACGCGAAACTTCGGTAGTTAAGATACCATCTAATGGAGATCAAATACTGCCTTGAAAGTCTTAGAAATTCAGCCCCCAAAATATAGTCTTACGCAGGTGCATTGTGGTAAATACAATTATATAATTGTCTGTAATGCACAGAGAGAGGTCCAGGAAGCGGTTTAAATGAAAAGGCACATGCCAGGGGCTTTCTTATTGATATGTGGCGGAAATGTACTCTAAACCAGTAAAGTAGTGAAACCAACCACCATCACTACCACGTCTATCACCACCACCACCATCACCACCACTACTACCTACCACCCACCATCACATCTTCATCACCACCTCCAATATTACCACCACTTCTAGTACAACCTCCACTTTTACCATCACCACCACTACTACCACCACCACCATCATTGCCACCACTACCACCACCACCACCATCATTGCCCACGACCACTACTACCACCATCGCCTTCATTACCACCTCCACTATCATCACCACCACTCTCAGTACAACTACCACCACAACTACCACCACCACCACCAACATCACAACTACCACCACCACTACCACCATTAACACCACTACCACCACCATATGCAGGCGATGAGTCACAATAACGATGCTGAAATATGTATGACTAAACCATCACCAGAAATGAGGGACGACGACGACGACGAGGGTTATAGCTCTGCGGGATCACCATAGCCCGTGCTGCTTGGGACGTTTCCTTCCAGGTAGCGAATCTTAAAACAACGATAACAACGACAACGAGGTCGTTCTGAACGATCAAGGTCGTGTGATAGAAAGAGAGGAAGAAACAGACAAATAAATAAGAAAGTGACATGAGAGGTGAGGAGGTGAGGAAAGAAAAATGCAAGAATAGGAAGGTAAGAATAAGAAAGCAGAGGCAAAGCATAAATCAGATCACGTTTGTTAAGAAGGTTGGCGCATTAATGTACTGTGACAGGAAGAGTCAACAGCAACAAAGCCAGGACTCAGATTCATCATCTGAAGACTCATCAATCGGCTCTGATACATCAGGTGTATCAGAGCCGATTCAACAAGACGGCGTCTGTACAAAGGCAGGAAAGAGATTATATTTCAAGACTAATCAATAGGATGATTTAGAGTCCTTACATGACACGAGAGCATTGTTTGTGTCTGCAATCTTAACTCTTGTGTGTCATTAAGTGTATGGCCAGTTTCCCCAAAGAGAGGACAAGACGAACAGGAAATAGAGTAGACACCAGCAGCATTGGAAGCAGGGAGGAGCAGTGTGAAAGCAGATTACTACGAAGTGTGTTAGTTTGTCGAAGGCGAGTCTTATATCAAGAGAGCGAGGGGTATTAGTGATATTTTTACATTCAAATATGAAGGGGGAAGCGTAGCACAGCACTGTATGATATATGGCATGGTTACCAAACCACCACCACCACAACTAACCACCACCATCCCTACAACTACCCCCACCATCCCCAAAAGTACCACCACCATCCCCACAACTAACCACAACCAGTGAGTACTACAGAGGGGAGATAGTAGAGCTGCCTAACCTAAAGAGGCACTCACACAAGCGACCAAGCACGAGTGGCCACATCATCATATCCTCCCTTCCCCCTAACACACACATGTAAATGCAGCCACAGCAACAAATACACCTGAGGTGGGGGAACAAAAACACCCGAATTGCGATGAGTAGCGCAAAAGTAACATACACAAATGCAGATGGAATTACAAATAATGGGTAGAATTGCAGGAAAGGAGTGACAGAAAAACACGGAAGTGTTACAAGAAAGGAAACGTAAAAGAAGTTATAGGAAATACAATCATCTCACGAGGAAGGCAGGTAAGAAAGGGAAGCAGAAGGGAAGGTGCTATAGCCTTGTGGTACAGCTACAGGGCACCTTAGAGAAGATTTTGGATATGAGTCAACCCTGGAAACACAAACCGTAACTGTCTCTATTTTCCGCTTGTTACAACTGTAATAAAGTTGTTACATCTTGGTTAACGTGTTTATGACGTATTAGAACGTTGTTACAACTTGCTATATTGGTTGTTATAACTGGTAGGAGGTGTTAAAACTTGTTCAAACGTTGTACCAACATTGTAGTTCGGTGTGTGTTTGGCGGGAAATTAGCTGAGTAACCCGATAGGCAAGAGTTCATACTAGGAATAAGAACATTGGGAGACATGAAGATAGTGGTAGCAGTGATTTACAATTCCCCATCAACCAATATAAAGTCTAGCGAAGATGACAGATTCAATGCCAAGTGTGTTAGATAGATATTAGGCATCCAGCAGTCTCGGGAGGACTATGGAGTTTGCGCTTTGGTTGTCGGTCTGGAGTGGCCTCTCCAGGGGTGCAAAACCTGGATAGGTTGATATGGGGAAGAAGCTGTTACCCATGCAGCAGGTCCCCCCTCTCCACGGTGCCGAAAGTCTCCAATGGGAAAGGCAATACGAGTGTGTTAAGGTAATGGAAACGCTTGCGCAGAGCAAGGGGAGCAAGAGCTAAAATTCGAATAGTGGGGGACTTTATCTATAGGGAAATAGACTGAATAAATAAGTACCCCCTTCCAAATGGTGAGACACAGAGAACACAACTGGAACACACACCAAAGAAAACGTTCTGAAAGCATCGCATCACAGAACCAACAAGAATAAGATCATATCTAACATGTCTAACATCTAACATTGTTCCATCAGCAACACTAGACCTGAGTGTTTCCTCAAAATGAGGCAGAAGTTGACAAAAAGGAAATAGAAGATGAGATGAATTGTCATAATTGAATACATTTTGAAGCTGAAGGAGTTGCTTACAGGAAACAACCTCTTGACGATGATGATGAGATTACTGACGTGGGGAGTACAGTAAGACACGGAAGTTTCTGCACCACATCCAATGGGAAAGAGAAATGGAACGTAAGACAGCAAATAAGGTGATAGACTTCACCGCTGGGAAAGGTGCCGGCGCAACGGAGCAATTCACACACCACTCAAGAAGGCGGTGGATGAGAAAAGTCAAATAAATCTCTGGTTCAACAGGCAATACAAAGAAGCTAAGGAAGGAATATAAACCGTACAGGGAACTAGGAACAAAGGACAATAGAGACACTCCAGAGAACCAGAAATTAATACCCCAGAGTTAGGAGAGAAGCCGAGAGGCAATTTGAAAATGACATTGCTGCAAAAGCAATGCCATTTTCAAAGCTGTTCTGTTCAAAGTATTTTCTAAGCTACTAAGCAAAGCTGCCCTATAGCCATATAAGAAAAAAACAGTATAAGACCATGTACTCACATTAAGTAGACAAGGTAGAATTTTCACAGAAAATGATAATGAGGTACACAAGGAACTCACAAAAGATTCCTACAGGTCTTTACGAAAGAACCGGCATGGAGACCAAGGTTATGAGATGAAAGGCCGGAAGAAACAATGGATGACATTGTAATCACTGTAGAAGAGGTAAGAAAACAACTGCAGCAACTGGATGTTACAAAAACAATGAGGCTGGACCAACCTCACTATAGCTGCTGAAGGAGGCTGCAGGAGCACTTTATTACGTAAAATGTTTAATAAAACACTTGAGACAGGAAATCTCCCAGAAGTCTGGAAAAAAGGAAAACATAGTCCTGTTATTGATGCCAGGCAGGAATGCATGAAGGAAAGCAGGCTGGAAGGCAGGCTGGAAGGCAGGCCAAAGGGCAGGCCGAAGGGCAGGTAGGTAGGTTGCAGAGCAGGCAGACAAGCAGGCCTAAGCGCATGTGGGAAGACATGCAAAATCGGGGGGGGACAGACAGAAAGGGAGGCCGGATAGCAGGCAGGACCGTAAGCTGGAGGACAGGTAAGAACGAAGGCAGAAGACAGGTGGACGGGAAGGCAGAAATCCAAGCAGAGCGAACAGGTAAGTCTCTGTCTGCTTTAATGACTTCGTTACTAATTCAAGATTTTAAACAGGAATCCATGAATTTGATAGGTGGCGATTATAATTGGCCGTTCCTGTGGCCAGCCGGGGCCTGCTCCTGTAGCCAGCCGGAG
>WNGS01005680.1:20090885-20104144 GCA_020271785.1 Procambarus virginalis
AAGGCCAGATTCATCGACTATGTGTGTTTGTGAGTGTAAAAACAGACTGTGTCTGTTTGTAACAGACTAACCTAAGGGGAAAGAACTTAAATGGTTCTAGGTTAGAGTTTTGCCTGACAGTACTAGGGTATGTGGACCATTGGCCCAATGTGTGGACCAGTTAGGGTCCGGAGTGTGGACTGGTATGGCCCGGGGCGGGCAGGGAAGGTGGTTCAGGGCAACCTGTCTAGGGTAAATAGACAGAGCTAAAAAAAAACCTTTCACATAAATTTGGGAAGTGGAAAGAAAGTTCTCATGTAATTATAAATAATTAATACTAAAATCTATTTAAGCTTTTGTAAACTTTTCTTCTTCCTACGTGCATCATGAACGGCACGTCTCAGTAGACTATTAAACATGCTGATATACATACTTTATAGATATACATCATGTAACACATGACTATAAATCTATTTATATGTATAAAAGAGAATGTTCGAGGTTGGACGCCTGATGCTTGGGGATAGCCTCATTAAATTTTATGGTAATAATGGCATTTTTACCTGAGTGCCAAACGGGGCCGGAGTCGTCCAGTGCCTACCTGTAGTAGGCACTGCACGGTCCCAGTGCCACTCCTTCACGAAGTCTATGGAAGTGAAATATTCAGCCCACAGTCCATAGACTGTAGCATTAGTTGAGATAATACTGAAATCAGATACTTTCAAAACGTGGATTCAAGTGACAGATTGGCATTCAGGATGCAACTTTTTGGTTACAGTCACGTGGGGAGGGAGTGTGTGTGCAGAGAGAGAGAGAGAGAGAGAGAGAAAGAGAGAGAGAGAGAGAGAGTGTGTGTGTGTGTGTGCAGGGAGGGAAGAGATGGGGAGTGTATGTGGGAGAATATTAAGAGGTTAAGAGGGTGTGTGGGTGGGAGATGGGTGGAGTGCGTGTGTGTGAGGAGGAAATAGATTGAGTTTACAGCGATGACACGCACACACGCACTCACACGCACACACGCACTCACATGCACAGAACTACACAACACACAAAAGACCCGCACCAGACAATTACTAGCAGCAACAACAACATATATCGCTGAAGACACTTTATCCCCCCCCCTACCCTTAACCATTCACCCCCCATCTCCCCCCTCCCTTATAACCCCTCCCCTCCATTCCTTCCCGTCCCTCCCTACCCCTCCACCCCTCCCTCACGCTAGCCTTCCTGATTTACCGTGAATAAAATTACACTTAAACCCGTTGATCCCTAAGCTTAATGGCGACGCGTGCGACTGCACTCTCTCACGATAAGCAACACACGAGCACCATTGTAAATCGAGCGTCAGCGACGGTCTCTACGAGCAGGCTCGTATGTGCAACGAGAATGGCTTGCTCTCCGGCCTCTGCAATTCCCACTACCTTGTCCTTAGGCTGAAATACTGCCCCCACTATAGCTCGTGTCTGTAATGCACTGCCTGGGCTCTGAGCGCCCCACGCCAGCCTCGGCGTACCTGTTGTCTCCTGTAGGATATGGAGGGCAAAATTCGCTTCGTAAATCGGTGTATACAAACTGTGTTTCTTCATCTTGTTAAAAAGATGTATTCACGGACTCTTGTATCCCTGTATTCAAAGACTGGTACAGATGCGTACACTCTTGTATACGTGTATGGAAACACTGATAAATATATGTACACGCTTACATATATTTATCAGTGTATTATTGACACATACATTGTGTATATATAAAAACACTGTGAGGATCAGCAAGATTCTCTACATCGTGTGAGGACAGGAATTAAATCCTAGTGAGAATAGGCCGAGTTCTCTATTTATGAGTCAATTTATATGGTAAATGAATAAACGCGAAGTGTCTCCAGACATTAAAGCTGATGGGACTTACCAGCATGCAATACAGTAGTCCACTGAAACAACGCAACACAATCTTTAACCAACCGCCACTAATAACCCAACAACAAACTCCGCACTTAACAAACGCCCGCCCTAATTATCGAAAAACCCCCAGACAATCATTCACTCCCTCCAGAACTCACAAATGCAGATCTTATCTCCACACTCATAACTGGCAATGAAAAGGCAATAGAGAAGACACTGGATCCATCCTTATAAATTGTTAATGCAAATCTAACCCGTTCCTGTGAAGCATCTCACACCACAACAAACAAAAGTAGAATCCCAACACTGCTTCTAAAGGTCTAGACACAAGGAGGGATCTCATAGAGGGTAAAGTTATAGATAGATGCCTTACAGAACTAGTCTGATCCACCCCCCTCGTCTGGACTTCCCATAACACAACTAGAGAAATAAAAGTAAAAAAGCTCACAGCTGTAGGATTAAACAACCATCGANTATATATATATATGTGTGTGTGTGTGTTGTGTGTGTGTGTGTGTGTGTGTGTGTGTGTGTGTGTGTGTGTGTGTGTGTGTGTATAGTGACGGTAATCTCTTTCAAGAGAGATTTTTGCCTGCTCTTTCCTAAGTCACGTTACTTCAGTACGTCTGCAACATCAAGATACTACATGCAAGAGTAGTTTATATAGTAGAATACGTCTCTACAGGAGGTATACGTACCCTACTCTCACTCCACTCCCACCTCCTAGCTGCCGCCACTCCACCCTCGTCGATCACCAAACTACCACTTCAAGCCAGTGCTGGGGCTGCCGTGCGGTGTAGACGTGTCGCTTGACCGCTCAGGCAGTTTGGGGTAGTTGCCGTTTTCGTCGGCAGGGAGTGTGGGTGTCTCTTCCCTCCCTGCTGTTCCTGGTGGTGGGGACGTGGCGTGTTTTGCGATGGGCAGCTCTATTCCCGCTGTCGTGCGGTTAAACTCCATCGGATTGGAGTTTACTGGCTGTGCTGGTTACCCGCTGGTGGACGTGGTATTGAGTGACATGCTCAGAGTCTGTTGTTGTTGTTATAGATTCAGCTACTCGGAACAAGTTCCAAGTAGCACGGGCTATGGTGAGCCCGTAACTTACCTGGCACAGGAGCTGGGCAAGAAGCACGGGCTATGGTTAGCCTCGTGGACAGGAGATGTATCCCGTGTGTGCTCAGAGTCCGGTTCGGGACGTATATGGTGTCGAGCTGGTCACTGCTCACCGTGTCATCATCAAGTTTGTGGGCGGTGTACCGTGCTTTTCTACGGAGGTACGACTAGTAGGCATCCATCCATTTCTACGGAGGTACGAGGGCGTACTTTGCAGCTACAGGAAGGCACCGGGTCTGTGACCATTTCAGACCGTAGTGGTACTGTGACGTATGTCAGTGTACATGGCGCCCCCATGGAGTTTCCTGAGACTTTCCTCCGGCGATTCTTCCAGAGGTACGGCTCCGTCATCAGTGTGCGGATGAACTCACTTTCGTCTGGCACGTATTCGGGTGTGAAGACCAACATTCGGACCCTCGGGATGCTACTGAGGTCAGACATTCCGTCCTCTGTCCGGCTGTTAGGGTACTACGTGCGGGTGTTTTATGCCTGACAACCCCATACTTGCTTCCGGTGTGGCTTGTTGGGGCATCAGGCTGCCGGGTGTAGTGCTGATCCGGTCGCTCCCGTGAACTTGTTCCGTGAAGAGGATTTCCCACCGCTCCCTCTGGAGGAGGACTCCGGGGGTGAGGAGGTGAGCGTCCCGTTCGCTGCTGCGGCTCCCCCAGCGTCGCCCAACGTTCCCCCGGTTGTTGCAGACCCTCCTCCGGGTGTTGTGGTGCCGTCGGATGTTCCTCCTGACCATGTCTCTGGCCCTGCTGCTCCCGTGGACCTTCCTGGTAATCCCTGTGAAGCGTCGCCGTCTGCTTCCTCGTCTTCGGATGAGGAACTTGGCCCTGCGTCCGCACCTCGGGTCTCTGCTGTGCTGGGTGCTGGGGTGGCTGCGGAGCCTCCTGCTGTGTGTGGTCCGGTTCCTCCTGTGGTCGAGGCTGCTGCCGTTCTGCGTCGGGCGTCGGTTCGTCCGGCTAGTGGTGCCCGTGCTTCTGGATCTGCTTCCGGCTCTGAAGATATCCGGCCGGAGCCCAAACGTTCCAGGCGTTCGTCTACTGCCTGGGCTGATGTTGGGGACTTCAGTGACTGTTGGTCTTCAGGTGTTGACGGCGTGGCTCCGGATGAGTCGATGAGTCGTTATCTCCACGGTTGGTGGTGGCGGAGGTACATGTGTCTGCTGGTGCTGATGCCTGTGTCTCGGGTGTGCCTCCTGTTCCTTCCCCGCCCGGGGAAGAGCCCGGGGCTCTCCGCAGTAGGGTGTGGTGGCTTCCGATGCCGGGGATGACGAGGATGCTGGTGCTGGGCGTGGCCTGGTGGTGACTTTGAGAAAGGATGCGCGCCGCCATGGTTCCCTGCAGTCGTCTGGTGGTGTGCCCGTGGCCGCTGGTGCCCCTGTGGTGGTTTTGAGGACCTGGAGGCCTGGGTTGCCGAGTTCCTGCTGTCTGAGAAGCCGGAGGACTTTTCTGATGAGCGGGTTCCAGGTGTATGGGATAGGGTGGCGGTTACTCGCGTCCGGAGGGACACCATATGGGTTCCCTGTCTGCGGGTGTTTGTTGACCCCCGTGATGGGTCAAGCCTCTTGGGGGAGGTGGCTGATTTGGGAGGCGTTTAATGTGCGGTATCCCCAGGTCATGTTCCCGGGCAAATATGTAAGCTGATTTTACTTTTACATGTATGTTATCCTTCTGCTTTGCTCGCATGTATTTTTATTCTTAGCTTGTTGTGTGCTGTGCGATTTTCTTGTTTTGTTTCATGATGTCCTTTATGTTGTGTTTTGTTCTCGGTCCTTCCGGCCGATGCGTAGTTTGCTGTTGTGTATGTACCTATGTTTATTTTCTGATTTGTATGGATTGCTTGTTTATTAGTGTTGTTTATTTTGGCCTCGGCCTTTGTTTGTTGCGGGGCGGTTGGTTTGGTGTGGGTGTTTTTATTCATGTCTTGTTTCTGTGCTGTACGTTTGCACTGGTGTTTTATTATTGCTTTACATGTTGTACTTGTTTATTATTTTTGTTTTGTTGTGTATTGTGCTTGTCCTGTTATGTTTTCTGTTATGCATCTTGATGTTTGTTTCGTTTTAGGATGTTTTGTTTTGAAATGTTACTGTGCTTGCTTGTTTAACATTGTTTTCTATTTTGTGTCTTGATGTCTGATGTGTTTTTCACTGCATTTATCGTGTTTGTATTTTGTTGTACTGAGCTGTCGGCCCTTCTGGCCGGTGGTCTATTGTTTTGTTATGTTTTCTGTGTTTTCTCGTTTTTATTGTATTTAAATTGCATGCTTTGCATGTAAAAAAAAAAAAAATTAAAGACAGTACGCTTCCCATTGGTGAATCGGCGACTTCACGCGACTACAGCGCCATCTGCTCGCCTATAAATAGTCTTGCATGAGCAGGTGGACTCAGAAATATTCTGTGCTCTCAAAGCTGACACTTCTACCTAGCATACGTCCTACGTATATTAGTGGAGGTTGCAGCCAGCCAAATATTCTCGGCACCATTTACTAATTTTTTGTCCTGTTCATTGTAGAGTAACGAAACCATTATTTTATTTGATATTGTGTTTTGTCTTTGTATTTATGTTTAATTCACACTGTACATAGCCGAGGGATTATCTTTGTTCATATTTATTTAAAAGTCAATTAAAGTTTCATTGTTTATACGATTTGTTTTGCGTGTTTTTCTCTTTACTTGACCACAGGAGACAACAGCCAAGCAGTCAACTTTTTTTTACTCTTTTTTTTTTACTAATGTGATTGGCATTTACACCAGCCATAGGGAGGACTGCCTTACACCTACATTTTCCCATCACAATATATATATATATATATATATATATATATATATATATATATATATATGTCGTACCTAGTAGCCAGAACGCACTTCTCAGCCTACTATGCAAGGCCCGATTTGCCTAATAAGCCAAGTTTTCCTGATTTTATATATTTTCTCAATTTTTTTTCTTATGAAACGATAAAGCTACCCATTTCATTATGTATGAGGTCAATTTTTTTTATTGGAGTTAAAATTAACGTAGATATATGACCGAACCTAACCACCCTACCTAACCTAACCTAACCTATCTTTATAGGTTAGGTTAGGTAGCCGAAAAAGGTAGGTTAGGTTAGGTAGGTTAGGTAATCGAAAAACAATTAATTCATAAAACTTGGCTTATTAGGCAAATTGGGCCTTGCATAGTAGGCTGAGAAGTGCGTTCTGGCTACTAGGTACGACATATATATATATATATATATATATATATATATATATATATATATAATATATATATATATATTATAACAACATAAAAGTCCTGGATCATTATAACGTCCTGGACTATTATAAAGTCCTGGATCATTATAAAGTCCTGGACCATTATAAAGTCCTGGATCAGTATAAAGCCCTGGACCATTATAAAGTCTAGGATCATTATAAAGTCCTGGACCATTATAAAGTCTATGATCATTATAAAGTCTTGGATCACTATAAAGTCCTGGACCATTATAAAGTCTAGGATCATTATAAAGTCCTGGATCATTATAAAATCCTGGATCATTATAAAGTCCTGAATCATTATAAAGTCCTGGACCATTATAAAGTCTAGGATCATTATAAAGTCCTGGATCCTTATAAAATCCTGGATCATTATAAAGTCCTGGATCATTATAAAGTCCTGAATCATTATAAAGTCCTGAATCATTATAAAGTCCTTGATCATTATAAAGTCCTGGACTATTATAAAGTCTAGGATCATTATAAAGTTCTGGATCATTATAAAGTCCTGGATCTTTATAAAGTCCTGGATCATTATAAAGTCCTGGATCATTATAAAGTCCTGGATCATTATAAAGTCCTTGACCATATAAAGTCTTGGATCATTATAAAGTCCTTGACCATATAAAGTCTTGGATCATTATAAAGTCCTGGACCATATAAAGTCTTGGATCATTATAAAGTCCTGGACCATATAAAGTCCTGGATCATTACAAAGTCCTGGATCATTATAAAGTCCTGGACCATATGAAGTCTTGGATCATTATAAAGTCCTGGACCATATAAAGTCCTGGATCATTATAAAGTCCTGGACCATATAAGTCCTGGATCATTATAAAGTCCTGGACCATATAAAGTCTTGGATCATTATAAAGTCCTGGACCATATAAAGTCCTGGATCATTATAAAGTCCTGGACCATATAAAGTCCTGGATCATTATAAAGTCGATTGTCGATAGTTCTAAACACTGAACACAGAGTCAGACGGTCACAGAGTAACTGACGAATCTCCACCACTAATTACCAGCACCAAGCCAGCACAAACTGTAGTACACACTACACAAGAGAGACAAAACGTCATCGTTTAACCAGCAAATATTATGAGCAGGGTCAGGGAGGGCCTGACAGCTGAGTAGGCAGCGCTTGGATTCGTAGTCCTGAATTCCGGGTTCGATCACCGGCGGAGGCGGAGACAAATGTGCAGAGTTTTCTTTCACTCCTGATGTCTCTGTTCAGCCTAGTAGTAAATAGGTACCTGGGAGTTAGACTGCTGCTACGGGCTGCTTCCTAGGGGTGTGTAACAAAAAGGAGGCCTAGTCGAGGACCGGGCCGCGAGGACGCTAAGCCCCGAAATCATCTCAAGATAACAGGGTACATGTCAATACTGGCTATCGAGAAGAACTAACGGAATATGCAAATATGATCATCCAGTGTAGAAATAATCTTATCACAGGAAATGTCATTCTTAACGCTGAAACTTTTCCCCACCCACAACAGTGTGTAACTCACCATGACAGAATTGAACGAGTCGAAGCTCAACCCCCCTGCAAACACAACCATGTGAGTACAACCAGGTGAGTACAACCAGGTGAGTACAACCATGTAGTACAAACCAGTGAGTACAGGAACTGTCCCATTTCCCATTAAATGAATCATGTGAACAAACCTGATCCCAGAAAAAAGCCATTTTAGAACCAGCTAAAATACCAAGAATATTTTTTGGGGGGAGTGGAAGTAAAGTAGAAGGTAATTGAAGACTCTAAACCCATCTGGGGGGACACAAGACACTCCTCACCGCCAGATTCATGAAGCAGTTACGCAAGCACTTACGAACCTGTACATCATTTCTCAATCTTTGGCGGCTTTGTTTACATTATTAAACAGTTACTGAGCTCCGAAGCACCAGAGGCTGTTTTAACAATAATAACAGTTGATTGGGAAGTTTTCTATGCTTTGTAAACTGTTTAATTAATGTAACCAAGCCGTCAATGATTGAGGAAAGATGTACACGTTCGTAAGTACTTGTGTAACTGCTTCGTGAATCTGGCACCTGAACCACAGCCACACACCACACAGCCNAAATAACCGATATTGAGAGATGCATATCCGTTGCTTCGTAACAGAGTATAATATATATGATATCAATGTGATATCAATATAATTCATACTTAATGCGGAAATCATTTTGGGATTTTATTGATTCAGAGTGGCCATGTTGGGATTGGCTACTCCATGGTGGCTGCCAGCATCTCTGTTCCAATCATCCATCTTCTGACATCCACCAAGTGGTGTCATCCATCTCCTGACACCCACCAAGTGGTGTCATCCATCTTGGTATGTGAATCACTCGGCAATGTGAGGTAATGATGGCCAGGATACAGGTGCAACTGGCAGCTTTCTCAAGACTCGATTCGGAATACACCATGTGCCAACTTTGTGGAGGTGGCGGAATACCTGAAGTCCAAGTCCAAATATCTGAAGTCCAAGTCCAAGTAACTGAAGTCTAAGTGCAAGTAACTAAAGTCCAAGTCCAAATACCTGAACTCCAAGTCCAACTTTGTGTCAACTTTGTGAAATGGAAAACATTCATTCCCTAGAACATTATATTGAAGAATGTCCCATACTGACTGAACTCCCGACCCTTTGGCTTGAGATAAGCTGAACTCTGTAGATACTCTCTGAACACTGGAATATCTGATGATATACTGGATTTGTACTCAATGTGGAAACTCTTTGCGAAAAATCATTTTAGCTGGAAGTGGATTTTCATAAAAATATATATCACACTATTGAGAGTTTCTTGTGTACTGGAAACGTTAAATTCTTAGATAAGACTGCTGTTGCTTTATATCGACGACATAATTGCATAAAATTTGTCAAATATATATATATATATATATATATATATATATATATATATATATATATAATATATATATATATATATATATATATATATATATGCGAACAAGCCTGAATGGTCCCCAGGACTATATGCGAATGAAAACTCACACCCCAGAAGTGACTCGAACCCATACTCCCAGGAGCAACGCAACTGGTAACTGTTCCACACGTATTGCCCAAAAGAATGAGATGATTTGATAAAATGCTATGCCCAAGATAACCATCCAGGTGCCGGCGGGGAAGTGGTTCAAATAGCTTAGGCTATCACTTCCTTTTGTCCGGTCGTGATGGTCAAGCGGATTAAGGCGTCCTGTAGTTACCAGTTGCGTTGCTCCTGGCAGTATGGGATCGAGTCACTTCTGGGGTGTGAGTTTTCAGTCGCATATAGTCCTGGGGACCATTCAGGCTTGTTCGCATATATATATATATATATATATATATATATATATATATATATATATATATATATATATATATATATGTATGTATGTATGTGTGTGTGTGTGGTGTGTGTGTGTGTGTGTGTGTGTGTGTGTGTGTGTGTGTGTGTGTGTTTTATTAGTCACCATAATAGCATATCACCCAGTTCGTTGATTCGTAAATTCTTTGCAACTAAATCAGCATTTAGTGATTCTCACTAACTATTCTCACTAAATCATTCTCACTAAAACTATAATTCACTTAGATCAAATATAGACTTACTTTTGGGTTCGTTATTGGATTAATACATAATGAGAATCACAGCTATCTTTAAAAAATATTAAGAACTTCTGGTACGAGAGGCCAATAAGAATTTAACAATGTGAAGATAATCTGATATCCTGTTGATGGTTGTGACCCGAATAGACCTCCAGTCTCAAGAGGAGATCGTAGTTGATGATATCTGCTGAAGAAAGCTAGTTTCTCTTCATTTGGCTCTCAGTTAACGAGGCTGCTGTTCAGTTAACAGGTCAGTGGTAGGCTCCAGAGACTTAATTCACGAAGCAGTTACGCTAGCACTTACGAACCTGGGGCCAGATTCACGAAGCAGTTACGCAAGTACTTACGAACGTGTACATCTTTCCTCAATCTTTGACGGCTTTGGTTACATTTATTAAACAGTTTACAAGCATGAAACTTCTCAATAACTTGTTGTTATTGTTATAAACAGCCTCCTGGTGCTTCGGAGCTCATTAATCGTTTATTAATTGTAAACAAAGCCGCCAAAGATTGAAAAAAGATGCACAGGTTCGTAAGTGCTTACGTAACTTCTTGATGAATCTGGCCCTAGGTATTTTGAAACGTATTGCAGTGTTTAATGTTGCTTAGATAACAGGCGAGCGAAATTTTGTTGACATGTGTTGAACATTCTTTTAGTATACAGTTCATCATTACAGATATATATTATGTTATTATAATTATCTTTTCGTAAATAATTTACCGTAAATTTGTCTTAACTAACCCAACTATAAATGTACAAAATTAACATGTATGAATCAAGTATATCTATATATCTATCCTCGGGAATTCAGACAATCCAGTGTGGGGGACAGGGAGAAATGCACACTCAGATTCCTGTTAGTTTTACTTGATAATTATTGAATTCCCTCTTGTAGAACCTTTTAATTGGTAATGAGTGACAGTACAAACACTCTTACTGACACAGTTTCTCATCAACTGTGAGAAACAATATTATAATCTAGTATATCTTTGTATATCTCTCACAGGTCCAGATGTGAACCAATGTGGTGCTTTATCTAGCACACCACTCACATGTGTACTATCTAACGTACCACACACACATGTATACTACGCAGGCGAGGAGTCACAATAACGTGGCTGAAGTATGTTGACCAGACCACACACTAGAAAGTGAATGGACGACGACGTTTCTGTCCGTCCTGGACCATTCTCAAGTCATTTACAGTCGACTTGAAAATGGTCCAGGACGGATCGAAACGTCGACGCCCCTTCACTTTCTAGTGTGTAGTCTGGTCAACATGTATACTATCTCTAGTTATGATATAAATATGCCACCTCCTCCAGGAGAACATTATTCTTGACATACTAAGATAAAAGAATTCAATTCCTTTATGGTAACCTTCTTGGAAACAGAAAGATAACTGTTTTCGTGCATTGGTTAACAGAAGTCTTTAATGGACTTTAAACCTATGTAATGCAGTACATTATATAATATATGGCTGGACAAATGTCCCCCGTAGGCCATGATAGAACGTTATGTCCGTGCCTACAGTCCAGACCTTCTACCCCACCTCACAGCCTGTCCTATCTACCACATGTCCTGCTCTATCTACCTCATAACCTGTCCTATCTACCCTCACAGCCTGTCCTGTCTCCCTCACAGCCTGTCTGGTCTACCTCACAGCCAGTCCTGTCTACCTCACAGCCTGTTCTGTCTACCTCACAGCCTGTCCTGTCTACTTCACAGCCTGTCCTGTCTACTTCACAGTCTGTCCTGTCTACTTCACAGTCTGTCCTGTCTACTTCACAGCCTGTCCTGTCTACTTCACAGTCTGTCCTGTCTACTTCACAGCCTGTCCTATCTACCCTCACAGCCTATCCTGTCTACCTCACAGCCTGTCCTGTCTACTTCACAGTCTGTCCTGTCTACCTCACAGCCTGTCCTGTCTACTTCACAGTCTGTCCTGTCTACCTCACAGCCTGTCCTGTCTACCTCACAGCCTGTCCTATCTACCCTCACAGCCTGTCCTGTCTACTTCACAGTCTGTCCTGTCTACCTCACAGCCTGTCCTGTCTACTTCACAGTCTGTCCTATCTACCCTCACAGCCTGTCCTGTCTACCTCACAGCCTGTCTGTCTACCACACAGCCTGTCCTGTCTACCACACAGCCTGTCCTGTCTACCTCACAGCCTGTCCTGTCTACCACTCAGCCTGTCCTATCTACCACTCAGCCTGTCCTGTCTACCTCACAGCCTGTCCTGTCTACCTCACAGCCTGTCCTATCTACCACTCAGCCTGTCCTATCTACCACTCAGCCTGTCCTGTCTACCTCACAGCCTGTCCTGTCTACCTCACAGCCTGTCCTGTCTACCTCACAGCCTGTCCTGTCTACCTCACAGCCTGTCCTGTCTACCTCACAGCCTGTCCTGTCTACCTCACAGCCTGTCCTGTCTACCTCACAGCCTGTCCTGTCTACCTCACAGCCTGTCCTGTCTACCTCACAGCCTGTCCTGTCTACCTCACAGCCTGTTCTGTCTACCTCACAGCCTGTCCTGTCTACCTCACAGCCTGTCCTGTCTACCTCACAGCCTGTTCTGTCTACCTCACAGCCTGTTCTGTCTACCTCACAGCCAGTCCTGTCTACCTCACAGCCTGTTCTGTCTACCTCACAGCCTGTCCTATCTACCACACAGCCTGTCCTATCTACCACACAGCCTGTCCTATCTACCACTCAGCCTGTCCTATCTACCACACAGCCTGTCCTATCTACCACACAGCCTGTCCTATCTACCACTCAGCCTGTCCTATCTACCACACAGCCTGTTCTGTCTACCTCACAGCCTGTTCTATCTACTTCACAGCCTCTATCTACCTCACAGTCTCCGATATCTACCTCATCCTCTCATATCTACCTCCCAGCCTCTCATATCTACTCACAGCCTCTCCTATCTACCTCCCAGCCTCTATAATCTACCACCAATCCCCCTCACCTCTCTACGCCCCGTGCCTGGCAACTAGCACCAATACAAGTTGAATACAATAAATAAACAATTTCCATCCCACTGAGGGTTTAAAATGCTCATCTGAAAGCCCAACTTGGAATTGAGTCATCCGTCACGAGCATCCGGGCTGCATCAGGCTCCTGTTTGACCCTGCTGCAAAGGGTATATCAGGCTCTTGTCTGACCCTGCTGCAAGGGGGTATATCAGGCCCTTGTTTGACCCCCTGCTGCAAGGGTATATCAGGCCCTTGTTTGACCCTGCTGTCACTTGTTTTCAATGCACCCCCCCCTCCCCGCTGCCGACAGGACCATGTTGGGCACGTAACCCACAGGAATCAAGGTGCAAAGTTGGTGAGATGAACCTAAAGCGTCTTTTACTGTTTTTTTTTAGTGTCCATAATAACATGTACGTCTATAAATTTGGAGGCC
>WNGS01005680.1:20163437-20175992 GCA_020271785.1 Procambarus virginalis
TACTGAAGGGGCGATGGATTACATTTTGCCCAAACCCTCATTGCAGTTTTCAAAATATCCCAAACATCCCAAATTCGAAGCTTGAGTAATATTTTGGAACAAATTCTTGCTCTCTGCACGTATTCGCAGTTTGAAATTACGACTTTTTAAACCGAATTACTGGAATTTAAACCAGCCAATTACTGGAAGCAGCGATGGATCCATTTTGCTCAAACCCCTCTGCAGTTTTCAAATATTACAAACATCCCAAATTCGACGATTGAGCCATACTTTGGAGCCAAATTCTGGCTCTCTGCACGTATTCGCAGTTTGAAATTACGACTTTTTATACCGAACATATGACAAATACTGAAAGCGGCGATGGGTCACATTTTGCCCAAACCCCCCCTACAGTTTTCAAAATATCCCAAACATCCCAAATCCGACCCTTGAGCCATATTTCAGAGCCAAATTCTGCCTCTCTGCACGTATTCGCAGTTTGAAATTACGACTTTTTATACCGAAAACATGTCAATTACTGAGAGCGGCGATTGGTCAAATTTTGCCCAAACCCTCCCCGGCAGTTTTCAAAATATCTCAAACATTCCAAATTCGACACTTGAGCAATATTTTGGATCCAAATACTCTCTCTCGGCACGTTTTCGCAGTTTGAAATTTCGACTTTTTATACAGAAAATATGCCAATTACTGAAAGAGGCGATGGATCATATTTTGCCCAAACCCTCCCTGCAGTTTTTAAAATATCCCAGACATCCCAAATTCGACCCTTGAGCCATATTTTGGAGGCAAATTCTGGCTCTCTGCACGTATTAGCCGTTTGAAATTACGATTTTATAACGAAAATATGCCAATTACTGTGAGCGGCGATGGGTCACATTTTGCCCAAACCCACCCTGCAGTTTTCAAAATATCCCAAACATCCCAAATTCGACCCTTGAGCCATATTTTGGAGGAAAATTCTCGCTCTCTGCACGTATTTGCAGTTTGAAATTACGAATTTTTATACCGAAAATATGCCAATTACTGAAAACGGCGATGGATCACATTTTGCCCAAACACTCTCTGCAGTTTCAAAATATCCAAAACATCCCAAATTCGACGCTTGAGCCATACTTTGGAGCCAAATTCTGGCTCTCTGCACGTATTCGCAGTTTGAAATTACGACTTTTTATACCGAAACATGTCAATTACTGAGAGCGGCGATTGGTCAAATTTTGCCCAACCTGTGGGAAATTTTTACCCACATATCTAATAATCATCTAAGAAATGTATTATTTCTATATCAAATCAATATCAATCAAATCATATCTATATCATATCTATATCAAATCTAAATCATATCAGAATCATATCAGAATCACAATAGATTCACAATATAGCTTGATCCTAGATGACGATGCCACTATGATCACGTACGCCATAGGGCCCTATAGATGCCTACGTGACTTTGTGCCTGATCTCTCAAGGATCCAGAGCTTCTAGAAGGATTTGTTAATTAAAAATTTATTGGAACCTGACGTAGTATCCGGTAGAGATAAAATCGAATCCTTATAAGAGTCAGTGGTATTATCAAGTACTACTTATAATCTTTAAATCCTATATCATATTTTATTATATCACATCTTATCTCAATCATAGTCTAGACTGTAAAAATACACAGGATCACAAGTCCAGCGTGCTGTCCGCTCGGCCGACCGGGATGATCACTAATCAAACACTCATTTTCTATCAATCATATTTACTAGGGAAAACTCGTGTCTTGAGAATATATGTATGAATATATGTATTCACTTGTATGAACTCGCAAGAAATTTAACAACAGAACACTTCCCTATATGAGAGAATCGAACCATGGGCCAGCAGGAGCCAAGCCAGAGCATTAACCACTAGACCATAGACGACGTTGGTTTCCTTCAAGGCGTTCTGTTTGGTGTCTGAAGTGATGTGTTCGGTGTCCAGACGACTTGAAGCAAACCAACGTCGTCTATGCCTCAATGCCCACTTGGGGAATGTAAGCCCAAAGATCTCAGTATATAGGCAAGACAACATCTCTTTCCAGGCGATTAACGATGCATAAGCAACAGGGCTCCATCAAGGAACATATAATCTCGTCCCACAACCATACATCACCAGAGAAGTCTTAACAATAACACAGAAATCATCGATAGATACAGCGATAGCAGCCGGCTTGACATCAGCGAGGCACTACACATCAAAAGTCAACACCAGCAATCAACAGCCAATTAATGCACAACTATATTCTACCCTCTTCAAAACTCCCCACCAACATAGAAGCAGCAAGAGAAAGTATGGGCCAATAGGCCTTCTGCAGTTACTTCCATTCTTATGTTTTCATGCCCATTGATTCGTGTTCTGTCACCTCACCCAAAACGAGTATAAGTATGATGTATCTTATGTGTAACCCAGTCTTTGAAAATGCAAGAAGCTTACGAAACGCGTTCAGGCGTCAGATCAGAAATAAAAGTGTAATAAATGAATTTTGGAGAGTTAATTTTTCAGTTACCCTCGTCAGTGAAGAAAAACGTAAGAAATATTGAGAAGATTCGTGTTAGAATTATTAATCTTACTCTTTCGGTCATATTCAACAACATATGTTTACAACAAAAACTGCTACCAAAATATACTAATATATATATATATATATATATATATATATATATATATATATATATATATATATATATATATATATATATATATAACTGAAAACTCACACCCCAGAAGTGACTGGAACACATACTGCCAGGAGCACTATGCAATTGGTGTACAGGGCACCTTATCCACTCGACCATCACGACCGGACAAAAGCTGATGGTAGCCGAGGCTATTTGCCCATCAGCCCGCCGGCACTCTGATGGTAATCTTGGGCATAGCATTTTATCAAATCACCTCATTCTTTGGGGAACACGTGAGGAACACAAATGCGAACAAGCCTGAACGGTCTCCAGGCATATATGCAACTGAAAACTCACGCCCCAGAAGTGACTCGATCCCATACTGCCAGAAGCACACTGCAACTGATGTACAGGATCCCTTAACCACTCGACCATCACGACCGGACAAAGAGGATGGTAGCCGAGGCTAATTGTCTGGCCGTGATGGTCGAGTGGTTAAGGGATCCTGTACATCAGTTGCAGTGTGCTTCTGACAGTATGGCTTCGAGTCACTTCTGGGGTGTGAGTTTTCAGTTACATTATATATATATATATATATATATATATATATATATATATATATATATATATATATATATATATATATATATATATATTATATATATAGTAGGCCACACTTCTCGGCCTACTATGCAAGCCCGATTTGCCTAATACGCGGAGTGATTTTCTATATTTTCAATAAATTGTTTCCAATTAGTGTATTTGAATTATTATTATTATTATTATTATATTATATTAAGAACATAAATTACAAACGTAGTTGTGTTAGTTTAGGTTAGGTTAAGATAGGTTAGGTTAGGTAGGGTTGGTTAGGTTCGGTCATATATCTTCGTTAGTTTTAACTCAAATTTAAACAAATTAACTTATACATAATGAAATGGGCAGATTTATCATTTCATAAGAAAAAAAATTAGAAAATTACATAATTTCAGGAAAACTTGGCATATTAAGCAAATTGAGCCTTGCATAGTAGACCGAGTACGACGTTCTGGCTACTAGGTACAACATTATATATATATATATATATATATATATATATATATATATATATATATATATATATATATATATATATATATATATTATTTACATATGAATGAAGGTAGTTCGTATAAACAAGGGTGTAACCACGGAGGCAGACGGTGGCGTCCCCTTGGCGCAGTGGATACACACACTCGCCCCGCTCTTCGCAAGCGATTTGGCCTGGGTTCGTATCCCGGCCGGGGAGGATTAACTAGGCACCAATCCTTAACTGTACGCCTCTATTCACCCAGCAGTGAATAGGTACCTGGTTGCTAAACGATTTGGCAGGGTCGTATTCCGGGGGAATATTAAGATTAAGGACCTGCCCGAAACGCTACGCGTGCTGGTGGCTGAACAAGAATGTAACAACTCTTGTATATATAAAAATAAAATAAAAATTAGAAAATCGAGAGTTGGAAATCCAGGGTCCAGGAACTAAAGCTCTACCCTGCTAACACAATACGATGTGTAAAGAGAAATACATAAGTTGAACAATACCATTTAAGAAAAGACCAAAGGAATAAAACCTCATGTCAGTGAAAGAGAAAGGGGAGACATGATCACTACATACAAAATACTCAAGCGTGATAGCCAGGGTATGAATGGACGTTTGTAATAGCTGAAACACGATCAAAAGGAAAACATGTGGCAAACGTGTTCAACGTTCAATGTGTTCACTAGTGAACACATTGAACGCGGCAACGAGTGAAATGGTGGATGCAGACTCAATACAAATCGATTTAGGGTTACAGGAGGAACCAAAGACCGGGAGCTAAGCTCCAACCAAATTGAGCACTGTCACCACTGCCATCCTCTCGGTTAGGAGCAGACAGCTCTTTTAGTGTGGCAAATAGTTAATAGAACTTAACGGGCGCATCTAAGTTCTCGGGGATATAGTAGAGTAGTTAATGAGACAGCTTACATGTGGAGAGGAAATTCCCTTAAAAATGCATTAAACGATGTATTTACTATGATTTGTCAACCAAATAAATGTGAACTTGTTAAATTCAACCTGTATTAGAGAGGATGTCTGTCTGTCGCTTCTCTGTCGCTTGGGGCAAGGAAGGAAGGAATTATCAGTGATAAGCGCCAGGCCATTACGAGTAGATAGCACTAGGAAGGAATCAGGATAAGGATTTGGGATGGAACGGGGGAAAGGAATGGTCCCCAACCACTTGGCCGGTCGGGGATTGAACGCCGACCTGCATGAAGCGAGACCATCGCTCTGCCGTCCACCCCAAGTGGTTGGAGCTAGTTTTTCAAGCTCTGGTCAGACAAAATGTTGAAAAATTGTGAAAACTTATTTGTCTAGCTTCGTGGAGACAGTCGTGATGGTGGCCACATCAGCATAGGATAATGTGACTCTGTTTGTGTGTGTCTACGTACATAAACTTGGGTATATACATCTTGAGGTTATCTTAATATGATTTCGGGGCTTAGCATCCCCGCGGCCCGGTCCTCGACCAGGCCTCCTTTTTCTTACACAGTCCCCACGAAGCAGCCCGTAGCAGCTGTCTAACTCCCAGGTACCTACTTGCTGCTAGGTAAACATACTCTCAAACCATTTCTCTCTCTAACCATGGCAAGTTCATCCCACTGATAACGAATACAGATACACAAAGCGTGAACACAAAGCTTGAATCAAACAGATCCCTTCCTCTCTCTCGAAAAAAAAATATCTTCTAACTCCACATTCTCTGTTTCTCCTAACTTAATCTCGAGTCGTTATGACGTAACTTGACCAGTGAAGAAAACTTTTAGCATAGCAAGACTTAGAGAAGGAAGTGGCTGGCAGTAAACACCATTACCGTAAACAAGCAGCCAGGTCCTGTATAATGCTGTCGAGAACGTGTGTGTGTGTGTTATGGAAACGATGGTAAGGATAAGAGTAATCAAAACTCTATTAGAGTTCTGATATTAACACTACTACCAGTACTGATATATATTCTGGTGTTCCTGCTACTGTAGCAACAGTCTACTTGTACTATGAGAGTGAGAATATCTATTCAAAGTAGGAGGTTAGCCTCATCCAACTTTGCAGGGGGAATGGTCTGGGGAAAGGGACGGACATAGGCTGGTAGAGGTTTGGCTTAAGTTAAATGCTTTAAGAATTATTTAGTTTTTATAGCGACCCCTCCAGGCGATTTTCATGGAGTCAAATGTGAAGTATTTGGTGTGATTCCCATAGAGTTTTTGTTGATCATAATATTTTACGAGACCCTTGCAGTTTTCTTAGTAATAAAATGTCAGAGATAAAAAGGGAGAAGGGGAAAGTAAGGATGAAGAAGGGGGAAAGGGAGGGAAGAAGAGAAGGCGGGATGATAGGGATGGGGAAGAGGCATCAAGCAGGAGATGGGAGGAAGAGCGAGGAAGGGGGTGAAAAGTGTGGAAAGAAGGGGAGGTGTGGGTAGGGACCCGACGTGCAGCCGGGAACCCTGATCAAGGTTCGAAAGGGTAGAAGGTAGAGAGGGGAGGGTGAGGTGGGGGTGAGGGGGTGAATATGGAAATTGGAAGAGGAAAGGGAGGGGGAGAGAAAGGGGAGGGGGGCGAGACGAGAGGGGGAGGGACGAGTGAAGGAAAAGGTAAGCCGGGAAGGGGGGTAAGGGAGGGGGTGACAGACTATCTTAGGTACCCCTTGGTACCCTCCACGAGCAAATGTATTTATGTATACGTATGTATGTATGTATGTATGTATTGTATGTGGGGGGGGGGAAGAGTTTTCATCTGTACTATAAGAGAGAAAAATGTCTGTATGTTCGAAGATAGAAGCCAGACACATAGGGTTAGCATCACCGAAACGGCAGAGGGAATGGTCTGGGGTACGGGATAAACATAGGCTCTTTGGAATTCCCGAATTAAAAACAAAACAGCGTGCCAGTGCCACATTCAGACCCACCCACCCCACGACGACGACTTTTTGGCCCTGCCCGCACGCTACACAGCTAAATATTGTCAACACCAAACTTTTCAAATCAATTTAATTCTCAACGAAATATACAACATTATTCACAGTACTCGGGAAAGTTACCAGAAAGTGTCTACTGTCAATAATTTACCGTTCAGGCATAGAACTAACGACACAGCCATAGCTTCTAAGGGTCGTCAAGCCCTTCGCAGCTTTCTCACTGCAAATGGGGAAAAGTATTTCTAATATTTCTCACTGCAATGGGGTAAGTATTTCTTAATTTTTCTCACTGCAAATGGGGAAGTATTTCTTAATATTCTCACTTCAAATGGGGAAAGTATTTCCTAATATTTCTCACTGCAAATGGAAAGTATTTCTAATATTCCTCACTGCAAATGGGAAAGTATTTCTTAATATTTCTCACTGCAAATGTGAAAGTATTTCTTAATATTCCTCACTGCAAATGGGAAAGTATTTCTTAATATTTCTCACTGTGAAGCTCCTCAGATCGACGACCATCAGACACCACTGACAATGTTATCTGTTATCAAAGACACAGACCAAAACTGAAAGATAGAGATAGACAAACAACACAGAGAAACACACAGAGATGAATTGATAGATAGATGGATAGACAAATGGATGCATGGATAGACAAATGGATGAATATCTATAACTGTATTTGGGAGACGTCGTCAGTCCCCGATGGATGGCTAAATGATATAGATGGACATACTGATGGAGGGATAGCTGGATAGATGAATCTGTCTATCCCACACATGTATAGAGCTGCAGCTTCCCCCCCCCCCCACCAGTGTTCAGAGCTACAACCTATCACTACCAGGACCATAAACAAACAATATAAATGAGCTAATTCGGACGAACAACACAACACACACATCGTTATAATCGCAATTCTTTGATGTTCAAATAGTTTTTTTAATTTAATAATTTTAAAACTAGTATAGAAATAACCAGCTTTATATTATATTATATTATATACTATATATATATATATATATATATATATATATATATATATATATATATATATATATATATATATATATATATATATATATATATATAAACATTTCATTCACTTGGGCACTAAGAGACTCAAACCACTGAACCCAAAAGTGGGAGGAAGAAGTGCCATTTATCTTGCTATGAGCAGTCTTATTAAAGAAAGATTTCAGAAGCAGGTAGAGCACACAACCCCAGGAAGCAGCCCATAGCTGCTGTCTTAACTCCCAGGTACCTATTAAGGCGAATAGGTGCATCAGGTGAAAAAAATAACAGTATTTGTTTCTGTCTCTGCCGGGAGTCAAACCCGGGCCCTTGGGACTACGACCTCTATAGCACTGTTCACTCGGCCGCGAAGTCCTGTAAACATTTCTCACATGTGATGAGTGATGTCAGAAATGTGATGTGTGATGTCTGAAGTGTTATAAGTGAAGTCAGAAGTGTGATGTTTACTCCGTGTTAGGAGTGCCGTCTCGTCTGGTACCTTCCCAAGCTTCAAGAGTCATTTTCCACCTCCTTGTAATTATTTAACGGCCACAGAATGGTTCAGTTGTTACCGGAAAGCAGAGAGTTGAAGCATTTCCGAAAATTTTAAGTTTTTTTAAACAGGTTCAAAGACCCCGGGGGTGTGGAGGGAGGGAGGGAAGCCTAGTGATATTTCCCCAAGATGGCGGCCGCTGGAGCCACTGCTGGCTGAACACTTTTGGCGACAAAGGGAGTAGAGGCGACGACGCTGAAACCATGATGAGAATAGGGAAGATGATTGGTTGCAGTTGCTTGAACATCCAGTCAACAGGTAACCCATCACGTAACCCAAGTTACGTCATCAGTAAGCACACTGTTGTTGGCATCTGACTGGTGCATAATTATCAAAAGAAGTCACTAAGTCTTTAACATGTGGGACCCTCCATGGGGGTAAAGATGGAACACCACATGAGGAGAGATATTGCTAACATGAACTGAGAGGGAATCTTGCAAGTGAGACATCCGTACGGAAAAGGAAGGTGGTGAAAGAGAAGAGGACCCCATAGGAGGGGCAACAGTCAAAGTGGATCATAAGTGTGAGTGAGGACGCTACAGGGGGCCGCGCACGGTAGCGAAAACAGTAGCGATCACGGCGATCCTGTAGAGACCGGACTCCTGTACTGTCACCATACAGGCTCAGGGTTGGAGAGAAAGGAAAGGCACCAGAGCTGAGGCGTCACCCAGTATGGTGCAGAGCATCAAGACGACGAAGAGGCAAAGAAGAGGCGGAACAGCCATAATTGAGTTTACCCAGCACGAGAGAGGAGAGCAAACAGAGGAGTGCGCGCCTATCAGCTCCACAGGAAGTATGGGAAAAGACTAAGTAAGTTAAGGACTTTGGAGCATTCAACTCTGAGATAAGATATATAGGGTGACCAAGACAAATGGGGGTCAAAGATCAACCCCAAAAATCCTGGAACAAGTCATAGCTGTAGAGAACTTGAAGCCATGATCGGTGGCCCAGAACAACACGGCAGCAAAGAGTGAGATCATTAACACACAGCCGAAAAAATACCAGAGGGAACAAAGAGAGGAAGACCGTTTAGGGCAACTAGGAAAAAGAGACATGCTCAGAACACTACCTTGGGGAACACCTTCCTATTCTCAAAAGGAGTCGGAGAAAGCGGTACCAAGTCTCACTTTAAATGAACGATTAAAAACGAAGCTCCGAAGCAAAAGGAGGAAGTTGCCACGAAGGGTAAAAGAGCGTTGTTGGGACAAAATATTGTATCTCCAGGTGGTGTCATAAGCCTTTTCCTGGTCAACAACAAAAAATAATGCAACAATTCAGGTTTTCACAGCTAAGGCAGCATGAACTTAGACCTATAAGTCCTCTAAAACATGTGTTGTGTTGTGACATTTGCAAAAGCCAAATTGAGATGTGGGAGAGGTGGCAATAGAGTTCCAAAAAACCACATCAAACGTTCTTTGACACGTTCGAAAAGTTTGCAAATGCAGCTCGTCAGGGCAATGGGGGGGGGAATCCTTAGGGTCCCTTGTGTACTGCCTTCTGAACATAAAGAACAACCACCTTAAGCCAGTCCTCAGGGACTGACGACGTCTCCCAAATACTTATAGATATTCAGCAAATACTGAAGAGTGCAGTGGAGGAGATGACGGACATATAATGAATGCTGCCTGCGCCGTTGCTCTAGCACTGCAGAGGGTCAGGGCAGCCTGGAGCTCAGAGAGAAAAAAAAGTCGTTATAGGGGAGCTTTAGGTGGGTGATAAAGTCTAAGGGACGAAATTCAATAAGGGGTTTACGAGCAATGAAATTAGGAGGGAGATGAGTTCCGGAGCCAAGTGCTGAAAAGTGTGAACCAGGCACATGCAAACAGCGAGTCGGAAATGGAGAGCGCGGGGGATTAGAATGAAGTCTTCTTTCCCGCTGGAGAGAAAGAAGAGGAAGCAGGTTGACATTTATGACTGAGAGATATAGGCTCGCCAGTAGTAATGGACCGTGACAGCATCTACAATCTCAGGCAGCGAAGGATAACGAGAGCGGACAACACGAGAACGTCTGTGCCAAAAAAAGATTATGGAACGTAGTAGAGCTGCTAGGAATCATGCCTGGTCGAGCGTGGGTATGCCGCCAGGAACTCACATTAATGAAGGAGTAAATGTCACAGTTGTCACAGTGGAAGATGGAGCCACCTCACTTGACGAGATAATCGCCACCGGGAACTTGAAGTTCGACCCTGCAAATAAAATGGGAGGAGGGCAGAGTGAGATAATCTGAGACAGATTGGTCTGGCCCCACCACAGCCTGAGCCATGGTCCCACATCTTCCAACAGCCTGACTCGGGAGCCTGGTCGCCCACCCACATGAGTCTCAGAAAGAGAAAGAGGGTCAGAAGTAATAGATAAGATAATTATTAGGAGAAAGCGTAACCTAACATTCCCCCTTGCCATGGAGCCCACATGCGAGGCACAATCACATCCGAAAGTAATCCAACTGGTAAATAACAGTATATGGGAGTAACTATTAAGGGGAATGAAAGGAATCCCAAAGACCGGTAGGGATACCAACCTCAATTGCCCAATGGACGCAATATCAAACTAGGCAGCGCTAACGAGCCGATTGATTCAGGTAGGCCGCACTGAACCTCCCATTTTACCCCCCATTCCACAGGGGACAACACGTAGGTAGGTAGGTAGGGTTGAACTCCCAGATGAAAGAACATAAAAGCATGCAATGGTCTCGGCTAACACACACGGGAATGTATTTAGTTTGTACAGTGCCACAGTAGGCAGAAGGGGTCAGCAGGAGGCGCCCTCCCCTACCTGTGGCCAGAGCACAGAGTCCCTCCATCACCTCACCAAGGAACCATCCACTGAAGGGGTAGGAGTATAAGGTAACATTTTACCCCTGACATTTCGGCCAGGTCGGACGCACAGTAACCTCCAGGATTTTGTTAGAAATCGTCGATTGTGAGACAGGCCGAGATATTGCGGATTACTACAGGCCCTTGTATCATCACAAGTTAACTTAGTTAACCTTAGGGAAGACATATCAACGGTTCTCTCTCTCTGTGAAGTTGCAAGTGCAGCAGTAATTGTTGGCTTGCATTCAGTAAGCCGTTGGTCTGGGAGCTTGTTGGGATGCGAGACGTCCAGCGAAGCAGACCCTATAGTGCAGAGGACCAATGTGAAGGGCCACTCCTCACCTACCTCTGGATGCTACACATTTCCCGCGGACCGTCCTTGCAAGAAGGACTAGTAACGCTGAGATAAAAAGTGCAGTGAAGACTATTGCATGCAAGAACAATCTTGACTTATATTACCCAATGAAAGACATGTAGGTAGGTAGTAGAGCAGTGTAATTGCCACTGGACCGAAGAAACATTCGTACGAGCAGTGAAAGGTTACAATTTGTTTCTGCAGTGTCATTAGCAGTTTTGAGTAGGACAGCGCAGTAGCCCAAGTGAACATAGACAGTTCCTGCGGTTTAGAAGTGATAGCCTTACAGGAGGAGCCACTGGTACCCAGCTACGAGTGTTTAGTGGTAGTCTTGTAGCGAGAGCCTCTCTGGCTCCCAGAGACGAGGCACGACAAGAACCTGAAGCAAACATTAAGTCCCTTGTGGACATTCAGTCATTTGGTAAGTTGTCTGAATTATGCCAAGCTTAGAGTGAACATCTGCGTCAGTAAGTGGAGATTACTTACACCAGCACCAGGCCTCGGTGACGAGTGAGGGAGGAACTAGGAACTCGCTGTAAGCCCAACCACTTGGGGTGGACGGTAGAGCGACGGTCTCGCTTCATGCAGGTCGGCGTTCAATCTCCGACCGTCTAAGTGGTTGGGCACCATTCCTTCCCCCCGTCCCATTCCAAGGCCTTATCCTGACCCCTTCCAAGTGCTCTATAGTCGTAATGGCTTGACGCTTTCCCACTAATAATTCCTTCCCTCCCACTGGTTATAACGAGGCGTCAGAGCAAGAAAGATGTAACAGACATTCAGCTGATCGGTGCCAAGGATCTGGGGCCAGATTCACCAAGCAGTTACGCAAGCACTTACGAACCTGTACATCTTTTCTCAATCTTTGGCGGCTTTGTTTACAATTATTAAACAGTTAATGAGCTCCGAAGCACCAGGAGGCTGTTTATAACAATAACAACAGTTGATTGGCAAGTTTTCATGCTTGTAAACTGTTTAATGAATGTAACCAAAGCCGCCAAAGATTGAGGAAAGATATACACGTTCGTAAGTGCTTGCGTAACTGCTTCGTGTATCTGGCCCCTGTTCTTAGTCAAGTAACAGTTCCCTCCCTATTTGCCAATTTTGAATTAGCATTGTTCCAAGGAACAAGTTAGGAGCTGTGCATATTTACTTGAGTGTCCTTCTATTCACCTGGGCTCTAGGAGACTCGAACCCTGGAC